>CM022875.1:29595398-29665515 GCA_012654025.1 Pachypsylla venusta
ATATATATTTCCATATGTTAATCATGAAAAATGGGAAAAGATGAAGATGAGCTCTGTATCTACCTTTTCATTATAAGTGGGGTGAAAACAGTATGGATAGAAAGTTGGAGGGATAAAAAAAAGGTCCAGGGGAGGGGGGTTTGAAGTGAATTCAAAATTAAGAAAATATAGATAGTTAAAAAAGAGGGAGAATATATTTATAATTGCTACGCCAAGCGACATTGACACACGACAAGAAATATTTGAACACATAGAGCAAAAGATGTTATTAAAAACTGTAGATTTAACATGTGATCTATTTTAACGACTTAACACAATGCATACAGTGTGTTATTAAAAACAGAAGATTTAATGTACATTATCGCACAATAGTTTCAGTGCACCCTTGGCTTGAAATTTAAAGCTCCTTGGATCTTAAGATATATAAAAAATGCAATAAATGGTTTATAACATTGTATTTTTGTTTAGTTCAGTTTCTACATCGGAAATTATAATGGACTTTAGATCAAACTTTCTACCGTCAAAGTAACTTTCTCCGCAGCAATGACAGAGCGACATATTCTAGCATTTCTTTAAAAGTTTCTTCTTCTATAGCCTACTAATAATTTCACAAAGAGTTGCTTTCTGCTCATCTCTTACACATCCAAATAATCCTACAAAAACTCTATGGGAAAAGAGTCTGAACTTTGAGATGGCCTAATCATTTATTTGACAGCTTTTTCTTGTTCTTTCTTGGCAACATAAACCTTTCAAAGTTTAGAAGTACTTTGTGGATTATTATCTTGCTGATGTAAGACAAAACTCAACGCCTTGCTACTAGTGGGAGAAAATGACGAACTAGAATGTTGTGTTACATTTTGCAGTTCATATTATCATTTATAACAACAATAGAATCCTTCCTCAAAACAACCCCGAACCATAATAAAAGCACCTCCATAGACATTTCCCCCAACCCGAGGTAACAGAAATAATGCAGGAATCGGAGCTTCAGGATATGCATTTGTTCTTCCAGGTGGGCAATGAGTTAAGATAATTGGTAATTTCTTTCTAACGTTATAATAGTACCTCCATTTAATGTAGGAATGTCTATTGAAACTTGCTATTTTGTTCTGTGAGGGAAAGATTTTATAAATTATTCATCTCTAAAGTGAAAAAATCTATCGACGAAAATTAAAACTTAAAAAAATCTTTCCTTCACAAAACAAAATAATAATTGACTGTTGATTTTACACAGACTGTAAGACGTGTAGAGAGAGAACCATCCGTCTACACGCCTGACAAATGACACCTACAATTTCTGTTTAATAAGTTCTCAAAGATAATTCTGAGTTATTTTCTTCTAACAAAATTGACACCTGTTTTATCCAAACAACTCTAACGCCTAATTCAACAGGTTAGCGTTTTAAAAACTAAAAAATGGATATACACTCTACCATTGGTAAGTCGCAGTATTTGGTCGGATTTTATTTGGATTTTGGATTAGGTGTATAATCTTATGAAATTATAGCTAATTTATTTTCATAATTGGCAGGAGGTAAAGGTCAGATTTGTGAAAGAATTCAAAACGAAATTTATTAGAGCATCAGAGGAAAAAAAATCTTCCCAACAAAAACCAGAATTTGATTTCACAATATGGTGCCTAATGCGTTCCAAGGCCAAATCCTTCATATTAATCAGATCCCTAGAAAAGCATCCCCACTCCAACTTGTATTTTTTTTCTTCCAGCCCTTACTTTTGTATTTTTTGAGCACAGGTGGATGGATGATATAACAAGAGGTAGTTTCATATTTCATGATCGTACATATCCAGGGAAAAAAGGAAGGAATACATCAATTAAAATTAGAATTTCTAGGAAGAAGCAGATTGGAGAGGGAGATGCTGAGAATAACTAACATGGCAGAGGTGGGGGAGGAGAGGGTCGAAAGATGTATAATTCTTTGTTTAGGGAGAAAATGTGATCAATACATTATTCTACGCACTTCAAAGAGCAACAGAGAACATAGCTTCTACCCCGTTTTAAAATTCAAATTTTAACTACGACGCACTTTTTTTACGCAATGAGAGAAAAATTCGTCTTTTTCTATCTTTCTTTCATTTTTCAAATGAGATAGCGCGTCCTCCACACCGCTCCTCTCTTCTCTTCCTTTTTTCCTTGGTTTTTTTACATACTCTGCTCGTTCCTACTTTCTCCCTCTACTCCGCCTATTTTCTCCTTTTCTAATTCTAGTTTTTTAAATTTTTATTTCCTTCTTATAAACTTTCATTTCATCTCCCTGTTTCACTTTCATTTTTCTCTTTATTTTCATCAGGAACTTATTTATGGATTTTATGTTTTCTTTAGGAAAAGGATATACTTTGCCTGGAGAAGGCTTCACATTTTCAAAGCATGTCTGATTCAAAGTGACTCTACCTTGACAAGAACATCAACGGAATGTAATTCACCGAAATAGTTACTAAATTGCATCTTCTTCTTTTCCGAAACCATAATACCTACATATTTAGAATTCACCTTGGAGTTAAAAAAATCCGGCTGAGATTGTAACGTGTGTGTTCACTGCGCATCGAGAAAATAAAAACATTCAGTTGGGATTGTTTACATTTTTAGGTTTAAAAATAAACTTCATTGAGAAAATATGTTGAAATCCAAATGATGTATTATTTCATATAAGTATCTCCTAAGCGTCTCACATAATATACTATAAATAGCGAAGTATACTTGTCGTCTCCTAGAGACAACTCAGCCTTATTATAAGTATAAAATGTATGTCTTAAGAAAGTTAAGACATGGGCCCATTTTTTTCACAATTGAGTAGGTGTTGCTCCCTGAAAAATAAACAAAACTGTCACTGAATTGCAACAAAACTTCCATTTCAAATTTTATTTTAACTGCTTTGAAATTTTGGTTCACACAAAGAAGAGTTCATTTTCGCACGGCTGACAATATATGAAAGAGAAATATTAAAGTCAATTGTAAGATGCATTTGAATATGATAAAAAGTTTACCGTTTTTGAAAAAAAAAATCCTTGTAATGATGTCTTCGGCATTTTCCAAAGGCAATAACGAATTCCCAAATTACGAGCATTATTAATTTTCGTACATTACTTCGTCATTCTCAAGTAACATCCCAAAATCTCACGTATGACCTATATTCACATTTGATGTTCTTAAATTATAATTGAATTGGAACGATTTATGTCTTCGGTACATATCACAGAAAAAATCCTACATTGAATAAAAATTGAGAGGGTTCTCTTTTAGGTCAAAATTGGAATGGAGGAAATTATGCCTTCGATAATAATCAGTACAGTATTCGTAAAAATATTAACTATGCTTAAGTGATAATAATGATTCTTCTTTTATTTAAAACAATTCTGATCTATTTATACTATAAAATTCTTCCACATAACTACAACTTTAGAAAAGTGCCTGAATTTTGAATTTAGATTATATCTCCCTATATAATATTCATGTTCGTATAACATGAGCCTCGTTTTTCGCTATATCTAGGCCTCTTTTTTCATTTCTCCTTAGCTTTGTTTCCAAAATAATAACCTTCCCCTCATTTTTCTCATATTTTTGCATGTTTTTTTTCTTCTTCTTTCTTGAATTACAATTTTCTTAAATTTAAATTAATGTAGCGCGCAGTTATAAGAAAATAGAAAGAGAAAATATACTTAATGGCTTTTTTTCCTTTTCGTTTTTTGGGAGAAAAATAATGGTAGCTTTTCTTTTTCTCCTTTTCTTACAAATACTTCTACAAAATAAATGGAAATTTCTTTTTATATTATTTCTGAATATGTCATATATATATAGTTACATAATGAAGTAAGATGATATGATGTCTTGATGGGTGTATTGGCTGTATCAAATAAAAATATTAAGGGGAAGTTTGCCGAAAAATAAAAGCCTTGTCCTTGATACTGAGCGTCTTACTTTAACTGTAATAAAAAAATACTTTAGTGAAATAAAAAATGGAACCTGCTAGTCATATGAGGCCCCAAAACTAATCAGCTAATCATTTGAACGTTTTAAATAGATAAAAAGTCTGTCCGCTATAATATAGAGTAATACTACAGTCAATTGTACATGGCGTCTCTACATAAATAAAAATAATCTGCCCAATCTCATATATTATAGGTAAAATGAAATTAAAGTGTACTCGGCGTCTTTCCTAAAATAAAAGTAATGTGACCTATCTCACATATTATAGGTACAATGAAATTAAAATATACTTGATGTCTCCACTAAAATAAAGAATAAAAATAATATATCCAATCTCACATATTATAGGTACAATGAAATTAAAATGTACTTGATGTCTCCACTAAAATAAAGAATAAAAATAATATATCCAATCTCACATATTATTGGTACAATGAAATTAAAATGTACTTGACGTCTCCACTAAAATTAAGAATAAAAATAATATATCCAATCTCACATATTATTGGTACAATGAAACTAATGATACAAGGCCTAGTTTTAACAGTTTTGTTTGTTTATTTGTCTTTTTGTATCACGATAACTCTCGAGCGCTTTATTCGATTGACGTGAAATTTGGTATGAAAATGCATTATATTCATAGAATTGGCTTATTGTGCTACCCGTTGCCAAATGGTCTCAATTTTAAGTGAAGAACTATTAGTAAAAAAAAACTTCCCTGGCCTAGTGGGTATCACACTTGCAACCGGAGGAACCGGTTTTTATCGGAACAGTGCTTGGTTGTTCGGGGTTTATTCAGCCTCGTTAGGAAAATTGAGTAGCTACTTTAATCACATTAAAGTAGCGAACAGTTGGCGGCATTTACAAGAGCAAAGAAATATGTAGTGCTATGATAGTTTATTGTAGTAATCCTTGTTATGCTATGATACCCACAAATCTACGTTGTGAAAATGCAATATTATATTAAACACAAACCGAATATTTAATCAACAATATAATTTTTTTTATCGCTATTTACTACAAATTCACCGGCAATAATAGACGTCTTTGCATAATTTGAATAATTTTGATGGATTCCTAAACAAAATTCCCTTCAGAGACAATATTCCTTTTAGATGTAGAGGGGTTGGAAAATATATTTATTCAATTTTAGAATGTATCTTATCTAACAAAAATACCCCCCCCCNAAAAACCCCCCCCCCCCCCCCTAAGAGTAACAATATTTTAAGAAAACAAAGCTGTGAAAACAATGTCGTTCTGATACTTATAAAAATGAGATTAGTTAAATGTAGTTTAAAGGCAATATCAGCTTTCCGAGTAGTCATACGTTTTCGCTAAAATAAAAATTACAAAGATTTTGGTATTGTATACTATATCTTGAAAACGGATGGTTCAATTGTGTCCAAACATGGTGGCTGTATTAAAATTCACTCCACGTGTTAATGAATCATATGAAATGAATTAAGTTACACTCACTACTTTATATCCAATGTGGAAATGGAGAACCTGTAACTGATCAACAAACATGGTGGCTGTATTATAATTCAGTCCACGAGTTAGTGAAATCATATGAAATGAATTAAGTTATATTCAGATCTTCAACTCCAATGGGGAAATGCTGAAGATCACCTGCACTAAATTTCTTCCTATAGTATAGTCTTCACCTCTGTAGACAATTTTCTTAGCCGTCTCAACGTCTCTTAAAATTCTGTTAGTCATTCGGGAGAGGGGTTTTAGCCTCCATTCCTTGGAAACAGGATAGGTACCCACATTAACCTCGCCCAGCCTAAGTTGGGCTACTATACCAAATATAATATCCAGTAATACAATGAATATCAATAACAAAATTCATCAAAATGAATATCAATAACAAAATTCATCAAAATAAATATCAATAACAAAATTCATCAAAATGAATATCAATAACAAAATTCATCAAAAGCGGACAAAGCGTTCTAGAGTTATCGCGGAGCAAACAGACAGACGGATATTTCAGACCAAACTCTACCTTACGCCGCTCCGTCTATCATAAGTAACACTTCTGCCACTAAATTTCTGTGAATTTACTTAGTTTTTGGACACCACGTGTTGTCAGGTGGCCTGATAAGGCCAAAAACTAATTGGAAAACCTTACCGAGTTATTAAAAATGGGGCAAGAGCTCGACAGTTAAAATCCTGGTGTTAATTCTACACTTCACTTCGTTCAGTGAATGATATGAAGGTTCCACTTATGGTCATGTTAGCCCACGAAACCTGATAACACTGCTGGGCATATCGAATTGGTTCTACACAGGAAATATTTAAAATTTTTGCATTTTTCAATTGAATTCCGCGACCTTGAACTTACAGAACAATTATCTCTTAGACTCAACCCTCCCCTCTCCAGATAATAAAGGAGAAAGGTGATGAACATTTTCTCAGACAAGGTCAAAATGTCCAAAGAAATTTTAAACTTTCATTAAACGGAAGACAAAACAAATTTGCCATGACTTCCAAAATTTCAAAAAACAGCTCCTAAATTTAAACAATTTTCCCCCCACCACAAAGTTGCTTACGTGTGAAGAAGATTTTGTGAATGAAAATAAACAGACTTCTGCCCACCTCTCTTGTCCCACTATCCTTCTTACAGATCTATTTGGGTATTAGGGGGGGGGGGGAGCGTGCATAACCCCTTTCCCGTCATCATAATAATTTACAAAATGACCCACATATTTCTTAAGACGAGATACTTCCGTACCCCCTTCTTTATCTGACGCTATCCTTTTTCATTTTCTCCTTGAGGAATAAAGTTAACATTAGAGGGGTCACTGACCTTCCTCCCTACTCCTTGCCAATGGTTAACATTTAAGAAATATGAAATATTAATGTGAACATACTTTAGTTGGTTAAACCACAAGGGGAAAAGGGTTTTTTTGTCTGCAGACTATTGCCTATCATCTTTGACCTTTTTTAAAAAATAAAACTTTAACCATTGCACAAATTTAATTTCGAAAATAAATTGCATTAACTATGTGCTATAGAAGGGTGTCTGTCACCTGGAAGAAGTTGCAAATGACAAAATCGTTCGCGATTTATAATTATATTCTGGTATCACTTAGAAGAGGCTTTAATAGCCGAAACGTTGTTCAATGACCTCAACGCTAGTGACTTGTAATCTCATTTGTAGAGTCACTAAATAGATGTCACAATAGGCAAAATCACTAACTAGTTAATTTACGAAATCGCTCGTGATTTGTAAATTCTAGTATCACTGAAACGAGGCTTTAACAGGGGAAAAGATGTTCAATGACCTCAACGCTGGTGATTTGTAATCTCATTTGTAGTGTCACTAAAGAGATGTCACAATAGGCAAACTCAATAACTAGTTAATTTATGAAATCGTTCGTGATTTATAAATTCTAGTATTACTGAGGCGAGGCTTTAATAGGCGAAAATTTGTTGATTGACCAAAACGCTGGTGATTTGTAATCTCATTTGTAGTGTCACTAAAGATATGTCACAATAGGCAAAATCACTAAGTAGTTAATTTATGAAATCGTTCGTGATTTGTAAATTCTAGTATTACTGAGGCCAGGCTTTAATAGGCGAAAATTTGTTGATTGACCAAAACGCTAGTGATTTGTAATCTCATTTGTAGTGTCACTAAAGAGATGTCACAATAGGCAAAATCACTAACTAGTTAATTTATGAAATCGCTCGTGATTTTTAAATTCTAGTATTACTGAGGAGAGGCTTTAATAGGCAAAAACTTGTTAAATGACCTCAACGCTGGTGACTTGTAATCTCATTTTTAGTGTCACTAAAGAGATGCCACAATAGGCAAAAGCACTAACAAGTTAATTTACGAAATCGCTCGTGATTTTTAAATTCTAGTATTACTGAGACGAGGCTTTAATAGGCGAAAACTTGTTAAATGACCTCAACGTTGGTGACTTGTAATCTCATTTTTAGTGTCACTAAAGAGATGCCACAATAGGCAAAAGCACTAACAAGTTAATTTACGAAATCGCTCGTCATTTGTAATTCTAGTATCACTGAGACGAGGCTTTATTAGGCGAAAAGTGACAGTTCGAAGCCCGTGTAAATACAAAATGTTTGGTGTTAGGAAGGGCATCCAGCCTTTAAAAACAACTCTGCTTCAAATGAATGATGAAAGATTATCTGCAAAAGGCTAGTTTCTAGGCAGATACTATGGATACTGTGAGAAACAAACTAGGGTACCCGTGCCAGGAAAGAGTTACAGCTAAAGAGGAAAGCGTTATAGCATCGAACAAAAGGTTGTGGCATGGTGGAATTAAGGAAGGCAACGCCAACCCCAAATAGAACTGGGAAAAGGAGAAGTTAAAGAAGAAGTGATTTTCAATTGATATCAAATTTATACTCAATGACACACTCGTATACTTTTGGGTAATGTCAAAACTAAGGCGGTAATTTTTTTGTGATCGTTTCACAAAAGATGATTTCTCGATAGACATTATTGAAAAAATAGGGTTTCTTGACGATTTCTTTACAAAAAACTAAGTCCACCTGACATTCCGGAGCAGCCTTTGAACATATATTATTTTATTAATATATTCCTCCATAACAAGGAAAAGTTTCCCCAAGTAAAAATTTTAGAAATACAAACTCCAAGGATAAAATCCATCATAAAGAAGTTATCGATTAGTTTAGCATAAAAAAGTTTAATATTTTTACTTTTCATATTATGTTTTTTAGAATTACAAGCATCCAAAAAAGCTCCGGAGAAAGTAATCTCATTGGAAAAGAGGAGAAAAGAGAGAGAGAGAGAAAAGGAGAAAACAAAGGAGAACTAAAATGAGCCCCTAAAAATATATATATAAAACTTTTTTTATAAAACATGCAAAAAAGGAGAGGTAGTTAAAACATTAGTATTGATAAATGTGAGGGATGTAAAAAGGGATTTTACGGGGAGAGCTTTGAAGAAGGTGGATTCTGTGATGGTTTAAGGGACGAATTTATGGCTAACTCCTGAATCATACTCCTTGAGGTATGTCATTCCAAATGGCAGCAATCTGCATTTTTTTAAAAAAAAAAAATATCTAAAAAAAAAGAAAAAAATCATTTCTATTCATTAAGAAGAAAAATGATTTTTTTTTTCCTCTCTAGAATGCATTTTTTTCAAAATTCGGGAAGAACATATTTACTAACTCTGCAATCTCCATGCTAATTTATAAAAAAACTCGACAAGCAATACTAGGTTTGATCAACAAATCCCAGGACTTTCCTTATCTTAACTTATAAAACGCAAAGCCCATTTAGTATACTAATTCACTGACTGACTGATAATCAACCTAGCTCCACGATGGCTTAACCTAGATACTTGAAATTTTGCACACAGATCCATTTTAGTATGAAGGTGCGTAATGAGAAAGGAAAAAAAATTGTGGAAGTTCAAGTGGAAGCAAGTTACCGCCAAAAATGACGTTTTATAGTGGGTTTCTTTGCAACTTTTTCTGAACAAACTAAAGAAGATAAAAATATCTAGAAAAAAATCATTTTTAATCATTAAGAATAAAAATGATTTTTTTTTCCTCTCTAAACCCTCGTACTTAATGATATTTTCACATTGCTACTACTTGTCACTATTACTATAGCTACTCAATTATTTTCAAGGGGCTGAGGTACCCCCAAAGACAACCAAGGAAAGTATACAAATTTAAAAAAACTTTTTTAAAATTGTCTGCTTAACCATGATTTGAATCCAATACCTCTCAGATGAGCTCTGCCACGGTGACGTCGTCATTGTTATACCTAATGTAACAGTCGTACTTTCGATAAAAAAAATAATACAGCTAAAAATAAATACTCAGGATAAATAACGTTATACCTAATGTAACAGTTGTACTTTCGATAAAAAAAATAAAAAAAATAATAATACAGCTAAAAATAAATACTCAGGATAAATAACGTTATACCTAATGTAACAGTTGTACTTTCGATAAAATAAAAAAAAATACAGCTAAAAATAAATACTCATCATAAATAACGTTATACCTAATGTAACAGTTGTACTTTCAAAAAAAAAAAAAATACAGCTAAAAATAAATACTCAGGATAAATAACGTTATACCTAATGTAACAGTTGTCCTTTCGATAAAATAAAAAAAATACAGCTAAAAATAAATACTCAGGATAAATAACGTTATACCTAATGTAACAGTTGTACTTTCGATAAAAAAAAAATAATAATAATACAGCTAAAAATAAATACTCAGGATAAATAACGTTATACCTAATGTAACAGTTGTACTTTCGATAAAAAAATAATACAGCTAAAAATAAATACTCAGGATAAATAGGGGCAGAAAAAGAAAAACCTGGAGCTTAAAATTCTGAAGCACATACACACACACACACACACACAAAGGAACAAAATCAAGGCTTTTTGTAATAATTCCTTTTTATATATTTTCGTATGTAGAATACTATACCTTCTATAAGCAAGTATCTATAAATTTGTTTTATACCCTCCAACCTGCTTTACCTTTTTTTTTACAGCCCTCCATTTTGATAGGTGCTTTATAGTCTTTTGTTTTTACCTCTTAGATTCTATATTGACTATATTGATACCTCCAATATTGATTGGAAATTTGTAATAAAGGAAAGACGATGATGATAAAATTGTACGTATAACAAATGACACAGAAATCAAAATGGAGGCGGAACAAAAATTTAGGAGATAAGTTGAAATTTACGATAAGATAAGAATTGTTTGATCGGGCTGGTTAAAGTGAGGAATGTTCTGGTTTATTATTATCACTTATGTCAGGAGTGCCCAAACATTTTCAGCCGGAGATGAACTTTTGTTTTCCTATAATTACTGCGATCGACCATCTAAAACGTAATCTAAACTTAGCGTAGTCGTTAAAACGTTTTAGGGCTCTGACGCAAAAAAAATCTAATAAAAGGAAATTTTGTTTCTTAATCCAACCTATAGTAATTTCGTCGACATTTGTGAATTTTGAAAACTACACACTCCGTATTCTCACTTTTTCACATAGCGTCGATGGCTCCGCGATCGACCGATTGGGCATGTCTGAGTTTTGTGATAATTTTTCAGATCTTACCCAGCTGTAGATATTTTTTTGTTCATTAGCTCTGGTAATTGTTCTTTGAAATGCTGTAGGAATGATTCTGTTCATTGGCTGTGGGAATAGTTCATTGAATAAGTGTTTTGACTGTTTCTAATTACCAATTGTAGGAATGTTTCTGTTCATTACCTGTAGGAATATTTCTTTAAATAAGTGTTTTGAGTGTTGCTAATTACAGGCTGTAGGATAGTTTCTGTTCATTAGCTTTGGGAATATTTTTTTGAATAAATGTTTTGAGTGCTTCTAATTGCCAGCTATGGGAATGTTTCTTTTAAAAACTCTGAAATTGTTTCTATTCATTATCTGTAGAAAGTTTTCCGTCCATTAGCTGCGGGAATGTTTCTTTGAACAAGTTGCTATTTCTTTCCATTGATGTATCTTTGTGCGGGAATGTTTCAATTCAATAGTTTTTCATTTCTTCCCTCAGCTTTCGGAATATTTCTTTTAAAAGGCTATAGGAAATCCATATTTCAGTATTTTTTGAAACAGCATGATCTTGAATGACCCTTGGAGTCCGTTTATATTATATTGAACTCCTTCAGTCTCCAAAATGTGAACAACTTCTTGTCAGACCGTTTATTATTACTGTAAATTTAAAACAATATATAGTACACACCATGTAGGTACATTGTACAAGAGGCCATCCTTTTCCCCGAAGCATAGGTAGGTACCCAAGTAATTTCAATTTTATTACCTTATTATTCATTTCAAAGTTCCATTCCCTCACCCTTGGTATCCTTTCCCTCCCCATAAGGAACCTATTTGAATTAAATATGATCATTAGGTCTCACAAAGGGGTCTGTTCATAGAGATTTCCAACACAAACATATTGTTATTTTAGTCAATTACTTTGAGCACCTTTCTAGATTATCCACATTCTCAGCTGTCCTTTTAACACACACCTCTTACTTTCTTTTCCAGTCAAATAATTTTGAGCCAGAATACACCAGTTCCCGTTAGATCACTGATGTTAAGCAACCTCCAGCGAAGTTGTTCTATGTGGGTGTCCACGTGGGTTCGCGCCTTCGTAATACTGGCAATTTTTCCGGCCCAACCCAGGCTGGATGAGGTCAATGTTGTTAGCTGGTTTGCAAAGTTACCCGCGAATGGAGGGTAAAACCCCCGTCTTGTTAAGGAGACGTTAAGCCAAATTAAAAAAAAAAAAAATCAGCCAACCAAAGCCCCGAAAACTATTTCAAAAAACTTTTTTATCAATCGGCGCCAATGACATAGCCTCTGCTTTTTATGTAGTTCAACCGCCTGATCACAAAAAAAAGTTATTCTGTTTTACCATATTATTGAACTTTTTTTTTTGTTCAAATGTGAAAAAAAAGATTTTTTTTCCTCATTCATGACTTTGTTTACATCTGACGGAAAAAGTACCGTCCAAATTTAGAGTCAACAAAACCAGTTCGTCGTTAGGATAAATATAAGAGTTTATTGGTTCGGTGATCTACAATTACAAGCTCCCAATATTGCAGTCAGCGCCACCGAGGGGAGGGGGGGTTGACAGTGGTATTTTCGGGCCCAAGCTTTTGAAGGGCCCTTAAGAATTCGTTCATTTCTGTAAATGGCCCGGTATTATTTTTGTAATACTTAACAGGACAACACAAGCACTCAAAAGGATTTTGCCATCAATGCAGCAATGCTAACCAAAAGAAGACCCACATCGTTTCATAGTAATTATTCTCATTTTTTGCCTAACTGGGGGAAATCTCTTATAATCAAGAAGGCTACTTAAGAGGGATGATTAAGCGACCCCAAAAAGTTTTTTTTTCGAAAGGTTTACTGTGAACAAACCCCTTAACAAGTTCAAAAACTAAATTGGATATATATATATATATNTTTTTTTTTTTTTTTTTTTGCATTCTTTCAATTCTGTTACCGTCATGGTTTAATAGTATGAGCATCTTCGGTCTGGGTTTTGGGTCTACGATTTGGTCCCATGAAATGGAGAATTAAAGTTTGGTCATAAAATCTTTTTGAAAAATATAATAAAATGTACCTACCTACTTAAATCATAATTGCTATTTTGGTCTGCCCTTTTCTTCCTCTTGATTTTCAAAAGCTTTTTTCCGAGTTTATATCCTTTAAAAATGTAGCTCTCTATCGTTATGATTGAGTGCTGAAAAAGTTGTTGTCTTGGAGGCTAATAATTGACATGGGTCCCAGAACCATGTTCATTATAGCAATATAAAAAAGTAGTTCTCCGAAATTTACACATTCAGTGGAGATCTGGGGTGGAACAGTAGTGTCCAAATACTAATTACCAAATCGAATAACGTAATAACTACTTTGGTAAATGTATTCAAAATCGTAGAAGGCGTTTGAGAGTTAACGCGGAAAGAAAGGACAAACATTCAAAGGAAAATCTTGGCGTTAGTAAGACCTTTATTTGGTCAATTATTTTTTTTTTTCCTGACCTCTAAAAATATATCACTTGGGCATCCCCTATTGTATTTGACTAGACAGGCGGAGCGCTCCCGCGCTCCTAAAACTTATGTTGCCTTCATATAGTGTCCTCCTGATTATCATATTATCGGTAATTAGATACTTGACGCTACTTCAAGGAATCTATAAACGTTCAGTCTAGAAGCTAGTTTTTGATTTTTGAAGCAGGTTTCAGTTTCTCTTCTGTTTTTCTAGAGTGGTTAAAGACATGACCGATAAAGCCTCATATCCTCCCTCCTCCAAGGGAAACCCTTATAGACTCCCCCGGAGTCTTATCCCCGGAACTTTTGAGTGTGTCGAGAATGGTATCGCTTCCTTATTCTTCTTCTTTAACTTCACCTTTTCCAAATTCTCTTTGGGGCCGGCGCTACTTTCCCCAATTCTACCATGCCACAACTTTTTGTTCGGTCTCTTTAGCTTTAACCCTTTCCTGGCACGGCAACCCTAGCTCGCTTTATTTCCGTCCAGGGGCTTACAAAAATCGTGTATTTTCACAGTAGGCCCCAATGGGGAATTATTGAAATCATATAAACTTGCCGTGGCTCACCTGTTAGGTCAACAAGAAAAGATAGGCTTCAATCTCCGAAGTAAAACGTTAATCTTCTTTAACTTCACACTTTCCCAATTTTATTTGGGGTTGGCGTTGGTTTCCTCAATTCTGCCATGCCACATCCTTTTGTTCGGTGCCACTCTCTTTAATTGTAACCCTTTCCTGACACGCCAATTCTAGCTTGCTTCCCACAGTATCAATAGAAACTGCGTAGAAATTAGCTTTTTGCTGATGATCTTTCATCATTGGTTTGAAGCAGAGTTTATTTAAAGGCTGGATGCTCTTCCTAACACCAAACCTTCTGTATTTACACGGGCTTAGGACTGTCACCTAATAAAGCTGGCTTCCCCCCCCCCTCGGTGGCTACATTAATGGTATTCCTTAAATTACTATAAAAACGCGAAATTGTGTTTGGTTATCCCTCTTTCACACAGCATTGGTTTGATATGAATTTTTCATCGATATAGTTTATTTTCCGGAGACTGACGCAGGATGGAAATTATTATCCTGTTCAGAATAAGAATTCCCTTAGGCACCTGCAAGGGGGATTCGGCACAAGGCCCGAATAGAGCAACAGTTTTTTCCGAATTGATGCAATAGTTTTTAGGGATCAGCAAACTTCATGAGAAGAACAAGTTTGTTTATTTTATCAATATAAGCGTTAAGATGAAGATGAGGAAACGTTTTGATTGGCCATGCCTCGATGATGAAGTTGTTTTTCCGCTAGAAAATCTGTCGCTCTATTCGGACCTTTTATGTCGCGTTCGACAAAGTGGACATTGTCCATTAATTGTATTGAAATTGTCAGTAGGTATATATATTTTAATAGGCGCCCTCTTCTAAAGATTCTAATATTTCCAATCTTGTCGACACAAGAGAGGGATGGAGTTGGATTCGAACCAACAGCCTCCTGGTTACGAATCCACCGCCTCAACCGACTGAGTTTCACATTAGTTTCACATCCTTATGATGCTGGCCATTTCCAGACCAACCCATGGTCAATGTGAGTAGCTGGTTTGTTTCTATCGAATGGAGGGTAAAACCTCCATCGCGAATGAACTTTTCAAGTTAAATCAAGAAAGTTGTCATTGTTGATTTCTTTGGATATAAATTTTGGTTGGTCAAGTTCAACATCAAAGGTCAAAAATAAATAAATACAATACATTATAAATGATTCTGCAGTCCAGTTCAAACATTTAAAGCCAAATGAAATATTCAGACCCCTTTCTGTAGTGTCTAAAGAGGAAACAATGGTGCATTTTTTTATTATGCCAGAGACCAGAGGTTATGGGCTGAGTACCGTTACCACATTTCTTTTTGCAAAGAATAAACTATAAAATGTCTATTACTCGGAATGATTTATGAATATGGTTCATACGAAACAGAAAGAGCCAAAAAGTTGGTTTACAGATATCTGGTTCATATAATATATTTAGAGTATTTAACTCCCTGGCCTAGTGATCAGAACACTAAGATTGCACCCGGGAAACTGAGATTCCCTTGTCGAGTCAGATGTTTAAAGAATAACTTTAAAATATTTAATTTTGTGTTGCTAATAGATCAACTCCGCTTTTCTGGCTGTATGGAATGCACTCGCCATCCAATGCAAATAAACCAAAAAAAAACTCTGCCTTCTGATGTATATTAATTTTTTCTACCCAGAATCGAAACATATTAGGTACAATGGTAACCAATTTAAAAACCAGAGAAGTATGAAGTCGGTATTAATTTAACAGCGGAGACTGGAATAATAAAATTAAGTATAGGATGAATAGCAGCAGGAATAAACTTCGCCACAAAAACACATATCACTGGGCAGAATTTTTTGGAATTTGGACTATTTTACTTTCCTTATCCTATACAAAGGAATGTATTGTAAATGGGCTGAAATTTTTGATGTCGAGTTTTCAATTTCAAAACACGTTTTGAGGTCTCCAGAGCCCAAATCTCGAGATTCAGTCATTGGTCCTTGTCTGTGTCCCTCTGTATGTCGGTCTGTGAACAAGATATCTAGGCGCACGGCAGTGCGCCAGGCCAAGTTCCGGCCTAAAGCACGCAGTATGTATATTTACATGAAGGGCTTCGTACTGTTTTCCCTACCCTCCTAACTTTGCTCCTGATAATGATAATAACTTGAAATTTGGAATATAACATAAGGACTACTATAAAAAGTTCAAAAGATACAGGGGTACAAAAAGTCCTAATTTTACTACTCACTCACTCACTCATCACTTCCAGTGGAGCTAGAAACACGAAATTTGGTGGAGGGGTGTATTTTGACCTACAACACCCAAAAAGTTGGAATCTGTTACTTGTATGGTATTAGGCTTAAAAGTCATAATGTTCCAATCGACAATGATAAAAAATTTCATCATAAGCAAATTTACAATATATTATGATGCAACTAAGGTTATTCCCCCCNCCCCCCCCAAATAAAATGCAATCCATAATATGATATTTTGATATTTATCGGTATTTTGATGATTGTGATTGTCAAAAAGTGGTTTGGTCATAAGTTCAGATGGATTGGGGACAATCAATATAGCACAAAGTAGCCCCCCCCCCAAAAGGAATCTATAATACGTATGTTATTCCGCTAATTATTTGCATATTGCTGAATTGTGATTATCAAAAAGTGGCTTCGTCATAAGTTCAGATGAATTAGACACAATCAACATAGCAAAAAGGAAGCCCCCCCCCCAAAAAAAAGGAATTTATAATACGTATGTCATTCTTCTAATTATTTGCATATTGCTGAATTGTGATTATCAAAAAGTGGCTTGGTCATAAGCTCAGATGAATTAGGCACAATCAACATTGAAGAAAGTAGGTGACCCCCCCCCCCACCCCAAATGGAATCTATATCACGTATGTTATTCTGCTAATTATTTGCATATTGCTGAATTGTGTTATCAAAAATTGGCTTGGTCATACGTTCAGATGAATTAGTCACAATTAAAATTGAAGAAATTAGGTGACACCTCCCCCCCCTCCCAATCAAGTATGTTATTCTGCTAATTATTTGCATATTGCTGAATTGTGATTATTAAAAAGTGGCTTAGTCATAAGTTCAGATGAATTAGACACAATCAACATTGAAGAAAATAGGGCCCCCCCCCCCAATGGAATCTATATCAAGTATGTTATTCTGCTAATTATTTGCATATTGCTCAATTGTGATTATCAAAAAATGGCTTGGTCGTAAGTTCAGATGAAGTGGGTACAATCAACATTGCAGAAAGTAGGTGATCCTCCCTTCCCCCCCAAAAAGCTGGAATCCATAATATGTATGTTTCTTCGCTAATTATTTGTATATTGCCGAATTGTGATTATCAAAAATTGGCTTTGGTCATAAATTTAGAAAAATATCTATGTTATTTCCCAAATTATCAATCAGATGAGTTTCATTTTTGCTTTTAATTGTAGTGGTCAAGGTTGCAAAAAATTTCAGAGGGTTTATTCGGTTTTCTGCTAACAATAGGTAATAGTTATCGGCTAAGGGGAGGAAAGGAAAGACACAAATCTTGGGTTGATTGAAAAAAAAACACAATGATTCACGAGTTGAGGAGAGAAGGCACAAGGTTGTCAGTTGGGGGGAAATAAAGATACAATGTGTTGAGTCAATGGGGCAGGGAAACTTATAAAAACTTATAAAATTAATGGATATTAATTGATGATATAACTATGCCATGTGGTTCTGAGATTATAGTATAATATCAAAAGTAGGATTATGTCCTAACACCACTTTTTATTTCACAGATTCTCACCTTTAAGGATGATTTGGTATCCTAAGAATGACAACTTAGTGCACGCATGGTGCATCAAATATCGAATCATGATTCCGTTTTATGTGTTATCCCATTGAAAAATAAAAGTGATTTTTCTTTAGACATTATGCGTGATGCGCAAAGCGTGTGGAATTTTTATGCTATTAGTTCTCTGGCTATAAAGTTCAATTGCACAGAGAGTTTGAGCAGTCTTCTTATTCGATTGTTTTGAACGAGTTGTCAATGGGTTTAGTGACACAATGATACTCACTCTCCAAACAAATTCCTCTAAAAAGTACCATATTAATCATTATGATTTCTGACAAACAATTTTATAGCGATGATCAACCAATATCTTATTAGTTCATGATTAATTTATTATTACAATTTCAAATGAGTTACTTACATAAAAGAATGTATTGTAATGGTCTAAAATTTTCGATTTCGAGCTTTCAATGCCAAAACATGTTTGAGGTCCCCAGAGCCCATATCTCAAGTTTCAATATTCGACACCGCCAGAAAGAAACAAAACCGCCAACGTTATATTTGACTTTAAAAAAAGTTTCATAACGCGAACAATACATACAACTGTATCTATGTATTGGACATACTAACAAAATTTCAAGTCTCTGGTACTTACGGTTTTCCTTTTAGAAAGCATTCGTAAAAACCACTGAAAGTGTACAAAAATAGCCAACGACAGATTTGACTACAAATAAAAATGTCTTGTCACGTTTTACGCAGAAAATTGATATGAATAGACACCAAAATTCAAATTATAGCTCTCGCCGTTCTCCTGTTAAGCAGGATTCGTGAAAACCGCCAACTTCTATTTCAACCGAAGTTTCGTGTGTTGTCTATGGCATAATATTGACATACATACCAAATTTCAAATCTCTAGCACTTATCGTTCTAGTGATATCTTGTTCACAAACCGACAAACACACACACGCACACACACAGACCAATGGCTGAAACAGGTTTGGGCTCTAAGGACCTCAAAACGTGTTTTGGCATTGAAA
Organism: Pachypsylla venusta; assembly: GCA_012654025.1. Classification (NCBI taxonomy): domain Eukaryota; kingdom Metazoa; phylum Arthropoda; class Insecta; order Hemiptera; family Aphalaridae; genus Pachypsylla; species Pachypsylla venusta. The sequence continues at coordinate 29,614,244 of CM022875.1, forward strand.
ACTAGACGCCAAAAATTTCAGCCCATTACAATACTTTCCTTTTTATAGCATAAGTTTTTTTCCTACATGTTAGTGTTATTCTTAAAAAACTTGCCAAGTTGAAATCACGAAAATCTCGGAGATGTTAAACGTTAAAATTTGATTACGAAAATGAAGGCAGCAATCTAGCATAGAGCGAAATTAATAGATCTAACACATTAAATATATTTACTATATAAGAAATCTAACACATTGAATTTAAAACCGATTTTGATAGTAAGAGGACATTTTTTGGATTGGGACTTGGTCTTATTTTTCACATTTATGTTTCTTGTGGGATCTCATTAACGGCAAATACTAGAGACTTCAAATTCGGAATGTATGTCATTTGTATACTCTGTACGGCAAACTAAACTTTCGGTTGAAATCAAGTATACCGTTGGCGGTTTTTGGCCGCTTGTTAGCAGTTTTCGTGAATCCTGCTAAAAAGAGAATGGTAAAAGCTAGTACCTTTAATTTAGGTGCCTATTCATATCAATTTTATGCAAGGAAGTGCAAAATGCACTTTCGACTGAAGCCTAATATATTTTTGGCCTCTTGTTAGAGGTTTCAGAACGCTATTGGGCGGTTCTGCATAAAAACACCACGGAAAGATCTAGAACTTAAAATTTGATGCCTATTCATATCTATTCCATGCATAGAATTCGAAAGGACATTTTGAGTTGGAGTCTTATATATTGTCGGCCACTTGTTAGCGGTTTAAAGACGTTTTTTTTTTGCGGTGCTGCCTAAAGCCAGAACGGTAAGAGCTAGAGCTTAAAAATTGGTGGCTATATGTAACAAATTTATGAATGGAATGCTCTAAGTTGCTTTTAGTTGAAGTCAACTCGTGTTTTTTTGCCGCTTTTTAGTGATTTTAATACATTTTTGGTTGTTTTTAAGAACACCCAAAAGGAAAACAGTAAGTATTGGAGACTTGAAATTTTTGAAGTATGTCAATTGTATGTATTCTACGAGTCACGATTTTTTTTAATTAAATTTAAATATACCGTTGCCTCTTTCTAGCAGTCTAGAATAATGAAACTCGAGATTTGGGCTTAATGGATCTCTAAAAGTTTTTTGACATCGAAAACTCGACATAGAAAATTTCAGGCCAATTACAATACTTTCTTCTTCTGTTTTATAGATAAAGAAAGGTGCATGATGTTCACACCAGATTTTTAATGATGGTATTTTTGTGAGATATCGATATTTTTCTAAAGATTACTATCGTTTCTCAAACCGTATTTTTTTCCTACTCTGTACTTTATATTTTTTTCGAGATCACTACAAATCCCAATCAGGATTTTTTTTGCTAACATTGAATGCTAAAACTGCACCTTCTTTCCCGCATTTGCATCATTTTAGAGTACTGATAAATAAACAATTTGAATAGGTGCATTTTCAGTTTCCTTACAGTTGAAATTGTTATGCATGCATGATCTTTCCTAAAGCGGAACCATTATGTAGCAATGTAGTAAAATATATATATATATATATATTTTAAATTTGGCTTAACGTCTCTTTAACATATATTTGTCATTCAAGACGCGAGTTTTACTCTCCATTCGTTGGAAACTTGCAAACCAGCAACCCACATTGACCTCACCCAACCTGGATTGGGCCGGAAAACTAGCCAGCATCAAGGGGGCGCGAACCCACGTGGACACCCACATGGTACAACCTCGCTGGACGTTGCTTAACTTCAGTGATCTAACGGTAATTGGTGTGTTCAACGTGCCATAGACTCTGGATGAAAAATAATTTTAATTTTATGTGCAATTGCATGCTAATATTCATTTCAGCGTCCCATAAGTTGAAACTAATTTTCGTGCAATTTCTTCTTCAAGTTTAAGATACGTTTCCAATCGTTTTAGAGCACTTAGAGTGAAAGACATTCAATAAATATTTTCCCGTTTAATTGTATGTGAATATGTACTTTCTATTTTAACATCTATTGCCCATTCAAGACGGGGTTTTCACTCTCCATTCGCTGGAAACTTGCAAACCAGATACCGACATTGACCTCACCCAGCCTGGATTGGCATGCGTTTAATAATTTGAAACTAGATTACAGTACGTTTTATTGTTCTCCCTAAAGCGTTATAAAGGTTTGGAGCACTTACAATAAAGAAGTCAAACCTTTTGATTCTGCTCATTATATCTGAGTTCAGATATATGAGAAGTGATTTGAAGCATTTTCATGTTGAGTGAATGAATGAATCAGTCAGTCAGTGAGTATCAAAAAGTTCTAACTTTGAAATTATCCATCTCCCAAACAGATTAAAATTATCTTTTGAAATCTTTGCCGTCGTTCACCACCAAAACCTCTGGTCAAAATATTGTGGCCTCTCTTTTTTTGGAGAACCGGATATCTGCCGATGTACATACACCAGGAAAATTTGTGTATATATAATATAAACTGGTGCTTTCTGGTGCACTGCTTACGTTCAAATTTATGAAATAGTTTAAAAGAATAAATCTATTTTTAAAAATGTATCGCCGGAGAAAAAGAAATTCTGAAAGGATCCGTTCTCTTCAAATATTTCGAACTCCGCAAGACATTACATACCATCATTCGACTGGTAAGCTTTCAAAAGCCTCAATGCTATTAAAAGCCACACTGCTATTGAAAGCCTCAATGCTATTGAAAGTCACAATGCTATTGAAAGCCTCAATGCTATTGAAATCCACAATGCTATTGAAAGCCTCAATGCTATTAAAATCCTCAATGGTATTGAAAGCCTCAATGCTATTGTAAGCCTCAATGCTATTGTAAGCCTCAATGCTATTGAAATCCTCAATGCTATCGAAAGCCACAATGCTATTAAAAGCCTCAGTGCTATTGTAAGCCTCAATACTATTGAAATCCACAATGCTATTGAAAGCCTCAATGCTATTAAAAGCCTCAATGCTATTGAAAACCTCAATGCTATCGAAAGCGACAATGCTATTGAAAGCCTCAATGCTATTGTAAGCTCAGCCAGATGATTCTACATCGAACTTGTTTTTTAGAAATTACCTAGGTAGGTATATTCACCTAATATTTAAAAATAAAACTACTGCATGTTTTTTTTTTTAAAAAAAAGTACCTAGGTGGTAGGTATTCTTATTGAAACGATATTTGTGCTGCTATCTGTGGACTAGAAATGAAAACTAATTCATACATTATAAGTTTCAGAGAATTTTTTATTATTTTACCAGACATTTTTATTATTTTACCAGACATTTTTATTATTTTACCAGACTTTTTTATTATTTTACCTGGCATGGCCTTTCTGAATAATGACTAGGTACCCCATCACTCTTCGACTTACATTTTTATGAAAAATGAGTCGATCCAATGCTCCGTTCATGTGTACTAGAGGAATAGACCGACAATAATACATATTATCAGTAGGAATGGTTTTGACTAGCAGGCTCCGCTTGCCATTTTAGTGTGATTTTTAAAGCAACCTATGTCACCCACCACAAGCCCCTTAACTACATCAAAAATCCCAAAAAATCATATAATCGCAGGCAAAAAAGGCGAATAATTACAAAGAACAGCCATGCATCAAAGGAAACAGATGCTAAACTTATTATAGAAGCCATGATGACTTCCAAGTTTATTTACACCATTATTCATTATTGGAACGTTCCGGAAAAATCGAATATAGTTTTTAAAAAAAATCAAAAAATTAATTTTAACATTAATTTTAAGAAAGTTGGAGGTCAATGCGCGAACAGAAGCCATAGTCCAAATTATTTTTTGAACTCAATAATCTTTTTAAGGCCACCTTCAACTTTTCCGCGCCAAAGCGTTATTGAAATTCTAGGCCCAGAGGTTTCGGATTCTAATCCCTGCCGGATCTGAACCAATTTTCTGAAATTGAATAGTTGTGAAAAGAAATGTCCTGAAGTACGGCAAAAGCGGTTCCGGGAAGAATTTTCGGCCCAAACCTAGTAAAGTGAATGAACGCTGTAGAGCAACTCGAATAAAAAAAAACGAAAATGGCGTACATTTATATTTGCTTATAGCTTTTATTTGTTACAAATTAATTTCAAAACTTTACAACACTAATCATTCTGAGTATGTAGGACATGTAGGTAAATTATCAAGGCCGTACGGAGAAAATCTGGGACAGGGGAAAAGATATAAGGCCGTCACCTCTCACTCCTAATCATTCTGAATACCTAACTTGTCAAGGCCGTACAGGAAAATCTGGGATAAGAGGAAAGATATAAGGCCGTCACCTCTAACCATTCTGAGTACCTAACTTATCAAGGCCGTACAGGAAAATCTGGGATAAGAGGAAAGATATAAGGCCGTCACCTCTAACCATTCTGAGTACCTAACTTATCAAGGCCGTACAGGAAAATCTGGGATAAGAGGAAAGATATAAGGCCGTCACCTCTAATCATTCTGAGTACCAAACTTATCAAGGCCGTAGAGAGAAAATCTGGGACAAGTGGAAAGATATAATGCCGTCACCTTTAATCATTCTGAGTACCAAACTTATCAAGGCCGTAGAGAGAAAATCTGGGACAAGTGGAAAGATATAATGCCGTCACCTTTAATCATTCTGAGTACTTAACTTTACAAGGCCGTACAGAGAAAATCTTGGACAAGGGGAAAGATATAAGGCCGTCACCTCTAACCATTCTGAGTACATAACTTATCGAGGCCGTAGAGAGAAAATCTGGGACAAGGGGAAAAATAGGGACGTCACCTCCTAAGATTGGGTTGGTATTATGCAACCTAATGGCAATGTAATGTCCTAAATAATCTACACTATTCTCACTCTTAATAACGAAAGATATTATAACCATTACGTCTATGATAGCAAACCTGAAAATTCGTAAAAAGTGTAAAATGTTCTAATAAGAAGACTGCTCAAAACATCTGAGCTAAGGTTCAATAATTTAGATATGGTATTTAGGATGTTTGCAGTCATTATGAAATATAAATTTCAATAAAAAAAATTTGTATCGACCGAAAAAAATATTGTTTAGTCACGAGCGCTTATCAAATTGATAATGTCATAACAGACGAAAGCGCTCGTGACTCAACAATATTTTTTGCAGTAGATACAAAAAAAATTTATTGAAATTTAAAGTTCAAGTTAGTTACTTAAAAAAAAAAAAAAAAAACATCATCACACGACTTTCCTTATCTTTAAAAAGCGGACTCCAACCGCTATTTAGCGGTCAATAATATATTACACTTCAGCCTAAGTTGTATTCTTCAATTTCTTGTATGAAATTGATACGAATAGGCAGCAAATTTCAAGTTCTAGCTCTTTCCATTCTGTCGTTAGGCGGAACCGCCAAAAAGGGTCTTCAACCGCTAATTAGCAACCAACAATATATTACACTTAAACCTAAGTTGTATTTTTCAATATGAATAGGCACCAATTTCAAAGGTTACAATGACTAAAACCAATTCTGGTTTAAGGCATAAAATCGCCAACGGTATATTCGATTTCCAATATTTTGCCGTTGATGGTATAAAACTAGCATACTCGTGCATACCAAATTTTAAGTGTCTAGCACTTACCGTTCTTGAGATATCTTTCACAGACAGACGGACACACACACACACACACATGGACCACTAACTGAGACTCGAGGTTTGAGCTCTGGGGACCCCAAAACGTGTGTTGGCATTGAAATCTCGAAATCGAAAAGTTCAGCCCATTACAGTACTTTTCTTTTTAAAATATATAAATTTCAAAAGAAATATTTTCCTATTGACAACAAGTAGAAAGGCGAGTCACGAACGCTTTCATCTGTATACGACATTCTCATTATCAAGTAAACTATGAGGCAAACGTTTGAATATATTTTTCGAACACATGGAACATTTTTGTTGAGGTAAAGTTACTTTGATGACCGGAAATTTTGAGCGAGGACGCTTGTTCTTTGAAGTCGACTACAAGCTTACACTAATATGAGCGACTGACAAATTTATATTTTATAAATTTGGCCAACGTTATATTCGATTTCAACTACAAGCTTATTTTGCCGCTCATAGCATAAAACTGACATACATACCAAATTTCAAGTCTCTAGCACAGACAGACAGACACACGGACCAATGGCTGAAATTGGGCTCTGAGGACCCCAAAACGTGTTTTGACATTGAAAACTCGACATCGAAAATTTCATCCCATTACACTGGGCTCTGAGGACCCCAAAACGTGTTTTGACATTGAAAACTCGACATCGAAAAGTTCATCCCATTACAATACTTTCCTTTTTATAGGATAAGGAAAGTAAAAATTATCTTTGTCTTGAAAATTTAACTCAAGAGATACTTTTACTTACTTAAGTCAAGAAAAATCTTCACTTGGGGAATGACTGAATTCCACCGTCAACCTCATTGAAGAGAAAAACTAAAAGGCTAAATGATGAAGTGTAGAAATACCAAGAGGCTGTGGAAAATTAAATGATTTTTTTTCGTTGAAACGTTCTCAAAGGCTGGACAATTTAATTGCTTATGGGTAGAGCCCAGATTATATGTATACAAAAGAATATTGGAATATTTTTACGATTTCACTAATTCGATATGACTTCGCTAAAGCCCTATTTTAGCGAATTTTACATAAATTAGGAATATTTTAATAAATACGAATAATAATACAGAAAGAAAATTGCGCTAACGCTAAGAGAACCCAACCCAGTCAACACGTATGGAGCCCACCAGGGCAACCTGGGCTTACCATCACAGTCCAAGGACCAACAGAGCGTCGCTACAATAACAACAGACTGTCTAAACCTGACAATATTGGTTTCTCTTTTCAAGTTAGTTCTTCCACTTTTGCACATTTTGAACCTTCTCAAATCCTATTCTTCAACATATTTGGACGGAATATATAATCCGAGCTCTACTTATAGGGCTATCTGGAAGATGGAATGCGCTAGCGTTAGCGTCAAAAAGCACATCCACGAAGCCTCTATGCATAAACATTGGTGGCGCTATTTTCTCTCTCGTTCCACTAGTTAGGACTATCGACTGCACGCTGACATTCTCAACCACTTATCTTGTTTAAAAAAATATCCTTGGCTACCCTATTCGTACTAAAAGTATATAACTAAATATTATTGCTAAATTTTAAAATTAAATAGGTATAAAAATATTTCAAAACGAATTTAATTGACAACCAAAATAATCACAAAACATCCCGCTCTATAAGCAGGCTACGAAATAACTTCCTAATTTGGCATCCATTGAGAGTGCATAAGGTATTTTTTGTGCTGACGTAATGCGAAATCCTTAAACCGGACAATATATCCGTCAATTGGGAATATCGAATTAAAGATATTCGTCAATTGGGAATATCGAATTAAAGATATTCGTCTATTGTGAATATCGAATTAAAGATATTCGTCAATTGGGAATATCGAATTAAAGATATTCGTCAATTGGGAATATCGGATTAAAAATATTCGTCTATTGGGAATATCTGATTAAAGATATTCGTCAATTGGGAATATCGGATTAAAGATATTCGTCAATTGGGAATATCGGATTAAAGATATTCGTTCATTGGGAATATCGGATTAAAAATATTCGTCAATTGGGAATATCGGATTAAAGATATTCGTCAATTGGGAATATCGGATTAAAGATATTCGTTAATTGGGAATATCGGAACACTATTTGTCAATTGGGGACACTATTAGTCATGATTCCAAAATTTTGCCACAATTTATTTGATGTATTTGTGTGTTTGGTATATTATATATTTGTGCTCCTATCACTAGCAATGAAATAGCGAATTTAAACAAATATATTTACCGATCACACTGTTTGGAACTGTTTGAAGTCGAAAAAATGACAAAACTTGGCATCGTGACAAATAATGTCATACATTTGCCATAATTTTTATATGGCAAGTGAAAAAAATGTATGCAAGTGTGGCTAGGAGACTCAGGGGAGGCCTGTGTGGCGTTGTATGAAAGCTCATTGCATTGAAATCGGACCAGCCCTGATGCCATGTAGGTAGATTTACTAAGTGGATACTTTCACGGCCTCTAAGTGGGTACATTATTCGCAGAAAAACACATACTTACTGATCTTGTTGCAAAACACACATAGTTGCATATATTATGCAAAGAAAGATTATGCATTTTCTTATGGATTTACAGACTTCCCTAAGAACATGTTGTGCATTGGTTTCTGCTTACATATAATTATGCAAGGAAAAGATAATTCTTTTAGTAAGTATGCTTCAGAAACCATCCTAAGTGTACACGCAGACATCCGCTTACTTTATTTTACAGTGGCAGATTTACCGTACAAGCAACATAGGCCATGGCCTAGGGCGGCAGAATTTAGGGGTGGCAAAATATGGAGCAACTAAAAATAGATTTTTTTTTTTTTTGGATTTAGCTGCAATGAAAATAGTGTCTTTGTTTATACATTTTTCTCACTTTTTACACGATTGAAAACACTGCAACTTATGGCAGCGTGATAATTGCTCGATCCGCAGACTCCCATAACAACTTGTGTATTTGTTTTTTCCTCTAGCATCCCCCAATTGCGGCTTCGCCCGTGCATATTTCAAATGATGTATCATGCTATCTCTCTCGCTCCAATGTATTACTTATGGGGATTGTTTACTTTTCTACTCCTTTAAATTAAAATTTTGCAAAATGCTTTCTTTGTGCACACTTACATGGCAAAGATCCCTGCCAAATTTCAAATCATTAATAGTTTCGGCTCTACGTTGATCAGTCACTCAGTACATTGCCTTTTATATATAAAGATATTATATGTGTGATATGCGATATGATAGGTTAGTAAGCGGCTGTATGAGATGAAAAAGTGGTCTGCCAAAGTATAGACAACCTTACCGTCCAAACCCATCTCTTTTCAAGTTGTGTCTTTATGTATTGTGTTTCCTAACTACCAAAAGATTATTTTTATAAATTTGGCTTAAATTTAGGAGATTTGTTAATTAAACCCAAACTGATACGCCGTTCTTACGTCTTTTTAAAAAGAAAAGCTACAATACTATCTAAAACGTAAAAAACTAATTACAAATAAGTTAAATATTTACAAATGCATATTAACCCTATCTTACTTAAAAATACATATCAACCCTATCTTACTTAGAAATAATACATATCAACCCCATCTTACTATTCCAAAGGGGGGGGTCTAACTTGTTGTTGAGCATAAGGTGAAAATAGACAACAGAATGCCGCGATAAATTAATGTGAATTCAAATCTTTTATTCAGCGCCTCCGTGGACCAGTAGGTTGTGGGTTTGAATTCCGCCGGGAGGGAAAAATTTCTGATCAAATTTTCTATTCAGTGCCTCCATGGACCAGTAGGTTGTGGGTTTAAATTCCGCCGGGAGGGAAAAATTTCTGATCAAATTTTCTATTCAGTGCCTCCGTGGACCAGTAGGTTGTGGGTTTGAATTCCGCCGGGAGTGAAAATTTTCTGATCAAATTATCTAGTTTTAAAAACGGCATGGCTTTAAAAGGAAGTGTCCTTAAGTAATAAGAAAACGGGTCTGGGAACAACTTTTTTCTAAGAAATTTGTTATGTAGACGATTCTCTCTTCATATTTTATATTGCACTAGCTGTTTCGCCCGTGCTTCGTTACGATTCTTATACATATTTCCATTTTTGTTTTTCAAGGACATTGGAATTTGGGGCGGGGGCTATTGATTTGTGTCCACCCTGCAGATTCCAACCTATAAAAGCCAAGATTTGAACGTATCGCTAGGCTCCTGGGAAGCACGGCCATTACCGGTTTCGAACTCGTAACTCTTGAATGGCTGGCCATACATTTGCAAAAAATGTCTTAAAATAAGGACTAAACAGCAACCTAAAACCTTCTCTCTTTGATATGTTGTCGCGACAAATTTCAAGATATTCGGCCATGACTGTCCCATTTTGATGAATAAATTAGGAATTTGTCAGTAACTCGAAAACGGCTTGACATATTTCAATTCTCGACAATCAAATTATCGTGTCCGGGCAGACATCGTGTCCTTATTCAAATAGCCCGTGGTGTGTGAACACACCAGTATAGTAAGGTAAGGTTAATATTCCCGATCTTCTAGTAGCTAATTATCACAAAAAAATAGTTTATAGCGTTATCACTGAATATAGACATGGGCGTGGCCAATATTATGGAGTGAGGAGGAAGGGAGCAGATTATAAGGACTTCCTAGATGTCTCCAGTAAAATGAAAAGCCCTTGAGAAACGAGTCTTTTGTCGTCCTCTCTTTTTATAAAGATTCAGGATACATTTTTTAGGATAAATTAGATTATCCTAGTACAAAGTGATGCCATAGTGAATTTCTTTTTGGCGAGGAATGGCCGTAAAAACATACGGTTTTTACGGTATATTAATAAAACCTTATTTTAATACAATGTCTATGTCTCCATCAAAAAAATAAGTTTGTCCTAGGATGAACTATGTAGTTTATCCTAGAAACCAGTTTGTCCTAGGATGAAATATGTAGTTTATCCCAGGATGAACTATGTAGTTTATCCTAGAAACCAGTTTGTCCTAGGATGAACTATGTAGTTTATCCCAGGATGAACTATGCAGTTTATCCTAGAAACCAGTTTGTCCTAGGATGAACTATGTAGTTTATCCCAGGATGAACTATGTAGTTTATCTCAGGATGAACTATGTAGTTTATCCTAGAAACCAGTTTGTCCTAGGATGAACTATGTAGTTTATCCTAGAAACCAGTTTGTCCTAGGATGAACTATGTAGTTTATCCCAGGATGAACTATGTAGTTTATCCTAGAAACCAGTTTGTTCTAGGATGAACTATGTAGTTTATCCTAAAACCAGTTTGTCCCAGGATGAACTATGTAGTTTATCATAAAAAACAGTTTGTCCTAGGGTGAACTATGTAGTTTATCCTAAAATCCAGTTTAGTCTGTAACATGTAAGACTTTACCAATTCGTCTATGGAGTATGAACTATGTAATGTTTGTAATGGATCTGTATTATAAGCATCGCTAAGAGAGTGTTTGGGTAAGGTAGAATTGTGTTCAGACAAATAAATATTTTTTATGCATACTTCGCAATAGAAAATGAAAATTTTCCGATGAAGCAAGTGAGAAAAACAAACATATGGTTTACTCAGTTTTCTAATGAGTCAGTCACTTTTGTAATGAGTCAGTTGTGATAAATATTTGTATGGAATCTTCCATGCAACTGTTTTCACACTGCCAGTTAGAGATAATCGACCTCGTAAACAACTCATAATTTGGAACGCATTATACAAACATAATATTATGCTTGTCATCTCATTTTCGATAATCTAGATCAAGAAGAAAATGTAAAACATTGTGTCCCACATAAACATATTTATGTGCTTGCTAAAGCAGAATTCAGATTTCATGTTTGCAGTCAACATTATTCCAAATAGAAATTTCTTAACCAAAAGTGTGACAATCACAAAATTCGGTAATCAAATTCAATTCCACTTTAATATTTAGTCCATCATTCTACTGTGGGATCATTGTTTCCGATTAAAGTTTCTAGAAGTCATCATACATCTAATCTTGGAGGCTAATAACATAGAACAAACTTAATAATAGTGCCAAGTTGCTTTCTGTGTTATTTTAGAACGTCAACTCAGGTGGACTCGGTCCTGTGAGCATGTCATCCCCAGGTAACTCACAATCTCAAGTATGACATATATATATATATATATATATATATCAATATCACCTATGTATAAAATGAATTGAAGAAAAAAATATCAGACTTTAAAAAAATTGAATGCCGCGAACCCATTTCTTCCTTCCTTTGGAGACATCTGTAAGAATGTAAAACACGTGCATAGCTACAAAAGCCCAGACCTGTAATGAAATACTTGAATTCTATGCAGAGTTGGAAGGGTGAAGAATCTCTAGCGACGGGGCAACGTTTTCAATTTTTTTTATTTGTTTAAACTCGCTTTTTTATTTCCCGGCATGGGTCCATGTTAGACGGTTGTACATACGCAATAGAAGCATGGCCGTAAAAACGTTTCGTAACCTCCCTAATTAGTTTAAAATTGGTTAATTTTTTTTTTTTTTTTAATTGCCTTAACACATATTCCCGGTGTCAAATCCAGTACCCGACCCACTTGGTAGATATAATTTAAACTAACTAAAAGAAATTCAACTGGACGTTTTCTTCACGTCGAAAAATACGTCGAAACAATTTTTAAGTATGTCAGTGGGTTCTGCTGGTAATTTCTTAAGAAGACCCATCTCTTGGAAAAGTTTAAAACTAAAAGGGACGGTAAAAAATTGAGGACGGAAAATGGTAAAATTATAAAAGAAGAAAAAACTGAGAAAAAATCAACTTTTAACAAACTTATCGAATTTGTCAGTGACAGCAAAGTTCTGACACTTTGAATGTCATTCTATTATCTAAAATTGCTAAAAAAAATCTGGTGTGAACATCACATGAAAAAAGTAATGTAATGGGCTGAAATTTTCGATGTAGAGTTTTCAATTCCAAAACACTTTTTGACATCCTCAGAGTCCAAATCTCGAGTTTCAGCTATTGAGAAAAAAACTTTTTAACAAAAGCCATTGAGAAAATTCTATTGAGAACAAAATTTCTCGGTAGAATTTGTCGTGGTCGATGTATAAAATTTACATATATACCAAATTTCAAGTCTCTGGCAGTACCTACCGTTCCTTTCCAGGCAGTATCAATGGTATCCGCCTAAAATCGGTCGAAACCACTAAAATCCAAACAGCAACCATAGATTTGAATTCAATCGAAAATCTCGTGGCGGACTTCATACATTAAGAACTTTCACTTAATGGAAGATTAATCCAATGTAGGATGAGAAAAGAAAAGTATGAAAAAGGTTAACTTTACAGAAGGGGTCAGTCATTAATTTTTTCGCTAGATAGGTGGAGCTCTCAAACCATTTCCCAGTCTTTTTTGTTGCTCTAAATGTATTAATTCTTGTGGAGTATGAGATTTCCTAGATCCACTCTCCGGACTGCCATACTCCATTTGATTGCCGTAAATATAGTATTCATTTTCTGAGAAGGAATCACATTGACTAAATCCTGACGTCACTTGGCCTAACCTAATATCATTATACATATTTTGATAGTTTTCTAAAATACTCTGAGAGGACATTCGTTTGTTTGATGTAAAATTGTTAGATTGCTCAACAAGGGGTTCATTGGATTCAATAGAACTATGAGGAACTTTACAGTTGCAGGCATAATCATAAATCCCTGGACTGGAATTGACAGAAAATGGTTTTTTGATATGAGTATTTGCATATTTACAAGAGATATCTGTAATTTGGTAAGCCTTATTACCATCTTGTGAACCATTTAAGTGCTCAGTAACCTCATTGCGGTTTAGAGAGCCATTCAAATGTGCTACTCTATCACAGCTACTTTGGGTATTCTGGAGTATCGTTATATTAGTTGGGGGATTGCTCTGTTTGTGTTTAATATCTTTGAGAAACATCTGGTTATCATTCAGCATCTTCTGGTAATTGAGGGTTTCATTCTTGCCGTCTAATATTTCAACGGACAGCACTTCTTCATTGTCAACGCTTTCTGACAAACTTCTCTTGAATACATCTTCCACCTTCTTTTCATAGACTTCGCTTTTATAATTTGTCAGAGGTAACATTGTCTCGTTGACTAAACTATCTGGATGGGTGTTTTCATAATTTCGTGGTGCCAATTCAACACGGCTTGTGTTTGGCACACTGACTACCTCTGTGTTACCATCAAAACATCTTCTGTTCTCATTTTTGATAGCTTCATATTTGTTTTTATTGTACTTGTAGTACTCCTGGTTTGACATATAAGGGCCTTTGATATCTATAAGATCATCAATCTCATCCTGCTCTTCCACAATGTCTACCATGTAGGTTGTTCCACTTGCTGAATTTGACAAAATTGTATTTCTAGAAGATGTTGAAGTGGCATAACTAAATGGTGACATGGTGGCTGAGGGTTTCAAGATTCCCTGAAAAAAGAAGAAGAAACAATAATTGAAATTTCTTTGTCTTCTTATGAAACTAGTTCTAGTGAATACCACAGCATTACATTGTTTCAAGTATTCTTTTTTATGAATGGAAATTTCAGTCGACTGATCGGTTTCAATCGGATTCTGATGCGTCCTGAAGTTTGCATCCACGTCTAATTCAGTGAGGCCACATTACATTTTAACCAACGACTTTACTCCCTTGAATACACCAGTTCCATCAAATCACCAACGAACGATCGGCTGAAAATACGCTTGGGGATACCTCATTACTATCCCAAAATGGATGTACTCAGTTTTTTGAGGACAACTGATTAATTATTGTTGGTTGCAGACAAAAATATGTTAAGGGTGTTATACTATATACTATAGTTAAGGGATACCTCATACTGTCGGTTTTTGGGATGTACTCAGTTTTTTTCAGGACAACTGAATAATTGTTGTCCTGAAAAAACTGAATAATTGTTGTGAAACAGCTATTTTTTTAAAAAAATAGCTGTTTCACAAAGCTGTTCCAAAAGTCGAATCCAATTTCAGACTTGTTTTTTAACTTTTATTAGCCTATTCAGTTTGAGAGAAACACACACAACTTCCCTAACAATCCTAACATTTATATTCTTGGGTTTTTAAAATGTCATTGATTGTACCCCAAGCCTTAGTCGAATTGATGGCTGTATGGAAAATGGGAATATACAGTGGGGGAATATACAGTGCCATCGACAAATTAAATTGAATTGAATTCCGTCGTAATGCTGACTAACTTTCCAGGCCTAATTGAGTAAGTTAAAAAGGTCATTAGGGAATAAATGCTCCATAAAGTTTTATCAATTTGTAATGCTGGAATGCATTAGTGGGAAAACTTTATCAAAATAACATCTGAAGAAACTTTCATTTCTAAGTTCAATATTTTTATAAGCATATTTTATTTTTGAATTTTCGTATTCAGCTCTGAAGCCCTAAAGCGAAACGAGAAAGTTCATTCATAACTTGAATGTACGATCGGTTCTCATTCTATGGGAAAGTTATGTTAAAATGTTGAATTATCTTGATGAATTGATTTAAGTAGGTACATAGTTCTGGGGGAAAGGTAGAATAATTATTTTATTATTAGGTAGTCCTCCCGAGAAAAGATACGACGTGAAAGAGATGAAAAGTAACAATAGTCGGGAAGTCGGAGTGTTATGACTTTACTTAAGTCAAAGTCTTGAATTAGCTGAAATACAATTTCTTGAACCTCTGATTCTTTGGAGTTCCGAGGGTATCTTCATATTCATTCTCCACCTGGTTTTCGCTGTAAATAATATATCGGAAAACAAGTGCAAAAAAAACAACAACTGGAACAATAGGATGCCTCGCGAGCGACCAGGAGCGTTGTCAAATGCATTTGCTACTACAATTTGAAAGCTAGTACTACAAATCTCAAAGGCACAAGCTGACTGCCAGCTTCAATGGCACGTTGAATATACCAGTTCCCGTGAAATCACTGAAGTTAAGCTACATCAAGTGAGGTTTTATCTAGTGGGCGACCACGTCGGTTTGCGACCTCGTGATTCTGGCTATTCCAAGACCAACCCAGGCCGAATAAGGTCAGTCTGAGTAGCAGGCTTGTTCTAAGAAATGGAGGTAATTGGCCAAAGCCTCCCCTAGAATAAAAGTCTCGGACAAATTAAAAACCCGACGGTAGGAAAAAGACAATCTGTGAAAAGCCCAAATTTTTTGGCTACATACAAGTGATAATATCAGTTCGTCTGAAGAGGTTGGTGAACTCACATTACACATTATCATTTGAAAATCAGCAACTCCATCGATTGAGAACCCCAGAGGATAGCTTGTTGACCCCAATCTTTAAATTGCAAAATAAATTCAATTATTTCTACTGAATATCTAGTTTGGACTTTTATTTTGTTTTGTTACATTTTTCTTTATTTTCGAAAAAATAATGGAAAACCTCTTAACAAGTTTCTAGAAAGTTTTCTCCAAGTCAATTTATAATTTTCACAAAAAAGAGTTATACTATCTGGTGCCCGTAACATCGAAAGCATCCTCTTCTGTGGCTGCACAATTTCCTTTGGCAAAAATAATTTTCAATATTTTAACAAAAATAATTTTCAATATTTCATCGATAATACTCGATACATCGATATTTACGTGGAGCTGTAGAAACAGATCCGACTCAAGAGCGAGAAAGCCGAAGTAAAATCATCAAAAATTCTTGCTTGTAATACTTTCATTTGCCTTCCCCATCTAAAGCTCTAATTTTTACAATACTTTTAAAATGTTTTTGGAAGACTATGTAATTTTTAACAGAAAGATATTACGTTTTGAAAAAGTCATTAATAAAGGAGGTGATGCACAGAACATACTTAATATATATTCAAACATGTAACTAAGATTTTTTTGACGCTCGAAAGATTTGTCTTTGACAAGGTTCCGATTGCGCTACGACACATAATGCGAAAAAAAATATTATTTGTGTTGATTAATTGATTATTTTACTAGCTAAAATATTTAAACCAGCTCCCTCACTTCAAGGTACGTAGATTTCAAACATCAAATTTAAAAAAAGTTCTTCCGTTGTACCCTGTAGGACACCGTCCGCCGTGAGCGACAAATTTACAGTACGAAACCCTGTATAGGTACCTATGTGACTGACACTTGCAATAAGACCCCAAACGAGACCTACATATCCAAATTCATAAAAAAATTATTCAATGCTAGGTCGCGAAAAATCCACTCACGGCGTACAGGGTACCTTGAAAAATAAAATATTAAATTTTGGGGGTGAGGATAGGAAGAAGAGTATGTCGACTATTCGATGCGGGCCTGCGACAGGAGATAGGGAGCAGATGAGCAATATAGTCGTCAATGTTCGACATCGGACATTACACAAGGAAAAAAAAATGATATCAATTGTTTGATTTTTTTCTCTCGTTTTATTACAAAATTAGGCTTTCCACAAATACTCGCATCTGCAAAGAATATTTTTCAGCTTTCATCTGTGACAATAATTTAGACGCTTCTGGAATGCAGGAACTATTTTTGTCATTATACAAACGCATGTAAGAGAAATATAGGTCAAAACGTTTCATGCATGAGTAATATTATTTTAAAAAAATACAAGTGGGGGTGAAATAGATATCGTAGCGTAATGTGCACCTGATCATTTTCTATCAATTTAGAAGGAGGTGGCAAGGGGACATACCTACCCTCAATTTAGAAGCAGGTGGCAAGGGGCATACCTATCCCCAATTTAGAATCAGGTCGCAAGGGGCAAACCTACCCCCAATTAGGAGCAGGTGGCAAGGGGGCATACCTACCCCCAATTTAGAAGCAGGTGGCAAGTGGGAATACCTACCCCCAATTTTTTAATGTAAGGAAAGTAAATGCACACCATAAAAAGTAAAATGAAATTGAATGATTAATAGGAATTTGATAATAACCTCCATGGGGGGCGGGAGCTGTGAAATGGAAAGGGCCTGTGAACTTATCTGTCATATACTTGAAATTTTAAATGTGAATCCGATTAGAAGAGCTTCCTCACAATTTTACCTCTTTAGATGAAAAAACTAAAGTACCCAGCATGTCATCGTTAGGCCGCATGTTACGTCAGGGTGTTGTCTTTAAGTTAATCAGAGTATAAAATATATAGGGTGTTGTCTCTAAGTTAATCAGAGTATAAAATATATAGGGTGTTGTCTCAAAGATAATCAGAGTATAAAATATATAGGGTGTTGTCTCAAAGATAATCAGAATATAAAATAAACAGGGTGTTGTCTCTAAGTTAATCAGAGTACAAATTATTCAGGGTGTTGTCTCTAAGTTAATCAGAGTATAAAATATATAGGGTGTTGTCTCAAAGTTAATCAGAGTATAAAATATATAGGGTGTTGTCTCTAAGTTAATCAGAGTATGAAATATACAGGGTGTTGTCTCAAAGTTGATCGGAGTATAAAATATATAGGGTGTTGTCTCAAAGTTCATCAGAATATAAAATATATCGGGTGTTGTCTCTAAGTAATATACAGGGTGTTGCCTCTAAGTTAAAATATACAGGGTGTTGTCTCTAAGTTAATCAGAGCCTGAACCACCCTTTTTATACGGTAATCGTACCTGTTTGAGATCACTACTCAAAACGGGGGCCAAAGTTATTCCAAGATAAAGTTGCAGAATAACTTTTTTTTATATATAAAGACTTTAATTGTGTGATGTTAATCATTTTGCCACGCCTACTTTTTCATGATATTTGCTAAAATTCAAGTTCATGAATGAATTCAAACCACCAGCCTCCAAATTACAAAATCTGTTATCGTACCAGCTGAAACTGTTTCCTTTTAATTTTCAAACATCTCGTTACAACTTGAACGGAAAGTTTTTTTTGTCATGACGCTTTCTTTCGTGTACATACATTTAAGTTGGAGGGTGCCAACAAATTGAGCTTTAGCAACGGTCAAATAAACGTTGTTAAGTGGAGATTTTGTAAGAAGACTAATGAATTATTCATTTTAGGAACACCTCCGTATTTTTTTTTTATTTTCCACGCAAAAAACAATTGTCATGACAAGAAACAACGGTAACTGTAAAAGCTTTCTATTAACACAATTTGTTTTAAAAAATACTTTCCAAAGATGTTATTAGAAATACCTACTTTTTAAAAATAACCACTTGTAGTTCTCAATTGCTTTCTTTTACCATTTGTTTTACAAAAATTACAACAGAGCACTCTTCTGAAGGAGGCTTTTTGTGATGTAACAAATGAAAGAAGGTGGTATCTTTGAAAGACACTTAAAATTGAAAGATACTTTATAGCTAAAAGGAAACACTTTTCGTATCTTCTCAGGTAAATTTAATATTTCAACTTGATTGAAATGTATTTATTTTCAATTGCCAAGATTTATATGATTAGATTTCCTTTTATTTCAAAACAGTTTTCTATTGGGTGGAGAAAAATGAGACTCATAAAAAATCGAACAAAGAAATCGGTTCAAAGACGTCTTACGTCGCTTATAGTAAGTACCACATTTATCATTTTGCATTGCAGGTTGTAGGTCCTAAATTCGCTAATATTCACCAATATTTTTGTTTCTAAGAGTGTAAATATACTCGTAAGAATCATGTCTGAAATATAACTTGAAATTATTTATTTTAAAAATAATAAATATTTCTTTCTTAAGGTCATAGGTATTATATATGGTCATAAGTAAGGAAGGTCCAACCAAATAAGTATATCTCACAAAAAAATTATCATTGAAAAAAGGCCAAGTTCCTCCCACTCTTCCAAAAAATTCCGCCTATGAAAGTAGTGATATCTATTTTATTGGAGCCAAGTTTATTGTTGCTGCTGTATATCCCGCACTTAAATTTATTATTGGACGTTCTTCTGTCTCAATTCTCTTAAAGTAATACCGACTTTACACTTGGTCAGTTTTTTAAGGAGATTCGTAAAATTTTACAAACTGGCCAAGTGTAAAGTCGGTATTACTTTAAGAGAATTGAGACAGAAGAACGTGCAATAATAAATTTAAGTGCGGGATATACAGCAGCAACAATAAACTTGGCCCAAATAATGGATATCACTGCTTTCATAGGCGGAATTTTTTGGAAGAGTGGGAGGAACTTGGTCTTTTTTCAATGATAATTTTTTTGTGAGATATCAATACTTTTTGTAAAGATTACTATATGTAACTGATTTTTCGGTTTTTTTTTCTTTATTTCTTCTTCTTCTTTTCGATTACACAACATATCGGAAACCAGGAAATTTCTGTGTAAACCGGAACCAAATGACCAATAAGATCTAACACCAAAGTATTAATAAAGTAATATACACTACAAAGCAAATAAAAACAGCAATAATATTTATAGTATATCTTCTTCCCTGAAGTTATAGCACTAAAGTTAACGATTTCAATTTTGACATTTGCAAGTTTAATTGAATTTAAGTCTCTCTACCTTCCTGCAAGATTTCAGCGTCTTAGCAGTTGAAACTACATTTCGTGCATTTTCTTCCCTGAAGCGGACCGTTTTGGAGGACTGGTAGTAAAAGAGTAAATATATTTATTTTTCCATTTAATTGCATGTAAATATCATCCTTTATGCAAGATTTCAGCGCCCTACCAAAACTACCGTCCTAGTTTTCGAGCATCTCCTTCCCTAAAGCGAAACCGTTTTGGAGCACCGGGAGTAAAAGAGTTCAAATATAAATTATTTCCTGCTAAATTGCATGTAAATATCTAACTTTATGCAAGATTTCAGCGTCCTACCAGTTTAAACTAGTTTTCGTGCATCTCCTTCCCTAAAGCGGAACCGTTTAGGAGCACCGGGAGTGAAAGAGTCCGAATATAAATAACTTCCCTCTTAATTGCATGTAAACAATACGTTATATTGTTTTCCCTAAAGCGACACCATTTTGGAGCACTTAGAGTTAAAAAGTTCAAATTTTCGGATTTTTCCCTTTACGTGGATGTCAATTGCTAACTTCATGCAAAATTTCAGCGCTCTAGGTATACGGGAAGTGCCTGAAACTTTTGATGATGAGTGAATCAGTCAATATGTCAGTCAGTCAGTCAGTCAGTGAGTCAGTCAGTCAGTCAGTGAGTATCCAAAAGTGCAAACTTTGAAATTACGTATCTCCCGTCCGGGTTAGTATTAACTTTTGAAGTTTATCCTGTAGTATTGTACTATACTGCGGAATGTATGTTAAAAATTTCAATGACCTAACCCCTGTAGAACCGGATATCTGACGGTGTGAAAAACCTGGTGAATTGCTTCGTGCAAAGATACACTGGTGCTTTCCGGAACTTGGCCTGGCGCACTGCCGTGCGCCCAGATCAAAGGCCTAATAATGAAGCTAAAATTTTACAGAACGAGGCCGTAACCCATCGTTTTGGCCATATTGATGTCTGAAGCTTACGGTCAGTCACATAAGTTAGAATTTTTTGCTGTTTTTTTTTTACCAATTTTCAATAATATCAAAAGTGAATTCGTGTTTCATTCGTCATTAGCTGTAATGGACCTTCACAAAGTTAACGAATTTTCTATCATGAACCATAATCTTGTCAAATAAACTTTTTCCCACAAATTTTCAAAAATGAAAGCAAAAAAATAGCGCCCTAAAATATAAAAATGATAAATATATGTGACGATTCTGGTTTATTATTTTCAATAATGAACCTTTAGCATCGTCATCAGAAAAGGAAATTACCCCCTCAAAATTTGATATTTTAACGTTTAAATGAGCGTAGAATCCAAAAATCAAATAAAAAAATGCGTTTGTCCGCCGTACGTCGCGTCGTGATGGGAAAACTTTTTGCCACTTAGCGTTGACCGATTTGGATGAAATTTAGTATATAGGTCCCATCTGGGATTAAATTATGCTCTGAAACTTTTGGATGCAATCGAATACACCCCTGGTGGTTTTTGGGTTTTTAGCGGTTTTCACTAATCCTCTCTAAAAAGAGAATGGTAAGAGCTAGAGACTTTAAATTTGGTATGTATATCAGATTTGGGGTCTCAGTAAGGTTCGAAACATGGGTGTAATCAAATATACTGCTGGTGATTTTTACCGCTTTTTAGAGGTTTTCATTAATAAATAAAAAAATTGTTTGAGACTTCAAATTTGGTATGTATGTCCAATTCAGGATCTAATTACACCCCGGATGAATCATCACGGGAAGAAGGAAAAAATACCCCACTTCAAAAAAAAAAATTGGGGGGGTATTAAAGTAAATTTGGAATCTAATCGCCACCGTCAGTTATATTCGTAGGGTTCCGTGCTAAGTTACAGGTTTTAAATTATAATTATAATAGTCCTTATCTACATATACTGCCCAAATAGGAGCGAAGAGTTCCTGGACACCTGCAGGTTTGTGGGTGCTATTATTATGTACTAAATATCTCAAATTCATCATGAGAATGAAATTCCATAGGTTGGCTGGGTTTGAACCGACACCCTACTGTTTATCAGTCAGAGCGTCTTACCACCAACCCATAATAAATGGTATCTTATAGTAACTACTATTTGCCCAATCGTAGGTATATATATTTAGCATGAAAAATATGAAAAGTCCATTGTTTTAAAAGTGTAATGGTGTAATGTAAATCATTAGTCTTGACATGTACTTTGCTCACCACTTGTCTCCTCAGTTTGGTAATTCAACAAAATCCCCGTGGAGACGTGGAGAAGATAAGGCAATCAGAAGGATGTATTATAATAATATGTCAACAATAAACTAAGAAAGCAACGTTGTGGAGGTGTAATCCTACCCATCAGGGTTGGATATAGATTTTCATTTAGGGAGAAGGGGTCAATTCGAGTTTTCAGATTTCCACGGCGAGAATTACATCCTTCATGCAAACTAGGATGGAATGTTAGCTACTACTACACCAACCAAGTTGATGATGTTGTTATCGTTTTTNTTTTTTTTTTTTTTTTTTTTTTTTTTTTTTTTTTTTTTTTTTTTCTGTTTATAGTCTCATTTTCTTTTAGAAAAATGGTAAAAATAGGTTTCGGAAAAGATTTCTTTATAACTATGTATGATGCCATTCTCTATAACTATGTATGATTATATGTATCGCAGGGCTTCCCGCTACGAAAAATCTTCTATCCATTGTGAGGAAGAAAAGCGAAAAGGTGCCAGGTACGATCACCGTATAAAGCATCAAGCATCTTGAATTTTTGTGATGAATTCAAAGAGGTTCTAAAACGTGTTCCCCCCTTGCGCCACTAGCCAGATTTACTAATTTTATGCTGAGTTTTATGCATTATCCTTACGAATAGTAGCTTCTACTTGCTTTCTGTATGGGTAATGGGAAAGACATCGTTTCCGACCCATCCTATAGTCGCCTTTTGCGATTGGCATGGACTTGGGTGCCTTGGAAGTATACTTTTTAGTGCCCCTATCCATAGCAGTAAATTTTACAAAGTAAAAAAATATACCGAGCAAAAGACATATGCATTCATCATCATACGGTGGTAGTATCCTATTGGTTGAAAACCATACGTGCCATGTTTATCAGACTCTAGCTCTAAACATACAAAACAGAATGTTTTTACTGAGTTGTGTGCTTAATGCATATTTTTACTAATATGTTCTCATGTTCTGTGTTATTTCAAAGCAAGTCAGGTATACCCAGCTTGTGTTGTGAGAACATCATCCTAATCCACCATCTCTAGAGAAATTGACGAAGCGAAAGAATCCACTTTTCACTCCACGATATTTTTGCTTGAACGTTAGTTTGTCTGTCCGTTTCATGATTACTCTCGAATGCCTTGTCTGATTTTGATGAATCTTGTCATGGACATTTATTATATCCATTAAATTTGCCACTGGGTCTTGTTGGACCGCTCTGGGTATGGTGGAATTTTAATCGTGTGAGGTGTACAGTTCTCAGGACAACTCGTTTATTTCTCCATGCATACATCTCCGCAAGGCGTAATTTCTTAAAATCCATTTGGTATGACTATACCAAATTTTATAAATCATACTTAAGTTTTGGAGAAGTTACCTAAGGATAACATCCTCACGGCCGATTGCACCTAAACTGACCTAAACACTTTTTTTTTCTTTTAATTTGGTTTAACGTCTCTTAAACATCTATTGGTCATTCAAGACGGGGGTTTTACTCTCCATTCGCTGGAAACTTGCAAACCAGCTACCCACATTGACCTCACCCAGCCTGGGTTGGGCCGGAAAAATGAGCCAACAATACGTGGTGTTCCCAAGCGGTCACTCATCCAAGTACTGACTACGCCCGACGTTGCTTAACTTCAATGATCTGACGGCAACTGGTGTATTCAACGTGGTATGATCGTTCTGATTTATACCGAAACAGGTATAAAATACTATAAATTAACAATGCAACTCTGTAATATTTCTATAATTTTTAATACATTTTCTTACTATACTGACGTAATTATATTGCCTAATCGATCTTATTCTGGGCATAATATCAATTATTAAAAAAAATACACGGACTTTATTGATGACAGAGCACCAAAAAGCGGACAAAACCGCCAACGGTATATTAAACTTTAACCAAAGGTGTCTTTTCGCAATCATTGCATAAAATCAATATGGGGCATCAAATTTCAAGCTGTAGCTCTTACCATTCTCTTTTTAGGCAATTTGAATAAAACCGTTAAAAAAGCGACAAACCGTAAGTTCGATTTCAACCAAAAGCTTCGTGCTCGTTCCTAGCATAAAATTGACATATGTATGAAAGTTAAAGTCTCCAGCAGTTACCGTTCTTGAGATATCTTGTTCACAGACAGAGGAACAGATCCACGCACGGACAAAACTTGACATCTAAAATTTGTTAATGTGTTTCCGAGGTAAACGCATTTTAAACGATAAATGTTCGTTTTTATTAGTTTATTATTTTCAATAATGAATCTTTGGAATCGTCACGATAAAAAATTAACGACCCCCTCCCCTCAAAATTTGATATTTTAGGTTTCACGGTACGTAGAATCCAAAAATCGAATAGAAAAAGTCCGTTTGTTCTCTATACGCCGTGATTGGCACTTTTGCCACTAAGCGTTGACCGATTTGGATGAACTTTAGGTTCCATCAGGGCTCGAATTGTGCCCCGAAACTTTTGGGTGCAATCAAATATAGCGCGTGCGTTTTATTACTATGAGACCCAGTATTTTTTTGCCATTAAAATAATAAACCCGTGTGTCACATTCGCCGAGTTTTTTTCCTTAGAATTTAATGTTGGAATGAAATCTCACAGTGCCAACGCGGCGTCAATCCGTCCTCCAAGACACTAATAGTACGTAAATAGATTTTAATCAGTCATAATCATAACATAGTCTATACCTAGATAATTAGATTGAAACATATACGGCTCCTATGATAACTATGAAGAGGACATTGTTTATCCCGGCCCTGAAGACGAGAAGAATATTTTAGGAAGAAATAAAGGAAACACAATGAGAGAGGTTTTCCTACTGTAATGAACAAAAATAAACAAACAAACATTATTCCTAACATAGGTAGCGAGAGAAAACATGTCGGGCAGGAAGAGGAATGGGTTACGAGCATGGAGGAGGCTAATTTAATCAAATTAAATTCTAAAACAAAATATATTATCAAAGTACCTACCAACACACTCAACTACAAAGAACTGCCCATAGATTCCATAGAATTTTATTAAACGGATAGGTACAAGATCAAGTTTCGACCTTCTCAGGTGAAATTAAAATAAAAAAGAAATTTAGATGATATGACTATAAGAGTATTGCTCTAAACTTTACGAAAGTAACATCAACAACAGGCCCCATACAAGACAAAGGCTTTTCAGAATGTCTAAAATTTTCCTGATTTTTTCATCCGTTCGAATGATAATATTACTACCTGAGAACACAAAGTTTGAATCAAAGTTGTAAACTCGTATATTTGTTTGTTTTATTAAATTGTCCTGAAAAGGCTGAGTTAACACCAATCGCAACCGGACCAAGTAGAAAATTAGATTTTTTTTTTCAACACGACCTGAATTCGAACCCGGTATCCCCCTTGGTGCAAGACAAGTGTGGTGCACACTGTTCCAAGGAGACGTTAAAATAAAAGTTCCAACTCTATGTTTTATTTCCAATGCCGGAAAAATAATTATTTCGTTCAAAACGGCATTATCTGTTGAAATACCTACTACATAGTTCATGTCATTTGATGAAAAACATATCCTATTGTGATAAAAAAAAAAAAAAAAAAAAAAAAANAAAAAAAAAAAAAAAAAAAAAAAAAAAAAAAAAAAAAAAAAAAAAAAAAAATGTTGATGTAGTCATTAATTCCTCCTTATCATAAGGAGGAATTAATGACTACCATATATTATCATAAGATGATCCATAGAAATCACTTCAATTTAAGTCAGTCATTTTTCAGTATGGAAGTGCTGCTATACAGGCCTACCGAGGGGAGCAAACCCATTTCATTAGGTGACGGTCTTAAGCATGTGTAAATACAGAAGTTTTGGTGTTAGGAAGAGCATCCAGCCTTTAAAAACTCTGCTTCTAACCAATGGTGAGAGATCATCAGCAAAAAAATAGGTTCCATGCATTTTCAATTGATACTGTGAGAAGCAAGCTAGGGATGGCGTGTCAGGGAAGGGTTACACTTAAAGAGGGTGGCACCGAACAAAAGGATGTAGCATGGTAGAATTAAGGAAAGAAGATTAACGTTTTACTTCGGAGATTGAAGCCTATCTTTTCTTGTTGACCTAACAGGTGAGCCACGGCAAGTTTATATGATTTCAATAATTCCCCATTGGGGCCTACTGTAAAAATAGTCGATTTTTGTAAGCCCCTGGAAGGAAATAAAGTATTCTAGCGTTTTCCGAAAGTCGAAATCGGTCCAAAAAAACAATACTAGCAGCTTGCATTATTACTTCAAACTTTGAGCTTCACAAATCTAATTTGATGGATTTTGTTCTCCTTCTTTCGATGTCGCTCTCTCACTCGACTTTTTTCTTGTAATTTGAAATTTTGAAATATGCTTGTATCAAAAATTATTCCTCTAGTTTTCAAAAGTTTAGCGCAAAATATTCTCATCAGATTTCAAAACTTTTTCAGTTCTTCAAATAATATTGCTAGAGGGATTCCATATTTTTTCTTTTATTTCTTTTCTTATTTCTTGCATATCTTTTCGTTTTTACTTTATTCCATAAAGTTTTGGCTTCCAGGATCCCTCATCTTCGTTCTATGCTTTATTAATATTCTCTTTATTTACATTATTTTTTTCATTTCATGATTTCTTTGTTACTTTATCTAAGATTTACTCATACGAGTATATTTATAACATAGGTTTTGTTCATGTGCCTTTGACACCACGTGCCCTTGATATTTTTAAATTATTCTTAGATCTTTTTTCTATTAATTTCTTTATGTTATTCACTAATTCTTTTAAAGAATTGGTGTTTTCTTCCTTCTCTATTTTGACCTTTCTTTGAATCCCACCTCCCACCATCTGTTTTCTCATGTTTCTATCTTATTTATCTGCTGTAGATCTTGAACTTATTTCTAATGTTTAATATGTTTTTCAACAATTTATTTAACTTAAAAATATTTTCTTCTTCTCTACCACGTCTTTCTTTGCTTGTTCCTCTCTCTCCCTCTTTCAGCTGTGTGTTGAAAAAAAGGTTTGTTCCCTGGTATATTTTTTGTTGTTGTTATAAAACGTTTTGACTCAATTTTACACTTTTCCAAACCTCTCGCTTTCAATGGGGAAAAGCAAAAAACATTGTTTTGACTTATCTTTATTTCAAAAGCTTTATTGTAAAAGGGAGCATACTTCCCTCCAGCGGTATGAAAAAACAAATGTTAGGAAGAAACTAGGTCTGCCAAAGGATCGTTTTCAAGCAAAATCCCCAAGAAAAATGTAGTCTTTAGAAATCTTCAAATCTCATACTTGATGCAAGCCAAATTGCATGGAAATATTGTGTTAATTATGAGATAAACCTACAAATAAGAAGAAATGAAGATCTTGACTCTTAATAGAAAATTTAATACAAACACATATATTCCAAAATAATAAAATAAATTAAAGTTGTCAGCAAAATTGTTGGAAAAAGGTGTGCTTTTAAAAGGTGGCAACTAGCCTCATAAATCAAAACTATCACTTTCCAGAGATAAATTACATATCCACCTACTAGAAACAGTTTCGTCTTCACCATCTACCTTCTTCTCAACCTATCCACCGTCTCCATTCAAAAGAAAATATCTTCATCACAAATTTTCCTGTGTACTTAATCTTTTACCCCGGAAAATCTTTTCTTCCTTTCTTTCGTCTGTTACTCACTTCCATGTTTAACACATATTATTGTAAACTTTTCATTCAGAATTTGAGTCATTTTTATACCTCAAACAAGGAACCGGGCTCAATATCCTGCGAATGGTTTCCAGTTTTAAAAAACGTTAATACACATGTTTCTGAAGAAGATTGTTTTCTTTCAATAATTCTCAAATTTTAACACTCTCAAGGAAGTTTGGGAGGGTCAAATTTGAAATCTTACATAGAAGTACTCCATTTTTTTAAAAAAATTTTTTTGCTTAACGTCACTTTAACATCTATTGGTCATTCGGGACGGGGGTCACCCTCCATTCGCTGGAAACTTGCAAACCAGCTACCCACACAAACCTCACCCAGCCTGGGAAAAATAGCCAGCATCACGGGGGCGCGAACCCACGTGGACACCAACATGGTACAACCTCGCTGAACGTTGCTTAACTTCAGTGATCTATTGGGAAGTGGTGCATTCCACGTGCCATAGACACTGGCTAGAATTCCTTTTTAAATACATGTAAAAGTAAAATAAAATTGAAGTATTTTTAATATTTATTTGAAAGGTCATACCTCAATGAATCTATCTCGAATATGTTTTCATAGTTCAAAAAGCACTAAAACAGGTAAACGCTACGTGTAAAACACGTAATATTTTACGACAAAAAATAAGGTTTCTTTTTGTATAAATTAACGAGATAAGTGAGAACACCTCCGACTTGGAATGACTCACGCCCTGTTTTTCCTTCCGATCTCAAATTAAACTCAAAATATTTTGTTTATATAAATTCAATAATGTAGGTATTACAAAAGGGTTAGTTTAAAATTTCAAAGTTGACCACCCCCCCTGGGGCCTCCACGAATGTGCAAAAAATTTGGAGGCCACGGGAAAAAAATTCCTCTTCACAATAAAGAAATACGCATTACAGCGTTTTTCGAAATTGGAATTAGGTCTCAATAAGTTTCTTAAGCATCCTGTGAATGTTATCGAACAACTTACTGAAATTGATTCCTCAGTTTCCACTATGAGATGATTATTTTTCATATTGATAGTAATTATGCTACCATTGACAGGTCTAACAGCATTACCAGAATATCCGAAGCTACCCAACACTTCATTGACTTCTTCAGGTGGAATCACGGAAAATTGAGATTCACTTGTTTTCATCTGAAATGTAAACAAAATTATTCCAAGATTACTTTTGATAGGCAAGGATTTCTTACGCTTCTTATTTTACTCCTAGATTACTTTTGAATCTACACTAAAAAAAATGGATTCCTAACCCTTCTTATTTTATTCCAAGATTACTTTTGATGGTGCGGAAATGTAAACTGAAAATATGTGCAAGGATTCCTAGCCCTTCTTATTTTATTCCAAAATTACTTCTGATAGTGTGGAAATGTACACTAAAAAATAGGCAAGGATTCCTAACCCTTCTTATTTTATTGCAATATTACTTCTGATAGTGCGGAAATGTACACTGAAAAAATGTGCAAGAATTCCTTACCCTCTTATTTGCATTTAAAATAATCCTTAATTAAATACGAAAGCATATCAATTTAATTCAAATTTTAATTAAAAGCTAAGAAATGTATTAATATAGTAATTCAAATATGATGTGTAATCTAAACTCTACTGATGCGTTCTTATGGAGCAAATTTAAGGGCGACCAGATCAGACACGGATACGTGGAGAGAATTCGAAAATTTTCGAAAAAAGAAATCACATTATGTACCAATTATGTACCAAATAATTATGTACCAATAGAAAAACGGCCTCTCCCAAAAAAATCTTCATCTCGGTATATCCGTGCCTGTATAAAGTCGTGATATTCATACTGATGAGATGTTCTATTTTTCTTTTCTTTTACTTAATGTATCCGTGCCTGTATAAAGTCGTGATATTCATATTGATGAGATGTTCTATTTTTCTTTTCTTTTACTTAACGTATCCGTGCCTGTATATAGTCGTGATATTCATATTGATGAGATGTTCTATTTTTCTTTTCTTTTACTTAATGTATCCGTGCCTGTATATAGTCGTGATATTCATATTGATGAGATGTTCTATTTTTCTTTTCTTTTACTTAATGTATCCGTGCCTGTATATAGTCGTGATATTCATATTGATGAGATGTTCTATTTTTCTTTTCTTTTACTTAATGTATCCGTGCCTGTATATAGTCGTGATATTCATATTGATGAGATGTTCTATTTTTCTTTTCTTTTGCTTAATGTATCCGTGCCTGTATATAGTCGTGATATTCATATTGTTGCGATGTTCTATTTTTCTTTTCTTTTACTTAATGTATCCGTGCCTGTATATAGTCGTGATATTCATATTGATGCGATGTTCTATTTTTCTTTTCTTTTACTTAATGTATCCGTGCTTGTATATAGTCGTGATATTCATATTGATGAGGTGTTCTATTTTTCTTTTCTTTTACTTAATGTATCCGTGCCTGTATATAGTCGTGATATTCATATTCATGAGATGTTCTATTTTTCTTTTCTTTTGCTTAATGTATCCGTGCCTGTATATAGTCGTGATATTCATATTGATGAGATGTTCTATTTTTTTCGTTTGCTGAACGTCTCTTTATCATCTATTGGTCATTCCAGACGGGGGGTTTACTCTCCATTCGCTAAAAAAACTTACAAACCAGGTACCGATATTGACCTCACCCAGCCTAGGTTGGGCCGGATAATAGCCAACATCACGAGGGTGCAATTCTACGTGATCTCCTACTTAGTAAAACATCACTGGACGTTGCTTAACTTCAGTGATCTAACGAGAACTGGTGTATTCAACGTTCTATAGACGCTGGCCAATGAGAAGTTCCATGTTGGAAATTTTGTGGAAAATCAATGACCAAAATGAAATAACAATATTTCAAAAATAATATCCTAAACAATGACTACTTTCTCAGATTCTCAGATATTTGGATTTCATATTTGAGTATGTTACGAGATGCACACAACCATATGTGGAACACGTTGTCCGTTTTCAACAATCTGGAGGTCTGTATCACTCTAGAATAGATCGAACATCAATACTAAAATAATAAAAAAAAAAATATTTAAACACGATATGAAGCGTAGAAAGTACCCGCTATTCACTGGAAAAGCTTGAGTAACAGCATTTCAAAAATTGAAAAAGCAAGGATTAAAAAACAAGTAAAATATTAAGAATTAAGTTTTATATTTTTAACTGGCAGGTCATTGCTTTTTTAAAAGAATTTCAACAAATATTTGCCCATTACCCAAAGGAGTTGAAAATAAAAGTTTTCCCTCACATCAAAATTAGGGTGATAGCTAGGTAAGCAAATCCCCAGAAGATTTTTCCAGAGGGTATTAAATTTCCCCTTTGTGTTCCATTAGAAAACATAATCCATCACTTTTTGACTTTTTTGTTAAATATTGACAGAACTTTTGAGGCGGGCTAAAAAAACATATGCTTAGCCTTAAAAGTACCCAATTAATAAAAAATGGTAAAACTTCCGAATCGCGGCTTTTTCGAAAAATTAACTTTTTTTTTGAAAATGGCTTGAAATGGCCTATTTTCAAGAAACTTTAACGAACTTTTCGAACGCGAGTTTTTTNTTAATCGAGGCATGGCCGATCAAAACGTTTCCTAACCTCTCTGGGGGGGACGTTCATCTTAACGCTTCCCCAGAGAGGTTAGGAAACGTTTTGATCGGCCATGCCTCGATTTATGCATCCATAAAAGACTCGTTAAAAACACCGCAAAACACCCCGCGCCCGAAAAATTCGTTAAAGTTTCTTGAAAATGGGCCATTTCAAGGCATTTTCAACTTTTCGAAAAAGCCGCGATTCGAAGTTTTACCGAAATCTCAACAAAAACATAGGTTAATGTGAACTTTCATCATCATAGGTTAACAGCCGTGGGGCTGGTGTGCAACAACTCGCCATGAGTTGTTGGTACTTGAGAATCCTTACGGATAATGCAGTAGCTTCTCCTTGCTTTCTGCATGGGTAATGGAAAAAAATATAATTTCTGACCCTGCCCTTAGTCGCCTTTTACAACCGACATGGACTTGAGTGCCTTCTTTTTAAATCCCCCTACCCAGAGGGAACTAACTATGTGAAGAGGAAGACAAAGTTTTCAAATTTAAAACCTAACGACTATTTAAAACGTTCTCGCTTTAAATTTTGAGAAACCGGTGCTCATTCTTGACTTTGGTGCGACTATATACACTGTGGATCAACAGTGACTCGTCACACATCCTCTCGTTCTTGTCCTTCATCTAAGCGAGCACAATACACATCACATCTAGGGAACTTTCAACTGGACCTAAAAATACTAATCTGTAAATTCAATAATAAAATTAATATCCATACAAAATTTCATTAAAATCGGATAAGGCGTTCGAGAGTGGTGTTAAAATTAGGCCCTCAGCAATGACACTTTGAATACATCACTTCCCGTTATATCACTAAATTCAATCAACGTCAAGAGGGGTTTTTTCTTGCTTAATGTCTCTTTAATTGGTCATTCGAGACGGAGTTTTTACACTCCATTCGCTGGAAACTTACAAACAAGCAACCCACATTGACCTCACCCAGCCTGGGTTGGTCCTAAACCACGAAGGCAGCATCACGAAAAATAGACAGCATCACGAGGGCGCGAAACTTTTTGGACACCTACTTGGTAACGACCTCGCAGGTCGTCCATTGATCTGAAGGGAACTGGTGTTTTCAACGTGCAATAGACGCTGACTAAGGTATTACTTGATGGATGGTCAGGTAGATTTGTGTCCTGGGGATATATGGACATCTGGTTTGTAGGTTTCTAGCCAATTTATTACCCTCCGTAAATCTCTCGAATGTTCTTAGATGTTAAAGAGACGTTAAGCCAAAAAAAAACGTTCAATTCTAATTCGATCGCGCAATTACAAAATGTAGAATAAACAAGAAAGGGGCCAAAGTGCTAACCGTTGCAGAAGCAAATTGCGTAGCTGACATGTTTTGTCAGCATAATGCAAACATGAGATACATTTTGTTGCATAATCAGCATTCTGTGCAAATAATATGAAACGGAAAAACCTCCGGTCGATCTCTCATGCCTTTGAAATTTACATATTTTTAATTTTGAAAAAGTGATTTGCTTTTGTGCTGGAGGCAATTTTGAAAAAAATATTTTTCTCATCCTTTGAAAGTAAGAATTTTGGGACGGCCCAATATTTATTATTTATCATAATAAATATTGGTATTAAATTATAAAATGTGAATATATATTTTATTGAAAGAAAGGCTCTTTATTTGATTGATCAAAAAAGAAAATAACGAGGTGAAATATTTTTTTAAAAAATTGGGGGATTCCTTTTTTTTTCGCGTACGATACCATAGGTTCATTATTTAAAATAATAAACCAAAAATCAATCTAAAATATTAATAAATGAAAATCTCCTTGTCAGACGTAAGGGATGTCAAAGCGTAAACGGGAATTGTGTGATTTAAAAGAAAAGTTTACAATGTTGCCATCAAAGTAAATTTATCAAACTTCAAATATTTTTATCAAACTTCTCCACCTTTGGCGTAATCATGATATGTTATGACTTAGCCACCTGGTAAAGCCAAACTGAACTCTCCGATTCTATTCTCCTTTCAGTAACTGCGAGTATATTTCTCCTGAAAGGGAATGAATTGCACTGTGCAGAGCCATTTTCACTGTAGGGGCCAGACACCAGGGGAGCCAAATTTTTTTGGGGGAGGCCAAAATTTCAAGATTACATAATAAATAATGAGTTTGATCAGGTTTTCGAATGCATACAAAGTTAATCCCCAACAGGTATCACAAAAATTTGGACCAGAGCGACATTTAGGTAAAAATGGCCCTAGTACTGTGAGAAGACATTTAGCCCCCAGGAATTGGCCACCTTTGTCGTAATCATAGCATGTTATGACTAAGCCATCACCTTTGTCGTAATCATGACATGTTATGACTCAGCCACCTTTGGCGTAATCATGACAATTTTTCATTTCTCCAAACTTGTGTTCTTTGTTAACTCTTGCATGTACTGTATTGCAGGCCTGGCAATTTTTTTCCGTAACTTCCCTGATTATGGATATTTGTGATACAATAGTATCGTTTAGTGTAGCTTCATTGCATAGCTCATTTTCAATTTTCGAGAGAGCATTGGATATCCTGATCTCCAACCCTTTGATATCTGTCTCGTCAGGAACATCCTTGAGAATTGGGCAGACGATTTTTCTCCTTTTAGCGCATCTTTGGGTAGCTGGTCAGGTTGAAATCGGTGTGGATTGGTCCATACTATCATCAGGCGATGGTTTATCCAATTGCTTATCTGGAGGCGTACGCTGCATTCTTATTCTTCAATTATATTAATAATAAAAATAAAGGTGTCCTGTATTATATGAACAAAGTTAAGATAAACTAAAAATCTTGTGAATGAAATTTATAGAGAAACAATGAATTATATAAAAGTTATGATAAAGCGTTAAGATGAAGATGATACAATAGATATACAATACACAGTTTAAATATAATCAAGTTCGATGATGTTAAGTAGGTACCTATCACCTGACAAAATATTCAATCAATAGATATATACAAATTTATGTACATTTGAAACTAATTACTGTTCGTATTATTTTTTAAAAAAAAATTATGATATCTCAACCATTATGGAGGCGTACGCTGTAAAAATGTTCTTAAAAAAAAATTACTTTAAAAATGTTCTTAAAAAAAAGCAATATTTTTTTTCTCTATATAAAAATATTTAATAATTATTATTGGCATAATTTTAAACTAATTTTAAAAAAAAATATCAATCACACACTCACAGCACCGTCCTCACCCACAGCCCTGTATATTTTTTAACAAACTTTCAACTTTTGAGCAATTTTCATATTTAATTCCCGCAAATTTTATTTTACAAAACTCGCAAATATTTTTATGCAATTTGGATAAGAAAGATTGCAACAAATTTTATGAAATTTGAATAAATAGTTAATCTGATGATGTTTTCTTTCAGACAATTTTTGCTTTCCTTATACTTATAGGAAGTATTGAAAGAGACTGACTTTTTCATCGCCAAATCACGTTTTGAAGTCTCTAGAGCCCATGTATGTCTGTTGGTAGGTATGTCTATCTGTAAACAATATATCTCAAGAGGATTGTGAAATTTGGAAAGTAGGTATATCACTTTTGATTTTTTTTTTTTTTTTAAATCCATTTTTTTTTTCAATTTTTAGCGTTTTTCACGAATCCAGCCTAGAAACTTTGTGTTTATGCATAGAAAAGTAAAAATCTATACCCATTTACAGACTGGAAATTTTGTTAGTTTGTCAATTGTATATATTGGACACGGCACGGAACTATTATATTATATTCGAACGTTCTTTAATTATTATATTCGAATGTAGAACACAAATCCCGCTGTTCATATTTTTCATAAACACACAAACGGTTCAATGGGTGAAACTAGAGATTAAGACTCTAGGGACCACGAGTTTTGGAATTGAATTCTTGATATCGAATATTTCCGCCCATTACAATACTTCTTTCTTCTTTAATAGATATGGAAAATCGTGTGATGTTCACCCCAGATTTCTTCTTGCATCATTCAAATCAAATTGTACATTAAATAATTCAAGAAGGAACAGAATGTGAAAACGAATGTTGCAACTTACAAGAGTTTTCCATTAGTCGCTGTACATCTTACACCTCATACATCTTGCATTATTGAGCACCTCATGTACCGAATACGAAGGTACGCGTCGTTTCATATTTACCTCATATTTCTTTTATTTATTTCTTATTCAATCCGTTCGTCGAATAATTATAAAAAATATATATTTCAAACATTTTCAAAAAAACACATAGGATTGGACCTTAAGAATGAATCCGGTCATCATTTGTAAGCGATTACGCGAGACTGCCAGCTCACGCAGCTACTAGCGACTTCAAGCGACTAGGGTAAACAGTACAGTAGCCGGCACTCCACACAGTAGTCGGCACTCTAATTTTCTTTTTAAAAAAAAATAAGTAGCCAGGAAATTTTAGTAATGTATAAATATTTTTGTATTTTTCTCTATCCTGTTCTATAATCAATAATTTTAAAAAAATATTCCATGAGAGCAAGTGAAATTAACGATTTCTTGAGTTTTTTGTTAAGGAATGTGATTTTTAAATTAGTCGTTCTGCACGATTTGAAGCTTAAATTGTTATAAAAATTTATTAATTAGTTAGTTAATAACATATAGAATTATAAAATCTCATAATTTAAATCATTTTTGATATAAATGGGCGTGCCGAAGACTGTCATGTTTATTTTGTACTTTTCAGTCTTCGGCAGGGGTGCTGAAATATTTTTTTTTTTTTCAATAAATATGTTTGGGCACCCCATCAGAATATTTATAGTTATCCAGCTTTTGGATAGAACTGATCAGATTCTACCTGGGTAACTGCCTTTTTTTTAGCAGAATTTCATTTAGCGTACTTACTTAATCAATATTTTATAGAGGTATAAAAGAAATTGGTATGGTAAACTTCTCCGTTCTCAAAGAGTATAACGGAATCTGTATTACTAAGCCTACGATCTCTGTCTGTCACAGGAATGTCTTTAGGCAATGGTGAGAGGTAGCGATTTCCACAGATTATGAGTCGGTTTATTTTTATCCATGGGTTAAAAGAAAAAGAAAGAAAAATCCATCATTGCAAGAATAAACAAAAAACAATATGAAGAATACTCATTAACTAGTCAGTTTCAGGATTGATATCAAATGGCTACTAGTTGAAATTTTGATAGTTTTTGTATTGATTTCGAGTTATATCATCAATATAAATGTAGACATCACAGCATTACAAGATCTAACAAAATCCATCACAAACAATTATTTCAGGATTGATATCAAAAACGATAAAACTGGCTTCTAATTGAAATTTTGATAGTTTTTGTATGGATTTCGGGTTATATCATCAATATAAATGTAGACATCACAGCATTACACTTATTTAAAAAGAATAATAAAAACTCTAAAATAATCAAATCCAAGAGCTCTGTCACTGAGCCCTACATTTTTTTATTATTGAATTGTGTAGAACCTAGGCAAGTACCTACATTTTTAGCAGAGTTATATTTATTTAGTTAGGTTCTTGTGTACATTTTTCATATTTTCAGCCATTATTTAACCTGAAAAGAGAGGGGCCCTTTTACAGGTTAAATAATGTCTAATTCGCAATTTACTAAAAATAGAAGTAAACAAAATACAACTAGCAAACAAAAATTAAGAATTCAGGCGAATAAGACCTATAAAGAAATAGATATTCAAAAAGGAATGGTTGAAGTTATAATTGGTGGGACGAAGAAAGGAGTTGCCAGAAAGTATAATATTCCAAGACAGACGTATTACAATACAGTTTATTCGAGAGATGCAAAAAACCATCTCATGGTCCAAGTCCAATTTTGACTGAAGAAGAAGAAAATTAATTTACTTGTTGATTGGATTCTTACAAGCGCCAAAACAGACTTCCCCAACAAAAGGCGGACGTACGGGTTTTTGGCAGTATGAAAGGATTCTGTGAGCTAAACGTCCGACCAAATTCGGTTGGTATAAGGCGTATTTATCCCGTCACCCTTGTATCTCCCATAAGAATAGCTGAAGCACTCTTTTCTGCAAACTCCTGTGTAGCTGAAAAAGACATACGAGTTTGGTTCAAACAAATTGGTCACATATTGACAGAAGAAAGCCACCCACCACGGAGATATTTTGAAAAGCTGTGCGTATCTAGCTATTTTTTTAATTTAAAAATTGAGTAAAGCTCCATTCACACTATGGCAAAATACCATTTTTGGCAAATGTTTTTCATTAGAAATGGCATATAATATGGCATTATGTCATAGAGTGTAATTCTAACTTTAGTTGTATGACTGTTTTTGTTAATTATCATGCTAGGATTACCTGGGGCAGGAAAAAAATCCTGCCTCTGCTGGGGTTTGAACCAATACTGTAACCGTAGCTGGTATTTCTATCTGCTACGGAGTCAGTAAGCCTAGCTAGTTACTATTTCTATCTAGCAGCCTCAGTAGCTCAGTTGGTAAGAAGGGCGGATTCGTAACCAGGAGACTGTTGGTTCGAATCCAAGCGAAGACAACAAATTTAGTAATAACATGGGGAAGCGCATTGTGACAAAGCATTAGCTTTAACACAAATAAAATTCCTTTTAAAAAATTCCTATTTGTACGAGTATCTATAAAAAAATCCTCTTTTTATTTTGCAAATATAAGGTACCTACCTATTTAGGGATTTAAATTAAATAATTTTTATTCTTATTTAAAAGGAAAATATCAAACCAGTTCTAATTGTACTTAAAATTTAAAAACATTAAAGTTCTGTGCTAGTTTTTCACGTTTATTAAAGTACCTATCTTTCTCTTCATTAAGATATTTAGGCATGTTATTTCATCGATATTCCAAAATTTCAAACCTACCTAAGAAAAGGTTTTGAACAGTAATCGAACCCAGGACTATTTAATACAAGAGTCCATGGTTCTATAATACAAATCATAAAATTGGTTTACCTACTTATCTACCTAAAACGATATATGGAGGTTGGTACGTAGGCCTAATATTTTTTTTCATAGGGGTGCCGAAAACTGTGAGGGGTGCCGACTACTGTCTGTTTTGATGTTTTTTAAGATAATCTAATTTTAATCAATTAAACAAATTGAAATACAGTTTAAAATGTTTATTTTCTACAAATAGACAACTTTATCTGTCAAATGAAAGAAAAATCATCTCATTTACTGGTAATTTACTATTTTAAAAATACAAACGAAGTCGAGAAAATCCTTAAGGGTGCCGGCTACTGTACTGTTTACCCTATATGCTAGAAGATTCGAATCTACCAGGAATTGGATTTGAAGCTTGTAGTTGCTCGTAGTATCCTGAGCTTGAATACATAGTTGCTTCAAAATGAACGACCGCTTTATAATTGGATCAAAATGTTACCAATTCTGGAAGGCTGCTTTCCAAGCACAAAAAGCCCATAAGAGGCTTAGGTGCAGGGGCTTACATAGCCCCAAAGAGGAATTTAGCTCACGAATATACAAATATACCAATTCTGGTTGGAACACATATCATTTAAACATATTGCCGAAAATGGGTCTCACGACTATAAATAGTCCGTCAAATTTTACACAGAACAAACAGTAAAAAATTCGATATGAAATGGGACTGAAGCACCCAACATTAGTTCGCCTTCACGTGGTGTGCCCTGATTGATACCTAAGAGCTAACCAATTGGGCAATCAGACGAGAAGTAAGCCAAGACCAAGCCCACACAAAACGAAAACAAATCAGGTAATCGCAGCAAAACCAAGTCCAATCCAGTGATAGGTCTACATTGTCTGTTCAGAAACGATCTGTTTGTTGACAATAAAAGAATCGCCTCTAGATATCCTGTTGCACTCTGATTTCATTAACTTGGCTGGATCGTAGCGGACAAACTATTCGGGTTCAAATCAAACTAAAAACGGTTCATTTGGGTTCTAATCGAAATCGAGTTCATTTCATTTTGTGTTTCAAAATTCAGAATTGATTTTGGTGCCAGTCAATATAATCCTCATCTCATATTATTTTTGTAATTGATTTTTTTGTAAAATAAAATAAAATTCTAAATAATGTTAAAATTTTATTTTTCAATAACTCTGCCAATGTGATACATGGGTTTATTATTTTGCTGGCTAAAAAAATACCCCCCCCAAAAAAAAATTTAGGGGGGTAATTTTTTTTTCTCCCGTGACAATTCCAATTCTGGGTCGTAATTAGACCCTAAATTTGACATCATACATACCAAATTTGAAGTCTCTGGCTCTTACCATTCTTTTTTTAGACAGGATTAATAAAAACAGCTAAAAAGCGGAAAAATATTTGATTGCACCCAAATGTTTCGAATCTTACTGAGACCCCGAATATGATATACATACCAAATTCCAAGGGTCCAGCTCTTAGCATCCTCTTTTCAGAGAGGATTAGTGAAAACCGCAAAAAAGCGGCCAAAACCGCTAAGGGTGTATTGAATTGCACCCAAGTTTCGGGGCACAATTGGAGCCCAGATGGGACCTTTATACTAAATGCAAATCGGTCAACGCCAAGTGGCAAAAGTGCCAATCACGGCGGACAAACGGATTTTATTTGATCAATACCAATACCTTGAACCGTAAAATATCATTTTTTTTCCTCGTGACGATTCCAAAGGTTCATTATTGAAAATAAGAAACCATATAGACATGTGATAAATAAATAAGTTTACCTCTAAGATGCCTGGAGAAATATTCAAATGGCAATATTTTACATTCAGAAAAGATATAAAGACAGCATTTTTCACTGCTGGGAGATTTCCTTTCTATTTCCTTTTTTTTAAAAAAGAACAACTTCAAAGAGAAGTACCTAGGTATTAGTTTCGACTTACCTCTTCGTCCGTGCTTCGCAATCTGCTGTCATTCCTTGTTAAATATCCTTGATATCTCTCCGCTTTCTTTTTCAAACATCTGTCTATACATAATCTGAAAAAGGAACATCTTTGAGTTTTATTTTCCCTGATGTCTACTGATAAAAAGTATGTGCCTTTATTGCAAAAACAAATGTCGAAAACGTGACATATCTAATATGTCGCCTTCGGTGAATTTAAACAGTTGACTGTCTATAATTCAAAATTCAGCGAACCCGAAAAAAAAACTTTGAAAGAACACGGGATAGAAAATGAAAAAGTTTGAATTATTAATTTATTGAAAGTGAAACCAGAGCAGAGATTGACATGATTCTGAGGGCACATGGCAATTATTAGCCTCCAAAATTAGACGTATCATCCTCGCACCGAGGGAGTTTTGTTTTCACAAATTAATTTATCTAACAAAAAATTAATCTTGAATTTTTTGATTATTTTTTTTTAAAAAAAAACAAAAGCACTACATGACAGATAGGTACAAATGAGACAGCTTGGTCGATAACCCAGTCAAAAAAATTGTGTATGTACAATTTTCTCATTCTAAAAGGATAAGATGACAACTGAAAACTTCAGCAACAAACTAAAAGTCTCTAGGGTAACATCTTATACATCTTAAAAGTCTCTAGAGCAACATCTTATACATGCCACTATTGATTGATTGATATACTTTAGCAGTCGACTACAACCTATCTGGAGCTGCTGTCTCATACATCTGGCTACCATCGGAAACGATGAGGACACTATTGATTGATTGATATACTTTAGCACTAGACTACAACCTATCTGGAGCTGCTGTCTCATACATCTGGCTACCATCGGAAACGATGATGCCACTATTGATTGATTGAAACCAGGTGATAAGGTTGTCTTCATGGCGAGGGAATTCGCTTTCTTCCTTTGAATGATGTTACCGCACAGAAGCTCTGTCCCTCCTCTGGTTGACAGGATATGCGGATAAGTTAAATGCAGATGC
Organism: Pachypsylla venusta; assembly: GCA_012654025.1. NCBI lineage: Eukaryota > Metazoa > Arthropoda > Insecta > Hemiptera > Aphalaridae > Pachypsylla > Pachypsylla venusta. The sequence continues at coordinate 29,655,490 of CM022875.1, forward strand.
CGCAACCCCATATATGTGCTAGTTTACTCTGCCTACAGCATATCGCTATTTTCTTTGAATTGCTGCAGAGTGGTTGACCACTGACCAGGTACCAACATAAAGAAAAGTTTAGTTACTTTCACATCTTTTAACACATCTAATGAGTTTTTTGTTCTCAACGTCTTCAAATTTCTGAACATTGTGTGTCACTTACGACAAACGAGACGGTGGACGGTGCGGTGTATGGTGGACAATCGGATTTAAGATAATTTTTTGATTTTTAGATTTTACGTAAATTTTAGGCTAGGTTTTTTTATTTGTTGTATTTTAAAATATTAAAAACATGACCTAATTTGATATTAACAATGCGTACTATGTAGTTCTAATTAGTTTGAACATTAAAATGTTTTTCCTATTACCCGAGCTGGGGTACATGAGCCAGCTGTCCTGGTATGTGTTTACAGCTCTGAGTATGATTTGTGCTACTTTCATTCATTTCCTATTGTGTAGGGATTGGATATGGATATTCTATTTTTCTAGAAATTATTTGTTCGTTCCGTTCTCTTGCTTGGAGAGTAAACTGTACTCAATGTAGTGGCGGAATTAGTTTGGGGACAGAAACCATTTGATTTTCAAAATAGAGGACAAACCAATTGTGCTGTTCTTGTTGTTTAGGTTTATTATTTTCAATATTGAACCTTTGGATTTACCTTTGTCTTGCATCAATATTGTGTGAGGAGATGAAAAGGTTGGATAGTAATATTATTCCGTAACAAGGGATAAACCATTAATCAATCAATAATCACAGGATATGCCCAGTCTGTGGTGTTTTTTTCGGGATTTTAGTGTCTAGTTTTGGGTAAAAACAATCCAATGTTAATCGATATCATTCCACAGCGATGTATATCAATTCGAAAAATGTTCCTATGTGGATTACGGTTTTCGAGATCAAAAAATACATTTCTTTTCCTACTTATTTTCCACACTTTCGAAAAAATTTGAGGAGCTTTCGTATATTTTTGCAAGATATACGACAGCTCAACTTCAACTTGTAATAATTTTGGCCTTGGAAAAATCGGTCATTTATGTAGGCTCGAACTCTCCGCATGTGGCCCGCCAAGCAACTAATCCAATTGACAAATGATTTTATATCTTTCCATCAAAGCAGGGATTCGGCACAAGGCCCGAATGGAGCAACAGTTTTTCCGAATGATGCAACAGTTTTAGGGCTAAGCGACTTCATGAGAAGAACAAGTTTGTTTATTTTATCAATATAAGCGTTAAGATCGGTCATGCCTCCATGATGAAGTTGTTTTTTGATAAAAACTCGAAGTTTATCCCTAAATACTTTTGCACCATTCGGAAAAAACTATTGCTCCATTCGGGCCTTGTGTCCCGTCCCCCAAGCAGTAATTTCATTAGTTTACACCCTATACACGTCTGTTGGCTTTTATGTTGTATCATTATATTATAATATACTCTTTTATACATACATATTATGTATATACATATTCATGTATGATTAAAATGTATGTTGCATGTGGAACAATTCCCCCGTCACATATAAAATTCAGTAAAAGGTTTGCGCTTTTATTTGTGTTTCGTTGGATACGCCCGACACGTTTGAAAGCCATCTCACAGTTACAGTGGATAAGTATGAAAATGAGGATGGATACGCCCGACACGTTTGAAAACCATCTCACAGTTACAGTGGATAAGTATGAAAATGAGGATGGATACGCCCGACACGTTTGAAAGCCATCTCACAGTTACAGTGGATAAGTATGAAAATGAGGATGGATACGCCCGACACGTTTGAAAACGCTTATCCCTAAAAACTCTTGCACCATTTGGATAAATGCTCCTTATACCGAATCCCCAAAACCATAGCCTGGATCCCGAGAAAAACTATCAGAATTAAAAAATGTAGAACTGTTTTCGAGTTTCTTTGATTTTTTACCAAATTCAGCCGGTCACGGTCCGATATCTTAAATTTTATCGCGACAAAATATCAACTCAAAGCGAAAAAGTCTTAGGTGGCCTTTTAAACCTTAATTCGAGTTACGGCCGATTTCACGTTTTTTGTAAGGGAAATCATAGAATACTATTAGCACGGGAATGGCCATGACTTCAAGGTGCCAAGCCTTAGAGACCGTAGCGAAGCGCGGGCAAACAGCTAGTTCAAAATAAAACTTATATATGCCCACCTTAATACTAGGTCACACAGCACACTATAGATACGAAGCAATAAATTAGACAAGTAGTTCAATGAACTGTAGACTTAACTCAGTTAAAATAGCAGGCCTGAGGCCCAGTTCAGGAAAAAGGACAAAACGAAATTGCTGACATCAGCAATTATTTTAAATTTCGTGGGTAATTTCAAATTACTGAACTTTACACCCATCAGCAAATTGATACACCCATCAGCACGTTTGTCCCATAAAAAAATACTCCCTGACTATTAAAATTGGAAAATTAAGCACAAAATTAGGGCTGACCGGTGTAGGAGGGGTACATGTTTGTTTTCTATTGAAAAACATCTGGGGTTCAAAATTGCTCTTTTTATAATGCACTCAGGACAAAAATAAAATCACATTACCAAAAGCGTTTTTTTTTTTTTTTTTTTTTTTTTTTTTTTTTTTTTTTTTTTNTTTTTTTTTTTTTTTCAGAGTGCTGATCAGTATTGAATTATTATACCGAGGATATATTAAACTTAGGCATGAATATAGCCACTGAGGGGAGCAAGCCAGTTTCATTAGATGACGGTGCTAAGCGCGAGTAAATACGAAAGGTTTGCTGTTAGGAAATCCATTCTTTTCTTAAAAAAACTCTATTTCATACCAATGATGAGTTGTCATCAGAAAAAAGCGAGTTTCTAAGCAGTTTCAATTGATACTGTGAGAAGGAAACTAGGGTTACCGTGCCAGCAAAGGGTTACAGCATAAGAACTGGCACCGAACAAAAGGTTGTGGCATGGTATAATTAAGTAAAGCAACGCCGACCCCATGAAATTCGTCAGTATTGTAATGCTGTGATACTCGATTTTTTAATGTATTTGTGTTAAAACTAATGTTTTCATGTCTTCGCTTGGATTAGAACCAACAGTTATCTTGTTATCAAATCTCTTACACAAGCTGCCCAAATTTCAACTGGCTTCTTCTATCAATTTCCGAGATAGAACCCTGCTCTGTGACTGAACACGGATTTTCATTCAACAATGTCTTTCGTTGAACCAATCCTGTGATTATTACGTTTTATTGAAGGGAGTTTTGGTTTTAACGCCACGATTTTGGTTTATTATTTTCAATAATGAATCTTCGGAATCGTCACGAAAAAAAAATTACCCCCCCCCCCAAAATTTGATATTTTACTTTTCAAGGTACGTAGAATCCAAAAATCCAATAAAAATATCCGTTTGTCCGTCATGTCGTACGCAGTGATGGGCACTTTTGCCACATAGCGTTGACCGATTTGGATGAAATTTGGTATATAGGTCCCATCTGGGCTCCAATTCTGCCACGAAACTTTTGTGTGCAACCGAATCCTCTTTTGGCGGTTTTTGCCACTTTTTAGCGGTTTTCAGTATTGCTGTCTAAAAAGAGAATGTCATATTTAGGGTCTTAGTAAGCTCCGAAAATTTTCGGTTCAATAAAATATACCGCTTGCATTTTTTTACCGCATTTTAGCGGTTTTCATTAGTCCTGTGTAAAAAGAGAATGGGTATAATTTTTAGGGTCTAATTTATTTTTACTCTGAAACGCCCCGTCCCATTTTAATTAAACTTAATATGGATCTTTTTTATTATAGAATTTACTAGGTGTGTCCGCGGACAAAAACGGGCGGAGCCATCCGTTTCACCTCGAATTTTCGGGCACCACATAAACTTTAGCATATTGCTCCATTATTCCGTTAAAACAAGATTTTTTGAGAATACCGCACCTTTCTTGATTGCATCATGCCGTTGAGTAGTAGGTCCTATTTAAAACGCAAAATAATCGGCCGAAAAATCGGAAACGGTTCAAGATATTGTTCCGAAAATAGATGTATGCACCCTTGGGGGTATATATATATATATATTCGATATCCTTCAACGTTTTGACTAAACAATTAGTATTTCCTAAATTTTATTTTGCCCGATCCCGGATTCGAACTTGTAACTCTGGAATGGTTTGTCAAAATTTAGTAAATTATGTCCTAAATTAAGTATTGAGAAGCCACCTAAAACTTTTTCGTTATGAGTTGATATGCTGTCGCGACAAAATTTAAGATATCGGATCATGACTCCTGAATTTGGTAAAAAAATCGGAAAATCGGCCAAAAAATCGGAAACAGTTAAAGATATCGTTCTGAAAATAGATATATGCACCCTTGGGTTTATGCAGAAGATGAAGAAAAAAATTTGGTAAAAATCGGTTGAGTAGTTTCGGAGGAGTAGGGTAACAAATGTTTGCAGTTTGTAGGGAGTATAAGGCTACGCTTCGCTCCGCCCAATTATTGATTTTTTTGGTACCGTTTTTAACCACCTGGGCCTCATCGGTGGCCATATTAACTGGGTCAAATATATGACGGCCGAATTAACGTTATTTTTCTGCATCAAACAGACATTCATTACGTTCGTGGAATTAGCTGATTAGTTTTTGGAATCATTCGGGAGGTTACATCTGCAGCTCATAGAAAATGTCTGCCATTGAAGATTCCCAAGATAGAACCTTGCTGCAGGCAAAAAGATAGACATCGTAGTCTTGGTAATATGTATTCCGTTTTTATTCTTCGAGTGAAAACCCTTAAAAAACAGATTCTCAGAAAATTTAACGATTTTCAAGTAATATTTTGTTAAAACAATAAATGAGTAACATAATATACAATGTTCGGTTGGAAAAACAAAACAACAACATGTTTACATCTAGGTCAGTTAGTTAGCAGCTGCTCAGACTAGGCAAATAACAATTGGTATACGCAAGTATTTTTCCATTTAAGTGCTTAACACACCAAACGTTACTGAACCTTGGTGATCTGACGAGAACTGGTGTAAACTGGTATTGTTTTTTTAGAAAAATATTCCTATGGAAAAATAAAAACTTGGCATTAAAACCCTTGGCGTTGAAAACAAACCTTTTGCTTGGTTCAGAATAACCTTAATTCGAAATGTGAACATCATTTGACTAGGTCCGAATAATAAACGATTAATAGACCAACTTTGCTTAACTATACTGAATATTATATTAGGCAGGGTCCACACTTATGTTGCATGTGTTGCACAACATATGTTGGGCAACATTTGCAACAGAAGTGTTTTTATTAATTTTTCGCTATCTGCTACCGTTTGGGCTCTGGTATTGTTGCAAACAATCCCTACCACATAGATACATATACGAGTAGGTACACACAAGTATCTGATTTATATAATACGATTTACAAGCGCGGGTGCTAGTTTGAACTCCACTTTTCTTTATTTCTACAAAAGTTCTTTAACTTCACCCTTTCCCAATTCTATTTAGGGTCGGTGTTGCTTTCCTTTTTCTTGTCGCAACCTCAACAATTACAATATTCATAATATGGTACACTCCTCACACAATATGTTGAAAAAATTCCATAACATACTAAATGTTGTTAATACAATTAAGATTTAAGGACGTCTCTGTGGCAGATTGTGCATCACACTCGGCTTGTATCAGGGGAATTCCGGGTTCGTTTCCTGTACGGGTCAAAAATTTGAAACGGTTTTTTTTTTTTTTAATTTCTATTGATCTGGTTGTGTTTGGAGGTAACTCAGCCTCCTGAGGAGAATTGAGTAGCTAGGGTAATAGCGAATTATAAAGCATAAATGATTAAAGTGCAGCTTAGGCTTAGTGATATTAGAGAGAATGTTGAAAATAACTTGTAATGCTATAAACCCTACAAACCTTCTAACATAATAACACTAAGAACACATACACAATACACACTCTCTAGCCTACTTCAAGATATCTATGTTCCTTGTTTTAGTTTACACTCGCTTGGATCAAACCAAATGGACATTTATCCCAATGGTATTTCTAGAACTCATCCTAGTGTAAAACTTGAAATTGGTACCAAAAATGAACGCCACAAAGGATTTTAGCCGATTTTGGCCACTACTAGTTGTCCGCTTTAGTTACTACCAAAAAATGTTGTAAAATTATTCCCGATAAAACTATCGGGAAAGAGCAATTGACATCAAGTTGCCCACGATGCATCTCCACAAATCATACTTTGCTACACAACATAGGTAGTTGACCTTTGCCAATCGTCATAGTGGTCAAAGCAACCTTTGCTGCACAAGATAGTCGGCCTTTGCTGCTCGTCATAGTGGTCAAAGCAACCTTTGCTACACAAGATAGTCGACATTTGCTGCTCGTCTTAGTAGTCAGAGCAACCTTTGCTGCACAATATATTCGGCCTTTTTTGCTTGTCATAGTGGTCAAACCTTTGCTGCACAAAATAGTCGGCATTTGCTGCTCGTCATAGTAGTCAGAGCAACCTTTGCTGCACAATATATTCGGCCTTTTTTGCTCGTCATAGTGGTCAAACCTTTGCTGCACAAGATAGCCGGCATTTGCTGCTCGTCATAGTAGTCAGAGCAACCTTTGCTTAACAACATATTCGGCCTTTGTTGCCCGTCATAGTGGTCAAAGCAACCTTTTGCTGCACAACATATTCAGCCTTTGCTGCTCGTGATAGTGGTCAAAGCAACATTTGATGCACAACATAGTCGGACTTTGCTGCTCGTCATAGTGGTCAAAGCAACCTTTGTTGGGCAACATAGTCGGTCTTTGCCACATATCATAGTGGTCAATGCAAACTTTGCTGCACAACATAGTTGGCTTTGCTGCTTGTCAGAGTGGTCAAAGCAACCTTTGCTGGACAATATATTCGGCCTTTGCTGCTTGTCATAGTGTCAAAGCAACCTTTGCTGACAATAAAGTCGGCATTTGCTGCTTGCCATAGTAGTCAAAGCAATCTTTGCAGCAAAACATAGTAAACCAAAACATAATCAATATTGAAAATAATGTTGAAAAATAGGTATATCGCCAACCAGATACAGAAGGTTGGTATACAGACGAAATAATGCTACATTTAACAGCTGTAAGCAATTAGTAAACAAGTAGAACATTATTTTTTTCAAAAATTTTCCAAATATTCTAATATCATGCAATGAACAATATAAAAGCAGTGAATTTTTAGTTTTCAATTCAGTACAAATATTTTTTCTACAAATTATTTATCAGTCAACTTATCAACGTTCAACATGTTGCCATTCTGTGTTTTAATTGTCGCTCTTGTTGCTGGTAAGTCAAACGTTTGCTCCAAGACGGTGAGAGAAATAGTGTAATTGATATTTGTGTTAACAAGGAAGGATAGAGTGAGAAATAAAAATACAAGAGAAATAGTGAATGTTGAACTATTTGGGAAAAAAGTTAACAAGGAAGGATAGAGTGAGAAATGAGAGAATAAGAGAAATAGTGAAAATGGAACCGTTTGGGAAAAAGTAACAAGGAAGAATAGAGTGAAAATGAGAATATAAGCCAAATGGTTAATGTGTGTTCCTTTTTCCGAATTCGTAATGAGAATGTTAGAAATGGGAAAATGAGAGAAATAGTGAAAATGGAACCGTTTGGAAAAAAGTAACAAGGAAGAATAGAGTGAAAATGAAAATATAAGCCAAAAAATTGAAGTGGAATCATTGGGAAGAAGTGCAAAAATGAAGTAGTGTAATAATTATAATGTGTGTTCTGTCTTTGTCCGAATTTGCAATGAGAATGTTACGATAAATAAGGATATGGGGGAATTGGTGAAATAGTGAAAAGGTATGTTTTTTAATTAAATTTGGTTAAAAATTCGGAATAAACTTACTAGGGAAGAAATTTCTCTAAAAATATTTGAATTTTTTCAAAAAAAATTCTAGGTGATTTGAACATTTCTGTATTTGACAAAAAAAAATATTTCAGTTTTTGTCGTTTTCGTTAAATAAAAATGTTTTTTTAATTAAAAATTGGTGGGGGGTCTTGTTCCCCTTTAACTTGAAAATTAAGTCATTCATTACATGGAAAAATGAGAAAAAATGATTAATAAAAAACCAGGCTGAAGCAAAGGCCGACTATGTTGTCGCGCAAAGGTTGCTTTGTGGGTTAATGGCAATGGCTTTGTGGTTTAATTAGAATATTATTTTATTTTACTTATTTTTGGAATAGTATTTTAAAGGTAAAAATATATGTATATATTTTACGTTTCAAGGTGTGCAGAATCAAAAATCGAATCATAAAAGTCGTAATTACGACCAATCCAAGAATGACAAGAATGGGTCGTTCTGGAGATTGTGAGATGCTACTTGAGGGTGACATCCCCACGGGCCGATCCATCTGAGTTGATGTAAAATAATACAATAATGAACTTTGCAATATTATTATTTTACTGAAGTAATTATATTTCAGTTATTGATAAAGTTCAGAAGGGCCCATGCCAATTATTAGCCTATAAGATTAGATATATGATGGCAATTAAAAACCTGAACAGCAAACAATAACAACTACAGTAGAGCTGCATTCTCAAACATCGGAAACGATGATGCTAGTGGCAGCTAGTTGATTGATTTAAAAATAAATCCGATTTCCGTCAGACGACAAAAAGGCACTTAGCGTTGATCGATTTTAATTAAAATTGGTGTGTACGTACGTCTTAAAGTTGGGTCCTAAATGATCCTAAAAACTTGTTTACACTGCCAGGTAGAATCATTTCACAATTTTCTATGTTGCTTTCTGGATTTAGTGTGACCGACGAAAATGTGGATGGAGACCAGGGACGGACTGGGGCTCCAGGGCCCCACATTTTGCTTTCATATATTTGCCCTCGATGAGCCGGAGGCCCATCGAGGTCCACATATTTTTTCTAACACATATTTTACATGCATTTTTTTTTCTTTCATAATAATGCCAGACGATGAACCCGGGACCCGTATTTTCATATTTTTGCCCCGCCCGCCCCTGATCGAGATTAAACCCTAGATCTTAAATGTGTCAAATTTTTTTAAAATTTCGCCACATNTTTTTTTTTTTTTTTTTTTTTTTTTTTTTTTTTTTTTTTTCAAATATAATCTGACCTTTGAGAGGTGCTCATATTTATAAGTCATTTTATGTAAAATGTTTTTGAGAATTCAAACGCAGTGACTTCCATGTTAACTGCGGAGCAAAAAGGTCAAAATTTTTTAGAAACATAGAACTTGTAAATGGAAAATATTTGATCAGAATGAATAATAATGAGCGTGAACCAAAATGTCCCATTCTGAAGTCCTACACTTATTAACTAGTGGATATTAACTAGTGGATCGAGATGATCGACCTGATCATCTCGATCCACTAGTTCACGTTAGTGTTGTAGTCATTTAATAGAAAAAAATATCTGAATCAAATTTGAAAAAGTAATCCTCAAAAAACAAAATATTGGGCCTCCTGCCCCCCTGGAGGAGGCAGGGAACCCAAAATTTTCAAAATCGAAAACCGTTAACACCAGCCATAACATATGAAAGTTTACGTTTCTACAAAAAACCGCTAAAAAGATAAAAATATTTTTAAAAAGCACAATATTGGACCCCCCGCGGAGGCCCCAAAACCTATGCAGCAAATTTCCTTCATGTCCTAAATATGTATAGGGTATACCAAATTTCGTCAAAATCGGATGAAAATTGTGACAAACAAACATACATACACATATACAACTGCATTTCGGAATGTATGTATAGCGGGGTCAAAAGTGGAGTTCACGAACGTTCACAAAACAATCTTTAGTAAATGGCAAAATAAAGTATCATTACTAGGTGTGTCCGTGGACAAAAACGGGCGGAGCCATCCGTTTCACCTCGAATTTTCGGGCACCACAAAAACTTTAGCATATTGCTCCATTATTCCGTTAAAACAAGATTTTTTGAGAATACCGCACCTTTCTTGATTGCATCATGCCGTTGAGTAGTAGGTCCTATTTAAAACGCAAAATAATCGGCCGAAAAATCGGAAACGGTTCAAGATATTGTTCCGA
>CM022875.1:29670555-29691694 GCA_012654025.1 Pachypsylla venusta
TTTTTTTTTTGACGATTCCAAGGTTCACTATTGAAAATAATAAACCAAAAGAAGAAAATAATCGATTTTTGGTATTTTTAATTTAAGTCAATAGTTATATGTTTCATACTATCAGTATTGTGTTACCCCAGTTTGGTTCTTTTGAATGAAGTCAGAAATAATCCCAAAACATAGTGCAGTGGTAGTTTAGTGTGGTGGCCCTTGTAATGCTGTGATACCCACAAATCTAGGTTATGACAATGCAATACTATACGATAACACGCATATTATTCACATTTACTATTTTTAATCCCAAATTATACTGGAAAGAGAGTGATTACTTCAAAAAGTTAGATATTTAAGGGTAAAATCCGACATAACCCGTCTATTTTTTGCAATAAGAAAAAAAACTACAAAAATTAAAATGTGACCTCTTTTTTATTTTTGTCCGTCTCGAATTTGGGTATTTGAACCTATTCTGCCCTTCAGACCACATTATCAGAAATTGGTAAAACACAAAAAGATATCTTATCGTCTAAAAAGCAACCTTGTTCACTATAAACTGACAAGAGCATGTCACTAGTTCGTGACAAACTATCATGTCACAAGAGGGAAACATAGCTTTCGACCATTTTGCTCCTTTTTTTTAATTTCATTTTTTCTTTTCAATTTATTTGACATCTTGACAGTTTAGCAGGAGGCAGAGTGTCAACATTTATCGGCCAAGTACAAGTCTGACTAATAAATATTATTTGCCAGGCTACAGGTCACAGAATATACAATCTGTCAATAGTGACTTCATCGTTTGTGTACAAAAAGTTCTTTCAGTATGTACCTTCAAAAAGAAAAATCTAAAGTTGAACTCGAAGCAACTTATCCGGGAATGAATCGCACAATTCACAGCCAAAACGTTGATATCCATAAAAGGACCGGGATTGGACAACGCCAAATCTTTCCTAACAACATCTATTTTAGGTTCGGGTCACAGATATCCATCAGCCAGTCAAGTTAGGTACGTAACGTAAAACGTGAATTTGACATTTTTCAGAAAATTAATTGAATTTTGAATCCAAAAAATTTGGAGGGAGCCATTTTCGGATATATATGGGTTCATATCATAGTATTCTCCCATTTTGACCCCAAGAATATGTAGTTTGATTATTTGTTACACTCTCTAAAAACAAAGCTTAATTGTCACAATATATATTTGCGGGGTAATGTGGTGTTTATAGCAGTCTACAGTAGACATACAAAATCACATGGGGAAGTCATTCAGTCATAACATAGGGAAATACATTGTGTCAATGCATTAGATAAATTAGATTTAACAGAAATAATGTCCTTATTATACAGGGTGAGTATATAATATATTGTTAGAACAAAATAATTATTTTACGAGTATTATTCTTTATACAGTATGTCCCAGAAGTCCTGCCCGGTGCCCATAACCGCTTGGAATTTTGGAATTCTGCTTGTTTCTAGGGATAGAAAGGGGTCCATGGCCATTCGAATGGTAATATCATTATCCAGGTTCGAATCCCGGAAGTGGCATTTTTGGACACAAAGAGTCGATTTCTCGGGAAATTTAAATGGAATGGTATAAATAATTTGAAAAATAAAAGTGCCAATAAAATAAGGAATATTTCCATTATTATTTTTTTCAAAAAAATAATCAGGGGCGGAGCCAGAGGGGTTCAAAACTTGTTACACCCTGTATAACGAAATCCGAATATTATTTTGATGTAGAAATTCGTTAAGAGTGGCCCAAAAAAGGTTTTCCATCTACATAAGTAATAAAAATAACAACTTTTAAGTTTTATCAGTGCCATAGGTCGGGAAAACCAAATCTTGTATTTCTACCAGAGGTTAAAATGACGACTTTTAGAAAACGGCCATTTTGGGATAGAAGGTCTGGAGTAAGTATGTGATTTAAGACTTAAAATGGGGAGTGGCCTCAATTAGGAACCATTTTAGCCAAAAAAATAACTACTTACCCTCACACTCATTTACAACAGGGCGGCCGTATTTATGAGAAGATTTCCATAGGAACTGCATATTAAGAACACTTCAATTAATATGCAGTTTTTCTATTGAAATATAAGTCTCGTATGACCAATAAATGTTGCAGGAACGATAAACAAAATAAAAAAAGAAACGTTTCTCAGGCGTCAGTCTATTCATGATGAATTGCCAAACAATAAGAACCTCAAATCCTTTGAAAACTGTCGAATCAGCTGTCGGAGAAAACAGTGTTTCCAATTTAAAATTTTCCGCGACCAAAATATCTAAAATGTTTTCTAGCAGAAACCTAGGATTAATTATCCTAGGTTTCTGATATACAGTATGTCCCAGAAGTCCTGCCCGGTACCCATAACTTTTGAACCGCTTGGTAAGGGTAAAATCCCTTACTCTCCAATCGCTGGAAACTTGATGCAAACCAGCTGCCCACATTCACCTCCCCAACCAGGGTTGGGTCGGTAAAATAGACAGCGTCACGAGGGCGCGAACCTACGTGGACACCCATATGGTACAACCTCGCTGCTTAACTTCAATGATCTAAAGGGAACTGGCATATTCAACGTGCCATAGACTTTATCCAGGGTTAATCTGACGTTTATACAACATATTCCAACTGAACTTCTAAATTCCAATTTATTGAAACTCTCTACAAAACAATTTTCTCCCCAAAAGTCTGTCTGGAAAATTGTTTGTATCCACAAAAATGAACGAAAATAATGACGTTATAAACATGTCATTTAGGAGGAAAAGTATCTCTAGGATGGTGTATGAAGCAGAAAGGATTAGAGGAAAAGGAGCTCGCTCCCGTTTCTATGAAAATCCCTGAATTTATCATCCCGTCTCTCTCGACAATATTACCATAATGTATGTTCGCATTGCATACCTGAATTTCATAACTTTAAAAAGTTAAAAGTTGAATTTCTGGGTCAGAAATATTAATAGAAAGGAAAGTTATGTTATAAAAAGGAAAGTTATGTTACTACGATTGATGATAAACTTTAGGTCGAAAGTTATATTCGCTCAGTCCCTTATTTTCTAAAGGTTTTTTGCTACTTTTTGGCGGTTTTCGCAACTTTTTAGGGGATTTTACTTACGCTGACTGATTTATTTATATTTATTTATTTATTTTATTATACAATCCTAACAACAATAATATGATGTTCTCTCCCTAAGATGGACACTATCTTCTAAAGAGAAGGTTTACAATAAAGAGAGATTTGAATTTTACTACGTATGTTAATTATATTATATGAGGTCTCTTGTGGTGAATGCAGCAAATATTACATAGGTGAAACTGGAAGAACTTTCAAACAAGATTTGCTGAGCACCACAGTGACTTCATATACAACAGGGGGAACTCTCAATATGCAAACCATTTTGACGTAGAGAAACATCAATATAAGCACCCAAAAGATAATTTTAAAATCCTATTAACAGAAAGAAGTTTTTACAAAATAAAAGAAGGAATGGAGAGATAATAAGATCAAAAAATAGAAAAATTGAATTAATGAATAATTTGAACAACTTTAAAAGCGTGTTTTTTCAATATTTGTTATGTTCCAATATGTAAAATAAACAAATAAAATAAAAAAAATGTAAATAAATCAATATATATATATAGGCAATAATATGTTTAATTGTAAATAATATTTACATAGTTAGTACCTAACAAAGAGTTAAAAATAAATAGCCCTTCTACCACCTAACTATGTACATAAAAATCATACCATACTCTTCACCCTTGAAATTGCTTTAGGACACCCGATGATGTCGTAACAGACGAAAGCGCTCATGACTCGTATTTTATTTGTAGTTTGATACAAAAATAATTTTTGAAATCTATATATTTAAAGAACACAACAACTCCCACCATTTTTAACACAGACACACACACACACACACACACACACACGAACAATGCCTAAACTAGAGATTTGGGCTCTGGAGAACTCAAAACGTGTTTTGGCATTCAAAAGTCGACTTTGAGAATTTCAGTTCATTACAATACTTTCTTTTTCTTTTCATCATCATCACTAAGTTAATCTCAACTACTTTGTCTCAGGAATGAATTAATGCAAAGGGTATCTTCCTGTTGTCCTGCCAATTTTTCTCTGATATGAAATGTAGAAATAATCAGAACAAAGCTTACATTATATTTTATCACCATCAGTTCAGGTGGGCTCAGGCCGCGAGGAGACCACTCCCAATTATCTTCTAGTAGTATCTGGTATACTTAGTTCACTCTCTCTTCTTTTATTATAGATAAGGAAAGTCATGTGATTTTTACACATATTCTCATCCATTCCTCATCTGGCGAGTAGACAAACTGAAAACCATAGATGTCCTGGTGTACCTTGGTTAAACTTCGATGTAACTTAAACTCACCTGATATTTTCTGAATTTTCAGGTACGACATAAAAAAATGCATATTTTTCTATTTCAGGAGAAATCGAATCGGAAATTACATTTCTGAATATTTTTTACATTTCTTTAATGAAATTGCAAAAAAAATATTTCCAATCCATTGATTTCACGATGTAGCATTGTGCTCTGGAACATTACATTCCTCCACAATTTTAGTCCAAGTTTATTGAACCTTGTATTTCAACATTTTTCCCGAGCTACCGAAGATAAGAAAGTTTTGTATATATGAAAAAAATCGAAACAAGAAAATGGACTCTTGAGTGAAAGAGGTAGCCACTAGGCAGGGTTAATGCCTGAGGCATTTTCTACTACCTAATCCTTAGAGCTCTATTTTTATGTGGTCGAATACCCAAATTAGTGAGGAAAATATCCTGCCTCTGCTTGGGATCGAACCCACGCCCTTCTGTTTACCAGGCGAGCGCTTAACCACTGATCTACCGAAAGTTACAACTCCCTAACTACTGTTTAAAAAAAGCCTTTAAAATACAGATTTGGTTCTGTGTCTCTAGTCAATTTCTAATGTTCATCGGATTTTGGTTTATTATTTTCAATAATGAACCTTTTTTCCCGAGCTACCGAAGATAAGAAAGTTTTGTATATATGAAAAAAATTAAAACAAATATCCTAAAAAATGGACACTTGAGTGAAAGAGGTAGCCACTAGGCAGGGTTAATGCCTGAGACATTTTCTACTACCTAATCCTTAGAGCTCTATTTTATGTGGTCAAATACCCAAATTAGTGAGGAAAATATCTTGCTTTTTGGTTCCGTGTCTCTAGTCTTTGGAATCGTCACGATTTTTTTTTTTTTTTTTTCTTTTTTGGCTTCACGTGTCTTTAACATTTATTGGTCATTCGAAACGGGGTCTTTACCTGCATTCGCTGAAAACTTACAAACCAACTACCCACATTGATCTCATCCAGACAGGGTTCGACCGGAAAAATAACCAGTATCATGAGGGCACGAACCCAGGTGGATACTCACTTGCTAAAACCTCACTGGATGTTACTTAACATCAGTGATCTAATGGGAACTGGTGTATTCAACGTGCCATAGACACTGACAGGGCCAATTGTTAATGTTCATCTTATTTTTGGATCCTCCTTAGGAATACTAGATTGTTTGGGATTGTTAAAATAAAAAATCCTGACATTAAATGATGCCCTACCAAAAAATAAGATGCCTTCGAGATGTGGTTATATCGAAAAATGTTGCGGAAACTATGGGAAGATAGAAGAATACCTACGAATAAGGAAATCATCACCAACATTCAAATCCACATATTATAGTACCTCGGACACATCTAGAATGTTTTGAGGGTGGCATTGACTAAGTTCGAGTCCACCTGGGCTGATGGTATAAAATAGCACAGAAAGTAAGTGAGAAATATGGTTGAGTTACTCATGTATTTACATTGCAGAGATTGACAAGGTTCTGATGACCCATGTCAATTATTAGCCACCGATGTTAATTTATATTGACAATTAAAAACTTTAGACGTCTCCGAGGAATAGTGTGCATCACAATCGGCTTTCACCAAGGAGTTTCCGGGTTCGATTCCTGAACGAGTTGAAAATTTGATAAAGGTTTTTTCAATTTTTTTACTTGGTCTGTTTGTAATTGAGGGTAACTCAGCCTCCTGAGGACAATTGAGTAGCTATGGTAATAGCGACAACTGGCAGCTTACTGATATTGGGGTGATTGTTGAAAATACCTTGTAATGCTGTGATGCCCACAAAAATTGTGACATAATAACACAAAGAAATATACATTTATATTTTTTTTACAATTTAACTTTAACAGCAAAAAGCAACTAATTTAGAATAGTGGTCTCATATATTGGGCTATCACTTTTGAATCTTTGTTTTTTTTTTTTGTTTTTAATGAGATTATGGTGATTATTTTTCTTCAGTTGAGGGGCTTTGTCCACTGCAATCTGCATTAGAACAGAAAGTTCACACCAAGTGTTGTAATTTATGACCGTTTACAAGGAACCTATCTGACCTATCCCTGTCGTAACAGACTTACCTATCTCTTCTAAGTCTTGTTGAATGAGCTCGGTGATGTTGGAGCCATAGTCAGTACTATTGTAAGTGATCAAACTGGCCATCACCTCTCACGATTTGGAAAGCGCAACTGTAACAGACAATATAATAAAAGAAAATTTATTTCATATTTTTTTTTAGGAAAATTGCACCATACTATACGTATATATAATAATAAATATTTAAAAGGAATCGCAAATAAATAATAAATTATTTAAAAGACAATGTCGATTCTAAAAAAATATTTGGTGGCGAGCTTGCAATAGTACTCAGACTATCATCGTCAGGCTAATGTCTGAGTACTATTAAAAGCTCGCCACCAATTAATTTTTTTAGAATCGATATTGTCTTTTTTAAATAATTTATACGTATATTGTAAATGTAGGCAAAGAGGTGAGCAAAACAGCTTCATTAGGTGACGGTCCTAAGCCCGTGCGGGTAAAGACAGAAGTTTCGGTGTTGGAAAGGGCACCCAGCATTTAAAAAACTTAATTAGCAAAAGGCGGGTTTCTACGCAGTTTGAGTATGGATAACGGTTAGAAGCAAGGAAAGGGTTACAGCCAAAGAAAGTAGGTACCGAACAAAAGGTTGTGGCATGGTAAAATTAAGAAAAGCAACGCCAACCCCAAATAGAATTGGGAAAAGGTGAAGTTAAAGAAGATACGTATATTGTAAACATTAACTATATGATGAGTAAGTATGGTCAAACGGGGTCTTGATCTATCTTAATCACAAACATTAAACAATTCGTTACAAAACGTAATGTGATTAGAGATATCGCCAAGAACATTTGATCATTTACACCACTAAAGCAACTATAAATAAATGGTACGGAAAACCGTACTAGACTTTCTCTTCCTTAATCATTCCATCAGACTACCACCGAATGCAGATGTTGTTCTTCTAAAGTTTTAAGTTTTTTAGTNATTCAGCAACACATTAGCGTTTTGAATGAGATAGCATTCAGCAACACCCATTCATAATTTACAATGTAAAGGGGAGGGGGGCGTGGGAGGCTTTCATTTCAAGAAAAGGGGGCGGGGTACCAAAGGGTTTGGGGACCCCTGCTCTAAAACCTCAGGAAAATTATCAGAACCAAAATAATATGTCAATACGCTATCGACCTCAAAGCGATAAACTATTTTAGGTAACCGTTTAGTCTTTATTTTAGAACATTGTGGCAAAGGTCTAACCAGCCATTCCGGAGTTACGAACCCATGTTCCCCCCAACCCAATCTTCTTTGTCCGCGAAAAAACCAAACAAAATAGAAATTTAATAATTGTAGCATAGCACGGGAAAAACAGCTAGCTTAGAATGGGCCATCAATAAAATTCGCATTGCCTTAATAATTAGGAAATGCAACCTAAGAAGAAAGGGAGAAGATCTTATTCCCAGATAGTTATTGATTTTGTTATACATTTTGAAAGCAGGTTAATAATAATAAATACCTAGTTTGTAGCTAAAATAAAATAGACAAGAATGTGAAATTTGGAAAATGTTCAAAAAAGTTTTGTTACCTTTATATTAAGAGATACCTCAAATAGTGTGCCAAAAATGTGTTTTGTCTTCAAAGGTCATGATGCATTTCGTCTCCCAGCATCCTTTGTAATTTATTTTTTTCTATTAAAAAATCGTTTCCAAAGTTTCACAATAAAAAATAAATCTTTGCTTATTATAAATTGTTTTCTCACTTGAAGATAGAACATTGCAATCATGAAAGCCGATTGATCTTTAATTTTGACGGATGATCCTAGTTAGAACAAGATAGCGTTTTGCGTATAGAACACTGGAAAAATACTCCTTAAATTCGAAATCTAATTACAAACCTTATATCCTTTTGAATTAAAAGGTAAGCGAAGTGAACATTTTCACGGAAGAACAACAAAAAATAAAAATATACAAAAAAATTAAGCAATTGCGGCAAAATGCAATTGCTTAATATGTTTTTTTTTTTTTTTTTTTTTTTTTTGCAGTTTAGATCCATTTAAGGAGCCGGGCTCTTAAGAGCATTAACTCCTGGTCCGGATGTTGTGGGTTCGAATCCCGCCCGGAGCGAAAATTTTCTGATCGAATTTTCTTGTTTCCGGAATTGCATGGCTGTAAAATATCCTGAGGTAATGCAAAAGAGGTTCCGGGGCACAACTTTTTTTTTAAAAAAAAAAGACCCATCTGGGTTGTAAATTGTATTCGATGTTGGGTTAAAGTAAATAATGCATGCATGAACCATGTCATTGTTTATGAATTAACTCCGTTTCAGTAGTTTCTCGTTTTTGTAATTTCAATAAAAGCATTGTGCTGTAAATTTCCATTTTAATCTTTGATCTGCTTGGTATTCTCCTTTGAATTTATATTGAAGATGATGGATCCATCCAAGAGACATTGTTCAGATCTTTATAAATTACGTCAGCTCCTTTGAATCGTAAAAAAGGTCTATATCACAATAAAATTGTTTTCAAAGGACCTGAACTTAAAGGATCTCCCTAAATTTCCCATTAATCAGTGGTCATGGTCACTGCACTGGTACTCGGGAGACCCAGGTTCAAATCCTGGGAAGGGCAAAAAAAGTTTTCCGAGCCCACTCAGCCTCATGAGAACAAAGAATAGCTATGGACATAAAGCGCATAGAATCACCATTATAGGTAAATTTAAAAAAATCAAAGTAATTGGATAATGATTGATATTGGAAAAATACTACAATGCTGCAGTGCGCACCAAAGTTGTGACATAATAACACAAAGGAACAGCATTTATTATTTTTATTTATTTTATATTATAAAATTTAAAAGTTTATGTGGGATTTTGATATAACTATAGCAATCAATAAAGTGTGGCTCCCAGGAACCCTCCTTATTTACATTAAAAATACTCCTTAAATCCAAAACTATATCAATTCAAATATAAAACCATTTGAATAAAGAGTTAAGAAATGTTAATATTAATATTATTGATACCCTGTGATGAAAATTTGAACCAAAAAAAGTATCATTGCAAAAGATATTGTGTAATTGAAAGAGTATAAAAATAGAGTTTAAATCAACAGGTGCGTTCTTTAGGAGCTAATTTAAGGGCTATTCGACTTAAAATACAATGCAATTGCTTAATATTATAGAGTTTCTTCTGTGTACGACCACTCTATTATTTAATGATGTACTTTGTTAGATATTTGTTCGGCGCTTACAAAGGTGGGTTAAGACAACCGAACTGCTTTGTTGAGTATCAACGAAAGAGATCAATAAGAATTAACCTTTAATCAAACATTCCTTATTCAGTTCTGAGTAAGTTGTTTCCTATATATTTTCTTTTAGGATGGTAAATGATAGAATTATAATGCTGGTCCTGAAACTTGTCCATCAATAACACAAAAAATATAGTTCCAAAACTTTATGATATTGAACAGTTTGTGTTATTATCTATTCAATTTTATATTCTGTTACAGCTCGTATTATTATACGTGGAAACATAAGGAAGAAGTCATTTTGTTACATTGTTTTTTGGCGCATCCACTAATACTGAGATTTGTTTTGGCCTAATCTCAGTCATTCTAAACGGCGGTTTTACTCTCTACGTTAGAAATTTAAAAACCAGATACCCACATTGATATTACCTAGCTTGGCTTGAACCGGGAATGGCCAGCCTCACGAGGCGCGAACCTATGTAATCACCAACTTACTAAAATCTCGCTTGACGTTGCTTAACGTTAGTGATTCAGTGTTTAACGGAAAGTGGTGTATTCAACGTAACAAGAGGCTAAGATGCAGCTACAGTGGCTAGTTTCAATCTAGCCAAAGCAAAGTGCAATAGGAGACTATTGTTACAGAGAGACGCTCACTGTAACGCGGTGGTCACAAGGAGGGAAATCATGATTTTGATTCCTTGAATAGTATCTCCTGAGACTCTATGCTTTTGCCGTACCCGTTCCTGACACAGTATCCAGGCATAGAAACTGCACTTACGAGGTAGGCCATAGCCTTGTCCGATAAACTATTTTCCTACTAACTTTCCATCTTTAGTTTGAAGCAGAGTCTTTTAAAGGATGGATGCCCTTCTTAACACCAAAACTTCAGTATTCACAGAAATTGGACTGTCACTTAATGAAGCTGACATGTTCGCCTGGGTGGCTACATGTGTCATGGTAGAATTAAGCTATCCCAACGCCGACCCCAAATAGCATCTGGAAAAGATGAGGTTAATGAAGGGTTCAGAGAGCTTAGGGAAACCACTTTGTGATCAAATATTGTTATTTGGAGGATAAAGATTCTATTCTACTAAAAATTTGCGACAACATATGTTGGTCATTTTAAGTGAGTGAGGTCTACAGTTCACAGAACTATAGAAGACGTTTCCGTGCCAGAGTGTGCATCACACTCGGCTTGCACCAAGAAGGTACTAGGTTCGAATCCTGGCCAGGACGAAAATTTGAAAAAGGTTCGAATTTTCTACTTGGTCTGGTTGTGTTCGGGGGTAACTTAGCCTCCTGAGGATAATTGAGCAGCTATGGTAATAGCGATGGGTGGTAGCATTAAGTAAATTGTTAGTAAAGTTTAGCTTGGTATATTGTAGATATTGTGAAAAAACCTTGTAATGCTATGATGCCCATAAAATTGTGATAAAATAACAAAAAGAATTATACATTTACATTTTTTTTACTAGTGGTAAAATTTTCTACATTAGGTGGACAGAATAAAGTTACTTTTATGAACAAAAGCAGAGGAATGATAAAAGCAAATAACCTTCAACACATAAAAAATAAATTCTTCTGCAGAACACCAACACTCAACATAGGAGAAGATATAAAAACCTAAAATACATATACATCCTTTCACTCTAAATAAAAGTAAATTAATTTCTAAGCATACAACCAGATGTTCAGCATAGAATGAAATTGAAAACATACGAAATGAAAGGGACTCTATAACATAGGGGTACGCGTGCCGGCTGTATAAAATGTCCGTTAAAATTAACACATGGGGAGGGGTTTCTTATTGTTACCCTATGCACCTGGTTTCTTTGCTCTGTATAATAGAGCTCTGTTGCCTTTTGCTATTTTTATATTTCTTAGTCAGTTTACATCCTCTCTAATCTTTATTGAAAATATTTTTTTCATAGAAATTAATTTGTAAAAAGTCGGTTATAATTTGAATTTTCAGATTTTTTTGTGATCTTTTTTACAAATCAAAGTTAATTTGTAATTTATAGTAAAGGTATGTAAACAAATAATTAAAGTGCATTAAACGTCAATTATAATTTGCGAAAGAAACCTTTTTTTTTACAATAATTAATGAATTACTGGAAAGTATTTGTTAAATAACATATTATTTAAAGTAAACAAAAATATATATTTTGAAATATTTTTAAAAAGTTAAAAAAATTAAATGTAAATTAATGAACTAATTTTGTAATTAGAAAAATCATTAAAGTGCATTAAAAAGTCAATTGCATTCAAAATTCATTTATAAGTTGTAAAAACTGATCTCTTAATTAATTTTTGAATTTTAATATTTATATGTTCAACCGCAGACTTGTTTTATTTCCACGGTAGAAAAAAGAAACATCTTCCAAGAGGCATTTTTTTAAAAGACAAATATTAAAATTTGTCAAATACTTTAACAAAATAAAACCTCTGCGTTTATTTCCTTTATTTGCAATACTTAATTAAAAAATAAATTTCTAATTTTTTATTCAATTTCATCATTCAAATATTATTTTATTTCTGTCTTCAAAAAGAAAGCTCATATATTTTAATTTAATGAAAATAGTTCTCAATTTTGATTGATACCCTCGTTCGCAAGCCTTACTATTTATTTAACAGAAAAAAGAACCATCTTATTTTTTTAAAAAAAATTAAAAAAAAAAAACATTTCAAAATATTTTCAAACAAAATTTTAATTTTTATTTAAAATTCAAAAGTTGTTTTTTCTCTTTCTTTTATAATTTTATGTTTTGAAAAAAACAAGAAATATCAAGGAGCTTAAGCATTCAAGAATGAGATAGAAATAGTGTTATTATTTTAGTTTAAAACGTAAAAAAATTCATTCCTAGAAGAAAATTACAAAGCATTTTAAAGGAAATAAAGTCGTTTTCTATAAGCATGGATAAAACAAACTTCTTGTTCATGAACATTTAAAATTGGTTTTCAAAACTCATCAGAAAGAAACGGGGTTATAGAAAACTACCAGCATCTAATCGAAAAAGTATTCAGCTGTTTGAGTTTGTGTCAAAACTTTAAATGTTCGTTTCATTAAGAGTGAACACTTATGTTTGATGGGAAAATCAACTTTAGCAAAGAGAAAATTTCAATTGAAATTCAAATCAGTGGCATAGTTTCAATTTGATTATTGGTGATTCAAGGTGAGTTATATTTTTCTAAAATTCCGTACCCGACCAGTGAAAAAGACTCCGCGCGCCGTCCGGAATTAGAGTATTATTGTAGCAGGATGAGTTCCCCGATTTATTTCTACATATTATAATACAGAATTACACCATTCAATATTGAATAATAAGTAACGTTCACTAGACAATTTTTGTGGGAAACACAGCATTACTAAGAGCCTCATTTTCCAATAATCTATTCAATCTTATATCAAATGAAACCTTTTTACTCTGGTAATGCAGCCACTTTCAAGTGCCATATCTCACAATAATGTAGAAATGATGGGTGCACCCCAAAATCACAAGCACTAATTTCAAAATTGTTCATAACTGTAGACCAGAGGAAATCACAAATTAGAAGGAATTGTGTATTTTTTGTGCAATTATACTTTGACGTGTGACATTATTTTCGGGGCCCAGCAGTATATATCATTCATAATCCTACCAAGAAAGATGTAGAGATCAGCTTACCCAGAATTGCGAACTCATACATCGAATACGCCGATGGCATTCTATCACGAAGTGTATTATGTACGAGTATGTACAATGCTCATTCACTTAAAAAGGCCACAAAGAGACCCCTGGTCCCCACTAGGGCTTTCACTGAACCCAATAAATTTCCGTACCAAGGATCATCTATATGGGGCATGGCGTTCAATATGTATCGTGGACGTTAAAGGAATATCTTGTATTTGAAACTAGACGTCATTCATTTGCCAGACAGTTGCTTACCCGTTTTTACTGAGGTTCAACTTAATTTGGTACTTATTGGGTCAGATATTCTGAGAAGAAAAAAAATGCCCCAAGTGTTCCAAAATAAGACAATAAGATAAGCCTAATTGATAGAGAATAAAATTGATGCTCTATAAGATTCCATTTATTTTCAAGTGCTATTTGCTCTTCCCTCAAAATGAACGTTATATCATTGAAAGCTGAGAGACGTTTTGGAAGTATGCCAACTGAAAGAAGCTTATTCTAATATCTTTGCTTCGGTTGGGATGTTTATTGTATTGTATTGAAATATATATCACCAAATAAAGTTTGGGAAATATATGACATTGTCAAAAGTTGTTTGTTTATGGTTCTGCATTTGTAGAAAAATATACATTTTAAAGCTAACACTCCAGGTCCGTCAGATCACAGAAGTCTGTGGCGCACACAAGAGGGTGTGGAGTTCCGGGTACGCCCCCCCCACGAATAAAAAAAAATCAAATTTATATGCCCATACAGTGATCGAACCCAATATTACCTTTCGCACGGATAGCGGCTATATGGTCTTAACTTTACTCCTCCATCCCCGTACTCATGTTTTGACCGTACCAGACTGGCGACTTTGGGGATAGGTATATGTATCAAAGAAAGAAACGTTTGCCATGCACAAACATACCCTCAAAATCCTAAAGATTTCAAGCCTCCTCCCCCCCCCCATGTTTGACTGGAGCAGACTGGCAATATTAGGGATAGGTATGACTGTAGTGGTAGGTTCTAGGGATAGGTATGACATACCCTCAAAAGCCCGGAAATTTCATCAAACTTCCTCAAAATTTCACATCGAAAATGGGTAGCCTTATATATTTTAGATATACCCCCCTCCACCCTCGTTAGTTTTATCGGGGTGCACTCATGTGAACAAAAGAATTGCTGTTGAGGACTTAAAAATAGGTGACACACCTACATTTTTGTCGCTATAAAACGTTATGACTTAAATTTCTAGTTTTGGAAATCTAATATGGATTTACTGTTACTCACATAGAATGGGATTCCTCAGTTTTAGAAGGAAAAAAAGTAAAGCAGTTTTGGGAATCACTCTTATTTTTACTATTATGTTACGGCCAACGAGTGACGACCTAAAGGGGACTCGAATCCCAATTCGTTTAAAGTTGCTTATCTTCTGTAATTAGACGGAAACCATGAAATTTAACCTGTGATATGTTTACGTACATCGTTAGCCAGTCGCTAGGCAGATTGTATTGAGATATTTATCAGTGAAATAATACGTTGAGGAGCAAGTGGAAGAAGTAAACGATCAGACAGTTAAAATACAAAACTTTCAAAAACTGAGTTCCTCCTGAAATTCTTTTTTTCTCTCTGTCTTTTTATTTCTATCTCCGGAAAAGTTAAACAAAAAGCCGAAGGAAAAGTATGGATAAGACGTATGGATTAACTTATCTTATATTTGCAGTGATATTTAGCCTGACATTATTTTTAACCCTATCCCCAAACATTTTCATTTAGGAGAATTAAAACATAATTTGGGGGCCCATTGAAAATTAAAATTATTGTTATTTAAGCCACGCAAGATGGAGAGGATCTCCATATTTATTTCTACATTAAAAATTAAGCACGCACCTACTGGCAACCTATAATTGATTTGAGTAAGCAATTTGTCGCATTCAACCCCAAATTTCAGCTAAAAATGAGAGGCAAAAAATTTAATTTGGAATGTCGAATATTGGACCCATTTTAAAAAATTAAGCATAGTTTTGTTGGTATCCGAATCTCTCTTCATATAACTGTCACATACAACGTGTTGCTCAGAATATTCAAAATAATTGAAAGCCCAATGCCAAATGCTAGTCTTTTTTTTTAATTTGGTTCAAAGTCTCTTTAATATCTATTGGTCATTCAAGACGGGGGTTTTACCCCCCATTCGCTTGAAACTTGCAAACCAGCTACCCACATTGAGCTCACCCAGCCTGGGTTAGGCCGGAAAAATAGCCAGAATTACGAGGACGCGAACTCACGGGGACACCCACATGTTAAAACCTTGCTGAACGTTGCTTAACTTCAGTGATCTATCGAGAACTGGTGCACTCAACGTGCCATAGACGCTGGTTTATTTGGATACATGATACATGAAAATTTGCTATTATTTAAGTATTGAGAGGAATACGTTGTGTAGCATTTAAGTATTGAGAGGAATACGTTGAGAGGAATACGTTGTGTACCTTCATACCGAAATTCCTTAAAATCAGTCAACATTATGTGTAAAAGTTATATGCGGTGTTACCGTACACCGCAAAACAGAACTACAAAAAAACTAAAATTATGGAATTCTTTAAAAATAAATTCAGAAAACATATCACACCATTACAGACTTTTATTTATAGCAGAAATAAAATTTGTTATTCATATCCAGACTTTCTCGGTTTCTTTGTTTGTGGCTGTACTTGTGCAAAGTGACTATCAAAAGCCACGAACGAAGTTTTGGAAACAGCAAAATATAAATTATAAAAGTTGAGCTCAGAAAGCATGAAGAAATGCAGATTTTGTTTTTCCTAGAATGTATTACAGTGGTTTCATCATGCTATGATTTTCTTAGCATTGGTTCTGTTTTGCCATCAACATTAGCCTCTCGTTTTTTTCTAATAATTAATCTCGCCTACATAGAATGAAATGCTAAAATGTACGTTTCATGAATACTACCACAGCCACAAAAATACCGCACCAAACATCTCTAGAAAATAGAACCGTAACTCACCTTTCTTTCACAAAAGGAAAACTTTTTTCATTGTAAATTTCTCGAAAATAAAAATGAGGGAAATTTCAATTTTCGTTGAAGCCTTAAGTTCAAGCACACAATAATGCAATCTCTACTTTGCAATATTAAAATAAGCTATTGTTATCTTTCTTCTTGCAGATAGTGCTCCCTTCATAACAATGGAAACCCGCACAAATTGCTATTTGAACTCTGGCTACAACAATCAAAATGATACTTTTGAATCTGTAGATAACTTTGACGAGGATGAAGGCTATCAATTTGATAATGAAATGTATGTCGATGATGAGGAAATTTTAAGTAAGTTCCACAACATCAATCCACCACAACAAGAAAATGTTTACGTGTGTTCCCCGTTCCGGAGATATTCACCAATAGGTCAGTCCATCAGACAGTATGATTCCAAGTCAACACTTTTGAGCATCACTCCTCAAAAATACAACTATAGACCGATAGTCCAAAGACACACCAGAGATATTCCAAAAGTGACACCCAAAAGAAATATAAAAATAGATAGAAGAGCGTCTTACAGTGTTCCCAACAGACGAAACTCAAATTTAGATGTTCTAGCACCAATGATAGCCCAAGCAGCATCCAATCAAAACTCAGCAATAGATCTACGAAGATCAATGTCCATAGCGGGCATATCTCAATATAGAGAGGCATACCTAAGAAGAAATAATCAATCTCCATGTGCATTTGTGACGCCAAATCTACCGCCCAGAAATCAAAAAGTTACGAGATCGGCCAGAGTCGTCAGTTCGAGAAGGAGACTCAACATGAACTCTTTTTCCTCCCACAGCTCCTCTCAACCAGTAATCAGAAACAATTCTTTTTTAGCCCATAATTCTTCAGCAGCTCCATTGATGGAAACCAGTTTGAAACCCGTCCTGGATGACTTAGAAACCACATTCTCTGTAAAAAATGGTCCAATTAGTACATGTGGATCACAATATTCCGTATCAAAAACAGCCGTGATATCTCCAACTTACCGTCCAGTTGCAAGAGTAACATCAACGCCTATCAAAATGTCAACAATCGATGACGTAGAAGATACAAGTTTCTTCCGGAAGTCATTCAGTCCGAACAAGAATCATTCGTGGATCCGAGGACCCACGCAACATCTACCAGTCTGCTCCCTCTTCATAGCGTCTTCCTTTCTTTTGTTATCCGGAGGGGCCAGTTTTCTTATGTCGTTTTATTTGATGTCCCTCATGGGCAGAATGTACTATTTGAACGTTGGTGTGTTCTCCGGAACAGTAAGCATGACTTTGGGTATGTTGGGTTTTAGGTTTAGAGACTGGGAGTGGCTTCCTAACCGGAACTACGTCTCTGGCTTTATCCTCATTAGTTTATTCAGTGTCGTTCATATGCTAGGATTATTGATTCTAATAAAAAATATAATGACGATGAACTTTGAGACGATGGACGTTGTAGGGGGAGCACTGTGCTGTGTTTCAGTCATTTCAGCGCTCCTAGCCAGTTTTGGACTGATTACGTCGTGCTGTTGTAAATACCCCCCGCCAGATAATAGGGTAGCTCACGGTGTAGAAGGATTTACGGTTTAAACAATAGCCGTTTCCAAATTGTGTTCATGGAACTTTTTGTGTTCTGCTTTGTTGAACATCAAGACTGTTGACTATCTGTTCATATTTTAGGTTCCTAAATTAAGAAGAAATCTAAAATTGAGATACCGATGCGATTTTCGGTTTATTATTTTCAGTAATGAAAATTTGGAATCGTCGCGAAAAAAAAATTGCTCACGCTACCACGAGCGACTGATCCAAATGAATGTAGGTAAATGGAATCTTGTTCACCTTAAACATCATCATAGGTTAACAGCCGTGGGACTGGTATGCAACTGCTCGCTATGAGTTGTTGATACTTGAGAATCCTTACAGATAATGCAGTATGCATAGGTAATGGAAAAGATATCATTTCCGACCCTACCCTCAGTCGCCTTCTACGACTGGCATGGCCTTGGAACTCTTGGAAGTACTCTTTTTAGGTCCCCCTATTCACAGGGGACATAGGAATTAAAAGCAGTAGCTTCTCCTTGGTTTCTTAATGGCTGATGGAAAGGATATCTTTTCCGACCNTACGGGCTTGCTTACAGTAGACGATGTTCTATTAACCTACTTCATTTAGATCAGTCGCCCGTATTCACTTCCAAAGTATGACCGAGGTTAATGTGGAGCAGTTGTCCACCCACCAAACTAAATGACGGTTTCAGTAATAAATACCGCTGATGCAACCTTTGTGTTGTGATAAGTTTATACTTTTTGTTTTTAGTTGAGCAAAAAGTATAGTGGACAGCGTATTTCATAAAGAATTTATCTTTTTTGCTGATTGTGTTTAGAAAAATATATTATTTTATTTATGTTTAACTCAAGTTATATTTTACTCTTTTACTATCTTCATTATGGTGCAGTGGTGCTTGTAATTCAAACATGAAGGAGAGGGGAGAGCAAGTACGCTATTCAGAGTCCAACATAAAAAATAATGCAAGCTTTAGAAATTTTAAATTGGTGAACAATAAATCATACTTGAGATAGTAAGAAGTTACTTGGAGTTGACATCCTCACGGACCGAGTCCACCTCGGGTGATTTGGTAAAATAATGCAGAGAGACACTCTTCAGTATTATTATGTTTGTTAGCAGTGATTGCCATGGATTGGAGGGGGCATTCTATGAAAAAATATGGCGTGTTATTGAAATAAATGTGCAATTAATCTCCTCTAAAATAAGAATATTACAAGTACGATAACTGGTAGATCAAGATGATTAAGTGTTGTAGTCATTTATAGAAAAAATATCTTGATCAATTTAAAAAAATAGTTTTCAAAAAACAGGGAGGTCCTGCTCCTTGGGGGCTGGGCTCCTCAAAACTGAAAAGCCCTTAACACCAGCCATAACATATCAAAATTTTACGTTTCTACAACAAACCGCTAAAAATATAAAAAACATTTTTAAAAAACACAATATTGGGCCCGCTGGGGACCCGGAGGAGGTGCCGGGGCTCCCAAAAACTATACGGCAAATTTTCTTCATAACGTAAACATGATGTATGCCAAATTTCGTCAAAATCGGATGAAAATTGTGGCTTGCATCGCGTAACATATGCAAGTGCATTTCGGGATGTATATATGTGTCAAAAGTGGAGTTCACTAACGTTCACAAATATAAAAATGGAGAAGCATTTTAGGGAAGGTTGAGTGGGATCTTCAATTCACAAAACAACTAAATACATTCCTTGATGATTGGAAAAACCTTTGTAAATTTCACTCGTGTTCTTTCTATCATTCTGTTTCTCCAGACTAATCTCTTCTCTCTCTCTCTCTCTCTCTCTAAACACAAACATAGTAGTCTAAAAGTTTTGTTTGTCCAAAGTTGTTTGTTTTCACAAAGAACATATAATTGATTTTACTTGGAAAGTATAAAATACAGTACATTTCTTCATTAGACATTTTATGAGATTCGAATTCCATGCTCATCGGGGAGCTGATCAATATTCTTTGGAGATTACTATTTTTCCTTGAAAAGATAATTAAGATACCAAGAAAATATTTTCAACACAAGGAACATTAAAAAAGTAATTCTTGTAGAGCTTTTCAGGGTAATACTAGTAATTCTGGACAGTATAGACACTAGAATAAAGACCCAGAACGTTTTGAATGTTCATACCAAATTTCATAAAAATCGGACGAGGCTTTCAAGAGTTATCGTAAAGATAAAATTAGGGCCATATTCTAAAACTCCACTCAAATGTGAGTTGTCACTCCGACTACAAATTAGCGAACTTTCTGATTTTATAATAAAACTAGCAGGATACGTCCATTTTATAATAAAACTAGCAGGATACTTCGCTTGGCGCCTTAGAGGCATGGCCGTTCCCGTGTTATATTTATATACATAATCTCGCTCTAATGTATTTCTTATGGGAATTGTTTACTTTTCGCGATTTCTACCCCTTAAAATTAAAATTTTGCAAAATCCTTTCTTAGTGCACACTTACATCGTTTATCAGACACTCAGGACATTGCCTTTTATATATAAAGACTACATGTCATTTTTTGGTCAGAACATTTTTTCGAATACAAATCAGACACTCAAGTGGTAGTGACTACGCCAACTCGCACTCAAGTGGAGTTTTAGAATATGCCCCCCCCCACCCATTTCCCATTAAATCACTGAAGTTAAGCATCGTCGAAAGAGGTTGTTCTATGTGTGTGTGTCCACGTTCGCGCCTTCGTGATGCTGGCTATTTTTCCAGTTCAACCCAGGCTGGGTGAGGTCAATGTGGGTAGCTGGTTTGCAAGTTTCCAGCAAATGGAGGGTAAAATCCCCGTCTTGAATGACCAATAGATGCTAAAGAGACGTTAAGCCAATAATAAAAAAAAAGAATATGGCCCTTAGTCATCATTCCGTTCAGTCAATTTCATTCAAAAAAGTGTTAGAAATAAACAGTACATATTTTAATGGTACATCGCGTGACCCTACACAGCACGCGGTGAACAATCCTCAGTCACCCGCCATCCTTCGAATCGACTAGACTGATGATGATTCGAAATTAGTTTCATTATAAATAATGTTTTTGGTAAGTATTCTGTCTCGTGTCATAGTATTTGTTATCCCCCCAAAAAACCACTTCGCGGTAAAAAGTTCCCGCCAAGTCATTAGTCACAAAAAGCACTGAAATCAAAACAGTGCCCGCCTCAATTGTATATCTTTTTCTCCCTTTTTACACCTTCCTTTTTTACATTAATTTCACTAATTTTAAAAATCTCACAATTCTTGCAAACCT
>CM022875.1:29693504-29705491 GCA_012654025.1 Pachypsylla venusta
TCATCATAGGTATCTATTCTATCTATCATTATATTAAATCATAGGTATCTATCATTATATTAAATGCTTGCCAAGTCTTATTCGTATGCTCTTAACCCCTAGTCATATTCATATGCTATTAAAAGCCCTCATTCATCATAGGTATCTATTCTATCTATCTTTATATTAAATCATAGGTATCTATCATTATATTAAATGCTTGCCAAGTCTTATTCGTATGCTCTTAACCCCTGGTCATATTCATATGCTATTAAAAGCCCCCATTCATCATAGGTATCTATTCTATCTATCTTTATATTAAATCATAGGTATCTATCATTATATTAAATGCTTGCCAAGTCTTGTCCGTATGCTCTTAACCCCTAGTCATATTCATATGCTTTAAGAGCCCTCATTCATCACAGGTATATTCGTTTTTAATTGAAAGCTCCTGGAAAATTTTGCGAGGAAACATTTTGGCAGATAATAAATGAGTTTTTCTAAATTATCAGAAACTACAAAAGAGACGATCCCTATAAATTCTCTGTTTTATCTTTCTGAGAAGATAAGGTGACATTTCGTCCAGAGCCCTTCCTGTGAACATTTAATACGGAGTGATACCAACATGCTTTACTTTACCCGTAAAAAGTCACCCGTGCTTCCTTACAATTTTAATATTGTTAATTTTGTTTTTTCAAGGACAAAGGAGATTGGTGGGGGAGCATGAGTTTCTGTTCACACTGTATATTGAATCCTTTCAAAAATACAGATTTCTTGTTAATATTTCTCTCCAGACCCTTAAAGACAAAACAATTCTAGGTGTTATTTAAGTTATTTTCAAAAATTTATTTGGCCTGATCTCGGTTTCGAACTTGAATCTCTGGAACGGCAGGTCATCAATTTGAAAACTATGGCCTGAATTAAGGACTACCTTCATACTTTGAGTCGATATGTTGCCGCGACAAAAATTAAGATATCGGACCTTGAATTGCCGAATTCGGTCAAAACATTGGAAATTTGGTCGTAAGTTGAAAACCTTTTGACATTTCTTAGTTCTGATAATTTGTCTGGGGTCCACTCCCATCAAATTTTCGCTAACTGCAACCATTTGGGCTGTTCAAACATATATAAGTATTAATCAAATAGCGGTGGTATGGTTGCAGCGACTAGTCGCTAATGATAAACTGGCTGTAAATTCTTCGAATTGTATTCATCCTGAATAAGATATACATCGTTGACAAGAAGGTTAAAATCTACATTTTTCAACCTTTCGAACACCCTGTATATTTGTTCAGGATGAATTCATTTATCTCCCCCCCCCCCCCTCAGAAAATGTTCACAAATTACAATTTTGTCTCCACAATAAATCTTATACTTTCCCTCGTCTCCTGTATTAATAGGTAAATTCTTTTCGTTCAAAATTAAATACCATCGCAATTATGTTCATAAATTTAAAACTTACTCAGACCTTTGAACAAGGGATGATTTAATTAACAAAACTGGAAGGAAAATATGGACCAAATGGAAAAATATATTGCTGTGTGTTCTGGGGGCGGAGGGACAGGGAGCGGATATTATGTATTCCTTTTCTTTTAAATGGCATTTTACTTGATCTTTCATTACATACATAAAGATGCTCGTGAGTTAACAATAAGTTGTGGTTCCATAGATAAAGTAAGATTTTGTTAATCATTTTCAAACAGAGAATATTTGGAAGTATTCTTTTTAAGTCCCCCCGATCCACAGGGAACCAAATACCAAAAAACGAACTCATGTAAATTAGATAAATCCATTTTGTGTCATGAACTCAGCGAGCAATTATTTATCAAACCCTAAAATCCCAAAACATTTATTCTATCGTTTTAAAAAAACTCAGCAGTGTCCCGAGTGATGAAACCAGTTCGGAAACTGCAACTGACCCACCGGTTGTTCAAACACTTGGTTCCGTTAATTCATTGAGAAAATAGTAAATGCATTAGAAAATAATGAACGATTTCAAAGTGAAAATAAACCAAAAGTATCTGAAAATGGACACTACTAATTCTGTGAAATTTGTATTTCATTCAGTAAAAAGACTTCACTCAGCCGGCCCAAATAATAGTTAGCAAATTCTATCATCTTAATAAAGGTTTAGATCAATTTTCATCAATAACGGACAGAACAATAAGGAGTTATTCTGAAAATATTTCGTAATACGTATAGATCAGGAATATATTTCGACCCGATCAGGCATCTTATTCAAAAACTATGGTCCCCAATCCCGAAATCAACCGTTCTTCTCATTTATAGATGTAGGAGATGCATTAATTAAAATGGTAGAAACAGATTGATAAGTTTGCCGAACATCTCACAACACCAGGTCCGACGAGAGGGAGGGAAATCGGGGGAATCCCCCATGCCCGGTATTTCCTAAGAGGCTCGGTGAGNGGCCATTTTTTTTTTTTTTTTTTTTTCTATTATTTTTTATTGTTAAATTTCTATTGTTAGACAGGATTAATGTTGCCAGCGGTATATTTGATTCCACCTACAAGTTTCGAATCTTACTGAGAGCCCAAATATGATTGAGAAGTCTGGCTCTTACCATTCTCTTTTCAGACAGGATTAATGAAAACCGTTTTTTGCCGCTGAAAAAGGGCAAAAAGGTTATATTCGATTGAACCAAAAGTGTCGGGGCAAAATAAGAGCCCAGATAGGATTTCATGTAAATCGGTCAACGCTAAGTGACCAATCACGGCGTGCGGCGGACAAAGGGATTCTCTTTGTTAGATTTTTGTATTCTACGTACCTCGAAACGTAAATTATCAAATTTTAAGGGATGGGGTATTTTTTTTTTTTTTCGTGACAATAACAAAGCTTTATTATTGAAAATAATAAACCAAAAAAATTAAAAATGTGCGGTGCGGTGATCTAATCATGGCAAAGATACTGATGACTTTTAACTCATCACATTTATAGCTCCTGGTCATATAAGGTTCAATATTAAAACTAATTACAATAAAAGGCAAATATAAAAGTTGTTTAGCAATTTAATTTCCTCATCCTGTTTGATTCCCCGGTCATATCCACGTCCTCCACCCTCTGGGAGAGTTGACTCTCATTCAATATCCTGCTCTCTTCTTGTCTACCCCGTGACTCAGGACGGGAAAACTTTTCTTGATAATAATACAGAACGCCATGCAACATTAATGTGAGAAAAATCTTTGAGAATAAAAAACACCCTTACAAAACAAACCACTTCGCTCCACTTTTTATTTCATTTATACACTAGTGCCTGTCATGACACATGACATGGAAGTGAAGCATCGTCGGGTTTTGTTTAGTACACTGAAGAGCGATATTGAATGCTATCGGAGAGATCGTTTCAACAATAAAGTTAGAGGAAACCCTAGTGGTGAAAGATTATATTGAATTTTACAAGTTATGATTGATCATATCACAAACGACGTCAAATATTAAGGAATCTCAGGAGTTAGCCAATTCAGAGAGAGCACGAGATAACAGTCTGTTGGAAAGCTATCCCGCAATGGTACGTTCCTCATTCCAGAAACTTCTGTAGAGGTTTGATTTATGTTTTTTTTTGTTTTTTTTATGAGCGTTGGTTCACAAAGGAAATCGAACAAATTATTTTTTAATTCTAACATTCTGAACAGAATAGTGTGAACAACCATTTGCTGACACAGAAAATTATTCAACATGAATTTCAACAAATGCTATTAAAAATACCGTACCAATATTTTGTTTCTTTCTAAAGGTCTGATAGTCTCCTCTTGTTCCAAATCCAAAAAGTATCACATTTCAATAAAATCATTTCAAAAGGTTTTGACTTTTAAAAAGCTGATATGCAGGGTGTAAAATGTTTTTTCCGAAACCAAAATTACATCCTAAATCCTATTTTCTCAGAGATGCTCTGGAAACCTCAAAACGTGTTTTTGCATTTGAAGCTGAAAATTTCAGACCATTACAAATCTTTCTTCTTTTTACAGTCGAAAGTTAAAAAATATACCTAGAAGTAGAAAAGGAAAAATTCCGGGAAAAAGTTTTATAAATTAAAATCGCTTCAAATAAGGCCTTCAAAGAGTTCGTTGCGAATAGGGTGAGGGGGGACTGGGAGAATACTTCCAAGGAAAGTCGTGTGATGTTCGCACCAGATTTTTTAAATACATTGATGAAAAGTATTGGTCTTGGTAATTCAGGTTTTTAAGCATCACCGTTCGTTTTATTTTTTGACGCTCTAAAATTTGTATTTTTTCTGTTTTGTTCAAATTTTCGGGCTTTCCGATTAATCGATAATTATTGAAGTTATTAAAAAAATCGTTGTGCTATTGTTCGATACTCATCCCTACAAGTGGTATAGTAGTAAAACGCTCCGACTGGTAAACAGTAGGGTGTGAAGTAAAATCCCAGGAATTTCACCCTCATGAATTTGAGATATTTACCACTGTTGGAGGACACGGTAGGGGCCGGTATTTTCTAATTTTGTCGTCCCCAGAGTAGCATAATAATATGTTACCCAACCCTTCCACCACCATCACTTTCTGCGATGGACAGTAAGTATCTCTACTATTTGGATTTCACTTCTTTTTGTGTGGTTTGGAAGGCGCCTGAAAACCTTTCATGGTTCAACTATACATGTGGTTCCAAGGAAATCAGTTACACCCTGTATACACTAAAGAACAAGTAAATGCTGAATGTATTATTTCCTATGCTTGCCTTGCTGCTATTATTGTTCATGACACCAATATTATTGTTGCACGCTCTTTGATCTTGTTGAAAGCGAACAAGAAAGGACGAGGATATTGGTAGTGCTTTGTTGTCCTAAAAAATGGAAGTGTGAGCTGTGAGTGCGCATCAATGTATCTATCTGGGACTTATTTCATAATACATAGGTAGACTGGGAGCTGATTTTTGGGGTAATTAAGCTTTTACGGTATACATTTTTCAGCCATTGGATAAGATGTGGAAAGTTAGGAAACCCCAGAAAAAGAACGTCTGCCACGGAAAAATTTTCAAAGAGGACCAACATTTAGTTCATAAGGTATTCTCTTAGAAAAAGCGCCCGCAGACGCAGAAAAGCAGCAAAAGTCAAAGAACTAATTGCAGACATGGTGGTCGAAAGTAAAAAAAAATATACTCGAAATCGATAAGGGAAAAAGTTATATAAATTTAATCGTTACAAATAAGACCTTCAAAGAGTCCTTTGTGGATTGGGAGGGGGGGAGAAAACTTCCAAGGCACCTAAGCCCATGCTGGTGGTAAGAGGCGATTAAGGGACGGGTCAGAAACGATATCTTTTCCATTGCCCATGGAGAAAGCAAGGATTCTTGAGTATCAACAACTCATGGCGAGTTGTTGCAAAGCAGCCCCACGGCTGTTAACCTATTATAATATATAAGGCCTAATATGATTATCCTCCTCCCCAGGAGAACTAAATGTAATGTGTGGTGGGGTTAGATGTGTCCGACAAAGGGGTAACATTGACCATTGATATTCTTTGTCAAAGTGGATTGGTAAATAAATCTTACCTGCATGCGCCAAAACGACAATAGTACTAGTCTTCTACTTGTAATTTGTGTATCGAAATTACAAGTAACATATTAGTAATATTGACTTGGTGTATGGTTTGTTATTGATATTCAAAGTGTAGATGAATTTGAAAACATTGAGTTTGGTTTACCCAAACGAGATTGTAGCGTTCTTCAATGACCATTGTGTCAAAAAAAAGAGGAAAGAGGACATATAAATGAATGACACGCAAGGACAAAATATTTATACCCCACAATGTACTATATTCGCTGGTGTATCTAGGGTATATCCAAGTTTAAAAATTCTGTCAATATGGGTTTGTTATTTCATGTTACACATGGGTTTCTTATTTTACTAACTAAAAAAATGTCCCGTTACAAAAAAATAAAATTTCACTCTCATCATCTATCTATCTATACTCGTATATATAAAAGAGAAAGACACTGACTTAACACTCATCGCGATTTCTCCGCACTGGTATGTCCTAGGAGGCTGAATGTAGGTCGCACATAGCTCTTAGATGCGCACTAAGAAAGGATTTTTAAATATTCGAATTGGGGCGCCCGCCGCGGGGGAAAAAGCGGCGCGTTTACATATGAAAGTCACCTTTTCATCACTGTTTCTCCGTATCGGTTCATTTCCGGTGGCTGAAATTTGGTACGTAAGTTCGCTTTATGCTCTAGATGTGCAATAAGAAAGGATTTTTAATATTCCAACTGTGGCGCCAACCGCGGGGGTAAAGGGCGCGCCCATCAAATATTATCACCTTTTCATCACTGTTTCTCCGTACCGGTACATTTCCGGTGACTGAAATTTGGTATGTAGGTTCGCTTTATGTTCTAGATGTGCAATAAGAAAGGATTTTTTAATATTCCAACTGGGGCGCCAGCCACGGGGGTAAAGGGCGCGCCCATCAAATATTATCACCTTTTCATCACTATTTCTGGGGCGCCAGCCTGGGGAGTAAAGGGCGCGTTCATCAATTATTATCACATTTTCATAAGTGTTTCTCCGTACCGGTAAATTTTCGGTGTCTAAAATTTGGTATGTAGGTTCGCGTTATGATCTAGATGTGCAATAAGGAAGGATTTTTTAATATTCCAACTAGGTGGCCAGCCACGGGGGAAAAAGGGGCGTGTTTACATATGACAATCATCAGTTTTTCTTCGTACCGGTACATTTTGGGAGGCCGAAATTTGGTATGTAGGTTCGTTTCATGTTCTTGATGTGCAATAAGAAAGGATTTTTCAATATTCTAACTGAAGCGCGGAGGAAATAGGCTGAAATAGATTCGTTTTATGTTCTAGATGATGGATTTTTTAATATCCCAAATGAGGAAAAAGTCGCGCCCATCAAATATTATCACCTTTTTATTTCTCTTTATCCGTGCCGGTAAAGTGTAGTTTTGCTGATCAAATGATATCCCCTGAACGGCCTAAATCAACATACCCCCAACTGGGGTCTACGAGGCCTTCCTGGAAGTAGACATTAGGTATGCTAAAAGAGCCGCGACCCCATGACAATAGGAAGCGCTGCGCCAATCATGTCTCACGAGTACCCTTTGACAAGATAGCTCCTTCCCAATAATTTTATTTTCGCTTTATTTTTTTGGGCAGTTAATTTATTATTTTTTAATCTGTTCTTCAGATTTGAACACTCATATTTATCCTCATTCTTCTATCAGATATTGTAGCCCGTAGCGAAGCACGGGTAAAACAGCTAGTTTTTTGATAACGCGCTTAAAGAAGTATAACTTCAAATCTACAAAATCAGTTAACCCATCAAGTTGCAATTGTGCCGGTGCGTATCCCGCAAATGGCCGGGCGAATTCCTATATTCGCTGGTGTATGTAGGGTATTTCCAAGTTTAAAAATGCTGTCAATATGACAAAATCAAACCGAGCGTTTCCTTTTGAGGTGCCAGAGAGTATACGGCGGACGGCCTCATTTTTTTTTTTTTTTTTTTTCAATTTTTGGATTCTAGCAAACTACCGAAACTTAAAACATCAAAGTGGGTATTTTTTAAATTTTTAGCCAGTATAATAATAATCCCATATGCAAAGTTTCCCTATTTTCGGTAAATTGGAAGGAAAAGCTTGTCAACCTCAAATGGAAACACAAACTAATGAAAGATAAAGATCGTATATCTCCAACATGACTTATTTCATTTTTCCATTTTCTAAATTAAAAATGGTTATATTATTATAATTCCCATATAAACAGTATTAGGGAGGATAAAAAGTAAAGTCAAAAGTTAATTATTCAAGAGAGTACCACAATACCACAGATATGACCTTCGTCCAAGAATTAAGACGACATTTTATATAGTAAAATGGAAACTTTTGAATTTGGTTGTTTAAGTTGCAATGTTTGCAATGTTCACCAGTATATGAACATATATCGAATATAAATTGCAATGCTTGACAGTTGCAATGTTTGCAATGTTCATTAGTATATGAACATATATCGAATATAAATTGCAATGTTTGCAATGTTCACCAGTATATGAACATATATCGAATATAAATTGCAATGTTTGCAATGTTCACCAGTATATGAAAATATATCGAATATAAATTGCAATGTTTGCAATGTTCACCAGTATATGAACATATATCGAAAATGAATTGCAATGTTTGCAATGTTCACCAGTATATGAACATATATCGAATATAAATTGCAATGCTCGCAATGTTCACCAGTACATGAACATATATCGAATATAAATTTCAATGTTTGCAATGTTCACCAGTATATGAACATATATCGAATATAAATTGCAATGTTCGCAATGTTCACCAGTATATGAACATATAGACATGCTTTTGACGACAATGAAGAAAATAAGCTTTGGGACTAAACGGAAATAATGATCCAGCGTCAATGGCACGTTGGATACACCATTTCCCGTAACAGCACTTAATTAAACAACGCCCAGCGAAATTTTACTTGGTGCAGAGTAAAACCTCCGTCTCCAATTAATTACCTTAAATGTTTAAGAGACGTTAAAATAGCAAAAATTAGTATCAAAATTTACACATATCGAAAGGGGTGGGGAAATTATTCCTGTTAACACTAAGTGGCAAAATTAATCCGGGCCTGGGGATTTAGAATATATAATTATGGGGAAGTGCTGCAGTGCGACAAGTATTAGCTTAACACAAATAAATTAAAGAGACAATATCGATTCTGATAAATAATAGAGTGGCGAGCTTTGAACAGCACTTAGGCTATCATCGGCAGGTTGTTGACTCGAATTACTGTTGTTAGAGTACAAGTGAGAAGTGAGAGTACCTAAGAGATTTTATTACTTGTGTTGGTCGGGCAATGAATGTCCTTTTAAAAATGTAGCCACTGAGGGGAGCAAGTCAGCTTCATTAGGTGACGGTCCTAAGCCCGTGTAAATACAGAAGGTTTGGTGTTAGGAAGGACATCCAGCCTTTAAAAAAATATGCTTCCAACCAATAATGAGAGATCATCAGCATAAAGCTAATTTCTACGCAGTTTCTATTTATACTGTGAAAAGCAAGCTAGGGTTGCCGTGCCAGGAAAGGGTTACATCTAAAGAGAATAGGCACCGAACAAGATGTTGTGGCATGGTAGAAAAAGGAAAGCAGCCCCGACCCCAAAGAGAATTGGGAAAAGGTGAAGTTAAAGAAAGAAGGA
Organism: Pachypsylla venusta; assembly: GCA_012654025.1. Lineage (NCBI taxonomy): Eukaryota > Metazoa > Arthropoda > Insecta > Hemiptera > Aphalaridae > Pachypsylla > Pachypsylla venusta. The sequence continues at coordinate 29,702,672 of CM022875.1, forward strand.
ATGACTGTTCTTTTAAAAGAACAGTGGGAATATCTGGTTTTATGGTTTTATTCCAGAAAATAATCAACCAACATAGATAAAAATATATCGTGATATTTTCGACACTTTTCGTTTGGTTAAATGGATCGATTTTAACAAATCTTTAATGACTATTTTGAAATGTTTTTTTTTTCTCAATGTTCCCGTAAATATTTTTTTCAAACTATTGATTTTACCTTATCAGCTACCATCCGATTTTGATATATTCAACAAAAGTCACTCCACATATTTTTCCCAGCATGGCTGTAGAGAGACTTAAAAAGTTCACTTTGTGATATATCACTTGTGCAACGCTCATTGTTTTGACTTGCGTTGCCGATTTGACTTGCGTTCCATTGCATACTACTAAGTCAATTCCAAGATTTAATTCAATAACATCTTAATATCGCTCACAGGCCGGAGATCATTAAAAAAATACTAACCCTTTCCAGAAGAAACGGCAATCCATATTCTATGTGAATGAGAAGCGCTCAAAAACGAAAAAATTGAAACATACGAGTATAATCTTGAAAATCTCATAGTTCGAAACTTGACCCATCTCATGAAAGGGAGTACGTTTTAGACTCCATTTTCAATGAACTAAACCAGTTCAAACCATCATGAATCAAACCACTGTATTCAGATCAGTGAGAATTAATGTAAAATATTCAAATTAGGAGTCATACAGCCAGGTCCTAAATAATAATGAAGAATATCCTTCATTTCAGTTTGAACTTCATTTGGTGTAACCATCTTTTTCACATCCAGCCCTACATTTGAGTTTATCTCTCTCATCTCCCAACTCCCTCTCTCCCGACAGTCAGACATCTCTCATGATAACCATAATTTACTAGAAAATGTCTCCCAACTGAATATTAAAATTCAAATCCCACAACTGGGAGCTTGAACACAAACTATGTTTCACGCCTGACATTTTCCTCGTCGTGACAACGGATTTTCCACTCCGGAGTGGAGTGTCGAGAATATTATACAACTATATTCATAATGGAACGGCTGCCGTTCTATCTATTTCTATGGTATAAAACATAAAGCCCTGATTGTACAAAGACCGATGGACTGACTCGTAAATAATAAGAAACTTTGGAAATGTGGAATACCTTTCATATTATATTAGTTCTTATTTATACTACCCGAATAGGACTGAAAAGTCTTATTTATACTACCCGAAGAGGACTGAAAAGTCCCTTGACACCGGCAGTTTTTTTGGGTGCTATTATTATGTGTTAACTATCTTATGAGGATAAAATTCCATGGGTTGTCTGGGTTTGAAAACACGTCCTACTGTTTATCACTTAAGCGTCTTACCACTCCAACACCAATCCACATTCAATATGTAGGCAATAGGGAAGAAATAACCTTACACGGCCCAAATGGTATCAAAAAATGAACGGGAATCACCCCCAAATCTTACATAAAAGCTTAGAAAATATATCAAATGTCATGAAATAGCTTTGGCATATTTTAGCTATTCGATTATATTCATGATCACTATTGGACAGCTTTGAAAGCACTAAATTTTATTATGAAGCATAATACAAGCATGCTCAGCATCAAATGCAGGTATTTACTTGTCTCCAAGAGGCTACATTCCTCTTGGGAACAGCCACAAAATCAATAGGATTCGCTTGGGTAAGCTCAGACCATCCGACAAGAATTGGTATATTCAACGCAGTGATCGTCCTCAGAATGGCCATCAGATCTGTGTAGTTCAGTGATCTGACGGGAATTGGTGTATTCAACGCAGTGATCTTCCTCACAATGGCCATCAGATCTGTGTAGTTCAGTGATCTGACGGGAATTGGTGTATTCAACGCAGTGATTGTCCTCACAATGGCCATCAGATCTGTGTATTTCAGTGATCTGACGGGGATTGGTATATACAACGCAGTGATCGTCCTCACAATGGCCATCAGACCTGTGTAGTTCAGTGATCTGACGGGAATTGGTGTATTCAACGCAGTGATCTTCCTCACAATGGCCATCAGATCTGTTTAGTTCAGTGATCTGACGGGAATTGGTAAATTCAACACAGTGATCGTCCCCGCAATGGCCATCAGATCTGTGTAGTTCAGTGATCTGACGGGGATTGGTATATTCAACGCAGTGATGGTCCTCACAATGGCCATCAGGCCTGTGTAGTTCAGTGATCTGACGGGAATTGGTAAATTCAACGCAGTGATCGTCCCCGCAATGGCATCAAGTATAGTTCATTGATCTGAAATTGTGTATACTGTATAATGAAAGTGGTATTAAAATCCTGGGCTCCAGACAAATCATTCGATTAACGATCCCTATGTGATCGCCATCGCCACGTCTCTAAAATTTAGAAAAAAACTCGTACTAAACACGTCCGACGTTGCCTAACTTTACTAATCCGACGAAAATTCATATATTCAACGCATCGAGCACTGGCGATCAGTGATGAAAGCTTTGGGTGAAAATCTGGAATATGAATACTAAATTGAAATGAAAACTTCATTTGCAAAGCTCTTACTGATATTTCCAAATTGTTTTTTGAGCAGGGGGGGGAGGCAGAATAAATAACAGTTATTTATAATGTCATTAGGTAACTAACTGCCCACAGAGATTTAAGAAATCCTACTGGCGCCGCGCCGGGTGTATCAATATAACTTAGCATAACATTAGGGGTCCAGGGGCAATATGAAACTTTTGCATTTTTGTACAGCGATATGGCGCCAGGATGTAAAATGCACCCTCTTTCAAATTGTCCTTCTCTTGTGGAAAACAAGATTTGATTTTCATCTTTCTCTCTCTCTCTCT
>CM022875.1:29706784-29719498 GCA_012654025.1 Pachypsylla venusta
GGGGTGGTTCGGGATGTCGAAAACTGAGCGAAGGGTAATATTGTTCTTGGCTTACCTGCAGTTGATGCTTGAGGTTTTTAAATATATTTACAAATGACGACCCTTACTGATGAGGAGAGGAGAAGATATAGGAATAGGATCAGTAAGAATCAATTAATTAATAATAATATACACAATAAATCACAATAATTAAATGAAGAAATGTTGTCACTAGTTGTGACTTATTTGCCACTAGTTGTGGGTAAATAATTAAAGTTCAATATTATATTACTCGACGTAATTTATTTAAAGAGCTCACAATTATTATTACTAGTTGTAATAATAATTTATTAAAGAATTATTCACTAATTTGATAGTTTCAAATTGAGACACTTTTATCACTAGACGTAATAAAATAATTTGATTGTTTCAAATTGAGAGCTACAGAACAACTGAACTGATGACCCAAATCGAAAAGCATCATTTTAAAGGTAAAATAAGTAACAATTTTAAACATGTTTAGTTTGGGTTCAGTTCTCTCAATATAAATGTCATATATTAAGGGTGGATCATTATATGGCCTTAACAGTAACTATTTCTACTTGATTTTTGGAAGGTTCCCAATTTTTTTCTAATTCCGGGACCAGTGCCGTGATCCCGGGATTGTAATCGTTCCAGTCCCATAACTTCGGGATTGTCAAGAAGGTTCGAGATCATAATCTCTAGTTCGAAGGTACGTAGAATCCAAAAATCAATAAAAAAAAATCCGTTTGTCTGATGCCCCGAGACGTTTCATGGTGTAAAATGACACACAAATTAGTACAGAATGTTAGAGTTTAATTTTAGACTCCATTTTGTTGGTCAATTCTGCTACTTATCAATACTTAATTGATTGAACGGCAAGTGATGTCTAGTTCGCTGCACTATCAAACTCCTAATCCGATTTATGGGAATCATGTTTGACGACCTAATTTTGGTTTACCTATTATTTTCAATAACGAACTTTTGTCACAAAAAAAATGATAAAAAAACTCGTTTGTCCGCCGTTTGTCACTTTTGCCACTTTGCGTTGAACGATTTGGATGAAATTTGGTATGTAGGTTCCGTTTGGGGTCCAATTTTACCTCAAAACTGGAATCGAATGCAATCGAACATACAGTTGGCGGTTTTTGACTGAACGGAGTGAAGTCTGATTTTAACTCAACAATTTTCCTTTACGCGTCAGTTTATTTGTTAAGAAAATATTTGACTGAACGGAGTGAAGTCTGGTTTCAACTCAACAATTTTCCTTTACACGTCAGTTTATTTGTTAAGAAAATATTTGACTGAACGGAGTGAAGTCTGGTTTCAACTCAACGATTTTCCTTTACACGTCAGGTTATTTGTTAAGAAAATATTTGACTGAACGGAGTGAAGTCTGGTTTCAACTCAACAATTTTCCTTTACACGTCAGGTTATTTGTTCGTTCCACAATAACTCTCGAGTGCCTTGTACGATTTTGATGAAAATTAATATGAGTACAGAATAGAATCTTAATTTTCCCTAAGCTTTCTGAACATCTTCTAAGGATTTTTTTCGTAGAAAATTTTCCGAGAAGTATTTTTTGTTATGTTCATAGAATTTACTTTTTATTTGTTGAACCCTTTTTTGGCCACGCCGGGTCCTCATGTTGACCAATTTAATTGAGTCAAATCTATGGCAGCCCAATTAATATTAGTTTCTACACGAATTGTAGGGACAACATGGTCATTATTTTTTTTATCTACAGGGTGTTTCAAAAGGTTATGCAAGAAATGAAACCACGTATAGTAGAGCTCAAAGGCCACTTTGATTCATAAACCCCTATACGGAAATGGACCCCAAGGTAGCTAAGGCCACCCAAAGTTGTCACTTAAAAATTGAAAAATAATTATTAAAAATCGAATTATTTTGCGATTGACTTCATTTTTTGCATGACGTCCCCGATTGTTATCATGCTTCTTTGGTGAGTATTTGGCACTTTTCCCCGATGAGGGGCGGAGTTATGGTGGGGTCATGAAATGAAAATGCCTAAAACTTTTTGATGCGCATATTTTTGGTGTTTTAAGGTTTGCCATGTCTTCTAAAACTTGTTTTGTTACAAAAAAGACCGGAATAGCTCTTGTCTAAAACCAACTGTTGACCTTTTAGAATCACAAAAATTGAGCGTGGGACGATTCTAAATATGAAGTATTAATCTGGAGTTAGTTAATTGCAAATAAAAATTCCAAAAAATTTGCCCAATCTGGGTCTCGGACTTGATAAATTTCCTGGAGATGCAAGCTTCAACACGTTTTTTCAGGTTTTTTACTGTTCAAGCGATTTTTAAATGCCAACTTTGGGTGGCCCCAGCTACCTTGGGGTCCATTTCCGTATAGGGATTTATTAAGCAAAGTGGCCCTTATTTGAGCTCTACTATAGTGGTTTCTTTGTTTGCATAACCTTCTGAAACACCCCGTATTTAACGGAACTTAGTGAGGCATACAGTTCACATTACTACCAACATGTACATAATAAAAGTACTAAAACACAATGCATGCATTAAAGTTTAAGGCCGGTTTTTTTTTTTTTTTTTTTTTTTTTGCTTAACGTCTTTTAACATCTATGGATTGGTCATTCTAGACGCCGGTTTTACCCTCCGTCCGCTGGAAAACCAGCTACCCACATTGACCTCACCCAGCCTGAACGAAAAAAAATAAGCATGACCCACGTGGATATCCACATAGCATAACCTCGCTAGAAGTTATTTAACTTCAGTGATCTAACGAGTACTGGTGTATTCAACGTGCCATAGACGCTGGCTGAAGGACGTGATTGAAGTCGGTAATACGGTAATACTTGCTAAAAAAATAAATCCCATAACAAACAGATTATCTCACGTCAAAGAGGTTTTCTGTTCGAATTAAATAATTATTGGAATAATATATAATTACGAGTGATGGACAATATAAATAATTCAAAAGTGCATGCAATGAATTATTTTGTTTTATTTATTTTTTTCAACAACAAAAAAAAATTTTAATATTTATTAAAATTAAAAAATATATTTCATGAACAAAATTAAATTTACAAAAAAAAATTAATAAAATAATACTGTAAATAAATAAAAATATTTAAGAAGAATTATGTTTACCTATTACTCCAGACATCTCTCCGAGCTTGCTTCTTTAAAACTCCCATTGATTCATGCAACCCGCGGCTGCACACATACACATACAAAAAAAAGCACGACTTCCCTCTAAACTTTACTTCTCGGATGAAATCGAGTTTTCCCGCGAAACTTTTGAAAAAAGTTTCTTCATTCTAGGGGAAAACTTTTTTCCCCAGTACAGAATTTTCTGCGAAGATACTCGCGTCCTCCGATTTTATAAAATTCGTAACCAATTAATTATACGAAAACGAACAAAAGTTCAAAAGTTTCATTCAAAAAATGGTCATACATAGCCATTATGTTTCAGGTCTCTAGCAATTACCGCTCCCTTGTGTATTTTGTGTTTTGTGAAAACAGCCAAAGAAATGCAAAAAAGTCGACTTAAATTGAAACAAAATTTTCGTGGTTCGACGTTGGCATCAAAAAACAATTTTCAGGCCCCTAGCACGTTCTTCTTGTTTACAGGCGAAACCAATGGTTGAAAATAGAAATTTTGGCTCCGCGGAACTCAAAATGTGTTTTTGTATTGAAAACTCGACATCGAATATTTCAACACATTACATTACTTTCCTTTATATAGGATAAGAAAAGTAATTAGAATTTTTTTTAAAATTTGGTGAGCGTATCATTTCGTTTCTTTGTGTGATAGTCGAAAGACGATGGAGTAAGTTCTATCAACTCCAATTGCCGATCTGCGTTCAGATGTAACAAAGGCTGGTAGGTGGGGTTGGTGGCATCTTGATTAAAATAGGTAATAGGTGCGTCATAGAAAGCGGGATTATAAACAACAGATGACGTATTCTGCTGTCGATTTCTTGCAATGCGACAAGTTCCCAAAAGTGTATCTGTTGTTTTTCTGCCAATTTTGTTTGAAATTAGATCTGGTTTTTCGTATTGATCACCTCTATGGTTGACAAACTCCACCAAAGGTCGATAGGTTTCATACTTGGCACTATCTTGTTTGTTACTATCCGCAATGAGGATTTGGATTGCACTTTTAGTGGCACTGTTTCCAAATGGTTGACGCCTTCTACCCCTTCTTTGTTCTTTATTAATTTTGTGAATGGCCTCTAACATTTGACAACGTTCTTTATCAGGTAGGATATGTGAAACCTCTTGCAGAATCTGAAACAGAAATTTTAAGTGCTACAGAATGTGAAACAAGTGCTTCATAGTCGTAGGTTTCTCTCCTTCAAAGACTTCGCGGTTCAAGCGAAATTCATAGTCGACAGGGGCGGATCGTTAATTTGTGGGACCCTGGGCTAATGCTGCTTAGGGGCCCTACCTAATTACTCAACCAATTCCCATTTTGTCAAAAAACTGTTTTCTTTAGTGATGTAGGTATATATAATATATGTTAAGTACAGGAAGAAAATATGACAACAAAATGTGTTATTTATTTATTAAAACATTATTTATTGCAAAATAAATTGACATGTTATGAATGGTTATGTTATATAAATTATAAAGCAACCTTTCTGCATTTTTGTTCTGCAAATTCTTTTATTTGGTCATCGCACTGTAAGTTCTATGTTAAATCGCAATTTATGGAAAGAACTGATAAATGATTTAGTCGACAGTTCGACATTGTTGTCCTGTATTTGTTTTCCAACCTTATGATCGGATTTTTCAAATTCTAGATAATTTTTATTATATTGTTTATTGTTTTCAGTTTAGGTTGGGGGCCCCCTGTATCCACGGGGCCCTGGGCTACAACCCAAAAAGCCCTTAAGTAGATCCGCCCCTGCTAGTCGATCAAATATATGCATTCGAATCACAAATAATGTTCTTCCCTTAGCCAGCGTCTACTGCACGTTGAATAGACCAGTCCCCATTAGATCACTGAAGTTAATCGAGCTTAACAAGTGGGTGACCATGTAGGTTTGCGAACTCTTGACGTTTACTATTTATGGCCGCACAACTTCAGGTTGACCACGAGAAATCTTACAACTATTGGCGTTGATTTTGTTTCTTACCGTAAATTTTTGTAACATTATGAGAGCAGATACAACATTACCAACTCCTCTATGCGATCCATATCTTCTGGAAAAATCAACTAACAACGTCATTGGACTAAAATCTCTGAGACGGCAATACACGGAAGGAATCTCATAAGAATCTTCTATCTGGCATTTCAAGAAATCTACTGTAACACATAAGCATGAATCAGAATTTCAAAAAGTAAAAGTAGAAGTTCTATGTGGTAAGGCCCAATGACCTCTCCACAATTTTTGTGATTATCACAGCATTACTAAAACCATCAGGTACTAATGATATCTTCAATCTTCAAATAAACGAAATATTTTCACTTTGGTAATGCCGCCACTAGTCGCTACTCACATTAAATTAGCTACTCAATCGTCCTCACGCGTTTGTGTGCACCCCGAAATTACAAGCGCTAAGTCGAAAATTTTGTAGACCCCGCCGGGGACAGAACCCAGGTACCCCAAGTGCAATGCCAGTGTGAATCGGAGTTTCAAAAAGTTTAAAGTTAGACAGATTTTGTGAAAAAATTCAACTTGTACTATTTACTGCTCTTTAAAAGAATCCTGTGGCTGGTTGCTAACTTACAGAAGGCTTTGAAGAACAGGATTCTCTTTTTACCTTCCGAGTACACGACAATAAAAAAAAGACCATTTCCAATAATCATTTAATTCCAAGCGATACCCAGTGAACTGTGCTGATATTTTTAGCCTTTGAAATATTATTTCGTCACAGTTCACTGATCACTATCGTAACATTTCATTGGAAAAGGTTTTTCGCTTTTAAAGCTTCCATTTTTTATTGAATAAAAATGTCAATCGTTACTGTATTAATATTTAATTTTGACCTCATTAGATGTCGATATCATTTGTAAAGAGTCAAATTTAATGTCAATTTTGATTTCGTATGGAAATGTAAAGTTTCATTGTGGTAAAGTCCAACAATGTTTGTGGATATCACAGCATTACTAAATCAGAGATATCACTGCTTTAAGATGCATGCTCGTTTTCTTCAGTGCACAACTCACATATTAGTCGTGAGGTATTTGTCTCCCGCAAAACTCTTAATAAAATACTATCATCAAACATTTTTTCTTAAAGGCAAAAGCTCCCACAACAATTTTGCATCAGTACAATCTGCAACTGTTCACGAACAAAACCCAGCAATCTGTTGTGCTCTGTTAAGCATGATGCATCAAATGATATTTCAAATACCTCTCCCTTTTTTAAGAGAAAATCTATAAAAGGGCTCGTAAATTTTCTTCCGCCTCGGGTCCGGATTTCCTGTCCACAGCCCTGCATCCCGCGCACAGTACAATTAAAGCATATGTGATGTACGCCAGCACTATCCCACCACTTATCCTTGAGCACATTGGAAACACTTGAACACTTACTTGATTCTAAGTTTCGACTAAGCCTTGGTAGGGTCACCGTTGCGGATGTAACAGCATTCATTTCACTTTTCTTTGGAGTTCTATTCAGACTTCGCGTCATAAATCCACAAGTAGCATCTGGTGCCACCCTGATTTGTCGTCGAATGGCTCGACCTTTTATAGGTGTGAAAACGAGTTCAATGCCATCATTCACTTCTCCTGCTATGTTTAGCATTGTGCCTGCCCATTCCCAACCTGTTGATAAAACAAAAGACTTCCTGAGTATATTTCAGGGATCGGTCCGCGACATTCAAAAACTCTGCAAACTGATGATAAATATGTTACATGACTCACAGTAACGTCATGTTTTAAGCATCAAGTATATTCCATCGCTACGTCTCTTTAACATTTATTGTTCATTCTCTTTTATATATATAGATACAGGACAACGTAGTCAATATATGTACCTTAATAACTATCACATTTTATTTTGTAAGGCGTTTCCAAAAGTTTAACACTTTGGAATTTCTGACATATTTGAAAATATAAATGCGAAACTGTGTTTGAAAGCCGTCGAAATATGAAATGGGGGGGGGGAAANGGGGGGGGAATAATGAAAAATGAAGAAGTCTAACAAAAGTGAAAGAAAAGGGAGAAATTGAAAACACCCAAAAAGAAAGATCATTAGAATTCATTGAACATAACTGAAGACACGAAAACATTGTAAAGATTAGTCTGGAAGATAAGAGAGAGAGAGAGAGAGAGAACATCAGGAAGACTAAGAACAACACTAATAAATAGAGAGAACACCCAGGACCAGGAAGACTACGAACAACACTAATAAAGAGAGAGAACACCCAGGACCAGGAAGACTACGAACAACACTAATAAAGAGACAGAACACCCAAGACCAGGAAGACTACGAACACCACAACAGTCGCCAACTCACATTCAAGAACATATACAGAGATGGGAAGGTCAGAATTGCATGGAAGAAATAAAAAAATATAATTAATACATAATATCGAAAATGACACATAATAAAATTAAATAATACCATTAGAAAGATTGAAAAAATAGACGACAATGCCTCGAAGGCGACTGATGAAACAATCAGGATCGCAAGCAGTTGGTAGATAATTGGATAATTTAAAGAAATATTTCAGTAGTTATAAAAGAGTTACCAGAACAGATCATGAGCACTATATTAGTGAAAACTGAAAACAAAGACGAAACAAGGAACATCATTAAAAAAAGAAAAACAATAAAGAGAAATATAAAAGGAAAAAGTAAACACAAAATAGAAGAAATAATGAATAAATAATTCAACATTGTAGACTGCACACGTGGAAGTGAAAATAGAAAATGCTGATGGTCTTGAAAAAATAAAATTATCGCAATGTTGCTAATACATTTTTATTGGTTACTAATAGTGGCAAAATGGTTAAGTGTTTCCAGCAGAATTAATTTTCAATTTAATTAGCAAAGGGGACTTTTTTGAAAATTATACCAATTTCATGCGAAAACTAACTTGGAACCTACTGGGTGTACAACAAGATTGAAATAGACATTTCAAACAGATTTTTGGTTTTAGGTATACATTCATACAGTTCCCCCAACCAGATCGGTTAGGAAATTCAAAGAGGAATATGGAACCCTACCTAATACAAATTGTCGGTGTGAAAAATAAAAGTGCGATTAGGGGACAAGGTCATGTGATAACTAACTCCCAAATCAAGGAGCGTGTTAACATACCGAGGTACCTACAGCCGTACGCACAGTTCTAGGTACAGAGATCAGAATGGGGACTCCCATGAAGGAAGTATTTAGCACCGTACTTAAAAACTTAATTAATTAGATGTCATGTGCGATTACAGCCAGTTGACATTATCACAAATTGTGTAATCTATGTAGTCGATTTGTATTATGACCTAAATTCTAAAACCATTACAAGAATCAACATATAAATTTTTAAATAAATAAAATTAAGACAATATCGATTTGGATTGATTATTTATAAATGGGCGAACTTTGTCATATCTCATAGAACTGAGCCTAGCCTCGTCTGGCCGATGTTAACTCTAACGTGTTCAGAGCAGAAAGTATTCAGTGATAGTCTGAATATTTCTTTTAATTCCAGAATTTTATTAATTCTATTGCAGCAAATTAAATGAACAATTTATTTATTATTTTTCGATTCTTCTTACAAAACATTTCTCAACTATTTTTTTTTTTTTTACGAAAATTAGTGAGGTCTAAATTTAGCAACACGATTTTAATGAAATTTGGACATTTATTTTGAACCCATTATTTGAGTGAGGTCTACAATTCACAGAACTACTAGTGTACTGTAGAACTATAAATAGAATTCACGAGAATATTCGCAGCACACAAACACGCAGCTATTGAGTATTAATTTCTCTGCCACAACAGCTCAATCTCATCATATAGTCTGATGTTGAATGTTGAATCATCAGAAACATTCCAACATTCATTTCTGTCACTTTCATGTAGAACCAAACAGTTCGGGAAGGAATTTTTTTCTCCTGCCATCTCTTTCCTCCATTTTTCATTTTGCCTCTGCTTTTATTTTCGAAAAAGAGAAGGGAGGTTATGATCACTCTTTTCAGAGAACCGAACTTTTCGATCTCGCTCAATATTGAATTGATTAACTCATTCGCTCCATCCATTTCGATCTCGCTCTCTCCCAAAATGGAATTGATCAATTAATTTTCTCCTTCAATTTCGAGCTCGCTCTCTCAAAATGGTTTAAAATTCCAAGATTTTAAAGTTGATCCCCTTACGATATCCCCTGAAAATGTAAAATTTTTAAAAACCCTTTGAAAACGTTTCCCTATTAATACAGAAATACTTGTTTCAGGTATTTTTGTAATTCGAATGAGCTCCGTTTCCTCTTTGATTTTGAGACATACTATACATTTTTTGGGTCAGCGGAAATTCGAAATTTCTGCACACTACTGTAATACATTGAATTATTTTTAAAGAAAGAAATGAGTGGATTGGATTTAGAATGATCGATTCGCTCAGTGAAATGAATCAATTCGCCCCTTACACTTTTCTTCAGCTTTCAAATGGAATTGATTTGCTCAGTGAAATGAATCAATTCGCCCTTTACACTTTTCTCCAGCTTTCACATGGACTTGATTTGCTCAGAGAAATGAATCAATTCGCCCCTTACACTTTTCTCCAGCTTTCACATGGAATTGATTTGCTCAGTGAAATGAATCAATTATTATTATTTCACAAAATTATTTTTCGATTCAACACAATTTTTAAAATGTATAAAAATGTATATCGACAAATCCTCGGAATCTCGAAAAAATTGCAAAAAAATTATTCAAATTATCTTTCTTTTTGAAAGATAATTTGGCTCCCCCCTATGACGGCGCCCGAGGCGAGTGCCTCAGTCGCCTCACCCTAGCTACGGCTCTGGGTACTTCTGTTATAAATTCCATGTGAAGGCTGGAGAAAAGTGTAAGGAGCGAATTGATTAATTTCACTGAGCAAATCAATTCCATGTGAAAGCTGGAGAAAAGTTTAAGGGGCGAATTGATTCATTTCACTGAGCAAATCAATTCCATGTGAAAGCTGGAGAAAAGTGTAAGGGGCGAATTGATTCATTTCACAGCAAATCAATTCGATGTACTGTTTTTTAAAGTTACAAATAAAAGGTCGATGTAAGTGAATCCTCGTCATAGATAACGGTACTGTTTTTTAAAGTTACAAATAAAAGGTCGATATAAGTGAATCCTCGTTAGTAAGTGAATCCTCGTAATAAATAACGGTACTGTTTTTTAAAGTTACAAATAAAAGGTCGATGTAATTGAATCCTCGTCATAAATAACGGTACTGTTTTTTAAAGTTACAAATAAAAGGTCGATGTAAGTGAATCCTCGTCATAGATAACGGTACTGTTTTTTAAAGTTACAAATAAAAGGTCGATATAAGTGAATCCTCGTTAGTAAGTGAATCCTCGTCATAAATAACGGTACTGTTTTTTAAAGTTACAAATAAAAGGTCGATATATGTGAATCCTCCTTAGTAAGTGAATTTACACTTTTCTCCAGCTTTCACATGGACTTGATTTGCTCAGAGAAATGAATCATTTCGCCCCTTACACTTTTCTCCAGCTTTCACATGGAATTGATTTGCTCAGTGAAATGAATCAATTCGCCCCTTACACTTTTCTCCAGCTTTCACATGGAATTGATTTGCTCAGTGAAATGAATCAATTCGCCCCTTACACTTTTCTCTAGCTTTCACATGGAATTGATTTGCTCAGTGAAATGAATCAATTCGCCCCTTTCACTTTTCTCCAGCTTTCACATGGAATTGATTTGCTCAGTGAAATGAATCAATTCGCCCCTTACACTTTTCTCCAGCTTTCACATGGAATTAATTTGCTCAGTGAAATGAATCAATTCGCCCCTTACACTTTTCTCCAGCTTTCACATGGAATTGATTTGCTCAGTGAAATGAATCAATTCGCCCCTTACACTCTCTCCAGCTTTCACATGGAATTGATTTGCTCAGTGAAATGAATCAATTCGCCCCTTACACTTTTCTCCAGCTTTCACATGGAATTGATTTGCTCAGTGAAATTAATCAATTCGCTCCTTACACTCTCTCCAGTTTTCACGTCGAATTGATTTGCTCAGTGAAATGAATCAATTCGCCCCTTACACTTTTCTCCAGCTCTCACATGGAATTGATTTGCTCAGTGAAATGAATCAATTCGCTCCATACACTTTTCTCCAGCCTTCACATGGAATTTATAACAGAAGTACCCAGAGCCGTAGCTAGGGTGAGGCGACTGAGGCACTCGCCTCGGGCGCCGTCATAGGGGGGAGCCAAATTATCTTTCATAAAGAAAGATATTTTGAATAATTTTTTGCAATTTTTTCGAGATTCCGAGGATTTGTCGATATACATTTTTATACATTTTAAAAATTGTGTTGAATCGAAAAATAATTTTGTGAAATAATAATAATTGATTTAAAATTACAAAAAGATTGGGGTTTACTCAAAATCATACATACGAGTATAAATTGGCAAATACTTTTCCTTCTTCTTTTTCTAACCTATCCTTATAATTATATATATATAACTAATAGTAACATTTCACAATAGTACAAGATTATTTACTCGACCTAGTGCGACATCTATTGACCAGTAATCACAGACATAACCAAGAAAAAACTCAATGCAAGGCAACGCAACGTGCCGGCCTGCTGATATTTTCTCTGATTTTTCCAAACAATCAGAAAGCAGCGACAAATTTGGCACAAAAATATGAAAAAGATATAAACGTAGCGGACTTTATTGATGAGATCTCAGATTTTAAGCACGCGGCAAAGTCAATTTTTTCCTGATCACATTGGATCTGCAACGGCTTAGAATTACTTCAGATGAAAAATGATTATAATCTGAAAGAGTCGTATCCGAATGTTGAAATTGCATTCCTACATGTGAACGGAGCTTCAGCAAACTGTAGCTCATAAAAAATTATTTAACATCAACTACGGGTCGGGAAAGATTGACAAATTTGACAATTCTGTCTATCGAATACGAGGTCGCGAAAGAAATTGACTTTGACGATGTCATTGATGAGTTTGCAACCATAAAATCTCGACGAATCTGAGCTCACGGCAGTGCGCCAGGCCAAGCTCCGGAAAGCACCAGTGTATCTTTACACGAAGCAGTTCACCAGATTTTTCACACCGTCAGATATCCGGTTCTACTGGGGATAGGTTATTGAAATTTTGAGCATACATTCCGTAGTATAGTACAACACTACAAGATAAACTTCAAAAATTAATGTTAACCCGGACGGGAGATACGTAATTTCAAAGTTTGCACTTTTGGATACTCACTGACTGACTGACATATTAACTGATTCACTCATCATCAAAAGTTTCAGACACTTCCCGTATACCTAGAGGGCTGAAATTTTGCATGAAGTTAGCAATTGACATCCAAGTAAAGAGAAAAATCCGAAAATATGATGATGAGTGAAAATAACTTTTTAACTCTAACTGCTCTAAAACGGTGTCGCTTTAGGGAAGACAATATAACGTATTGTAATGTAGTTTTAACTGATAAAACACTGAAATCTTGCACAAAGTTAGATATTTACATGCAATTAAGCAGGAAATAATTTATATTTGAACATTTACACTCCCGGTGCTCC
>CM022875.1:29720679-29743021 GCA_012654025.1 Pachypsylla venusta
GAAAATAAAAAAAAAAAAATATAGTAAGTCTGTGAAAATTAAAATGATTTTATAGTAATTCTGAGCAAATACCTACAAGCAAATTTATAGTAATTCTTTGAAAATAAAATTCGGTGAAAATTAAAATGAAATTATAGTAATTCTGAGCAAATACCTACAAGCAAAATTATAGTAATTCTTTGAAAATAAAAATAAAGTTATAGTAATTCTGAGAAAATAAAAATTAAATTATAGTAATTCTGAGAAAATAAAAATGAAATTATAGTAATTCTGTGAAAATAAAAATAAAATTATATTAATTCTGAGAAAATAAAAATGAAATTATAGTAATTCTGTAAAAATAAAAATGAAATTATAGTAATTTTGAGAAAATAAAAATGAAATTATAGTAATTCTGTAAAAATAAAAATGAAATTATAGTAATTTTGAGAAAATAAAAATGAAATTATAGTAATTTTGAGAAAATAAAAATGAAATTATAGTAATTCTGTGAAAATAAAAATAAAATTATAGTAATTCTGTGAAAATAAAAATAAAATTATAGTAAATATTTAGTGACCTGGTATGTCGTCCAATAAGGTCCCTTCCATTCTTCTAGACACCCCCTGTAAAACATTTGCCATATGTTTGTCCGAAATCAAAAAAAAGGCAATTGAAAAAAAAAAAAAAAACTGTGGGGGGGGTTTTTTTTTTTTTTTTTTTTTTTTTTCGTGACAATTCCAAAAGTTCATTATTAAAAATAATAAACCAAAAGATAATATTTTCAAGCAAACTAAAATATCATCATACATCTTATCTTGGAGGCTAATACTTAGTATGAAAGTACCCGACACATGACTTGCTCCGTCACTGGTTCCACCCTGTATAGATAAAAAACAATTCTTTTGCATTTTATAACGGTACGTTATGTGAGTTGCATTTGGAAAACTATTTCGTCCTCTGTCCTCGTTGTCATTTTATGGTGCATCCAAAAGGTGTTTGTATAAGAAATGCATGGGGAATTGAAAAAGGTATCGAATAATGAATTTCCTACGCATTTTCATTGGAAAAATTGAAACAAAAATATATTTTCCTTACAAGAAAGAAAAATGGAAAACTTGTAGCCTATAAAAGAGATAACCATTTTACTTTGGCACAACATTATTTAATGGAAAAATTAGACATTTTAAGGCCTTTCAGATTGAGAGCTTTTAGTATAGACGGTTATGTGGAATAGGAATCCACAAGTAACATTGTTGTACAAAGTTTCATTAGCTCCCAAGATACATCACACAAAGTTTTAAAGTTATTCATGGATTGATGATTTGGATCAGTTTGGGAATCGCGCTATTTTTACAACTAGATAACCGGAGACCTAAGCTATTTTCACCCCTCCTATTTGGCTAAAATTGATAACATATACCTAGCGTCATGAATCCCAGAGAACCTAGGACATCCAACAAAACGTGGTGTCCTGGAGCAAGTTATCATCCAAGAGCTAAACAAGTGAATGTTGCTTACCTTCAGTCATCTAACGCCAATCATTGTATCTTCTTCTTAAACTTCACCCTTTCCCAATTCTATTTGGGGTTGGCGTTGTTTTCCCTAATTCTACCATGCCACAACCTTTTGTTCGTTGCCAGTCTCTTTAGCTGTAAACCCTTTCCTGGCACGGTAACTCTAATAGCTTGCTTCTCACAGTATCAATTAAAACTGCGTATAAACTAACTTGGCTTTAAGCAGAGTTTTTTTAAACACTGGATGCCCTTCCTAACACCAAAACACCTGTATTTACACGGGCTTAGAACCGTCGCCTAATGAAGCTGGTTTGCTCCCCTCAGCAACTACCTTCCAGTATCCATTAATCATTGTATGCGGTCGATAAATTGATTGATTTTGATTTAATCGTGATCGGTGTAATTTGATGAAAAAAGTACATTATCGATCGATTATTGGAATTTTGGGAAAGATATTACTGCATTTCGCCACAAATTGCTGCCACATCCACTTATATTTACTTGACCTCTGTTATATGTATATTCCTGTTCCTTAATTTTGAAAATAATGTCTGCAATTCCTTCTCTTCGAGACAATTTAAACAGATTGTAACATTTTTCTTGTTGTTTCTTGCGAAACAATGAGAGATGACAGTAACATAGATGGAAGAAGCAAGGACCAGGAGCCATGTTGAGAATAAAGTGGCGGGATAAAGCGAAGAATACTGAGAAGAATAGGAACAGAGAGGCACACAATGAAACACATAAAGAAAAGAAGAGTTTAATCAATAAGACATGCATTGAAACTTGATGGAATGTTGCACCAAATTCTACAGTTCGGGGTAGGAAAAAAGTCAGTTCGTGGGAGACTATCAGTAAGCTACACATGTAGAACTACTTCCAGATGAAACTTGCACAATGTAGAAAAGAATGGAAGGGTGTGTCAAACCAGTTGTATCTCGCTCACGATGTTCACCGAAACCCAAGCAGTGTTAGGAGTGACAAATCATATTTATGACGTAGCTGTAGGTGTCCAGGGATCTCTTGTTGACTTGCAAGGAGTTTTATAATTATGTTACCTACCACTGTGGACAAAGCTTTAAATTTGGACCTGCATAATATTATTATCTTATTTTATCATATTTTTCCAGAGGAAGTTCGAAAGTTTGTGGGAAAACTCACTCATTTGCCCCCCCCCCCTTTGTCAAAGTACCTATCTAAATCTAAAAGTTTAACTTACTCAACTTCTTTTATCCATCTAATATTTATTATCCCTCAAAGTTTTCAAGTTTAGTAAATCCACAAAATCCACAGACAGCTAAACCAAGCACAATATTAACAAATCCAACCAATTTTCTTTAGCAATTAGTTTTAATCAGGATTTTGTCTTAAGGACGCAGTAGGTATATCGAAAAAATATTATTTATCAAACTTTTGAAAAGTTTTACGAAAAATTGCCTTCAAAACTATCAAGATTAAAAATTCAAAAGAAAGAAGGATTAGTACAAGGTTAATCTGACCCAAGAATTTTTTATCTTTTCTTTTCGATAAAAACACCACTCGGTTGGAAATCAAAACCTCGATCTCCGGTCACAAGGAAAGAGCCTACCTTTGTACTATCTTGGAAAATTTCAGACACATCAAAAAAAAAATACCTCAAAAATTAGGTTCGTTATCAAATAACTTGTCCAAAATAAATGACGGAAATCTGACATGTTTGTTTTTGGAAAGGAAAATATAATGATAGAAGCTGTTCACAATTTAAGATGACATGGGGAAAATTTGGGACTGGAGGCTGAAATTTAAGTTTAAGAATATTAAAATCGAGAATAAATTTTTATTTCTTTTCAATGATCTAATTTTTCCAAATTAAAGGTAACTAGTACGATTATCCAACGTCCTGCAAGGTTTTACTTAGTGGGTGACTACGGAAGGTTCGAGCCATCATGGTGCTGGCTATTCCCGACCACAAGACTGGGAAAGGTCAATGTGGATAGCTGGTCTGTAAAACTCCATAGAACGGAGAGTATTGCCACTGTCTCGATAGACCAATAAATGTTAGAAAGATCTTAAGCAAACAAACAAAAAATTCAACACTGGGACCAGACCTATTTTTAACGAGAAAATATTTTGATTTTTGTTCTTCAAAAGTTACTTTAAAAACAAATAAAACAGTAATAACGTCAAAGTTTATATACGAATGTTTTAAAAACAAATAAAACAGTAATAACGTCACAGTTTATATACGAATGTTCATAAAGGTCGAAAGTATAACCTGTAAAGAAATGTGTAGAAATCTCCAAGGAGAGGTAAAAACATAAACTCTTGTCAAACGGAAAGAAAACCCATCAACATTTGAGGAGAAATGTAAAAGCGTTTTAGTGAAAGCTGATAGCATTTCGGGAAATGAATGGAAGATATAACAAAAAATGTCAAAGGAAAGCAAACCTCGTAAACTCAAAATATAAGAAAATTTATTTTCCCCACAAAGAACATTCTGAGACGTTCAATGTTGGTTTTGTATTCAAAATGATTTGTGTTTTTCCTTTTCAATAATGCCTAGACTATTGAAAGGGCTAAATAATACAGAAAATTCTTACCTTGATATTAACAAAATACTGACTTAGAGCAAAGAAAATTGAACCGATCCGAGTCAAAGAAAAATATATCTATCAAATTTTGAGGGGGGTTTATTTTTATTTATTTTTTAATACGATGCCAAAGATTCATTATTGAAAATAATAAACCAAAATATGTTATTCCTTTTGAAGATATTGTCGCTTGCTCTGTGTCAGCTGATTTAATCAATTAGTTTTATAATGACTGGAGGGAATTTGTCCAGTTTTTATCAAACACTCATTGAATTCAATGATGATTAAAGAGCAACGCCTGCCACTCCTGCCTGGTGTAAATGCCACACAATTTTGACTAATAATTTATTTGGATTGTTTAATATGACTAAACTTAACGCGGAAATTTATGTAACAAACTAGCTGTTTCGCCCGTGCTTTGCTACGATTCTTATATTGCTATATTTGTTTTTCAAGGACAATGGAAATTGGGGGGGGGGTATTTGTTTGTGTCAACACTGTACTGCACAATTGCAACCTTTAAAAAATAAAAAGCAAGATTTAAACGTTTCGCCAGGCGCCTTAGAGGCACGGCCATTCTGACCTCTTAGTATTTTCTAAATTTTATTTTACCCGTTCCCGGTTTCGAACTCGTAACTCTGGAATGGCTGGCCCTACCTTTTCAAAAAATGTCTTAAAATAAGGACTAAAGAGACACCTAAAACTTTCTTACTTTGAGTTGATATGTTGTCGCGACAAAATTTAAGATATCGGACCGTGACTGTCCGATTTTAAAGAAGAAATTGGAAATTTGGCCGTAACTCGAAAACTACTTGATATATTTTAGTTCTGATAATTTTCCTGGGGTCGTAGACCATTATTTTTTTTGGGGGGGGGTCCATTCCTATCATTTTTTAGTTATCTGCTACCGTTTGGGCTGTGGTATTGTAACAGACAACCCCTCATGCATAGGTACATACATACAAATTTCTGATTTATATATTAAGAAGAAGATATCATAAATTCGTCAAGTGAAAAAAACATTTGGAATCAGCTAAGGTTTTTAGATGCATAAAAGGCTAATTAACCCAAGATCCTTCAAATTTCATGACCTAGTCGGGCTAGCACTTAAACAAATGCCGTGAAATTTATCTTGTCCTCCCATTTGTGCAGAAATTAATCGTAGATCCCTTACCTTTGTTAACACAGTCTATGAGAGCATCTGAAATATTAACTTTTTGATCCACCACCAAATGGCAATACTTTCTGAGCGCATTGTACTCATCTTTATTTAATCTGGCTTTCCATTCCTCCAAAAACCAATTACATTCATGGCTTGCCACGTACAATTTTAATAAATAAGGCTTCAAAACCGGTTCCAAAAATTTTCTATCTCGTTCCGATCCTGAAAATAAATTAAAACGTAAGAAAAAAAAATCCATATGAAAATTGTGAAATTTGGCATAACCTTCTCTGTACCGTGCGCGCTCGGTGTATAATAATAATTTAAAATTATTCCCATTTGAAATGCACAATGCAAATTTTCCAGCACCTCCCAATATTGTATTAATTTCCGGCTACAGAGAAGTGAAAGCTAGTAAAATCTGTATAAAAAGGCGCGTCCACATTAGGCCGAATAAGTCCGATCGGCCTGTACCAAGCAACAGCCTGTTGTGTAGTGTAGACCTGTAGACGTCTCAAATGAAACCGAACTGCTCAATTGCATTCAATTACCTATTGAGTAATCAGATGAGGATCCAGATCAATCAATAATTAATGATGACTTTTGATGACATCTTTTGCATCGCATTCGGTACGATAAAGGTTTCTCTCATTTTTCCACTCCAACGCATATAAAAAAGCAAACCCTCAAACCACAACAAACTGTTTGGCCAAATCAGATTGATCTGTCCACACTGTAAACTTCCTTTCAATTTGGTTCAGCTTTCTTTGAACCGGTTATTTCTGTCTGGGAGGATTCGGCACGATTCGGTTCGGCTGTCGGTACGTCAGCAAGACCGGCATAGTGTGGATGTCCCTTTATAGTGTATGCCATATTATAAAGCTAACATAATTCTCATTTGAAATGCAATGCAAATTTTCTTTGATGTTCTCATTGAATTTCCCGGCATGAAAATTAATTATGCTCCACATTTTCAATGCATATTGAGGGTTGCATGGGTCAATCGAGTACTTATGAATATTAATGTTGTAAATCAAAGTACCTGGATTGAGCAGAACAGATAGAATGCTTCTGGGCATATTCTGTTGGGAAATATCAGGATTGTGGACAGAAAGTGAGCTTGAAAAGCTCATTGTCTTTGATGGGTGTACGTTAGAAAAAGTTAATGGTGAGTGTGTAATTGGTTATGGGAGATAGACAATTACAAGGCCGTAGCCAGGGGGGTCCATGGAGTCCAGACCCCCCTCCCCAAATTTCATTATTTTTTTATGCATGACTTATGTAATATTGTCAGGTGTAACTTATCATCACCACCAACAACAAAAACAACAACAGTAACAATAACAATAAAAAGAACAACATCACCCTCCATGATCATCATTTCAGGTGTTAGTCCTGGTTTGCCTGTCAATCCTTTCCACCCNTTGCCTGTCAATCCCCCCCCCCCCCCGCGCCAAAAAAAAATCTTGGATACGGCCCTGTACAATTATGAACGTGATTAGGAGATTTATCGGGCAGATATTTACACTAGTACCTATAGGGGTGAGTCATTTTAATGAATGAGGTATTTCTCGAAAACTGTTTATTTTATAAAACATATTAGGATGACCTTGAAATTTCTCTCAAAAGTTGCGTTCAAGTTTTTTTTAATGGAGCCCTATGCTTTTGATTGTGAAGATTTTTTTTTTTTTTTATGTGTTGCATTTGCGACATATCTATTTGGAAAAATACCCAATATCCTTTCTTTTACTAAGAGAAAAGTAATAGACTCTTGAATGGAAGGTAACCAACCACTAGGCACGGTTAATACCTGAACATTTTTTACCACCTGACCCTTAGAACTGTATTTTTATGTGGTCAAATACTCAAATTAATGACAAAAAAATCCTGCCTCTGCTGGGGATCGAACCAATACCCTCCTGAGATCGTTAGGGACTAAATAATCTCAAAAACTGTATGTCAATTCGAATTAAAAAATAAATGGCCGAAAGTATAAGCTGTATGACCGGTGTAAGGTGTATGTAAAGCTCAAGACTGACTTCTCTTTCTCTCTGGTAAATTCATATACCTCTGTAGAGCCATTTTAAAATATAATACACCAAAATTTCATCATTTGTAAAATCAAAATTCAGTTTCGATAAATCTTGTTTGACTTCTTCTAGAAGCTGATCGAAAGACAAATCAAACGATTTTAACTTGACGGTTTGTTTGTCCTTTGAAGTGTTTTGTTTGCGGACCAAATAATGATGTTTGGCTTGTTCAGACAGAACATTGAGTAGATAGACAATGTCGGCGGTGATATTGTCTCGGTCATTATTGTTGATGAATATCTTGTCCAGCTCTTTGTCGTACCAACATCCAGCCGCAGACTGTAAAAAAATCATGAATTATTTTTAATGGAAAGCAATTTTTAATTAATTTTTGAAGAATGATTTAGATTTGTTTCTGCTTAACGTCTCTTTAACATCAATTGGTCATTCGAAACTTGCAAACCAGCTGCCCTCATTGACATCACCCAGCCTGGGTTGGGCCGGAAAAAAGCCAGCATCACGAGGACGCGATCCCACGTGGACACCCATATGGTACAACCACGCTCGGTGAACGTTGCTTAACTTCAGTGATCTAAAATTTAGCTTTACATTAGTATTGTACTTCTAGCCAATGTCTATGGCATGTTGAATACACCAGTGTTCATATGATCACAAAAGTTAAACAACTGGGTTTTAGTAATTTTTCCTTAGTAATTTTTCCAACCGGGCCTCTTAGAAAATCCCGGTCTTGGGGGGATTCACCTCCATTCCCCCCCTCCCGTCGTGCCTGCAGGTTATACAGTGTCAACACTTCATTTAAAACACTTACATCATTCACAGTCAATGATTTAACTGAGAGTATCCCCCGTAGAAGCACACCAATATAATCCACCTGTCTCAACGAATAGTGTTTCATACCAATCAGTCGAACGTCCCTCAATGGGAGAAGATCTTCAAGAACATGACACCATTTAGTCAGCAAAGCGTCTTCCAGCTGACTCCAATGGGACTCCTCTTTTGGATTGATTATGAGTGTTGGAATTAATGAAACTTCAAAGAATCTGGCAACCAAATTTGAAATGATCTCTGCGTCGTATATGTAATCCTCTTCAGTGTAATGCATAACTCCTGTTGACAGTAAACAGATACAAACATACCGAAGTGACACAAGGCCCAAATGGAACAAGTAGGGATAAACTTCGAGTTTTTATCAAAAAAACAACTTCATCATCGAGGCAAGGTTTTGGGGGACGTTCATCTTAACACTTATATTGATAAAATAAGCAAACTTGTTCTTCTCATGAAATCGCTTATCCCTAAAAACTATTGCTCCATTCCGGGGACAGTTGTACCAAACAGAAGAGAAATATTCAAATTTTATTATCCGATAGATCCAAAGCCAGACTAATCCAAGCGCACACTCAAATGCAATCATCATACCTATACACTACCCTGTATATACTCATCATACTTATGCAATGCCGTACTCTGGGGGTCCATGGGGTCCAGACTTATGTAATATTGTAAGGTGTAACTCATCATCATCACCACCAACAACAACAACAACAAATATAACAACAACAACCTCATTATCAACAACAATATCAACAATAACAATATGACCTTCCATGATCATCATTTTCAGGATTTAGTCCTGGCCTGGCTGTCATCCTTCGACCCCCCCCCTCTCCCTCCCGTAAAAAGTCTTGGGTACGGCCCTCTACTTACACATGCATATATCAGGTATGTTCTCATCATTCTCTCGCCCCCTTTGCTCATCATTCACTTACTCTTACAAACACTCACTTATGATTCACACCTCCAAACAAACACTTAACATGAGTGAGTATTTCACACACTCATCACTCCCACAATATCATCTCCTCTCTTGTCCACGAACTAACACAAACAACGCCTGTAATTGCTCTACACTTCTTGTAACTTAGAATCAATAGTACGTAGACGGCTTGGTTAAAAAGAAAAAGATGACAACATGTTACCGGTTCCTTTATTTCATATTGGACCCTGGGCCAATGGGCGTGGAAATATTTCGATTGGTTTCAATGGAACAAACCACACCAAAATTTGATGTCAACGACAAAGTCGTGGCGATAATGATATATTTCCCACGATATTGTGTCGTACGACACGACGTATTTAATTGGGACGTATTTTTGAATTTAAAATTCTTCGAATAGGAAAGTTAAAGCCAAAGCAAAAATTCTTTCAAAGGTCGCGTTCTTGTTCAACGTCTCTTTAACATGTAAGGTCATTTGAGACGAGACAAACCAGGTACCCACATTAACCTCACCTAGCCTGGGGTGTGCCTCGAATATCCGGGCATCACAAGGGCTCGAACGTTGGAGTCACCCAAGGTTTCTTGAAACGTTCTTAAATTGCAAATATTAAGATTATTAATGTAATTGTGTAAGTACAATTACGATCATTTCAACTGATAAAGACCTCATTAATTAAAAAATATGACAATATAGATTCAGAATTTAAAAATAAAATTAATGATTTGAATTCACGATCTTTCAACAGTACTCAGACTGTCATCATCAGACCAGATCTATTAAAGAATGATGTAAACACTTCGTGTCAAGTTGTGATAGTGTTTGCATGGATCTATCATAGCTCTGATGATGATCGCCTGAGTGCTGTTGAAAGCTCACCAGCTCTTTATGTTTCTCTATAAGGAATATATATATATATTCATCCATGGTCTACTGATTCCACCAATAAATTCTTTCGGTTTTCGGTCTATTGGGAGTAAAAGTAGTAGACTTCCAGGTAGAGATGTGAGTTATGATAATAAATCACTCAGTAAAATGATCTAATCATTTTTATGACTCGTAATCATATGAATCAAGATCTAGCTCATGTAATCACACTCAATTGAATGACTTATTTTCATTCTCTTTTGTGCGAGTTTTTTTGCGAACTATCGATCAAACAAAACACTTAGTAAGGAATAATCCTGAAGTAGCCAATAGAATAATTTCATAATCAACCCACGGAGAGAACACACACACCTGTCTCTTTTTATTTCACTTGACTACAGCTGCTCTCTCTCACTCTGCATTTTTTTTTCTATCTTTCTCTGTTCTCCGCAGTAAAATGATTTTTTTTCCATTTCAATCATTTAATCGTATTGTGATTCATGAGTCAGCAAAGTGATTTGACTCATTTGAGTTAATAAATCACTCATGACACATCTCAACATTTACTCACCTCCACCTGGAGAGTTTATCATTAGATTGTATTTTGGAAAGAAATAAGAAGGATATTTTTGTGTTTTCAACGCCCTCACCAAGTCATCCATCAATTGCAATACATGAAGTGACAGTGACTGCTCATTCCATTTGTTCAACGTGCTCAAACAACACTCGCCAGTGTTCTCCAGTCTGTACCATAACAATGTCTTAATCATGTATCTACTGGATACTCTTCCAGCGGTGCTGGACCTTCTAATGTCCTCCAAAATAACGATAAGTATTTTATACACTCTAGTGATGAGACTGTTACTGGAATAATTTGTCAACATCATTGATTCGGCGACAGGAAATCGAAATTGCCAGCAAAGTTTTCTATCATCACATCGAATAGTTGGATGAGGAACTGCAGGTACCATGTAAAATCCCTGGAATATGAAAAGTTATACTGACACCTTTGGTTCAGTCCTACCAACAAAGCTCATGAGGCTTTCCAATAAAATATTTTCATTGGTAAACAAGGGCATTAAAGCTTGAATTAAAGTATTAAAGTGGTATCACTGATACCACCTTAACACTCTTTAAAGCTTGAATTCACAGTTCGCAACCTTTTAAGTTCTAATAATACGGAACTTCTAAAGAACAATATGATATTACCAGCTTAGCTTTAATCTATCTCCTTTCAAAACTTCAGACACACTTCTAGAGGTGTTATCACACTATTTGTCATGATTCCAAAATTTTCTATATTTGTTGAGTCTGACACTCGTTTAAACCCTATCGGACTATTTAGACAAATTTTGATTACTTTTTTGTTTGATATCAAAGCAATAATATAGCAAACTTATCAAATATATTTGACGATCACACTGTTTGGTCTGTTTGAAGTCGAGAAAATGATACCACCTTAACACTTAAAATATAGGAAAATATAAAAACTAATCAATCCTACTTACAGTAGTTGCCATACTTTGAAAAAATAAAGCATCAATATGTGATAATGGTATTCGAATTGGGAAATCTGTGGTTCTTGGCCATCCTTGGAACTCTATTCCTAATATTAACGTTACATCGACCTCAGAGTCAGCAGTATCTGGTAGAATGGAATAATCAGGAAGAAATCCTATCTTCAAATGAATACAGTTTGCTGATTCTACAATGGCAATTCGAAAGTCTTTTGGATCAGGAAACTTTATCTTATCACTATTAGCTGAAAGAGAGAAAAACTGATTTAACCACAATTGGTGGCATTGGTCGTTAAAAGTAAAAATTTACGAAATATATACCTGCAGCAGAAGATTAAATTTACCTTACATTATAAAATCACCAGTGGCGGCTTTAACAAAAAATATAATAATGTGATGCTGTAGTTGCCCTGGTAATGCTGTGATTCCCGCAGGA
Organism: Pachypsylla venusta; assembly: GCA_012654025.1. Classification (NCBI taxonomy): domain Eukaryota; kingdom Metazoa; phylum Arthropoda; class Insecta; order Hemiptera; family Aphalaridae; genus Pachypsylla; species Pachypsylla venusta. Next base: position 29,732,554 of record CM022875.1, read on the forward strand.
GTAAGTTGTGAGAATGCAATATTATGCGTTTAACACAAATAAGAGCAAGCATCACAAGTATTATAGGTAACTCTTGGAAAACAACTGAATGGCTGTTACAAGCCCTCTTAAAAGGAATAAATAACTGAATACATGCCCACCATAAATGGGTAATAGACACCATTACTCCAACAAATCCCAGATTTCTAAATTCAGTAGATATTATGTAGTTTCGTTTCTACGTCCACATTATGTTAATCGACACTGTCGATTGACAATGACGTTCGACAAATGCGACATTTGCTCCGTCCACACACACCATTGCTGTGTGGATGTATTTTGTCAATGTCACTCAGTCGACTAGTAGAGTAGTCCTGTGCTGTTTGATTTATTTTTTATTTTGGGGGGTTGGGGTCNCATTTGGCTTCCCGTCAAACGATTTTTTCAGCCAAAATATCTCTAAAATTTCTGCACGAATACAATACTTTATCTTCTATGGAAGAGAAAGTAAAAAGGAAAATTGACTTAGGTTCTTATTCGGATGTCTCACTTCTCCGCTTGCATAAAAGGAGGAGGAAGAATATTAGTTAGGTTAGGTTAGAGGTGAGACTTCCGAATATTTACGCCTATTTTCAAGTTTTTTGATACATTTTTTGTTTCAAGTTTACGGTTGTTTAAGTTGTTCATATTTAGTCATAAATATGAACATTTAAGTTTAATATTATTATGAACATTTAAGTTTTACGTTAAAAAAATGTTATTTTTAAAAAAATTTATACTATTGTATCATTATTTCACAAAAAACTAAGTGTTTAAAGATTTTTTTGACACGTTCGACAAGTTCTACACGTCCACACTTACTATTTTATTCATTCGACTCGACATCTTGTCATAAAAAAATACACTTCATTCGGGTTACATTCTACTCGACACGTCCACACTATGTCAACTGTGTCGATCGACACAGTCGACATAGTGTGGACCCTATACACGACAGCTCTATCTCTCACCTTGTCCATAAAAAACTCTCTGGTTTGCAGGAACGCTCAGAATATGATGTAAAATTTCGGCATCCACCACTTTTCCTGGAGAACCACAATGACTTGATTCGTCCACATCTCCTAATGTTTTAATAAGGTCTGGTCTAGAAGAAGCTTTCGCCAGAAGTTCAACAAATTTTTCTTGTATCTTATCTCTGAAATATACGTTAGATTTTTTTAAAAAAATGTTGTCAATGCGATTTCCGTTAGGCAAATCTAGCTCATTTTAGAACAATGTGGGTCTATAAAACCTAAAAAAATAATCAGTAGATACGGGGATTTCCAAAATATTATCCCCATGCCAGCCACAGAAGGCGACTATGGATCTGGACATATTTTGTATTATTTACATGCCTATGGAGGATGCAATGGGAAGCCAGATTTCCCATTGCATCCTCCATAGGCAGATTAAGATGGAGTCATTAGATTAGAATGCAGTCATCAGATTAGAATGGAGTCAGCAGATTAGAATGGAGTCATCTGATAAAAATGGGGTCATCAGATTAAAATGGAGTCATCACATTAGAATGGAGTCATCAGATTAAAATAGGGTCATCAGATTAGAATGAAGTTATCAGATTAATATGGAGTCATCAGATTAGAATGGAGTCATCACATTAAAATAGAGTCATCAGATAAAAATGGGGTCATCAGGTTAGAATTGAATCATCAGATTAAAATGGATTCATCAGATTAAATGGAGTCAGCAGATTAAAATGGAATCAGCAGATTAAAATGGAGTCAGCAGATTAAAATGAGACAAGAATCAACAATATGATATCATTGATAGTCAACGGTCATAGATTCCGACATGGCACAGGCGGCAGAATATCAAGGATTAGGATCCGATATCCGATACGGCTTATTTTTATGTAATGACGAATTTTATATCATTTTTATGGTATTTCTTATTGATAGGCATAAAACACACATGACAGATACGGACGGCTGTTCATTTACGAATCTAATTTAGCATTTATGGCAAAATTAGGTTTGGTGACCTCTGGTTGATATTTCATCTCATACCAACCTCCGAAGACATCCATCATGTCCAATGAATTCGACCCATGATTCCATTCCTTCGCCTTGGATACGCACTTTCCCATAACCTTGTGGAGTCCCATCTTGTTCCAAAACATGACAATAGCATTGTGGAATATCCTCATCTTGTATGACTGTTGGACTTGAAAGAGAGTCCAGTCGCAGTATGTAGGAGAACTCATTTGTGATAGAAGTCTGTGAAGACAAATTGAAAATTAGGAAATCTCATATTTTCCCACTCACGTTCGAGTGATGAACTGCGTAGGTTCTGGAAGGGTAAAATAATGAATGTCCTTCAGAAAACAATGAAAATCTCCAGTGATCCAAGCGAAATTGATTTGAATTTTCGAACTTCTGTGGGAGGCATATTTTCATTTCGCTGCACTAAAAATAGTTACTTTCTGGAACACTGAGATCACCACATCACAAGAAACAACCCAATCGGTAAAAAAACCTAATGACACTACTGGACGCACATACAGGGTGTCTCTGATGCAATAGTTTTCCATTGCGATTAAGTGTAAAAGATAGCAGCACAGTTGTTGTCATACTTGCTAGCTAGCTCCCACCAGGGCCATTGAGAGAGTGGGGGTGACGGGGGTAATTCCCCCCCGGGCCCGGGCTTTTGGAGGGACTCATAAGCTATTGTTCATTTTATTAAAGGGGCCCGTATTGTTTTATTCCCAGGCCTGGATTTTCTCTCGGCAGCTCTGCCTCCCCCAAAGGTGTGTACAAAGTACATTGAGAACCATTTTTGATCTGTACTCAAAACAGAGCGGGAGTTATTCCGAGTTGACTTTGAACAAATAAAGAAGCGCACGTTCAAGCTTTTCCAAATCTGTTCTCGGGATAGAGAGCCTCGCCCCATTTTGTCTGTTGACCTGATACTGAATTGAAGCCTAACAAAATCGAATGACTCCTAAAGTAAAAATTTAATGAAAACGATCTAGATAATATAAAAGTGAAATCTAAGATATTTATCTTATCTGGTTACCGACTGCGAACCTTTCGCTGTAGAATATGCCAATCATGATGGTTAGGTTAAAAGCTACTATGAACTTAGGTACTAACCTGATTTAAAAATTGTGGTTCAGAAGTGATCAGAAATGAGCAAGAAAATCTTGGATCGATTTTACCAATTGTGCTAATCAATTTTTGAATTAATCTTTCTATAACAACCTCTACTTCATACTGTTTTACCCTTCCTTCAGCTGAAATGATAAGAATTATTTAGTAAAACGTGGGTATGGGCCACATTTCTTAAGGCCTCTGCTCAGCATGAATATGAAGCTTCCTTATCTTTTCTAGATCGACAGCAGAAGCTATGTTGGAAGCAAAACCTTTGGAATGCACCACGGAAAACAATACCTCCCTCAAAAGAACCCTGCACAAGAAGATAGGAAATGCTTTCGGTCTAATTCTCTGAAATTTTGGCGACAGGTAGTTTTAAGGGTGAAGATCATATGTGTCAACGGGATGTAGATCGAAAAATGGACAGTTGTCCGTTATATAAAGTAAAATTTTAAAAAAAGCAATTATGAACTCAAAGAGTTTTATGAAAATTTTTGAAAGAAGCAAATATGACCCGTTTCAAAATTAATCTAAAGGGTGTCTAAAAAGCTCTGCTATTGTTATAGATGATGAGTTTATTATATTACTGGCTTAAAAAAATACCCTCCCCCCACCCCAAATTTTGATATTTTACTGAATCGTAAAATCCAAAAATAGCAATTTTTTATATGAATTTTTTATAATATTTGCATCGTGTGTGCTATACATATACAGTAAGGCCCAGAAATGAATACAGTAGAACAATATGAGGTTTATTATTTTCAATAATGAACCTTTGACATCGCCACCAAAACAAAATTAGTCCCCCCAAGATTTGATATATTACGTTTCAAGGTACGTAGAATCCAAAAATCGAATAAAAAATATAAAAATTTAGTATGGACCGACAGTGACCTAAAATTTCGGGGTATAATTAGAGCCCAGATGGGACCTATATACCAAATTTCATCCAAATCGGTCAATGCTAAGTGGCAAAAGTGCCCATCACGGTGGACAAACGTATTTTTTTTATTCGATTTTTAGATTCTACGCACCTTGAAACGTAAAATATCAATTTTGGTTTATTATTTTCAATAATGAACCTTTGGAATCGTCACGAGAGAAAAAAAATACCTTCCCTCAAAATTTGATATTTTACTTTTCAAGGTACGTAGAATCCAAAAATCGAATAAAAAAATCCGTTTGTCCGTCGTACGCCGTGATGGGCACTTTTACCACTTAGCGTTGACCGTTTTGGATGAAATTGTATATAGGTCCCATCTGGGCTCTAATTGTGCCCCGAAACTTTTGGGTGCTATCGAATACACCCTTGGCGGTTTTTGCCGCTTTTCACTAATCCTGTCTAAAAAGAGAATGGTAATAGCCAGAAACTTCAAATTTGGTATGTATGTCAAATTTTGGGTCTAATTACTAATTACACCCCAGATTTGCCCCCCCTCAATTTTTTGGGGGCAGATATTTTTTAGACAGTAAAATAATAAACCCATGTGTCACGTTGGCAGTTTTTTTTTTCTACCTATAATGTGCTTGATACGAAATGAACAATTAGTATTAGTGGGTGGTTATAAATCTCATGGGACAAAAAGGGCGTAATTGTGTCATAAACGAGTGCGTCAGAATAATGATGCTTCACTGAAAATAGTAAAGGGCAATCTTGACAGTCAGTCATTCAACATCTTGTTAAATGCTCATTATTTATAACGAGACAAATTCTAGGAAAAACTCATGCATGCAGTGACGTCAACTCCGTAACCCTTTGCGGTGAAGGAGGCCTCGTACAATTATTGAACTCAGATTTTTTTATTGAATCCTAAAATATTAACTTTTAAATAAATAAAAACAAAACACTTACCAAAAACACTATTTATAGTTATTTATAAAAAAACTAGTTTCTTTAGACTCGACTAGACTGATGATGAGTCGAATGATTCGAAACTAGTTTTTTTATAAATAATTATAAATAGTGTTTTTGGTAAGTGTTTTGTTTTTATTTATTTAAAAGTTAATATTTTTAACTCTTATAATGAACATATTATTCAAAGATTTAAGCCTAAAATACTAGAGATTATTATTCCCTTCTATTTCGCTTCAATCAACAGCTACTCAGTTTTTCTCATGAGGCTGAATGAATGCCAAACAACTCTTGGTGTCTTAGAGAGGGACTCCCACCCGAGTAATAAACACGACCGATCTTGCTTAACTTCAATAACCTGACGGAACAGTGTATTGAACATGATAGAGTGGAGATATGTTTCATCAATATTTAGGACCATATTATAAAACTCCACTTGAGTGGTCACTTCAGACCACTTGAGTGTCTGATTTAAATTTTAGTGACAACTCACACTTAAATGGAGTTTTATTATATGGTCCTTTAAATATAGCGTTGTAAATTCAAGACGGAGTTTTACCCTAAATTTTCTGGACACTTAGAAACCGGTATTAACATACCCAGTCAATGTTGGGTCAGAATAGCCAGCATCACGAGGGCTTGAATCTACGTGGTTATTCACCAACTCAAACCTTACTGGATGTTGCTTATCACAGCAGTTCCCACGAGACTGGTATATCAATCAGTGTGTTATTGACGCTGATTGATATGGCCGTAATTTGCTATGCTTGCATGAGGATATATAAAACAGCCTCAGTCGGTAAAGTCAGTAGATTCATAGCCAGAAGGCTAGTGGTTCGAATTCAACCATGAATATCAGATTTGCAAATAAGAACACTAGGAATTGTGACAAACATATTAGCTTAACACAGCTAAATTGTTCTTCTTTTTTATGAGGGAATTTTTCAATAGATATGACCATTAATTTCTTACTCCATACATTGTCACCTCCTACGACCAGCATGTGGGGTTGGACGCCTTGGCAATATTCTTTTGAAGAAAAAAAGCACAGAGAATCAGTTGCAGGTAACCGAAATAAAGTGAATTCAATGCTTTGGAGCATGGACAAAAATCATTATTCAGAATGTATGGACGACCAGTGTGTATGTCGCTATCTCAACTTGTGACTCATTCATGTCCCTATTTAATTTTTTTTTCGATGGGGGGACTTTTCTCCGCCACTGAAAATATGCAGAAATAAATTCAAATGTGCTAAAAGTAGAATGCGAAAATTTTATTTGGAACATCAGATTTGAGATACGTGAGTGATATATCAGGAAGTTCTCAGCATGGCTCTAGGACTGAGGAGGGCGAGGTAATACTAATGACCTATATGTCCTATACAAGGTGTACTCAGCATGGCTCTAGGACTGAACAGGGCGAGGTAATACTAATGACCTATATGTCCTATACAAGGTGTACTCAGCATGGCTCTAGGACTGAGGAGGGCGAGGTAATACTAATGACCTATATGTCCTATACAGGGTGTACTCAGCATGGCTCTAGGACTGAGGAGGGCGAGGTAATACTAATGACCTATATCTTCTATGCAGGGTGTACACAACATGAGTCTAGGACTAAAGAGGGCGAGGTAATACTAATAACCTATATGTCCTATACAAGGTGTACCCAGCATGGCTCTAGGACTGAAGAGGGCGAGGTAATACTAATGACCTATATATCCTATACAGGGTGTACTCAACATGAGTCTAGGACTGAAGAGGGCGAGGTAATACTAATGACCTATATCTTCTATGCAGGGTGTACACAACATGAGTCTAGGACTGAAGAGGGCGAGGTAATACTAATGACCTCTATGTTCTATACAGGGTGTACTCAACATGTCTCAAGAACCAATTGGAATGTTAAGAGGAAACAAAAAGCGTTCATAATCAGCGTATAAATTTTTTGAATACAAAGATTGCAAACTTAAAAATGTTACCCCGACTACCCCAAATAAAGAAATGCGTGTTTCAGCGTTTTTCGAAATTTAAATCCCTTATGTAAAAAAATGTAAAAATGTCTATGTATATTTCTTTGCGTTATTACATGTCATAATGGTTCTGGGCATCATAGCATTACAAGGTATTTTCAACATTCACTCCAATATCACTAAGCCTAAGCTACATTTTAACAATTCTTACCTTATAATTCTACACTTGTCGCTATTACCATAGCACCTCAAGTGAAAATCTTCAATGTCGCGTTGTCGCACCGAACTTTTCTGACTCTCATACAGCAAAATCATGGGTTCCCGTTATAAGTGAAAAATTTAAATGTCGTGTTGTCGAATCGAACTTTTTGGACTTGCATAAAACAATTTCATGTGTTGCCGGATTAATTGCAAACGAATAGATACATCCGGGACAAACATACATTATCTTTTATATTTAGATAGAGAAGATCGTAACTATTACAGATTATCCGTAAAGAAATTTTAATTTAAAACAGATCGTAAATGACTTTTGTGTATTGTATTCATAGATAGACGAACAGCTGAACCCTTGAGAGTAATCTGCGAGCTTAATGGATAGCATAGAGCTTGTTACAAAGGTTTTAACAAAAGCTGTCGACCATGAAATGGCTGGAACAATAGATAGTGCTAAAAAGGGTAAAATGTATAATTACTATCCTCATGTAGCCAGAAAGTTAGGTGAGGACGAAGCGAGGAATGCATACCAAGTGTTTCTAGTGTACAGTAGCGTGCATATTTTGAAAAAGGAGTGAGGACGAAGTCAGGAATGCATACCGAGTGTTTCTAGTGTACATTGGCGTGCATATTTGAAGAAGGAAACTACCTACTTCTCAACTACCTACTGTTCCACTTTAAAAAATACTAGTCAAATTTGTAAGGACAGAATTTGATTTCAAAAGCCAACAACAACTGGTGTCCCAAGAGGACATCCAAGTTTTCAACAAATTCGACGTTATTTAACTTCACTGATCTGACAATTTTCCCGATTTTTTCAACGTGGTAAAGTCGTTAGCTGACTAATGATAAAGCAGGTAACGGGCTCACAATGTATCCTCACGTGCACATTATGCGGTGGGGATTTTTTTTTTTGGAAATCCAGGGGCCAGACAGCGTCAGTGGCACGTTCAATAAACTAGCTTCTCTCAGATCAGTGAAGCTTACATGTTCGATGATCAAGTAGGTTCGAGCCCTCGTGTTGCTGGCTACTCCTGGCCCAACTTGCTGGGTGAGGTCAATGTGGGTATCTTTTGAGAACGCTCGTCTCGAATTACCATAATGTTATGTAAAATGTGAATGTAGAACCTCTTTGTAATAATGCATAACGGTCTTTTTTACAACTTTTGTGGGTGTCACAATATTTCTAAGAGCCCATGTACTAATAATCTTTTCAATTATCTACCAAATCTTTTTACTCTCGTAATGCCACCACTGGTCGCTACTCACATTAAAGTAGCTACTCAATCGAGTGAGCCCCAAAATCATAAGCACTAAGTCGAAAATTTTCCAAACCCCGTCGGGGATTGAACCCGGGTCCCCCAAGTGTAATCCCAGTGAGACTAGAATAGGAGGACTGCTCGAATCATCATATAATTATTTTAAAGAGATGACGTAGAATACATTAGTTCCATTCATGTTAGTCAAAAGCACATGGTGCCAAAAAAGGGAAGTTGATGGTTTTACGACCGACCCCGGTACTCGGAGATACTTCAGTTCATTATGTATGAAGCATTACATGTGTTTTTTCTTTAATCATTCATTTAAAATTTAAACTAGTGGATCAAGATGATCAGGTGTTCACGTTAGTGTTGTAGTCATTTATAGAAGAAGAAAAAATCTAAATCAAATTTAAAAAAAATATTCTCAAAAAACAAAATATAAACATGTATACCAAATTTCGCCAAAATCGGATGAAAACTGTGCACATATCGCATAAAAAACAAACATACACATATACAAATGCATTTCGGGATGTATACCGCGGGTCAAATGTGGAGTTCACTAACGTTCTCAATTATTGTAAATCAAGTATATTCATAGAGATCACTTGAGTTTTTTACTTAAGGGATACAATCGTCACCCTGACATTCTAACTAGGTAAAGATAAAAAATCGGATTGAAATTCCCTCAAATGAAAATCCTGATTGCGTCACCGTTCCGTACGAAAATATTTTATAATAATTAACTAATCATTCTTTTAATGCTGTGATGCCTAAATGTTTATTACTTGTCACGGTAACTATATATAGCGGATGCAGGGGTGCCCCCCCCCCCTTTCAACTGAAGAACTGTATCCTGTTAGAGATCCTCTGTTAATAAAAACTTACCTGCCTGTTTCAAGTAGACATTATGAAAATGACTATTAATAGTTTCCAACTGAAGTTCAGAGAATCTGATATCACAAGCTTCTAAAAGTACTCCCCTATCAGGCAATCTATCACTGCTATAGGAACAACCCATAGCTCTACTGATATCTATCACTTGGCAATGGCCTACTCGACTGCATGACGTTCCTTGAAACACTGCCTCTGCTTCTCGCTCGCAGAGTTCTGTCACATTTTAAAACGGAAATAAAAATAGAGACTACGGAAGCAAGGGCTGGACCAATGAATGGAGAAGCTTCCTCTGATATGCAGGTAATGCACGAGGTACTCAGGTGTCATTATCATCATCATCAGTGGAACTCAGAATTATTGTTTGATTATCAGTCTGTGTTGATTTCAAATAACACCCAAATCTACCTACTCAGAATGTCTTGAAGGTATATTTATCGAATCTTTAATATTTTGAAGATAGAAACTTGGGGTTTGTATTAAAATGTTCCCTGCTTCCAGGGGCGTACACAAGGGGGGGCTAGCCGGCTAGAGCCCCCCCCCCCCCCCGATTTTTTTTTTCGGGTTAAACCATCAAATGTGAAACGCGAGTGTATATCATCTAACCCTGTGCTTCTTTTTCAATGTCACGCAGAAAACACTTTTTGGGATACTTACATAACAAAGTGCTAAGTTACGACATTTTTTTTTCTATATTCCTCATCCTATAAAAAGGAAAGTATTTTTAGAGACTTGAAATTTGGTACGTATGTCAGTTTTATGCCATTAACGGCAAAAGAAGCTTTTAGTGGTAATTGAATATACCGTTGGCGGTTTTATGCCGCTTTTAGCATTTTCCTATATCCTGCTTAAAATGAGACCGGCAATAGCTAGAACTTTAAACTCGTTGCCTATTCATATCAATTTCATACAAGAAATTTAAAAATACAACTTAGGTTGAAGTTTGATTATCGTTTATCGTTGATGGCGGCGCATTTCGAAATCTCGCCCCTGGCACCTAACAACCACCAGGCGGTCCTGCTTTGAAAACTGTCTTTGTAAAGCCCTATATTAACACTTTGTTTATATTAACTCTGTGAAACTAGATGTTTTTTTAATTTGGCTTAACATCTCATTAACATCTATTGGTCATTCAAGACAG
>CM022875.1:29771356-29804902 GCA_012654025.1 Pachypsylla venusta
TATCCCTTGTAGAACCGGATATCTGACGGTGTGAAAAACCTGGTGAATTGCTTCGTGTAAAGATACACTGGTGCTTTCTGGAACTTGGCCTGGCGCACTGCCGTGCGCTCAGATATATATATTTTTTTTTAATTTGGCTTAACGTCTCTTTAACATCTATTGGTCATTCAAGACGGGGTTTTTAACCCGTCCAACGATACGTGGTGTTCCCAAGCGGTCACCCATCCAAGTACTGACCACGCTCGACGTTGCTTAACTTCAGTGATCTGACGGGAACTGTTGTATTCAACGTGGTATGATCGCTGGCTAATAATAATAAAATTGAGTTGGTAAAAGATTCCAGAGATTATATTATTGCTAGCGACTAGCGGGTTTACCCGTGCTTCACTACGGCCTCTAGTTTGCACCTTAGAGGCATCGCCGTTCCCATACTAATACAATAAGTACTAAAAGTATTTTATGATTTCCATTACAAAAATCGAAAAATCGGACGTAATTCGAAAACGGCTCAATATTTTTTGCGAACTATGACCTAAATTAAAGCTTGAAAGTCCTTCTAGAACTATCCTGCTTTGAGTTGGTATATGTTGTCGCGACAAAATTTAGAAATAGGACCATGACGGGCTAAATTCGGTCAAAAATAGAAAAATCAGCCGTAACTCGAAAACGGTTTGACATTTTTGAATTCTAATACTTTTTCTGGGGTTTCAGCCTATGGTTTCTGGGGGGGAGGGGTCCATATTAATCAATTTTTCGATATCTCTTACCAATAAATATTATTGATACATAAATTTATCGTTACACTGAGTTTCATTATTATAGATTGCATGAGGCACTTGTATGAGTAATGCTGTAATCAAGGCCGTACCCGGGGGGTCCATGGGATCCAGACCCTCCCCGCCCCAATTTCTTTTTTTTTATGCATGACTTCTGTAATATTGTAAACACCTTAACACTCACCATCTCCACCACCAACAACATCATCAACAAGAACAACAACAATAACAACAATATCATCAACAACAACAGCATCAACTTCCATGATCATCATTTTCAGGTGTTAGTCCTGGCTTGGCTGGCATCCTTCGGACTCCCCATTGGGCCTTACCACAATGAAACTCTATATTTACACGATTCAGTTGGTAACATTCCTAAGTTCACTCTATGAAACTCTATATTTACACGATTCAGTTGGTAACATTCCTAAGTTCACTCTAAATTTTTTCAAGCAAAACTGCTATGGCTCGTTTTCAATTTTAGGTTAGAATCTCAAACTCACCTGAAAACCAGGACATTTGAGGTCTGAGACACGACCCCTACCTTCCATTGTGAAGGTTGTCAATAACTTAAACATCCTTGTCCCATGTCCCATATCCATTTTACTTTGGCATAAATATTTTATTTCATTTGTCTCCCTTTTTATAGTTTTGGGAGACATAAAAAATATAACATTACATCCATAAAAAATATGGTGTGAACATCACACCACTTTCCTTGTCTATAAAATTATTGTAATGGGCTGAAATTTTTGATGTCGAATTTTCAATGCCAAAACGATTTTTGAGGTCCCCAGAGCCCAAATTTCGAGTTTCGACGTCTCCGTGGCAGAGTGCGTACGACATTCGGCTTGCACCAGGGAGGTTCCGGGTTCGATTCCTGGACGGGTCGAAAATTTAATAAAGGTTTTTTTAAATTTTCTACTTCGTCTGGTTGTGATTGGGGGTAACTCAGCCTCCTGAGTACAATTGAGTAGCTATGATAATAGCGACAAGTGGTAGCATTACAAGGAAATTGTTAAAGTGTAGCTTAAACTTAGTGATATTGGAGTGATTGTTGAGAATACCTTGTAATGCTATGATGCCCACTAAAATTGTGACATAACACAAATAATACAGACAGATTTACAAACAACTTTATCACTAAAATACACAAGTACCCGTTAGAATAATCAACGTTGGTCGTACTTAGTACTCGGATGAAAGTCCGTTCAAAGACGATACTTGTTTACTTATTTTGTTTGTTTTTCACTTTATCTTAATTATCCTAATTTCTAAAATTATTTTGTATCGACTACAAATAAATTGACGATATAAAGCGCTCGTGACACATCAATTTATCTGTAGTCGATACAAAATCAATTTAGAAATTATATTTCAAAATGACTACAAACAATAATATTTCCTATTTAATTAACCTGTTTAACTAGTTGCCTCCCAATTGACTTTTTAGTTAAGAAATGAATTTTAACTATCCTGGTAGGTATTATACTAAAATGAGAAGCGAGGGGTCACTGAGAAAATGAAAATTTCTTGTCTAAAAAGAAAAAAAAACTTGCCTTGAAATATTGAAAGGTGTTAATGATGTTCTTGATCCCTTATCGAGTACCTATCTATTTTTGAGATACACTTTCCCCCTGGCATTTTTTTTAAATTCTTTCTAAGGATATGCAAATGTCCTATGGCGCTTCGGCACTGTTGTCATAATCAAAGTCAACCCCCCTTTGGGCTCCCCAATTTATTTGGAATTACTTACCATGAAATGATACTGAGTAAACGACCAAGTATAAAATTAGCATGTTGACTTCGGATTTCAAAATACACCTTCTCTCAGTAGTTCTTCTGAAATAAAATAATGAGGGTTTTGATTACACAATTTATTTGTCTGTCTCAAGGCTCTCTTCTAGTAACTATAATTGAAATGTTCACAGATACATAATTATTAAAACAAGACCTTGACAAATATTTGAAACCATCACAGAAATACAAGAATGAACAGAAAAATAGTTATTGAAAACAGAATCTTATTTTAGTATGATATATATACTTTAGCGGGTTTTCTTTTTAAAACTAAATTTTTGAATAACATTGATTAATTATAAGTGTCATAATCAGTGGAGTCGAAAGATGGATGGAAGGACGGTGGGTAGGTACTCCGTCACCGATTCGAAAATAGTTTCTATGTAAATGAAAATAAATAGTGTTCTGATTAACTTTAAAATATTTTAAAATTAAATAAAACAATTTACATGTAGGTATTTATTTTTTAATTCAAAATTGATATGTTTTTCAAAAAAATTACAGCCCATATAGAAAAGTCATTATTTTGTATATTATTTTATTATTATTTTTATTTAAATTTTATTTTATTTTTCGCAATACAAGGTTTATTATTTATTAATTTTTATAAATATAAAATTATATTATATCAGAAATTGAAATCACTTCCGTACGTAGTTCATTAATTTGTACTTATTTTAAATAAAATTGATTAGTGTTAGGTAAGTAAGTAAGAATTAATTAATAAAGATTTAAATACAACACAACGTCAAGAAATAATTATCAAGTGAGGTAAGTCTTGTGTAGGTAATAGATATTAATTAGGAACCTACTGGAGTTTGGTTGTTACCGAACCAAACCAATCGACCCTACCAGTGGTTGTCTGTCCTATACATTCATTCGACTGTTCATATGAGATCATGAATTGAGTGACGGAGGACCTTTGTGTTCACTATGATTTGGTGACAGTCAAATATATCCCTATGGCACGTTGAATACACCAGTTCCCGTAAGATCAATGAAGTTAAGCAACGTCCAGCGAGGTTGTTTCATGTGGGTTCACGTCCTCGTGATGCTGGCTATTTTCCGGCCCAACCCAATATGGGCAGCTGGTTTGCAAGTTTCCAGGAAATGGAGGGTAAAACTTCCGTTTTGAATGACCAATAGATGTTAAAGAGACGTTAAGCAAAAAATATATATACGAGTATATATATTTTTTATATACTCGTATATAAAAAATAGGTTTTTACATGTAATTTTCGACTTAAGGTTGGCATATCCTCCCAGTATGTCATAAAATAGGAACGATAGTAATTTTTGGTGTAATTTTTAATCAGGATACCAATGAAACCATTATCACGAAAATCGGTCCTACGGTTCTGGACTTGGAACCGATATAGTGGACTAAGGTTCCTTCATGGAATAATGGTTGTTCATGGAATAATGTTTTGATAATTTTTGATAATTTCGTGAAAAATGGCAGGAACCTACTTTTTTGAAATTGTAATTTCCTCAATTATCAGAAACTGAGTTGCCTAAAATAACAGTGACGTACATACCCAGTAATACAAAGGGCGTGGGTTCGAGTCATCTAATTGCATGGATTTTTTTAGTGGATATATCTTCTGTTTTTCGTTTGATGAAATCTTGTTTAATCAAAGTGAATTGAAACAGTCTTGCTTGCTAGTCAAGTAAGAAGACTTGTTGTTTGAAGTCAAGATTGGAAGTTCGATTTCCGCCCGAGGTAGATTTTCCCCAAAATGTGGAATTAATTCTCAGATCTTATTTTTTATATTTTTTTTTTATGCCATATCTTCTTCTCCCTTCGGTTTCTGGACGCTCTATCAATTTGTCATCAACAGTCAGCAGTCTTCAAAGCTTTATCACTTAGGTATTCCATTACTGGAGTGAGGGGGGGCCTACAATTTGATAGAGGGAGCCAAAACATTGTAATTATTTATTAGCGTCCAGAAACCGAAGAAAGAAGAAGAAGATATGGCATCAAATCATTAAAAAAAAAACCACTCGATCTGAGAATTAATTCCATCTTTTGAAGAAAATCTACTTAGGGCCGAAATAGAACATCCAATCTTAACTTCAAGCGACAAGTGTCCTTACTTCACCAGCAAGCAAGATTGTTTCGATTCACTTTGATTAAACAAAATTTCATCAAACGAAAAACAGAAGATGCAATTAGATGACTCGAACCCAGGCTCTTTGTATTACTAGATATATACGTCACTGTTATTTTAACTCAGTTTCTGTGTATTGAGGAAATATCAATTTCAAAAAAGTATTAACCATTATTCCATGAAGGAACCTTAGTCCACTGTATCGGTTCGAAGTCCGGAACCGTACGTCCAATTTTCGTGATAATGGTTTCATTGGAATCCAAAAAAAAATACACCAAAAATTACAATGATATCTATTTTGTGACATACTGGGAGGATATGCCAACCATAAGTCGAAATTCACATGTAAAATTCTAAGAGAAAACTAGAAAGTGCAAACCCTGCATATATCCCTGATAGCGTTTATTGCACTCTAATTTTGTATCTATGAAGTAAGGCAACGTCCACCGAGGTTTTACTTATTGGGTGACCACGACCACGAATGGGTGTGAGTTCAATATGGAGGGTGAAACACCCGCCTCGAATGGACAATAGATTTCAAAGAGACACTAAGCAACAACATCAAACCATGAAACTATCCAACGAATTTATCACACTGAATTCACCAGTTCACCCCAGATCATTGAAATGTCCCTTCTTGGACACAACGTGTCATTGGTTCTTTCGAAGTTCACTCAGCCTCGTAAGGACAACTAAGTAGCTGTTGTTGATATAACGTAATGTAGAGATCGTAAGGAGAGTACATTGAAGGCGCCCAGCTTTCTAATGTAATAAATAGGTGATCAATGGAATGTTATGAGATACCAGTCCGGTGATGGGTTATTTAATAGCAAAACCTGGTCACCTCGTCCATACCTACTTAAGTACTTATCTTTAACGACTTTAGAAGTTGTTTGAAAGCTGACAAAACAAGTGAAATGCACACCAATGCGGATAATGTAACCAGTACATGACTTTCATGAACTTTTGCAGCAGATTTGAAGAATCACGCCAAAATTATAGCTTGAACTTTGATTTATTTGAATATATTCTGGGACACCTCTTTCTATAACTGGGTTAACCACAGCCTCAGTAGCTCATTTGGTTGAGACGCTTGGATTCGTAACCCGGAGGCTCTTGGTTCGAATCTAACTCCATCCCCACCACTGGTCACAATAGATTTAAATAAAGTCCCAGTTTAATAATAAAAAAAGGTATATTCCCATTCCATTTCACTGTTATCAACAATAGCTACTCAATTGTCCTCACGGCGCTGAGTGCTACCGTAACGCCTGGCTTGTTTGCACCACTCCCAATGTTACTTAACTTCAGTAATCTAACACTAACTGGTGTATCCAACGAGGTATATCTTTGGATAAATCTTAATTTTAATAAACATGAGATTCAAACTACTTAAATTAGTATCAAATAATAACATGGACTGACATTCCACCCTTGATATAGAGGTGAATCTGAGCAAGGAAAGATATTCTCGCCTTTGAATTTATGGAGAAGTCATTTGCATGCTTTCCAAGATGAATTAATGTTTTTGTTCATTCTTTTAGGGTCCTTTCCCTTTCCAGTGTACGAAAGGAACCAAATGATTGCGATGCGAAGCATAAAATTGAACGCACGTTATCTTATGTCCTTATGAGACGTTGAAAATTATTCTGCCTTCGGTATAGTAAAATGCTTGTACTATACCAACATTTGGTGTAGTAAAATGCTTGTACTATTCCAACATTTGGTATAGTAAAATGTTTTTACTATACCAAATGTTCCAAGTTGAGCATTTGATCAACCCTCCATTTAACACAGTTAATAAAAAACGTTTGCAAAAATGGAAGCATTCGCTCATACGACGAAACATTTGCTTCTTTTCAAGCACACTACTCTTTGTCACAAGTCCTCGGTTTAGATGAGATGGCTGAATGGACGAAACTCAGTAAACTTTGTCCAACCCACGTCCACGCCACTGAATTCAGGAAGGACTCCAAACAATGTACATGCATAATGAGGTTAGGCAATCAGTATGGATGTGACAACCTCTCTACTACGTAGAGAAACACTTGTGCTATGATCTTCTGTAAGTTGGCGTATGTCGACCAAAATGTCGCACTAAGAATAAAGATAAATAAAATTGGTATGGGGCCATTACCACGTACACCCGAATCCGGACCTAATACCGGCGTTGCTCATCCAAAGGGTCGCACTACGGTAAAATAAGAATTGAATAAAAATCGTATGTGGCCATTACACCATATACCCGAGTGCGGACATAATACGGTCTCTATCTTACTTGAGTGAGAAAACCGAAAATGTGAAATCTAAGATTTCGTTGGTACCCAAATATAAGACGGCAGCTCCAAATATGTTTTTGTATTCTCTTTATTTTATTTTTAACTTCTCTTATATGTACATTCGAGACGAGGAATTTAACCTCCATCTGCTGGAAAATTACAAACCAGCTACATACATTGACCACACCCCGCCTGGGTTGGGTCGGGAATAATTGCCATAACAAGGTTTCGAATCTACGTGGTCAACCATTAAGTAAACCCTAGTAGGACGTTACTTCAGTGATATTCAACGCGCAATTGACGCTGATTGGCTGTTGGGGTTTGATTTGATTTTTGAACTAAGATATCGCCTCTCCTGCAGTTTCGTTGCAATCAGCAATAGTTACTCAGTTGCAATCACGGAACTGAGTCCCGGAAAGTCAAGTGGTAGCCTCGAGCGAATTCAATTTGGTAAAATAGTCGACTGTTGCTGTTTTTTATTTGTCATCACACATCAAATCTTTGGACGAAGTAAATATTTGTTTGCCAGCATGTATGGCACGTTGACACCAGTTAGCGTTAGCTTACCGAAGTTGAGCAACGTCCAGCAGGGTTTTACCATGTGGGTGTCCACGTAGGTTCGCGCCTTCGTGATGCTGGCTATTTCTTCGCCAAACCCGGGCTGGGTGAGGTCAATGTGGAAGGCTGGTTTGTAAGTTTCCAGCGAATGGAGGATAAAACCCCCGTCTCGAATGACCAATAGACGTTAAAGTGACGTTAAAAAAAAAAAAAATTGACAACAGCCGTAATAAAAATCAGTTCCGTCAACAGAACATTCCTCATTCCATCAGGTCGCTCTACTTTCTAAAGTAGAACTTTCTATAAATGGGGCAGACCTAACAGTCGTGCGTGTAATGTTGGCCAGTATCATGGAAGTCTCTCTTGAATACTAATTTCAATTCATAACAATGAACCGTTGCATCAGTTCTGTAATTGATGCGGGTCACATCACCTATCAGGGCAAGACGTTAGTTGTCTTCACAGTCTACTGAGAAAATGCGACAAGTCCCATCGATCGTAGGAAATATATCATCTTAGTTATAATGGGACATTTAAGGTTGCCGTTAGCAAAGCTTATGTTACGTTGTGTATACATCAGTTCCTGTCAGATCACTGAAGTTAAGCAACGTTGGCGTGGTGCCGTGGTGCGTCATGTGGCCAGTACCTTTATCGAGGTGCACTCAGCCTCGTGAGGATAATTAAGTAGCTGTTATTATTTACAGCGAAACGATACGAGAGGCTATAGCTTAGTTAACCTAGTTGTAAAATGACTTCCAATAGCTGCTCTAATCTAATCTAAGGGTGCCGTGAATTGACCAAGTCAATTTCACTCACACCCCGCAAGCTGAATGATACCTACCGCTTTCAATAATAATGCAATAAAAAAATACACACATCTGGCTACGGTCGAGGGGCTACCTTCACTGATCTGGGTTGGTTGTGAAGTAGTAGGACGCTCTGGGTGGTAAACTGTAGAGCGTGGGATCAAACCTGGCCAACCCATGGAATTTCATCCTTACGAATTAGATATACAGGGTGTCCATAAAGCCTCACCCCACCCCCCGTATTTCGAGAATGAAAATATAAGAAAAAGCAAAAACACGTATCCCTTAGAATTTAGGGGGATTAATTTTAGACTAAAAAATGTTTCGCCTCGGCCAGCCGTTTAGGCTGGACACCGACTGACTTCTAAAACTGAGAAGGTATATCAAGTGACACCTTGTTTTACAGCTCTCGTTAAGACGAGTTCATTACAGAAAACCAGAGCTCTCTAGGATCTATTGTTTACGAATTACAGGGTGGAACATGTGACCTATTCCCTTTGCGGCCGCACCGAAATGGTAGGTAAAAATGCCTGGAAAGGAGTTTTTATAATCCTAAATAAGTAATTTAGTAAAAAAGATGGTTTTCCCACCCATTTTGACCTCGGAAATCGAGCCTTCTTAGACCAAACCTATGCAGTTGTTTTGATCATTTTGGTCTAAGAAAGCTCGAACTCTGCGGTCGAAGTGGGCGAGACAACCATCTTGTTGGAACACTATTTTTTAATACATTACTTATTTGGGATCATAAAAACTTATTTCTAGGCCTTTTTACCTACCATTTCGGCGCGGCCGCAAAGGGAATGTGTCACATGTTACACCCTATAATTCGTGAACGGTAGATCCTGGACAGCTCTGGTTTTCTGTAATGAACTCGTCTTAACGAGAGCTGTAAAACAAGGTGTCACTTGATATACCTTCTCATTTAGGATTTCGAAGTCAGTCGGTGCCCAGCCTAAACGACTGGCCGAGGCCAAAATTTTTTTTGTCTAAAATTAATCCCCCCAAAATCTAAGGGATACGTGTTTTTGCGTTTTCTTATATTTTCAGCCATTCCTGAGATACGGGGGGTGGGGTGAGACTTTATGGACACCCTGTATATATGCCACTATTGAAGGAATAGGAAGTTGCCGAAATAATCAACATCTAGTCTGGGGTGTCCCCGGAGTAGCATAATATCCTTCCGTGATGGACACGGAAAATAAGTTCAGTGATGTGACGAAAACTGGTGTTTGTATTCGTTGGTTTAGTAATAAATTGAAATAACAAAGGCCTCATAGATTTGTACAATGTTTTTTATGTATAATACACAACAATTAAACAATACATCAGTTCAAACAATACATCAGTTCTTTTCATAATAGAAATTGAATTGCAGTCACTATGTACACATGGAGCTACACGAAATAAACTACCTAGAGATCTCATTGGGTAACTTATTAGATGTAACTCAGCCATGGAATTGTATCCCAGTGTCACCGTTGAGTCACTTCTTGATTGTTTGGAAAGAACTCAAGCGTCGTCATGGAATTGTCAAGCGATGTTTTCATCGATGGATAGAGAAAATGAAGTTCCTCGAAACCTCATATACGGGTCAAATGAGGGGGGGATATCTCATCTAAACAAATGTTTTCAAACTGACACAGATTACTATATTTTGCAACGATTTTAGATCTAAATCAAATTTGTACCACTTTACTAGTTCAGTTGTTTTTATTTTGCTTTATGAAGGAAATTTCATTTCTCTAAAATGAAAAAGTCAATTGACAAAAATTAAAACTCAAGAAAATTTTTACTTCATAAAAGCCATTCCTATAATAGTTCAGATGTTACTAGTGACAGATTTGTTACCTGGAGGCTGGTGGTTCACATCTCACATCCAAGCACTGACATAACATCTGGTGCAGCGAGATGATTAACAATGTGGCATTTACTTCAAAATTTGTCTCACTCTTTAGTGTAACAGGTCCCCGTCTTCTTTGGGACAGTTCAATTTTTTTCAAATTTCAGCTACGAAGGTTCATAAAACGATTGGTTCATAAAACAAGAAGTGTTCTATTTTCACCAAACTCATCAATATTTGATAGAGTGGAAAAAAAAATCAAACAGGGGATTTAATTAATTTAATTATGTTGGGTAGATTTCAAAAACTTTAAAAGCGACAAAAATATTAAAAAAGGGATATTTTTTCCACACTGTTTTGGTTTAATATTTTCAATAATGAGCCTTTGGAATCGTCAAGAAAAAAATAGCTCCCCCTCAAAAATTCAATATTTTAGGGGGGGGGGGGTTCAGGAACTTTGATGCACAATTTTACAACTGCACCAGATCTTATTTAGTGCATTCCCAGACACCTGGTGGTTATATTTGAAAACAAAATCTTAAAAACGAATGCCTACAACAATTTATCTTTCATGTCCTTGGATTTTCTCTGAGCAGGGCGCCGACAGAAAATCTGGGCCCGGGACTAAAAAATACAGGCCCCTTTACTAATATGCAAAAAAATAAAGGCACCTCCAAAAGCCCAGAGGACTACCCCCCTCTCGGTGGCCCTGGGTGACTGTATGGTTCAGTTTGTAGATACTATGGAAAAATATAGACGATTGTCGCGACTCTACGAGATGCATTTCTATTTGTCAACATGACTGCTTTAACTGGCTTCAATAAACTTGGCAAAAACGAGTTTGTAGTTTATGTTGTACAAGAGTTTCATGTAGCACCGAATGTACATAGCATATCTCATCTGGGTAGCTTGAAGCTACTTGTTTATCTATCTTGCATTAATTTAATCTAAGTCTACCTATCTTGTTACAGCATCGCACATACCTAGGCATCTGATCCAGCCTGGGTATTCTCATGGAAAGTTTGTAAACTACTCAACTCATAGAATTTTCTTAAATAAAATTTTCAAACTTCTTTTTTTTTTACTGTAAAGACCACTAGAGCTGTGACGTCAAGATTATAAACCAAAACAATAGAAATTCGCAATGAATAATATTAGCGATTCGTTATCAGAGTGAGCAACGTTTGGTAAAATTAAAACACTTGAATCGTGTATTCAGAATTTTACTATATAATTAATTAAACCTACATACGCGTATCGAATAATATATTAAAATTGTAGAACACAAAATCAACTGTTTCTTAGCATTTTTACTTCTTGCATTTGATAGTTCTACCAAGTGTCCTAAAGTTTTTCTTACATTGATTAGGAAATAGTTTTTTTGGGGTAAGCATACTTTGCGAAATTTTGTAGAATTATCCTTTATAAGAAATGACATTATGAAAACACTTGACTTTATGTTCTGCTATTTAAAGAAAATATATTCGAATCGTGTACATAGTATATAGGATTTTTTATTAAGAAAATGATAAAATCCGAAACACGCATATCGAATACTGTACTTTCAGGGAACAGCATTTTTGATTAACTTAGCTATGTTGTTGTTGTAGCGGTGTTCCTTTTAAATTCAACTCTTCTTCCATTTCTAGATTCAGGTTTGAAAAAATGGTAGAAATAGATTGGTATGACGTTACCGTTTCGGACCTTATAGTCCCGGCTGCTGCTCTGACAATGATTGAATATCTCTGGTTTGATTAACTTCTCAAGTCAAGGGCAGTCATTCATCTATTTTCGGTACCAATTCTGATTTTCAAAATGGTTTTTGATACAAATTTGGGAACAATCCAATACCAATTTTATTTCAGAAACATAAATTGTGTGGTTTTCGAGATTTCAATGAGTGCGGCTTACTAGATTATAACAAATATAAGGGCTTTAGAAGTCACATAAATTTAATTTTGACAAGAACTTACATCGATTCAAGGTTAATTTGATTTTTTGTTCAATTAAAACCTAAAAATCAAATTTATAATTCTCAATATACCCGGACTAATAGAAACTCATACATTTTTATTTTCACATTTAATGATCGAGTCCACCAATATTAAGATAAAATTATTATAAGGATAATAAATTATTAATAAAATAAGATAATTATCTTATTTCTCATTCTCAGTTAATCAATAATTTTCTGATATTTTCATTCAAAATTTATCAACCAATTTAAACGTCAGAATAGCCAACCACGTTGAATACACCAGTTCCCGTCAGATCACTGAAGTTAAGCAACGTCGGGTGTGGTCAGTACTTGGATGGGTGACCGCCTGGGAACACCACGTATCGTTGGCTCTTTTTTCCGGCCCAACCCAGGCTGGGTGAGGTCAATGTGGGAGCTGGTTTGCAAGTTTCCAGCGAATGGAGGGTAAAACCCTCGTCTTGAATTACCAATAGATGTTAATGAGACGTTAAGCCAAATTAAAAAAAAAGTCAGAATGAATATAAAATATCAAATTTTGAGGGAGGGGTATTTTTGTTGTCGCTCCAAAGGTTCATTATTGAAAATAATAAACCGATAAATATTTGACGGAAAATATGCCCTAACTGGGGCATATTTTCAACTGTCAAAAAAATATCAGTTTGACAGGACGAATTGAATTTCTGGAGGGAAGTCTAGTTTCAGCTCCACGATTTTTATTTTAACGTCCATTTGTCTGTTCGACTCAAGTTAACTGTTGAACACTTTGTCAAATTGTAATGATACTTGGTATGGACCTATTAGAGTTAATTATAAATGAATACTGACGGACTTGATCCTTAAATCATTTTATTAAAGATAGAAACATAAATATATTGGAAAGAAAAAGATAAATTAATGTTGAAAATTTTACAAAACAAAATAAAACATACAGAAACAAGAAGTGATGTTCAGAATAGAGAATAAATACTTTCTTCAGATCACAAAAAGAAAGTACAAATTATATTGCGTGAGTTGAAGATTAAAAAAAAAATATATGTATGATCATAAGAGTATGGGGGATTGATGAGTTACGTGGATTGGAGGAATTGTGTGTTTGAAATTAAGTGTAAAGACTTGAAGTTGGGGTGAAAAAATAAATCGAATAATCGTGATTTAAGTGTGAATAGCTCTAGTATGGGCTATGCACACTTTTTCAAGATTATTTCATTTAATATATAGGTAAGTAAATGGTATTGTTTATAACACAAATATTTTTTTTGTATTTTTTCAGTGGTCACTGCACTAGTCTTGCACTCGGAAGATCCGGGTTCAAACCCTGGTAATAATTTGTCATTGTAGTCTGGATGTTTCGGGGCCTACTCAGACTCGAGAGGACAATGAGTAGCTATGGAGATAAATGCGCATAGCGACCCGGTGCCAGCATAGTAGATAAATTTGAAAAATTCAAAGTCATTGGATAATGACTGATATTGAGAAAATCCTACACCAAAGTTGTGACATAATAACACAAAGAAACAGCATTTATTTATTTACTTTTGACTTAACTTACAAAGCGAAACATTACACTTCTGTGTAGCAATAGTTAGCCATAGCGATTTGCTTTGGCTAATTTGGAGCTAACCTTATTTTAGATAGCGATATGTGTTTCTTAACTTATCCGCTTTCTGGACTGCAAACTTGTACGATTTTTCAAACTCCTCGAAATGACTTACTAATTAGAGGGTTTAAGTCGATGTGATAGGATTCATACATAGAAGAGCTTTTCAACAACGATTCAAATCGGTAATTTTTTATTTCAATTGTATGAAATTAACGAAACACACTGACGAATAATTACGATCATATCAAAAGTAAAAAGTTTGAAAGTTTTTATGGTGTTGTTTGAGAGCTAATACAAATGTAAAATAGATAAAAACTCATCATGTAAGCTGACAATAAAGAAAAGTTATAACGCTTAAGTCCGTTTTTACCGCACTCATAATTTACTGAAGCAATAGGCTTCAGTAAATTATGAGTGCCTATTTTAGCCTTTAATCATTTTACAATTTTGATTAAAACTTATAATTTTAAACCAAAAATAATTGCAAAATAAAATATCACCAGTAAAAAACGAAATAATTCTTTAATTGGCCTTGTTAACATTTCGGCCACTCCTTGAATTTTTTGGTGATATCAGATGATTGTATTATAAATAAAACCATAAGGAATCAAATATTTGGTATTCATCATGAACATTAAATCAAACTCGCTCACGTAAGAACGGACCTAAAAACGATTAACACAAGGCGGCAGGCTAAATTTGAAGTTTTCATGATAGACCAGAGGTGCTTGTTTCTTTGAGATATTTGAAGTAATTGAATGAAAATTGTAAAACGTTCATGGGAGAGTTAGGAACCTCACAAAATAATTACACAAATTAGATTTATTTTGACCATCCAATGTTTATTCCAAGTAACTCTGAATAATGTATTTTTTGTTTTTTTATTTTTATATATTTCAATTTCAAAATAATTAAATTAAATAATTTAAAAACAACTAATTTATGTACAAAGTATCACCACATATTTTTTAAAATTAATTAAAAAATAATAATATTTTTTTTTATTTATTAAAAAAAAAGTATGCAAAAAATAAAAATAATCATAATAATAGAAATTACTTAAATTTTATTTTATCACAAAGAATGTATTCACGATTTTGTGCCTTCTTTGAGAACTGAACTTAAGTGATAAAAGTACACCAAAGTTGAAGTAAAAGCAAGAATCCTTATTTATACTGACTGAATAGGACTGGGAAGTCCCTTTACACCAGTTTTTTTGGTGCAATTATTATGTTTTAGTAGTTTTTCAAATTCAGGAGGATAGAATTCCATGGGTTTGAGCCCATACCCTACCGTTTACCAGTCAGAGCGTCATACCACTACACCAACAATACATAACCTCTAAAGGCCCAAAGACTTTTTGTGTCTTGTAGGCTTAAAGGCCCAGTGTCCAAAATTTTGGACAATTATTTTGTAGGCCTAGAAGCCCAGAGCTGCTGAGCGGTTTGTAAGATTAAACGCCAAAATTTTAGATATTTTAAGTTGTTGCAATAATGCAAAATTTGGAACATTTTTTAACCCTCTGAAAATCTTAGTAATTATTGAAAAATGGACAAATGAATTGAATGTTCCTGGTCCAAAACACCTCTACTTCAAGTTTTGGGCTTTTAGGCCTACAAAATGAATGTCCAACATTTTGGACACTGGGTCTTTATGACTACAAGGTACAAATATACGCTGGTCTTTTAGGCCTACAAAATAAATCTTAGACACTGGGCCCTTAGAGGATATAGAGTAAGTTAAATATTCAGATCCACAAATTTACCAATGATGCCCAAGGATAAGAAGTTCAGAGAACTGTCAAAAACAAGGATTACTTTTTCAGTGTGTGTCGCTTCATTGTATTTGGACCATTTTTCAAAAGCCAATTCTAAAGTTGGAGAGAACAGTTGATGATGGGAGGAACACCGCTATAAAAACAACGAAAACAACAGAGTGTTTCTATCAAGCTCATCCAGGAGCCTTTCCTAGCACCACACGAGCTACACTATCTCAGCAGCTCCATTCGCGTTGGTCACGTATGTCGCATAAAAAAATTCCACAGGAAATTTTGATTTGACTTCCCTGACATCAGAACTGATTTTTTTTCTGACTCGTAACTTTGGTGCTCTGTCCTATCTTTGGTGTACTGTTCACATTTAAACAGTGAAGGAAATGTAGGCTCTTGATCATTTTCACAATAAAGTACAAGTTAAAATAACTAGTACTTGTAATTTGAAAAACACAACTATACAAATTACAAGTATGACACTTGTAATATTGACTTGTAGTTTAGGCAGCTGTTTAAGTAAACATCGGTCCTTTATTCTCAAATTTGGGTGGGACAATGATAAACCAATGAAAATTAATTTTAATTTAATATTTGTGTACCAAATCCTAAAATAAACAGCATATTAAAAGCTGAAAATAATCACCAATTCACCACTGACATCTTTTTCTGATTAATCCACCAACACCCAATCCAGACCAGCCAACACTTATTTCCGAAACACCATTTAAGACTTCGTCAACCTAAGAACCGTCAACGGCAGAGTTTTGTATAATAGAGACTATACAACGCCTCACACTTACCTATGTCAGGAGCAGGGCGCGGCGTTCGGTGTGACGAGTTGTATTTACATCTCCTGAAAACTCTGCATACAACGCCGCGTCCGAACAGTCTCAGTTTGACGGAGCCTTCAGTTCTCAGCGCAATACATATCGTTTAACCTTAATTCTGTTGATTTTTCACAAAACTTGTTATATTCCAGTTCCGTTGCAAAGAATTTTATTATAAGAGGAACCACAAGAGCTAGGTATACCATTAGTTATTTAAGAGAGCGGAAATTATTTGCAGATATTGACTGAGCAGCCACACGTTACAACAACCGAGGATTTCCTGCATACAAGTATAAGAGGAATATGAAAGTTTACATGGAGAGGAAAACAAACAGGAATAAATAATTTCACTTCGCATCCATGGACATGGCAATCCAAGTACTCAACAGTGTTTGGCCAAAGACTATTAATATAGAAATGCGCAGCAAAAAGAAGAGCCACATCTGTTCACAGCGATCATCCGCATTTTAATGGCGATGGTGATGATTTGCTGTGATAACGAGTATATTTTAACAATTTTTTTAAAATATTCTTTTTATCATGCTGTTACAACAACTACTCAATTCTGATAGACTAATTCAAAGATACAGGGTGAATATTTACTTAGTTGATTACTAATATCATTGTTTCGTTTTTGCTCATCCAACCCCCATGGATCTACTTTGTGTATTTTTGTGAACAACAAAACATACATATTCTTATTATTCATAATGTAACATGGACAATGAATGTCCTAATTATTATACAGCCAGAAAACCAGGAGGCAGGTAACACACATTGATTCCTAGTCACGGTTCGTCTTATTCAAAAAGTAAAAAAAGTTATGCTAAAGGTCTTCGCGGAGACTGAATCCGACAGAGCACATAAACCTCTCCTAAACATAAAAAAGCTATCAAAGAACAGCAATATAAAATTCTACCAATACAATAATTGGTAACACGTACCCACAATTGTACCAATTTAGCAGTTGGTACCATCGTACGCATGCGGATCATATTTAAAGGCCGGACAATATCTGCAAAAAAATCCACCTCTTTAATAACCAACTTGACAAATAATTTTTGCAAATAGTTTTATTTCTATTCATTTTATTTTATTAAATTAAAAGGAAGAAAAAGGAACAGGGAGAAGTGGACATACAAGATGCAAGTCACGCACGTCATACCACGCGTCCATACCAAGAGCTACCCAAACCAGAACTTTTGTACTTCCAAAGTACAACCAAAATCTTATGGCAAGACTAGATGAAAAATCATGGATAAATTGACATCTCTCTAATGTCAAGTCAGGTAATCTGACATATATCAACACGATTGTCTCACGATGGTCGGGTCGACGCATTGGGACAACCTGGAAGCACAGAGCCAGGTAAGGCAAAGGTCATCATTCAACTTTTGTTTTTCAAACCTGAATCCATTTACAAAAAAAACTTATCATGAGAGTAAACTCAAATATGATAAATTCAGGCATGTCAAGAACAGCTGATTTTGATAGGCACACCAAATTCTCGACCATCTAGGGGGATTTTTCTGACAATATTGAAAAATTCATTCCACTCAGTTTCTGGTGAACTCATTTTCCCGTAGTGGCCAATTCAATGTTACTGAACTCCAGTTATGGATGCTCGTGAATGTGGTCAAAGAGGTAAGATCGATGGTGTGAATATTTCACAAAAATTGGATTGCCATATGTTTCTCACATGAAGTATCCGATGAAGTCAATAGCAAAAATAAAATCAATATCAATCGACTGACTTGGATGTAAGCAATATTTTATTTTCTTTTTTTTTTTTTTTTTTTTTTTTTTTTTTTTTTTTTTTTTNTTTTTTTTTTTTTTTTTTTTTTTTTTGCTATATTCATCGATATCTCTTGTTTTAGGCCAAAAGTAAAAGAAACAAACAACGACTCAGACAAAGGCAGCCATGGATATTAGTAGAAAAAACACAAAGAAAGTTTATTGAACAAATTTCTGTGCTTCAAATTATTTTTTACTTTTAAAATTCATGAAAGGTACTATAAATCAGTTAAACACAATCTCACTATGAGTAACTTGGATGTTGATAGTTCTTTCAAGTGACTGATGGAAAGAACTATCAATCAATTGAACACAATCTTACCAAATGTGACGTGGATTTTGGTTTTCAGAGCTTAAATAATTAAATGAATAATTAATACGTCTAGTCTGTACACTTTTTACTTTCTCTTCCTACAGAAGATAAAGCATTGTAATCGTGCAGAAAATTTAGACATTTTTTTAATCTTCTGTCAGAATTATAATTAAAAAAAATCAAGTCAATAAAAATTGATTTTAGTAAGAGGGTATTCTGAGTATCTTCTTTGCGGCACACACGGTAAAATCTACCGTGTAAAGCCTCATTTTTGTCAATTCAAAGAGATTAAGGAAACCGCTCCAATTTGTCGGATATGAAAAAATTGTCATCATTTAAGAACAGAGAGGGATTGACTGGATATGGACCGCGATATGACCACAATTAGAAGTGCTAATAAAAAAGTCACATCAAATACAACTAAGAGGACGAGGAAGCGTTCATTCCGGAGAAGAGTCCAGCTGAAAATGATTGCTGCACAGATTGTGCAGATGACTGTTGAGAATTTGAATGACTTGGGGTTTGCTGTGAGGTTACAGATGCGGCTTGACGTCCATGTTTGGGTACGGGAGGTTGAAGATAGTCATGTTTAGCTAAAGAAATAACATCTATTCTATCTTCTTTCCGATATGCAAGACAACACCTAATAAAACTCTGAAAACAAATAAAAAACAATAATTAGATAGTGAGCGACAAAAATTTTGATTTCCGATTATCGACCGTTTATAAAATCAGATCATAGAGGTAATTTGGTGCTGATAGTAATGGTCTCTAGTAGAAGTTGGCTCCAAACTAAGACTGTAGAAACACACCGAATTGTTGCCTTCTCTTGCGACAGACCTGAGGTCCAATCCGACTGAAGAGGCTTGCAGGAAATAGTAAACTTGCTGAATTTGCTGTTTCTAGCACCTCGGACCATCTTAGTAGTAGTGGTAAATTGAACAAAGGCGCCTAAACCAAAAATTTTTACACAATGTTCAAACTTCAAATAGGTATTATTAAGTTATTTGTATTGTACGGGAACAAGCACAGTACTTATATTCCCCAATGAATTATGGGTCCAAATATCAACTTCCTATAAATAGATCTCGAGATCAACAACCGAAATCGGTTTTGAGTAGTCGGTCGTCACTTTTGTCCCAAGAAAGTCCTCAAATACGAGATAAATATTGGGATAAGACTTACTTTTGCTTCATTGCTAACAGTGGGTTTATTGGCAAACTGAACTTCGGTTGCTTTTAAAATTGTATTTTCTTCTAATATAGTAGCTTGTGACTGATTGTGTCCAAATGGCTGAAATACAAATAACACGCAACACAAAATTAATACAATTTCAAAAAATCAAAGCGTAATAAAACAAAAGTCATATTCAGCAGGTCAGACGTAATAGGCCCCATACTGTAAATATTAACTACAGTTACTGATCGTACTTCAGTTGAAATAAACATTATCGACTGCAGTTTATGTATACTAGAGGTGTGAGGGAGCCAGCAAGAAAGATTGGAACTAGAGATGGGGCAACAAGCCAGGGTCCGTCCAGTTATCTTTTTTGTGTCTCCGCATATCACTGTCAGTCGTCTTGCATTCATATGATCGGGGTTAGTGATTTTCAGATTTTAATTAACATAAACAGTTTTTAATTTTGTGTGGACAGCAGACAAACTACCCAGTTGACGCACTAAGAGTGGTAATTTTAAGCACACGTGCAGTTCGGTACCCCCATCGCATTATCTGTTGCTCTAAGATTAGATTTTTACATTAATCATATGAGACAACAGCCTAAAAGCTATCAGAGATGATTTCGTTATCATTTGTAAGGTGACAAAAAAGTGTTGAAATAAAGTCTTACCTTTTTGCCATATAGACATTGATAGAAGATCACACCAACTGACCAGACATCCACCTTGGACGAAATTTTCGGTGGATTTTTACCTACAACAAAACATTCAGGGGGTAGATACCAATAGGTACCCGCTCCTTGAGATGTCAGATCCATCCCATGGTCCGGATTATAATTTTCTTCGTCCATTACTTTTGAGAGACCAAAATCTGTGATTTTAATTTCACCACAAACGTTGCCTTCCGTCAGAAGAATGTTTCCTGAAACCAAACAGAGTAAATCGTCAGTAAAAGAGACAATATTAGCAGTAGTGAAGACAAACAAGGTCCTGTATATCTTTAGTTCAAAGCCAGTTCTTTTCTCATTTCACTTAAGGCCTGTTGTTTACACTGCCTGAACATCCCCGAGCATCAAGTATTCGTGATCGTTGCTCGCCAGTTTTCAACGAGCACGAACACAAACGAGCCCTCTGTTCACGCTGCTCGAGCATTTCTAACGATCAGTTACTCGTGAGGATTTGCAGCGAACAGATGGCACCCACGCTATACAAAATTGCGGTTATCCTCATTGTAGACCATCCAGCGGAGGAAAAGCGAAAAAGGAAAAGGCGTCGCATGTGGGAGTCGACACTTTTAAAGGAAAGAAATTATTTCCTATTGCTGAACTTAACAAAAGGCACTTTTAATTTTCCCACATCAGTCAAATACTAAAAAGCAATAACACCACACACAATATAGGAGACGTGTATCCTTCAACAGCTAGGCAAGAACTAGATTCATAGAACACCATTCGACGAATCCAGGGATGTTTACACAGAGCGAGCGGCGAACGAGCGTCCCTTTGATGATTCACCGGAAAACCAACATCGGGCGGATCAGGCCCGAGCACAAACGAGCATTCACTTCGACCTTGATCGGCTCGCGGTGACTGCTTACACTACCTGAGCCTCGAACGAACGTTTCTCACCCCTGCTCGCGACGAATGCTCGGGCAGTGTAAACGAGGCTTTAAATGAATTCTACCTCAAATTCATAATCTTTGGTCCACGCAGATACAGAGAAAAAAAATCTCTTGTCTAGTGTTCAACTCAGACTCCTCTAAAATTTGAATTCCTAGAAAATTAAGAAACAATCCTCAAAAAACAATCCCCATATGTAGTGTAAACTACGCAGAGTAGGAACTTGGTTTCAAGAAATATTGCTACGGTGACCAACTATAATATTGTATTCAATGACCAGTTTCAATTGGTTGCACAACCTGGACATTGGCCGCCGCTAATGGATGCACAAAAGATTCAACTCACCAGGTTTCAAGTCATAATGTATGACGGGCGGCTTGATTTCATTCAAATATTTGAGCGCTGATACAACTTGCATGACAATCGACCTCGCCTCGCGTTCGGCAATAGTTTTGTGCTGTTTGAGGTAGAAATCAAGATCATGACCATCACAATATTCCAGCACCGTACAAAATGAATTGGCATCGATTTCAAACACATCGTACAATTTGACTACTCGAGGATGATCGAGGGCTTTGTGAATGTTATATTCTCTTAAAGCGTGTCTGAAAGGAAAATCAAAACGAAAATTAAAAAAAAATCTGCTAACTTAGATTATTTTTCTAGTATGGAACCCTTTCTATTTACTTTCATTGTTTACTTTTCCTATCCTATAAAAAGGGAAGTATTGTAATGGGCTGAAATTTTCAATGTCGGGTTCTGAATTACAAATCACGTTTCCCCAAAGGCCAAATTTCGAGTTTTAGTCATTAGTTTGGTCCGCGGTTCTTGTCTGTCAGTCTGTGAACAAGATATCCGTTCCAGAGACTTGAAATTTGATCATTTTTACGTCATAATGACGTAAAAATGATCAAATTTCAAGTCATAATGACGTAAAAATGATCAAATTTCAAGTCTCTAGTCCCAGGACGAAACACAAGAAAACTTTTTGTTGTAATCAAATTGGCGAGTTTTTGTTATGTTAACTGTACTGAGCGCCCGTACGAACCAATATAGAGTATGTACATTTAATATTTTTCTTGAAGGCTTTGAGTAAACATTGAAGGGGTCCAGTATTCCTGGTCACTTTTGATATCTCTTATCGTTTGGGCTGTGTAAGTCGTGTTCCAAATTTCAAAAATCTACGTTACGAAATAGTGGAGCTATATTGATTATTTATTGATGAGTGAGCCAGTCAGTATTCCACCTGCAATTTACGTTTTATATGTATACTTACTTTATATAATTTGCTTTCTTATCTTCCTTCCAGTCTTTGTTGAGCTGATGTACTTTACATGCCACATAGCGTTGCTCTTTCAAATCGAAAGCTTTATGTACTTCACTAAATCCACCCTTCCCCAGCAACATGAGCAACAGATACCTATCGTTGAGTACAGGATGGTTGTTGAACCGGCTTTGATCTTCATTATGAATTCGTTTCAACTCGCGAATGTGAAGATTTCTTTCCCGTTCTAATTTTTCCATTTCTAATTGTAAATCTGCGTCTTCTTTTTTCAAAGCTGACTGCCGCAGCTAAAACAAAGAACAGTGAAAGGTTAGCCAAGTTAAGTCTCAGACATTTGTTTTCTTCGATTTGTTAGAACCATTGCCGCTCTTTGCATTTAGATTAAGTGTCATTTTCTCACGATTGCTCTACGTTTTTTTTTTTTTTTTTTTTTTTTTTTTTTTTTTTTTTTTTTTTTTTTTTTTTTTTTTTTTNCCAATTCCGATAAGTTTCTCATCATGATTTTACCTTCAATATTTCATCTGCCTCATATTCCTTACAATCAGTTTATATTGAGCCAATTCCGATAAGTTTCTCATCATGATTTTACCTTCAATATTTCATCTGCCTCATATTCCTTACAATCAGTTTATATTGAGCCAATTCCGATAAGTTTCTCATCATGATTTTACCTTCAATATTTCATCTGCCTCATATTCCTTACAATCAGTTTACATTGAGCCAATTCCGATAAGTTTCTCATCATGATTTTACCTTCAATATTTCATCTGCCTCATATTCCTTACAATCAGTTTATATTGAGCCAATTCCGATAAGTTTCTCATCATGATTTTACCTTCAATATTTCATCTGCCTCATATTCCTTACAATCAGTTTATATTGAGCCAATTCCGATAAGTTTCTCATCATGATTTTACCTTCAATATTTCATCTGCCTCATATTCCTTACAATCAGTTTATATTGAGCCAATTCCGATAAGTTTCTCATCATGATTTTACCTTCAATATTTCATCTGCCTCATATTCCTTACAATCAGTTTATATTGAGCCAATTCCGATAAGTTTCTCATCATGATTTTACCTTCAATATTTCATCTGCCTCATATTCCTTACAATCAGTTTATATTGAGCCAATTCCGATAAGTTTCTCATCATGATTTTACCTTCAATATTTCATCTGCCTCATATTCCTTACAATCAGTTTATATTGAGCCAATTCCGATAAGTTTCTCATCATGATTTTACCTTCAATATTTCATCTGCCTCATATTCCTTACAATCAGTTTATATTGAGCCAATTCCGATAAGTTTCTCATCATGATTTTACCTTCAATATTTCATCTGCCTCATATTCCTTACAATCAATTTAGTTTGAGCTCATTCCGATAAGTTTCTCATCATGATCTTACCTTCAATATCTCATCTGCCTCATAGTACTCTTGCCATGACATGCCAGGCAAAGGTTCAGGCTTAAGGAATGTGGCAGTGTCGGTGCCATTATGCAACGTTGAGGTGGGGGTGGTAGGAGTTGCTGGTGCAGTCGTTACTGTCGGTACTACAGGTGTTGAATTGGAGTTCTGGGTGACACCCGATTGACTACCGGCTCTTTTTCTTCCCGTTTCAGTATTACTTGGTCGTTTCTTATTGAGTAATTTCTTTTGCCTATCTATTTCTTCTCGTTCTGCGGTAATTTCTTCTTGTCGCCTAGAAAATCAAAACAGAAGTTCCTTTATTAGCATACATTAATCAAACAATAGTTATAGGTAATGAAAATTGAGAGAAGCAACGGCATCGCTCCTCCCTTCGAGACAAATACAATTGTCCAAGTGATTGATATATTAACTCACGACACAAAGTGCACTTTTGAGGTCTCTCTATAGCCTCGAAAAAAAATATGTGACTTTTGTTGAATGTTTCATAATCGAATGGATACATGATGAGTTTAAATAAATAGTTTGAAAAAAAAGTTACGGGAACATTAAGAAAAAATAGGTAATCTATATACGCAACCCATAATGAGTGACTGTCTGTAACGTCAAGCTTCTGGTACCAAATAGAACCTAGAAACCTACATATCAAATTACACTATTAATTCTGTGAACAACAGAACTCACTCACTTAGAATGCCTCCGAGTGCCCAATGGGGATCAAAAACGAATAACCTAATTATTTATTAGAGTACAGTGGATGTTCATACCAAATTTTATCAAAATCGGATAAGGCGTTCGAGTGTTATTGAGG
This sequence comes from Pachypsylla venusta, assembly GCA_012654025.1. Lineage (NCBI taxonomy): Eukaryota > Metazoa > Arthropoda > Insecta > Hemiptera > Aphalaridae > Pachypsylla > Pachypsylla venusta. The sequence goes on from CM022875.1 coordinate 29,796,133, forward strand.
TACAAAAAGACAATGAAAAGGAAAATCGTGGAGTTAGAACTAGACCTCTACTCCTTTCAGTCAACGCTGACTGAAAAATATGTCACTTATGCATAGGGTTTTTTTATTCGATTTACGGATTCTGCGTTCCTTTAAACATTTCATATCATATTTTGGAGGAGGTTTTTTAAGGTCGATTTCAAAGGTTCATTATTGAAAATATTAAATCAAAAAAATCTGGGTGTCGTTTTTATAGGAAGTTATATTTTGTCCAGAAACTTCCCCAGAAAAGATTTTCCTGACCCATTAAGGAATATGTCAAAGAGAAAATGAAAAGAATATCGTTATTATAAAGAAATTAATGGAAATCATAGATATTACAGGGCACAGGAGAACCTATGGAGGAATTGGAGAACGAAACAAAAAGTCTTTTATGGACGTATGGAGGAATTGGAGAACGAAACAAAAAGTCTTTTATGCAAATGTCATTGGAAAAAGCTAGTTGTATGTTTTTCTGTAAAACTGTACGAGTACTCATGCCAGACAAAGTGAACTTTTCAAAATTCAATATTGAAAACATTAGAGCAAATAAAATAAACTAGACAAAATAGAGGGAGGGGAACCTCACAAAGTGGAGAATGAAAATATATTAAACAGGGTGATGGATAAACTCACCTCCATAGGGGCAAGATGGAGATGATGAACGGAACACCCAAGAATCACGGACCAGCAAAGCGGGAGAAGAATCTCTCACAATTTAGAGAGCGATGAAAATATATCGAACTGGGTGATGGATAAAACCACTATCATCATAAATAGAAGGACAGGATGCAGATGATGTACAGGAAGTCCAGGAATAAATGAACTGACCATCCTTCACAAATAGAAGAAACTTCCAAAGAAATTGTCAACTTCTGAAGTTACCTGTATTTTTACAGATCAAATTGGCGGCGACTAAATGAAGTTCGTTTTAATCAAGTTGGTATTTTCGGTCTACTATTTTCAATAATGAACTTTTGGAATCGAACATGGAAAAAAACTCCCCCAAAATTTGTTATTTTTGGTTTTAAGATTAAGGTACATAAAATGCAAAAATCTAATAAAAAAAATTGTCGTCCGGCGTAAGTGGCCATTTTACCACTTGGCGTTGACAGATTTAAATTAAACCTATTTGATGCCTAATTCGACCTAGAAGTTCGACACTACTGTCAGTAACAAATAAAGTTCTTTTACTAAAAAAAATAATATTTTCTTTAACAAAAATTTTACAATTTCCGGAGTCAACATAATAAGAACATAGACTAAACCGGCCAAATTTCTCTTGACAAAGCTCAATATACTCAGAAATGACAATGAACTCGTGCTTGGTGTACAAACATCCTAAATTTTAGCTAACTAACTATTGTTTTCCAATTTTAGGCAAATATTACAATGACATATAATAAAATTTGGACGGATTTTTTTTTTTCTCAGGCAATCAGAACTAATATTGAAAACACCCTGTGAACAAAAGGTAGCTTTAGTTTGCCTAAACATTGATCTCCTCCCCCTCCCTACATAGTATATATGTGTATATATATTTCCTATTTGATATCGTCGAGTCTTTGTGTGCGAGTGGGTTTTCAAAAGCACTTTATATTTTACAAAGTGAAAAACATTGTAATTGTGAAATTACATTGGCTAATGAAAATATGCAACTCGCTGTCCTCCCTGGAATACAAAAAATGGGCTGGGCGTCGTAATGCAGGTATATACAATGATGAGATGAGCGTAAAAATGCAATTCTTGGAAGGAAAAGTGCATACTTGACATCAATAGTCCCTCGGAAGTAGGAAGAGAGAGGGAAAAAATCTTGCATATCTTTGTGCATTGTGCACCTGGAGGAAGTTGCCAGATGAAATTTATTAAAAAGGAGAAATGAAATATTATTATTTGTTGAAATAAGAAAGACGAAACCAGATGCACTGAAAAAACTCCTCATCGTATTTTGCAATTGTGTCCTAGGTCGGACCGCCTTTAATCTAAAGAACTCTTTAGCGTACAAAATTTCTTGTATTGATAATTTTTTTGATGAAAATTTTCACTTCACATTACTTATCAGGGTATTAATAATTAATATTTACTTGGAAAATATATTTTAAACAGATCCATAACCAACAGATATTCAATTTTATCTCCATGTCTCACGGTGAGAATAATCCTGCCATTTTTTTTTTAAAGACAAGAACGACAATTATGGTACCAAATCCTCAACTAAATCAATGTATTGTGATAGCGCCAGTCAACTGACTCAATGTTGAGTCCCCTCGAGCGCCAATTACGACATTGATGGATACTAAGAGCCAATATTGTTGCATCACTCAACTCCTCGTTGTTAGTTAAATTATAACAGAAAACACCCAGTTTATTTATTTCATTTAGTTTAACTAGACCTATACAGGGGGTTTCGTAAGTATTATTCTCAGTTCGTTTTTGGAAAGGTCATACCAAATCTTGCTTTTCTTTTTTTTCTCTCTAAAAATATTGCACTGAAATTTGGGTCGCTTTGAAAACGGAGTGAATATAGCATATACTTGTGAAAGTATTTTGAGTTCAAAATGACGTGTTCTACCTCCCATAACCCTGTGGCAACCTTATTCAATTTCAACCTGTTAACGGCAACCGTCCCTTTGGCCCATGGAGTATATAATACAGATTTTTTTTTAAATCATGAGTTTATACAGAAGGAGCCTGGCAGCCCATGAAACATGAAATCAGGGGTTCATTTTACAGAAGACATAATGAAAAAACTTAGAATTCATTGGTTACATAGAAAGAGGCGGCGACACGTGAAAAGTATTATTTGGGGTGGCTCAGTTGATAGAGGGCACTAAACAAAACAAAAAAAAATTCTTCGGTTTATTGAAGAACTCTTCATTTATCCATAGCGACAAGTGATAGAAGGCTTTTAAAGTAAATAGACCGTAAAATAGTGAAAATACAATTGTTTATACCTTGTAATGTTGTAATTCAATCCAAAAGTAGTGATATAATAACACAAAGAAACATCTATTTAAATCCAGATATTTAAAATGATTGAAAATTACGAAATGAAGGACAGATTACTGTGCGGTTAAGTATATGTATATATATAGATATTTTTTTATATTATTTTTGCAATTTTTGTTCTGAATAGCAAATTAAAAATAAGAAAGGCGTTGAGTTGAGCTAACCTTCCATTTGATTTGAAAACACATAAAGTTTACCCACACTTGACTGATTCATCTAGACACATTAAAACATAGTATATCATAAAATAAAGATCATTTTCTGAGAGACATTTGATAGACAAACAAGTCAAGTCAAACCAAACAACCTACAGACCAAATTGAAAACATGAGAAGGCGTCGCCTTGTCAAAGACTATTTCTGTTCAACCAACATGTTGCACCTAATTTGGTTACATTAACTCTTTCTGATGTTAATGTTGCACTCTGCAATACGACCAACACTTGCAAGAGGAAACATATTCTATTCTAATTGCCTATTACTTGTATCCATGGAGGGGAGCAAACCAGCTTCATTAGGTGACGTCCTCTGTCCGTCTGAATACAGGAGGTTTGGTGTTATCAAGCCTTTAAAAAAAAATCTGATTCAAACCAAACAGATGACTATTTCTGTTCAACCAACATGTTGCACCTAATTTGGTTACATTAACTCTTTCTGATGTTAATGTTGCACTCTGCAATACGACCAACACTTGCAAGAGGAAACATATTCTATTCTAATTGCCTATTACTTGTATCCATGGAGGGGAGCAAACCAGCTTCATTAGGTGACGTCCTCTGTCCGTCTGAATACAGGAGGTTTGGTGTTATCAAGCCTTTAAAAAAAAATCTGATTCAAACCAAACAGATGACTATTTCTGTTCAACCAACATGTTGCACCTAATTTGGTTACATTAACTCTTTCTGATGTTAATGTTGCACTCTGCAATACGACCAACACTTGCAAGAGGAAACATATTCTATTCTAATTGCCTATTACTTGTATCCATGGAGGGGAGCAAACCAGCTTCATTAGGTGACGTCCTCTGTCCGTCTGAATACAGGAGGTTTGGTGTTATCAAGCCTTTAAAAAAAAATCTGATTCAAACCAAACAGATGACTATTTCTGTTCAACCAACATGTTGCACCTAATTTGGTTACATTAACTCTTTCTGATGTTAATGTTGCACTCTGCAATACGACCAACACTTGCAAGAGGAAACATATTCTATTCTAATTGCCTATTACTTGTATCCATGGAGGGGAGCAAACCAGCTTCATTAGGTGACGTCCTCTGTCCGTCTGAATACAGGAGGTTTGGTGTTATCAAGCCTTTAAAAAAAAATCTGATTCAAACCAAACAGATGACTATTTCTGTTCAACCAACATGTTGCACCTAATTTGGTTACATTAACTCTTTCTGATGTTAATGTTGCACTCTGCAATACGACCAACACTTGCAAGAGGAAACATATTCTATTCTAATTGCCTATTACTTGTATCCATGGAGGGGAGCAAACCAGCTTCATTAGGTGACGTCCTCTGTCCGTCTGAATACAGGAGGTTTGGTGTTATCAAGCCTTTAAAAAAAAATCTGATTCAAACCAAACAGATGACTATTTCTGTTCAACCAACATGTTGCACCTAATTTGGTTACATTAACTCTTTCTGATGTTAATGTTGCACTCTGCAATACGACCAACACTTGCAAGAGGAAACATATTCTATTCTAATTGCCTATTACTTGTATCCATGGAGGGGAGCAAACCAGCTTCATTAGGTGACGTCCTCTGTCCGTCTGAATACAGGAGGTTTGGTGTTATCAAGCCTTTAAAAAAAAATCTGATTCAAACCAAACAGATGACTATTTCTGTTCAACCAACATGTTGCACCTAATTTGGTTACATTAACTCTTTCTGATGTTAATGTTGCACTCTGCAATACGACCAACACTTGCAAGAGGAAACATATTCTATTCTAATTGCCTATTACTTGTATCCATGGAGGGGAGCAAACCAGCTTCATTAGGTGACGTCCTCTGTCCGTCTGAATACAGGAGGTTTGGTGTTATCAAGCCTTTAAAAAAAAATCTGATTCAAACCAAACAGATGACTATTTCTGTTCAACCAACATGTTGCACCTAATTTGGTTACATTAACTCTTTCTGATGTTAATGTTGCACTCTGCAATACGACCAACACTTGCAAGAGGAAACATATTCTATTCTAATTGCCTATTACTTGTATCCATGGAGGGGAGCAAACCAGCTTCATTAGGTGACGTCCTCTGTCCGTCTGAATACAGGAGGTTTGGTGTTATCAAGCCTTTAAAAAAAAATCTGATTCAAACCAAACAGATGACTATTTCTGTTCAACCAACATGTTGCACCTAATTTGGTTACATTAACTCTTTCTGATGTTAATGTTGCACTCTGCAATACGACCAACACTTGCAAGAGGAAACATATTCTATTCTAATTGCCTATTACTTGTATCCATGGAGGGGAGCAAACCAGCTTCATTAGGTGACGTCCTCTGTCCGTCTGAATACAGGAGGTTTGGTGTNGAACACCGCTGCAATAGCCACATCAATTCAACTCCTCACAATCTCATTTCACTTACTTTTTTCATTCTATCATGTAGGTACCTAATGCATCTAGGGTTAAACTAATATTTTTTTTTCTCGCTTTTCAAAATTTGCCAATAATTGATTTGAGTCATTGTGTTCATTACATTGACGAAGTTTGACTCGGTTCCAAGATCCTATATCTCTGTGATGTAATCATTTCATAGTTTATGTTTTGTGCGAAGTTAAAGATGGACGATCGACACGTTTCTTTTGTGGATCAAACAGAACGAATGCAATATTTCTGCTGACAATGTTTATCAAAAAACAAATAGTTTGTACAGTATCTTTACATCATAAATATTCCATGATCACCATTATGCTACGCTCAATTCAACTATCTTCTAATGCTTAGAAATAAAAGTGCCTACGACACTGGTGTTCACATTGAGGCAACGGAAACCTGATGTACATTCCGTTTTCGAGTTACGGCCGTTTTTCCGATTTTTGAAAGGGAAATCATAGAATACTATTAACACGGGAACGGCCATGCCTCTAAGGCGCCAATCCATAGGCCATAGCGAATCACGGGCGAAACAGCTGGTTTAAGAAACAATGAAATGGACTGCTCATGTGGCCAGAATGTCGACTCAAAAATGGACAAGATCGGTTTAAGAATGGTATCCTAGTGATGGAAGGAGAGATCGGGGTCGTCCAACTACAAGATGACAAGATTACTTTGGATACATGTCGCTCAAGATATATGTCAGAGGAAGAAATTAGGAGAGGCCCTTGCTCCTATGAGAATTGAATGGGCTAATGATGACGATGTATGCCAAGAGATTGTTAAGGAAAAACAAAATGGCGTGATGATTGTCTACGATCAGTACCCACCTTGAAAGTTCTTGGAATGCATATCCATCCGTCCAATTTTCTTGAAATTGTGCTCCTACTCGTTGCGTTACAAATTGTCCTAATCGTAACCTATTTTGCATACACCTTTGTCGGGCTTCCTTTTTTTCTATGTTAGATTTCTCAATAAGTAATTTCTTTACCACATCAATACATTTGTTAATATGTGATTTGTGTTGGTCTATGGACTTGGTATGGGCCGCTACTTGATGCCTAAGTTCTTCATTACTTCGAGTCAGTTCATCTATTTTATTATTTCTTAGTTCCAAGTCTGACGAAGCTTGGGTTTCAAATTCTTGTATCCTCTGGCACGTCAATTCAGTCTGAAAACAAAAAATAAAACACAAAAGGATGAGTTTGGTTTTCGATGACAAGATTTGCAGATCAGTCGATCGCTAAACATGTTTGGTAGGAGATCTGCGATCGTACGGCTTAAAAAGTACATTTTGCCGTCTATACTCAACCTAAATTGTGAACACCGAAAGGCAGCCAATTCAATCACCTTTTTGACATTTTTGAAGTGTCCGTCCCTCCTAATTGTCCTATTTTGGTTTTATTACGAGTTCCAATATCCTAATTTTGTGTCAATTCCTAAAATGCATTTGAAAAGATGGCACGTCACAACTCATGATGACGGGATGAACTCCAATCAACCTTCCCTTTCATACGTTGACTCTACTAGACCTAAGTATAAGAAATGGAAATGATGAAAATTACTTGACATAATCTTCTACATGTTTCGGATTTAGTCTCCCATTAGCAAGATATTGGATTAAAATATTGATACTTGAATAAAGTTCCAAATACGCGTATCGAATATTAAAATTGTAGAACAGAAAGTCAAGTGTTTTCCATTTCTTGTATTTGATATTTCTACAAATTTCCTAAAAATTTCCTTACTTTAAGGACCTATATGTTTTGGGTAAGTGTTTTGTGTTTAATTAGATCTTGGCGTTGTAAAACTAGCGTTTTGCTTGTCAATATAATTAAAATACTTTTTTTTTCTTCTTCTATGCAGTCTCTATCGAGTCAATCGATGTGCTCGTTGAGCAAATGAGTTCACAGCCGAGTAGTGATCATTACGGGTCAGATTAGTCTGTGAGAAGAATTATTCTTAACAACTTAAAGTTCAATATATTTTTCTAGAAAACAAAGTGTTATTATTAAGAGAAGGAGGCAGACATTAGTTATTCAAACACTACATAAACTACATTCCTGAGTCTTGTGAAGTCCAAGAGGTTTTGTTGGTCCCGTGTACGCCAATTATCTCACATATTATGTTATCGATGTTATATCGGATGAGATGATGTTGGAGCTGAGGTCATTTGCCTGATTCAACTCAACCTCATGAGTGGCTCATTCTCTTTTCATCTTCGTGCTATTATTATTATTTTTATTGAATTGTTTTCTTCAGAACGTCTCGCAGCAACTTTAATAGAGTTGACAAACACACCAAATTCTTCGCTCAGTTTCTCTTCCAATGAAATTCATAAAAATATTGCTTAGATCATACAAATTACGTTTACTACTAAATGACGAATTAGGAACCCTCTTCGGGGGGTCACTCGGTGCAGAGCCCCTAAAGAGAAAATCTGAGATTTTCCTGTTTGTTTTTTTTATATAACCATGTACATACGTTCGCNTTTTTTTTTTGTCAAGATTTCCATCGTTGTAGATGATGCCTCGTCCTCCTGTTTGGCTACATTTGCCGTTTCGGGTGTGACAGGAAAGGTCGGCTATGGATCTGAAGATTCGGCTGCAAACGGAATAGGCTTTTTGAACCAATTGAAATGAAAATTGTGTTGGTGTGGTTTGGCAAGCCTTTTGATAAGGCTTGCCAGTCATTGCTCTTGGTGCTATGTCTCACTGGTCTTGCACTCAGAGATACACACATAATACATTGTCACTTTTGCTTTTCCTTACTGTTAAAAGATGTTTGTTGTTTTGGGAGCAATGACTGGTGTTGTCACTACTGTGTTTGTGTTGTTCTAGCAGCCATTACACGTTAACGAAGACTAAATTCAATGATATTGGTAAAATTTTGTTTCATCACAATGAGGAAAATCGCTGTGGGACTTCCTTTGGTTTGGTTTACATTGCTGTATTGTCACTAGTGGAAAAGTTGGTACACAGGATTTTTTTGAGAGAAACAATTTATATTTCTTCAAAAATATAAAGGGTGCTGCCAAATTATTTTGGTTGCCTTTGACACAGCATATCAATCAATCTTTTAGACATTGGTTCTTTAGTGATGTTTTTTTTTTCCTTTTCTTTCTTTTTTTTCTTTTT
>CM022875.1:29810299-29848867 GCA_012654025.1 Pachypsylla venusta
GGCGATATGTTACATGTATTAAATAAGTAAAATCTCATTTCGACCAGCTCTTTGTCTTTTTTGAACCTTCCACTAAAACGTTTCTCATGATTGATATATGAATTCGGTGTAAAATTAAAATATCTACAACTTTTATTGTAGTATTTATGCGGTATTCAAGCTTTGTTTAGGAAATAGAAAGGTAAAAATGAATATAAAAGAATATTTGAGGAAATCCTGAAAAAAGCTGCTTTTTGAGCGGCTTTTTCAAGATGGCGGAGAACGCACAAGGGTTGGGAGGTCGAAAACTTAGATTTTTAAAGAGGAGGTCCATACCTACTAACATAAATAAAAATCGAGATTTCCCCAATTATTGCATTGAAACACACTTTTCTTGTCTCTGACTACTGGGCTAAAAAGTAAAAAATCAAATTTTGAGGAGGATATTTTTTTCGTTTTCCACATTAGAGGTCCATTTTTGGAAATGAGAAACCAATACTAGGGAGAAGAGTAATCGTACAGTAAAGCGGTGTGAATCAGACACGTGGGCAAACGGAGAGTGACTCACCTGAACTAGTTTACTAAGTGAGTTATTATTAGGATGGCCCCGCGGAGGGTGCATAAGGGCATGTGAGGAATAATCTGGAGGGACGGTAGGAACAGGGATTTGAGGGGAAGGTAGGAGGGGTTGTTGGGGCGTAGGCGGGTACATAGGATAACCCTGAGGCACGGCGGGTGATGGAGATTTAGCACCAGTGCTGTGTCGCAGGGGACTAGTAGTAGGGTGTTTGACGAAATAGTCATTGATTTTTTTTGAGTCAGTGACAGGTCGCGTGCTGCCACCTTTCATCAACGGAGCTCCGACACTCATTACTTCGTCTCCTTTCCTTTTTCTTTTCCTTTCTGTGGGTCTAAGTTTTTCTGGTGTGGTTGATTCTATTTCTTTGTCGCTATGAGAAGAACCTGTGGACAAATAACAAAAAAAAGTTTAGTAAGGGTGGGGGAAAATGTTATCTTTTACAACGAGAGGTGGATTTCACCAAACTTTATTCTCAAAAGTTTTAAGCCAATTTAAAAATCTCTAAAAGTTAAGCCAAAACATAGCATTCGAGGGGAGTGTGGTTTTTATTATTTGCGAAGGTTACAATAAAACATTTCAAAGGGCTCCGCCGTTTCTTGGACTCTGATAGACCTTGTTCATAATGCAGTGTTGTGCTTTATCAGGTGTTCATTATTTCTTCAATTTTTACAAATATTGTGCATTTTCGTATATTTTGACACCTTGTGAGTATAATGGTAGCTGCATATATAATATTTTTCACGCATGAAATATGAACATCATGAAAATGTTTTCTTTTTGAGACCTTCAAGAAAATCCATTCTGGAGAGTATTCAACTGGTAGCCTTTTCCTTTCCGTTATCACTCTTTGGGTGGACACACTGAGGAGTGATGAATGGTTTATTTGCTGAAAGATCCGGTCAAGTTGTTTAAACGTCTCGTCTGTTCGTTTTCCGATATCTCAAGAACTCCGATTGTGATGAAACTTGGTACATTTATTACTTTCCTAGAATTCGCTAATTATTGGGCTCCATTTGCTCACCAGGGGCCTGGTCGACATTTTACCTGGGTAAAGTCTGGGGTTCACAAAAAAAACTGGTCATAAAGGTCATAAATCTTCTCTGATTGAGGGAAAAGAGTCCGTGCGCGGTCACATTACGTTTTTATGAAAATGCCCCACCAAAAAGTCATTGGAAACCAACCCTTTAACATTACGGAAAGTAAACCCTTTTTCCGATACGGAACGATGGTTAAAAAACATCCCCCTCCCCCCCCCCCCAAAACAATCATATCATCCAAATAAAATTCAGCAAAATGACTCGACATTGCATGATTAAGAGTAGCCTAATGACTCAACTTGCATGCATTCTTGCGTGATGTTGGATGAATGAGTGAAACAATGAATGAAAGGAAGAGAGAAATACAAAGCGCTACTACAAGATAAACGCTGGAGGACAGATATTCCTCGAATAGTAAAAGCTTTTGCACGAAACGTTGAGTCGAGTGCGTGTACAACAACCTCCTGCCGCTTTATTACATCTTACCACCCTGAGTCATTGTTCAATTGTAAATGGTTCGAACGTCAATTAGTTAAAATAAGATTAGGAGACATTTTGGTTTATTATTTTCCATTATGAACCTTCGGAATGGTCGCGAGAAAAAAATAATAAAAACCCCTCAAAATTTGATATTTTACGTTTCAAGATACGTAGAATCCAAAAATCGAATAAAAAAATCCGTTTTTCTGCCGTCCACCGTACGCCGTGATGGGCACTTTTGCCACTTAACGTTGACCGATTTGGATGAAATTTGGTATATGGGTCTCATCTGGGCTCTAATTGTGACCGAAACTTTTGCGTGCAATCGAATACCACCACCCTTGACGGTTTTTGTCACATTTTAGCGATTTTCAGTATTGCCGTCTAAAAAGAGAATGGTAAGAACCAGAGTCTTGAAATTTGGTATGCCAACTTTGGGTCTAATTTTTTATTTTTATTTTTGGGGGGGGGAGGGTATTTTTTTAGCCAGTAAAATAATAAACCCATGTGTCACATTGGCAGAGTTTTTTAGTATGTAGGTAATAATAATAATTTTTTAAATTAAATGATTAAACAATATCGATTCGAATTAATTATAAGGATGACGAGCTTTCGATAGGTCTCAGACTATCATCGTCAGGCCTATGTTGAATCTACGGTATTCGGATTACGATTCTTCTATAAAAATATTTATATTTTTTATACAAAGATACTTTTCCTAATCATTTTTATGCTTCTAAGAACAATGGTTCCTATTTTTCTATTTTTTGTCTATTTTTGGAAGCTTCAGGTTAATTTTTCGGCGGCAGATTCGAATTGCGATTTAAAAATAAGTGCTTTCTAATATTATAAGTGACGATTCCAAAACCAAACTCTAGACCCGTAACGAAAAAAATAACCCCACCAAATTTTGATATAGCCAACGTCTATGACACGTTGAATACAACAAAGACTTCCCGTTAGGTCACTGAAGTTAAGCAACGTCCAGCAAGGTTTTACCAAGTGGATGTCCACGTGGGTTAGTACCTCGAAAATTTTTCTACTTTGTGCTTGTGATTTCGGGGTGCACTCAGCCTCGTGGGGACAACTGAGTAGCTACAATGGCGACATTAACAGAGTAAAAATATTAGAAGATTGAAGAGATTATTAACACATGAGACTCTTAGTAATGCTGTGATAGCCACAAAAGTTGTGAAAAAGGCTGTTGGGTTTTACCTCAAATTATTATTATTTAATTAAATCGTAAGGAGAGTTTAAAGACGCAAATTTATTACGAAAGAATCATAGTGGTACCGAAATGAGTACGTTCCTTGAATATGAATTACCAAAATGAGTACACTCCTCGAATATGGGTTACCAAAATGAGTGCACTCCTTGAATATGTGTTACCGAAATGAGTACACTCCTTGAATATATGTTACCGGAATGAGTACGTTCCTTGAATATGTTAGCGAAATAAGTACATCCTTGAATATGTGTTACTGGAATGAGTACGTTCCTTAAATATGTGTTACCGGAATGAGTATGTTCCTTTAATATGGTGGGTCAAATGGAGATGGATAACTTACATTTAAAAAATGCGATAAAGCTTTTGTAGCAACAATGATTTGTGTAAGAATGTTTTTTTTTTTTTCACTGTGAATGAGGACTAATTGAGTGATTGCACCCGCGGCACACTCGTAGAACAGTCTGCGTACTCAAGGTTGTAGCTAATGCAAGGACGCGACGCGAAACAATGAATGTAGGGAAGATATGAACTGACCTGATAATCTAAAATGATACTTGACACGAGGTCAAGATAAAACAATTTTCGTCTACTGCTCATCAGTTTCGACTTCTCGGGACATTGTCGAATTCCAGGCTTATGGCTCACCCCTCCCCGTTCCACCCCAATAGAAATGGTATAGTCTGTCTGATATTCACCCCCTCTCATAACGTCAACATTTTGCGCCCGATCTACAAAAGCTAAGATACCTTTGTAAAAAATAAATTGATTTTTTTTTTATTTGAGACAATGGTTATGTAACACTCGCGCGTATAATGCGACAGAAGAAAGTAGGTAGTTTCCAGTCTATTTACAAACGCGAGTGCCGCACACGTTGTACGGGGGACGACGCGACGGATGAAATGATTTTTGACCAAAATAAGAAGAACTTACCAGTGCTCATATTAGAGTCCTGACTATGAATGGGATGGCCGGAGTTTAGTCCAGACTGAGGAGCCATTTGTATTTGAGAGCCAGCTGACATCTGAAACAGTCAAAACAATTTGACACTGTCAACAATCACCCATATCACCCAACCATTATCATGGTGAGCGGGAAGAAGAATAAGAAAAATACAGCGAAGAAATGGAAATGCTTTCCCGTTTGAGCGGGGGGGGGGTCCAATAGATCCCGAACAGTAGATTAAAATGGCCTCCTGGTGGCAATTTTAATTGAGTGAAGTCTAGAGTTTACAGTACTATTAGTAGTAGCAAAAGTTTCACTATGTCGAGGCACCACTCTCCGCGATTGGCAGCTCAAGGAACCCTGCTATCTAAGACCGAGCTACAGATCTACTTACGGTGTCAGTATTGTACCTCCGACTCAGGAAGGGGACCGACAGACTGGGAAGTCCAAATATCGAGCGAAAGGAAAGTAAAAGGCATTTGTGTGTCGCTGGAAGGTCTTTCTTTGGTTGAAGTTGTAACTCTGATGTCTTTGTGGTAGATAGATACAGCCATCGTGAGAACGATCTTTTCCAATTGGTTTAGGGTTATATTTTTAGCATATCAAGTTAGTATGGACGACAGCTCCGCGTTGCCAAACTAGAACAACATGTTGCTCTGTCTCGTTATCCATATATTATAAGCATCATCAGAAACAGTGAATTGCAATAATGAACCAATAGCCAAGTAGCGATTCTGGTCTTTACATAAACTTCTGGTCACAAAATGAGTTGTCTGGAGGGGGAAGGGAACTGGCTGATTCCTTCCATCAAGATTACATTCAGTAAGAATCATTACTTAATTTCATCGACGGATATTCATCAAAATATTCGTGTGCGTTCTGCATTTTCATCTTTTAACATGTTTACACAATAAAAAAAATAACTTAAAAATGTTGATACTAAGCAAATGCATTGTATTCTAAGTCGGGTTCCCTTTCCATTTCCTCCAAAAGAATGTATCAGAAAAGGTAAAGGTGTTGTACTGTTTAATATACACCTTATACTATGCTTTAATATACACCTTATACTATGCAATTGCATTGTATTCTAAGTCGGGTTACCTATCCATTTCCTCCAAAAGAATGTATCAGTAAAGGTAAAGGTGCTGTACTGTTCAATATACACCTTATACTATGCAATTGCATTATATTCTAAGTCGGGCTCCCTACCCATTTTGTTCCAAAAGAACGCATGAATAGAGTTAAAGGTGCCGTACTACTGTTTAATATACACTCCAGACTACTATCAGATTAATATTAACATTTCCTAACTAAAAGTAAAATGGGTTTGTATTTTTCGGATTTTGGGAAAATTCCTTGGAGTGGAATCTTCTCTATTAGGTTTTATTAAACCTTCCTAAGATGGAAGGATAATCTTAATTTTAATCTACCTTTTTTTTTCTTCCTGTTTCCAACGTCTTTCCAACACAATTCTCATCTCTTCTCTCTACATGCCCACTACTATTTAGTCTCTTACTTTCTCATTACTCTTCCTTGTCTGCTCCTAAAGTTTTCAACCATTACCGTTCATCTGTTTGTATAATAACCTGTCAAAACCTTCTTTCTCAGGTGCCATGTAGATCATGGCTTTCTTATGTGGGTAGATTTTTTTCTGTTGAAAAAAAAAGGTTCTAGGTCCAAAACACAAGGAGAGGAAGGTTAACACACCAACTCAGCAATAGCATCATGTTGATCGTAAAATACTATAAATGATAGAGGATATAACAATAAGCATTTATTTTTATAGAATAAATATTTTCCCTCTACGATTTCGTCCATCGTAGTGGAAAACTGCATCTATGAAATATTTTTTTTTTTTTTTACTTAACGTCTCTTTAACATCTATTGGTCATTCGAGGCGGGGGTTTTATCCTCCATTCACTGGAAACTTGCAAACCAGTTACCCTCATTGACCTCACACAGCCTGGGTTAGGTCGGAAAAACAGCCAGCACGAGGCCGCAAACTCACGTGGACACCCACATGGTACAACCTCGCTGGACGTTGCTTAACTCCAGTGATTGGAAGGGAACTGGTGTATTCGAAGTGCCATAGACGCTGGCTAACGAAAGCATAATTAATATTGTTTTTTTTTTTTCATTCAATCATTGAGAGATCTCATTGATTTCATTTTTTTCTAAGCCTTACAACAATAATCGTTCTACCATTTTTATAAAACCAATATATGATTCCAATACTATCAAGAAACCAGTTTCCTGTTTTCATTCCCCCTTTTGCTATGATTGAATCTTCACAGAAAGAGAGAAGCGCCAAAAACAACAACCTCGAGCTTGTAGAATTAGAATATTAATAACAACCTTATTCAGGTTATTAAAGCAAAGATTGGAGAGTTAAGAACCGCTTACACAAATAAATTATACACATCCATGTAAATAAGGTATACTCGTATACCCAGTGGGCATGGGCATGGGCACTATCTTCATCTGTAAAAATTATAATCAATGTTTGTTTGCCCCGTATGTGTTCCTGCACCATTCATTGGATCAACATGATGATATTTTGTTGAGCTCTTACTGTTCTTGATACATCTTGTGTACAGACAGACACACAAACGGACCAATGGTTGATACTCAACATTTGGGGACCGCAAAACGTGTTTTGGCATTGAAAACTCGACATCAAAAATTTAAGACATTACAATATTTTTCTTTAGCTGTTTCGCCCGTGTTTCGCTACGAGTCTTATATTGCTATTTTTGTTCTTTAAGGACAATGGAGGGGGGGGGGGTATGCTGGGAAAAATATGGCTATGTCACTCCTAGGAACGTGTATAATCAGTGCACAAAATTTCACGCGTTTTCATCAAGTTGCGTGATGCGAGCACAAATGGACAGATTTTCACTTTAATATGCATAGATAAAGTAAAAAAAAAAAAAACGACCCATAACCATGCCAGTAAGGCATCTGACGAGGAAGGTCCGGCCAGTTTATTATGCAAACAGATGAACGATGATTGTAGAAAACAAGGGAGCAAGCAATATAGAGTAAGGGAAAAAACGATGAATTTGGGATCGCTGGAGAAGAAAATTTGAGAGGGATTTTTTTGACGATTCCAAGAATTCATTATTGAAAATAATAAACCAACAGGTAGACCAAAATTAAGATTATCCCATAAAGCCAGTCGCAAATAGATCGTGTTCAGGGACGGTGTGGGACCTTGTATCATAACATGTGATAGAATCCGAACCTATGTTCGGATTTTTCATATCAATCGGCCTAAGTAAGACTGCCCTTGAATTCGTCAAATGAGGGTGGAAAGGACAAATCATCAAGTAGAGAAAAAAAACAAATTGCGGAGCAATGAAATGAGTAAAGATTGATTATCAGGTTTATTGGAAGAATAAATGTAAACACGGCTTAGAAAGGGGTGGATTGTGAAACAATTAGGTGGATTCCTTTCAATATTTGGGGTTTACGAGGTTCAGAAATGGAACAGGAAATGTCATTCTGAGCAGATGTGCATGGTTCTTAGACATTACTGCCGTAATAAAAAACGATAAGGTCCCAGGGGAGGAATAACTGTTTTCATGACATTGAGAAGTTCCTTATAATTCTGTCATTGGTATGATATTCCAAAAATATAGCTTTCTCAACTGGATTCTTCGCTACTTAAAAAACATGTACAACCGTTTTCGACTTGCGGGAAATTTTCATTGTTTTTCTGTACAAGTTTTTAAAAACCGCTCGAATCATTTCACACCTATTAACAAAGCTTAAGGTAGTGGCATCACACTATTTGTCATGATTCCAAAATTTTGGCACAATTTTTCTGTGCCAAAATGTTGTATATTTGTTGAATTTGTGTGTTTGGTATTGTGTATCACACTTTGAATTTGTGTGTTTGGTAATTTTGGTATATATCACACTATCTGATATCTGATGAAACTTTTAAGACAAAATTATTTACTTTTAAATTTTGTTGTGTGTGTATTATACCAAAAAACATAATTTTGACATTTTCTATTTTAGCAATACGATTTTTGATCGAAAGTTAATTTAGTTTTTCTTCAGTTGTATTTTCGATAATTTTATTGAGAACTTGGGTGTCCACTTACATCACAGAAATATTTTTCAAAAGTAAGATTAATGAAATAGTTTTCAAAATCGATCAAACATGACAAATATGTTTGTCATGCGTTTAAACCCTATCAGACTATTTAGATAAATTTCTGTCACTATTGTGTTTGATATCAAAGCAAGCAATCAATTAGTGAACTGAAACAAATATATTTGCAGATCACACTGTTTGGTACTGTTTGAAATCGAAAAAAATGACAAAATTTGGCATCCTGACAAATAGTGTGATATCACCCTAACAAACGTTGATTATATTTATTTCAAGTAAAAGTAGCCGAACGAACGAATTAAGAGAAATCATCAAGAGGATTAATAGATTTCAATAATAAGAATTCCACACTCGATCAAAACAATTTCTAAAATCAAGACGATGCAGGTGAACCGATTGTCGAGATCATTGAACCCGCCTCTCCAACGCAGAACATCTTCGCACAATCAATTGATTCTGGGATTCACAACCAACAATGAAGCAAAAAACTAGAGATGGTTAATTTGTGCACAATCAATGAATGCGGTGATACACAGCCAAATATGTGGCAAAAACGGGAGGAGGTTAATTTGTGCACATAAGCACTGTGCAATCAATGAATGCTGTGAAACACAGCCAAATATGTGGCAAAAACGGAAGGTGGACAGTTTGTGCACATAAGCACTGTGCAATCAATGAATGCTGTGATACACAGCCAAATATGTGGCAAAAACGGAAGGTGGACAGTTTGTGCACATAAGCACTGTGCAATCAATGAATGCTGTGATACACAGCCAAATATGTGGCAAAAACGGAAGGTGGACAGTTTGTGCACATAAGCACTGTGCAATCAATGAATGCTGTGATACACAGCCAAATATGTGGCAAAAACGGAAGGTGGACAGTTTGTGCACATAAGCACTGTGCAATCAATGAATGCTGTGATACACAGCCAAATATGTGGCAAAAACGGAAGGTGGACAGTTTGTGCACATAAGCACTGTGCAATCAATGAATGCTGTGATACACAGCCAAATATGTGGCAAAAACGGAAGGTGGACAGTTTGTGCACATAAGCACTGTGCAATCAATGAATGCTGTGATACACAGCCAAATATGTGGCAAAAACGGAAGGTGGACAGTTTGTGCACATAAGCACTGTGCAATCAATGAATGCTGTGATACACAGCCAAATATGTGGCAAAAACGGAAGGTGGACAGTTTGTGCACATAAGCACTGTGCAATCAATGAATGCTGTGATACACAGCCAAATATGTGGCAAAAACGGAAGGTGGACAGTTTGTGCACATAAGCACTGTGCAATCAATGAATGCTGTGAAACACAGCCAAATATGTGGCAAAAACGGAAGGTGGACAGTTTGTGCACATAAGCACTGTACAATCAATGAATGTTGTGATACACAGTAGTCCATTTGAGCACATGAGCCTATATCGTCCTTACCAAATATTCCTGATGATAGATCGCTTCTTCTTCTCCCATTTCATGATATTCAAAAACCAATGAAGTATGTAATACCATTATTTTTGACGCGGTTGATCGAGCCCAGTGCACTTGCACCTAGCCTCCGATTTGCCCATGTTTTGTTAATACCAATGAATTATTCACCACCATCAGCTGAGGTAAAGACCACAACAAAACACAAGATTTTCATGCACCGCGGCCCGTCACATTATTATGCCATTTAGTTCAGCGCCTCTCTCCATCTTGATGCTCTCCACAAACTAACCACATCAGATGATATATTACGGAACTTGTTTCAATTATAAATGATTGAGTAACACCAACCAGACGTCTTCCTGATTTGGTGTACTAGTAATAATAATTTGGGTAAAAGTTATTCATAATAGAAAAACGGTGAAAAGTTTTCATCTCAGAATATCTTTTTCTGCGCCTTGAGTGTCTAAAATATGAATTTTGGATTTAGGTAAGGAGAAACCAAGTGTGGACGTTATTTTTTTGTCTTTTAACCGGGACAAATGTTCACCAAAAAAAATACGTCCATATCGTTGTTCTCCTTGCCTTTGGCTAACGCCATTTAGACATAGATCTAAAAGGGCGAATCACAATAAATCATTGCAAAATGAGGATCTACTATTCTTCCTTGATAATAATCAACCACTGATTGACAGATAAGATCAACATGACAATCCATCACCAAACACAATTGGTATCAATAAGGATAAATGTAGTAGTCACTTGGAGACAACATAAAATGTAATGCAAGCTTGGAACCTCCTTTCCTTCATAATACATTCCTGCCTTCCTAATTCTCCCCACCTTTCAGGTAAATGCAACAAACTCACAAGGGATTCTAATAGTGGTAGAGAAAGCTGTCGTTTTCAACATTCAACACTTACTCACCCAGTCCTAGTTTTAAACGCTTCGTTGGGAAGTTTCAATAATCATCTCAACAGATTAGCAACTAAATATAAACAGAGTTAAATCTTTTTCTTTCTTTCACAGCTCAGATTAGCGGAATTACCTACATAGCATAACGATACTATTCTACCCGGGAATCTTGATGAATTCATCAATCTCAGGTGTGCTGAGATCTCATATCGTCAAGGTAGATCCGAGCTATGATCGCCGACCATTGGGTTTGTGTTTATTTTATTCTTCGATGGAACAAAATCGAGATCTCCAAGAGGTTCCACTACCCTCTGAGAAATCTGCGGAAGGAAAAAAAAGACAGAGGCTGTACTTTTTACCTTGATGGAATATTTCTTCTGTTAATATTCACACAGACACAAGCGAAGGAAAAACCAAAAAGTTCCTCCATTTTTTTTTTTTTTTTTTTAAAAAAAATAAAGTTATTTCTCTGCATTACGTACTTATGTATATCATGAATATGTAAAGAAGAAAAAAAAAGGAAAAAAATAGGGGAAATTCAAAGGAACCTGGCGGAGAAAATATTTTGTTTAGAAAAAAGTTCACATTGCAAAAGCTGATATTCTGATAATATTGTGCAAAATAGAGGGAGGAGAAAATTTGCCCCCCCCCCCTCCACCGCACACTTTGTCTACTCCTGTACCACGTCATTGATTAAAAAAGATTCCTTGTCCTCTCACCATCCATTTCATTTCCTTCCACCATCATCAGATAGATATAGACTCAAAAATAAATGGAGAGGCGAGAAATATCGAAACAAAATGTACTTCTACGTGCAAAAAGAGAAACAAAGTCACTTGCCCACTCTTCATGCAAGAGAACACAAGAAAATAGAGAGAGCAGGAGTTGGAAATGATGCCTACCTTCACAGGCTCTGTTAGCGTGTTAGCTTTACCTTAGTAACCAGGGCTGCGGAGTTGGAGCCGGAGCCCGGAGCCGTGTGATTTTGTATAAAGGAGATGGAGACCCTTTTTCTTATAGAGAGGAGCTGGAGCCGGAGCCAGAGACTTTATCGACGGCTCTACAGCCAGGGCTGCGGAGCCGGAGCACGGAGCCAAGGAGCCGTGTGATTTTGTATAAAAGAGCCGGAGCCCCTCTTTCTTATAAAGAGGAGCTAGAGCCGGAGCCAGAGTTTTTATCCGCAGCCCTGTTAGTAACATCATTCGCCTTAATATAATCCCCCCACAAACCTCAAATATACAGGAGCAGTTTTTGAAACCACAGGATTAAGCTACTTTAAGAATGGGGGGAAAAGGCGATCCCATAGCATTACTATTGTCACGATAGGACCTCATTTTGAACATCAGCAGCCATTTCTTGTATCAGTTCCTTTTTCGAAAAACGGCCTAAAATGTTTATGGAGTTTGACCAAAACTATCGAGATAAGAAGCCGAAAACATCTTTATTTTTGCTCAAATTACACAATGAATGGCAAAGCTGAAACGACGTGCCAATAATGATTTGCGCCATTTTCTTTAATCAATTCAAATTGGCCAATAAACCTCTCGTTTCTTTTTCTAAGGTGTCAAAAAATGGATTCTTTCTTTTTTAACATTGTTTTAAAAAGATTTGACGAGTGTAGGCGGAATGAGCCGTGTGAATAAAATAATGTTCCTGACCATTTGACCACCCTGTAGAGATCAGAAACTATCTGCTGTGGATCTGTGAATCATTTCAAATATGATGTTGATTCTAAGTTTGGAAAAAGTATAATGAATGTGAAGAGAGAAATGTAACTGAAATTGTGCCAGAGATGTGTCAGACGTGTGCAGGATAGTATGATGTGTGGGTTGACTAGGAAAATGTCAAACATTAAACTTGGGAAGAATACAGAAATTAGAAATAGAAAGAAGAAAGATTATGATTGTCCAAAAATAATAATAGAAGAAAGAAGAAATACTGTTTGCCCCAAAGTAGTCAAAGATAAGGGTTCTGCGATGAATAGTCATCGAGTACTGAACCCTAAAAGTGATCTCACCTATTTGGACACACAAAACTAAAAAGTTATCTCTCCAAGAGAGCATATGAAGAAGACTAAAACTGCCAAGAGTAACCACAAAGTTGTTCAGAAGGACATCGGGTCATTAGTGACTTCATTCAAACATAAAACTTCAAACAACAAAACCCAGAACACATAAAAAAAAAGCTCATCGGATTAGGATCGCCGCAACCAAGTAAGTATTAAACACGAAACGAAAGCCATCAACATGAAGGTGTACACACTAAGTGATGCACTCGTGAAGTGAACCGGCACTCCGCGACATAACACGAACATATCCAATTGAAAGAGAGAAGAAGAACTAAGCCAAAGTACCGGTTGTGTACTCACTAGACTTTACAACTAAATACCAGATCGATGGAATTAGCTGATGGTGGTAGCCACAATACCAGAACAAGTTGGTTTGATACTTTATGAAGGTCGCAGAACTTCTCCTTCTTAGTTTGCTTCGAGCAGAATGGTTGTAGTGTGAGTAACAGAGAGAGAGAGAGAGAGAGAGAGACTTCTTTCACTCAAGCATACACCATGTGCTCGATCATCGCATTCAGGGTCACACCGGCCATCGCTCCTCATAAAATATTTAACTTCGTTCCAGTTTGTGGATCGAACTTTTAGGAGATTGTTAGCAAACCTATTCACGAATAGTGAATATAGATCATCCCCAAATATTAGATATCTGAAAAGACTATGGCATTAAGACAACAATCCACGGACCGCAAGAGTCCATCGTTCTACCCTAAAAGCAAAACATCAAACCACACATCCGTTCTGAAATTGTGCCATCCTCGGCCAGATTTTTATGAAACTTGGTATGGAAATTTATTTTAGGTTCCCTGAATTAATTTTTGGTTCAATTCGTTTTGTAGCCCTTTTTCCCTTGTATGTATATTTCCTCCCGTCCATTTTGGGTACTTTTTACTTACATTGTAACAAGAATCTGATTTAAAAAAATTAAAGTTAAGAAATCGTCGCGTTACATTAACTTCGAATGAGTGAGTGAGTCGCGCAAACATTACAGTAATAGGATAGATAGATGGCACGATCTCAATATTTAAATCAATACGCCCCAATATCCCCCCCCCCCCCCCCCNCCCCACAAGCACAGAGAAAAACCAACACCAGTTTAAAATAAAGTAAATAATAGGGTCACATCAAGTTTTTCAACACAATCTTGTTTAAAAATCAATTGGTGTAACGTTACACTTCCACTCAAAAGCTCAAAGCTGTAATGAAAATATACACCCCCACTTCACCTGTCCCTCCCACGCAACCCCTTCTTTCACTCCCCCCCCTCTCACACACACAGTCTCGACTCCTCATTTAGTCCTTCGTTTTATAAAAGCTTTGAGATCGAAGCTTATTCTACATTTTGCCTTTTAGTGTTTTTCTTTTTTTTTAAAAAAAAAATCTGGTTTAAGTTTCGAGCGATCGAGAAATTCAATTTCCCTTTTAATATTTTGTGTTTTTGTTTCGTTGTGGACGAATGAACATATTAACGTACGATAGACCGAACGCAGTAAGATCTATATTGATTTATTTCTGGCTGTTAGTAAACTCGTACATGGCTTGTTGCTCTTTATTAGCATTTAAACAATATTTTGGGATTGCATTTCAATACATATAATTTTGAGGGTCAGCAGTCCTAGTCTAGTGGGTATCACACTAGCATTTCACTTGGAGAACCCAGGCTCAATCCCCGGCGGAGCCGTAAATTTTTCGACTTTGTGCTTGTGATTTCAGGGTGTACTCAGTCTCGTGAGAACAATTGGGAAGCTACTTTAATGTGAGTAGCGACCGGTGGCGGCATTACCAAAATTGGGCGTTACAATCAATACATTCAAGGGAATCCCTACAAGAAAACGATATTGGGCAGTTGGTGCCCCTCTCAATCACCTAACCAGAGGACGGAGGGGAGAACAACTTCAGCAAGGCCACATAGCCCATCCGATTTGTAACAAATTTCATAAAAAAATTGATACTAATATCTTTGAACTCCAAAATTCTGGGACACATTTTATAGTACACACTTATGATTTGAGCAGAAATTTGTACACGATTTTATGAACCTTTGGAATCTCGTCACGATTTTTTTTTTCTCGCATTTCATTAATCCTGTCTAAAAAGAGAATGGTAAGAGTCAGACAGAGACTTGAAATTTGATATGTATGTCAAATTAGGGGTCTAATTACGACCCAGAATTTGGGGGGGGGGAAGGGGGTATATTTTTATCCAGTAAAATAATAAACACATGTGTCACATTGGCAGAGTTTTTTTTCTTCTTTCTAATTACTTTCTCTACAAAGATCGGGTCAAGGAGTCAGCCCTACATCTTCTCACATTGTGATATTCAATTCAATAAAGTACATCTTTTTCTTCTCTCTTTCTTCATCCCTTCTCCTCGACGCGTCCATTTTGTCTCCTCTGTTTTTTGTCCCCCTCCCTTATCCGATTGAATTTTCTTCTACCCTGGCTTTCAAACTCCCGTGTCTTTACATATATGTATATAAGTATATGTACAAAGATGATGTTACGTCACATTCTAAACGAAACTTTAAATCAATATTAAGCTTTGAGATACAAAGAAACATGAGTTTGGGACACAAAAGCAAAAGTCAAAGTCGATGGCGACAACATGGGTGTTACTTAACTTTCCGTGTCCATCACAGAAAGTGATGGTGGTGGAAGGGTAGGGTTGCATATTATGCTACCCTGAGGACGTTGCGTTGAACATCCAACATGAGTGTTTCAACACAGCTTTGATAAAATTCTTAAACAAGATGAGATGCAACATCCAACAGTTCCAACTGAATTGAATACACTAAACTTAAGTCAATAGCAACAAGATTCTCGCGCCCCAATTGTAATTCCACATTGAAATATTTGATCCGACCCAATAGAAAGTTGACAAAGTTACAATTTGAAAAACTCTGCCAAATTAACTTCTTGCAGGCTGATATATCAGTTGGTAAGGGTGGCGGATTCGTAAACAGGATGCTGTTTAAGGAGTTTTCTCCTTAAAGCTGTTTTTTTTTCTTTATATCCTATGCTTAGCAATAGAACTCTCTTTTTACCCTTCAACTACCGTTAGAAAGAAGAAAAATAGGTTTATTTCACTTACAAGTCAAAAAGTACACGGCAACATCATTTTCGGTCAAATCTTTTCCCAAATGACGTTTCTACCACAAACGAGCAGAAAGCCCTGTCACAAACAAACCTGTTACCAGGATTCTGTTGTTACCCCTTTAGCTACGAGGCCACCAAAAAGATGTGTACGACGCGACAGGGTAACGGACAGTAATATTTTCAACCCCATCGCAAGCTTACCAATAGGATTCTGTCGTCACCCCTTTAGCTACGAGGCCACCAAAAAGATGTGCACGACGCGACAGGGTAACGGACAGTAATATTTTCAACCCCATCGCAAGCTTACCAATAGGATTCTGTTGTCACCACTTTAGCTACGAGGCCACCAAAAAGATCTGCACGACGCGACAGGATAACGGACAGTAATATTTTCAACCCCATCGCAAGCTTAGCAATAGGATTCTGTTGTCACCCCTTTAGCTACGAGGCCAACAAAAAGATGTGTACGACGCGACAGGGTGGCGGACAGTAATATTTTGAACCTGATCGCAAGCTTACCAATAGGATTCTGTTGTCACCCCTTTAGCTACGAGGCCACCAAAAAGATCTGTACGACGCAACAGGGTGGCGGACAGTAATATTTTCAACCCCATCGCAAGCTTAGCAATAGGATTCTGTTGTTACCCCTTGTAAGGGTCGACTAGCGCCCAGACAATTCAAAATGTTATCAAATTTATTAGACACACGATTGATATGTTTCAAAATAAATAGGAGTGACCTAAAATTATATATGAATTGAAGTAGCAAATACTTTGTTAAATTTGACAAACCCAGCCCCCCCCCCCAAACAAAATCCTAGTTACGGCCTTGGCTACGAGGCCACCAAAAAGATGTGTATGACGCGACAATGTGGCGGACGCTAATATTTTCTCCGTTCATTTGCAACTCATTTATATACAGACAAAAAATTTAATGGCAAATTTAATTGTGGGTTGAGAATGATATCAAAATTAACCAGGTCGGTCGCCAGGGGTTTTGGGGGACGTAGTAGAAAAACAACATGAATTTTCCTAATAACATTTTACTTTTACCCTACTCCTACATGCCCATCCAAGTCACAAATTCTACAATGTTGCCAAACTAATATAGATTCTCATTTTAGCACACAAAAATGTTTCCTTCTTTAAATTCTTTGTTTTATTTCCTTTCCCCCATCCTCTTTCTTCCCCTTCTCTGAAAACTTCCCCTTAATGTGTCCTAAATATTCCAGACTCATATTTTCTTTTGTGGAATATAGTTTTTCTTGCTACCAGAATGGAAAATTTGGAATCTTCACTTGGAAATAAACATATTTTTAATGATCATTTCTATTCTATAAGAAAATTTAATGATCATTTCTCAGAAACGGTCAATGTATGTAATTCTCTACTCAAACCCGAACAACCTGATGAACGGCGCTCAAATCGATGACATCAAATAAAACAAACTCTTCCAAAAAGTAAAATTCCATACGTACTTGGAAATAACCTGGCTTATCAATCAATTAGAAAGCCTTGGGTACAATAATGCTCTGAAGTAACAGAAGTGATTTAATTTCAGGAAAAAAACTGGAAATTCGATAATACTTGAGTTTCTATGTAGTTAGAACCCAAAAATCAAGGAAGAACAAAAAAAAAACATTCCATAAGTACAAGAAATGAAAATTATTAAAATAACACTTTACTTTTATGTTCTACAATTTTAATACGCATTATTCGATACGCGTATTTCGGATTTTGCTCCATTATCAAGAATGGAGTAAAATCCGCATTCTTGATAATAGAGTAAAATCCGAAATACGCGTATTGAATATATTAAAATTGTAGACCATAAAATTCTTTATCATTTTCATTTCTTGTATTTGATAGTTCTCCCAAGTGTCCTATAGGTTTTCTTCCTTTGATTCCAAAAGTGGTACTTTTTTTACTTAACTAGCTGAGTACCCGAACTTCGTTTCGAGAAGGTGAGAGAAATATGATAATAAATCTGACTCTTACATTAATAATCATATATCACCGGGGTACAACCGTTTAAACGCGATCAGGGCATACACATAGATTACTTATAGGTAATAAATAATGGCATACATATAGATTACTTATAGGTAATAAATAATCTATGTGCACACGTTTGTTAACCTATGTAGAAAATGGGAAGTAGTAACGTGTTATTAAGCTGTGTAGAACGTGTTGGGAGTAGTATTGGGTTAGGTTCCAAAAAAAAAAATGCGTGTTAAAGCCGAATGAGTTTAGTATGGGTCTGCGACCCAGCATAACCTTGCGCAGGCTTCAACACGCATTTTTTTTTTTTTTTTTTTTTTTTTTTTTTTTTTTTTTNACTCGGTGTTCAATTTGTCTACAGGGCAAACGGGAAAATGATAATTTCTTTTCACATACAATTTAACGGCTTGGCATTTTCAAATTTCGTAAATATCAAAGTGCCACTGCCAATCGAATGGGTTTTCGGCAATACGTATCGATTAGTAGGATAGAAGCTTCTAGGACAGAATACGAAAATTCCAAGTCGTTCAAAAATTATTTGGAGTGTGACCGGTCAATCTGGGACATGAACTGCAGATGATAGCCAAAATTACCATGAGCGAGTAAAATGGGTACAGAAGGCCATGTCTTTCAGCTGCCTTGCACAACAGGCCCAACAAAGCTTGCTGCTTTAAATATAAACAAAGTGAATGAGAAGAAGCATGTGTCTAAGTGTTCCATACTGTAATGACACGTGTAACTATCCTCTCTACCTATGGTAGGCACCTATCTCGTGGTTACCATTGCTAGGAGGGGGAGGGGATTCATCATCCAAATAACAAACACACAACTGATCAAGGTCATCATATTTAGATATCAGCTGTCTTTTGTTTCCAGTTATTTCATAATGAGAGCCCCCTGTTTGAGATTCAAAGAAGATTTCTAGTTCCGAGATAAGGTGAGCTAAGAGAAAACTAGGAGATTCATTTCAAAGCTAATAAAAACAGCATAGATCTATTAGAATCCTCTTTCAACATTAAATTTATAATATTATTATAAACTAGGGAGGTACTTTACTGAGCTGTTTCACTCATAATTCGCTACGAATCTAATATTGCTATTTTCTCAAGGACAATATTGGATATATGGGGGTGGGTGAGCATGGGTTCGTGTCCCCATGTATATCAGTCTCTTTCTAATTTCTATGTTTTACCAGGGGCCGTTCTGGGTGTTTGTATTTTCTTAATATTAATTTACCCAATGCTGGTTTCGTACAGCATTTTCCCAATGCTGGTTTCGTGGCTGGTCAAAATGGAGTGCGGCATATGACAGGGAATCCTGGACAGGAAAAATCCCTTTTTCCCAAATCCCACCACTTTTAATCCCATGATATCCTTAATATTTCTCACCTTTTTCATCACTTCAAAAAGTGTCGTGCTCAAGCAATATTGCTCATCAAGGCATGGCCGTAAAAACGTTTCCTAACCTGTCTGGAGAGGTTAAAATATGTCAATAAAGCTAACAAGTAAACATAACAAGTTAAAAATAAAACTAAAGAGACGGCCGGAGAGACGGATAGATATTGCAAATTGCAAGCCACAAATGGGAAAAATCCCGCGTGTTTTAAAATACCCCGTTTCTTATCCAGGATTCCCTGCCAGGTGCCGCTTTCGTCAAAATGTTGCAAGTTTGAACTATGCGATAGCCCTAAAAAATTGTTGATATGTAAAGTAGTTAGCTCAAGCTCCATTTCATCGGAGAATGTAACGAGCGAGATAATATTTATAGTTAATAGTGGTGGATAATATTTATAGTTAGAAAGAGGTCGTATTTCAAATATGCTACTTTCCAGGAGACACACAAAAAATTGTTTTAAGGACAGTAAATAAGAGTATGACCAATAAAATTTACAGTACGCAGATGCCATTGCGATTGATCCGTGCGTCCTCACCAAATAAATGCCTCTTGGTTCTTAGCTTTACGAGGTTTTCCATCTTGGGTCAACTGATCGGTTAGCAATGCACTGATATTATATCTCGTACAGTAGAAATTAACAACGAAACTAAGTAGCACTAAACTTGCGGAATAATACTAAACTGGGTAAGACACTCTGACGGGTAAACAGTTGAGTGTGGGTTCAAACCCAGCCAACCCATGGAATTATATCCTCATGAATTTGAGATATTTACCACATAATAGCACTCAAAAAACTGCCGAGGTCAAGAGACTTTTCAGTCCTATTCGGGCAGTATAAATAAGGACCATTATTATAATACCACTAAACTCACTCAAACCCCTGAGTTTGCGAAAAAGGAAAACGTGCCTTTGGTATCTGGCGAGGTATCTAGGGTCTAGGGTATTGATTATTTTTCTTACCTCTGTGAGAATCAGCAAACTAAGCATATTGATCAGAACTTACCTGGAATCAAAACAAAGGTGAAACAATTAGCACGGAATTGACAAAAACAGAACTGCTATTCATTACAAATAGAACAAGCTAGGTTGTATCAGCTGATCGACTAACAGTGCCGGATCGTAAGAAAACATCGAGTGTATTTAATATTGATAAACATTGTTCAAAACAAAGTGAAACCTAAAACGCATCCTTTAACATAAACATTGTTCAAAACAAAGTGAAACCTAAAACGTATTCTTTAACATAAACATTGTTCAAAACAAAGTGAAACCTAAAACGCATCCTTTAACATAAACATTGTTCAAAACAAAGTGAAACCTAAAACGTATCCTTTAACATAAACATTGTTCAAAACAAAGTGAAACCTAATACGTATTCTTTAACCCAACAAATAGGAGATACATTCATAGAGAATTACAAGAGGAAACGTACAAAGGAGGAACGGAGAGGGAATGGACCGACAATAGGAGATACATTCAATGAGAATTACAAGAGGAAACGTACAAAGGAGGAACGGAGAAGGAATGGACCGACAATAGGAGATACATTCAATGAGAATTACAAGAGGAAACGTACAAAGGAGGAACGGAGAAGGAATGGACCGACAATAGGAGATACATTCAATGAGAATTACAAGAGGAAACGTACAAAGGAGGAACGGAGAAGGAATGGACCGACAATAGGAGATACATTCAATGAGAATTACAAGAGGAAACGTACAAAGGAGGAACGGAGAAGGAATGGACCGACAATAGGAGATACATTCAATGAGAATTACAAGAGGAAACGTACAAAGGAGGAACGGAGAAGGAATGGACCGACAATAGGAGATACATTCAATGAGAATTACAAGAGGAAACGTACAAAGGAGGAACGGAGAAGGAATGGACCGACAATAGGAGATACATTCAATGAGAATTACAAGAGGAAACGTACAAAGGAGGAACGGAGAAGGAATGGACCGACAATAGGAGATACATTCAATGAGAATTACAAGAGGAAACGTACAAAGGAGGAACGGAGAAGGAATGGACCGACAATAGGAGATACATTCAATGAGAATTACAAGAGGAAACGTACAAAGGAGGAACGGAGAAGGAATGGACCGACAATAGGAGATACATTCAATGAGAATTACAAGAGGAAACGTACAAAGGAGGAACGGAGAAGGAATGGACCGACAATAGGAGATACATTCAATGAGAATTACAAGAGGAAACGTACAAAGGAGGAACGGAGAAGGAATGGACCGACAATAGGAGATACATTCAATGAGAATTACAAGAGGAAACGTACAAAGGAGGAACGGAGAAGGAATGGACCGACAATAGGAGATACATTCAATGAGAATTACAAGAGGAAACGTACAAAGGAGGAACGGAGAAGGAATGGACCGACAATAGGAGATACATTCAATGAGAATTACAAGAGGAAACGTACAAAGGAGGAACGGAGAAGGAATGGACCGACAATAGGAGATACATTCAATGAGAATTACAAGAGGAAACGTACAAAGGAGGAACGGAGAAGGAATGGACCGACAATAGGAGATACATTCAATGAGAATTACAAGAGGAAACGTACAAAGGAGGAACGGAGAAGGAATGGACCGACAATAGGAGATACATTCAATGAGAATTACAAGAGGAAACGTACAAAGGAGGAACGGAGAAGGAATGGACCGACAATAGGAGATACATTCAATGAGAATTACAAGAGGAAACGTACAAAGGAGGAACGGAGAAGGAATGGACCGACAATAGGAGATACATTCAATGAGAATTACAAGAGGAAACGTACAAAGGAGGAACGGAGAAGGAATGGACCGACAATAGGAGATACATTCAATGAGAATTACAAGAGGAAACGTACAAAGGAGGAACGGAGAAGGAATGGACCGACAATAGGAGATACATTCAATGAGAATTACAAGAGGAAACGTACAAAGGAGGAACGGAGAAGGAATGGACCGACAATAGGAGATACATTCAATGAGAATTACAAGAGGAAACGTACAAAGGAGGAACGGAGAAGGAATGGACCGACAATAGGAGATACATTCAATGAGAATTACAAGAGGAAACGTACAAAGGAGGAACGGAGAAGGAATGGACCGACAATAGGAGATACATTCAATGAGAATTACAAGAGGAAACGTACAAAGGAGGAACGGAGAAGGAATGGACCGACAATAGGAGATACATTCAATGAGAATTACAAGAGGAAACGTACAAAGGAGGAACGGAGAAGGAATGGACCGACAATAGGAGATACATTCAATGAGAATTACAAGAGGAAACGTACAAAGGAGGAACGGAGAAGGAATGGACCGACAATAGGAGATACATTCAATGAGAATTACAAGAGGAAACGTACAAAGGAGGAACGGAGAAGGAATGGACCGACAATAGGAGATACATTCAATGAGNAAGTTGTATTTTTCAATTTCTTATATGAAATTGATATGAATTGGCACCAAAGTTCAAGTTCTAGCTCTTTCCATTCTGGTTTTAGGCGGAACCGCCAAAGAGTGGCCTTCAATCTCTAAATAGCGGCCAACAATATATTTCAATTCAACCTAAGTTGTATTTTTCAATTTCTTGTATGAAATTGATTACCGTTCACATTTTAAGCAGGATATGCGAAAACCACTAAAAACGGCATAAAACCGCCAACGGTACATTCGATTTTACCCAAAAGCTTATTTTACCGTTCATGGCATGACATACATACCAAATTTCAAGTCTCTAGCACTTGCCGTTCTTGAGATATTTTGTTCACAGACAGACACACACATGGACCAATGGCTGAAACTGGGGATGTTTTGCACTGGGGGCTCCAAAACGTGTTTGGCATTGAAAACTCGACAATTTCAGCCCATTACAATACTTTCTTTTTTATAGGATAAGGGGAGTAAAAAAATATTGATTATATAGCATAATTAAAGCAATCAGGGAGGAAATACCATTTATGTACAATATATTGTTTGTGGGTACGTGACGTGTGTTTTAATAAGACGTTTAGCGTCCGGACTAAGAGAAGAATGGAAGCCAAGGATAAATTAATCGGATTCGACATGAAATATGCGAGCCACATGATCTCAACCAACATCCAATGTGAATTTCAAACGAAATAAGTGTGCAAAGATGAACGTAGAATGAGTGGAGGGATGGTGTTTGCAATAATTATTTATTTATTAATTACACAATTGCCAATTCATGATTGAACAACTTATCAATGCAATATGGCAATGTAGTTAGGATCATAGGACGAATCATGAGAAAACTTTCAATTATTACTGGGGAGTAAGGACAATACAGCCAGCCGATTCACAAGGAGTAAATTATATTTTATTTTCATCAGTATTTGAGTCCAGTTCTCATACAAATACAAAATTCCTCGGCTGAAAATAACAATTAATGAATCCGAAAAATGAACTGAAATAAAATGTTATGACAAAACTTATGTAAATGCATTCCCCCAATTATAAATTCAACGGCTTATTTTGAATTCCAACATGTCAATTTGCGTTACATGTAACATAACATAAGAAACACCCTTCCTGCCTTTAATTCTCACTGCTATCACGTTAATGAAAACAGCTTCTTGATGATTACTACATTTTGTACCATTAAAGGACCACAACATCTTTATAGGCCAAGTTTAGCTCTAAAATCAATTTCACGCTTGCACTTTTTGTTGTCGCAATGATTCACATCACACATAGATGTCCGAGTATTGATACGACCAAAGTTTACTGCGAGTGATTTCTACTCCAAGCTCAAACAAACGCACCATACAAGTTAACCCGTTACTCGCAGACCAAATGGAATGAATAAACGATTTTGTAGACTTGGTTTCTTTTCTTCAACGGGATGAAGACAAAAAACGTAAAACATTTGACAAACAAAGACGAGTGTCTCTGGTATGGTGCACTTTTCTTGTGTGTTCTCCATGTGTAGCTTGTCTCATATTCCCCTTCCCAAATAATCCATGTCATTCCACTGTGTTTGTAATGCCATTCTTTTTCAACTCTTGTTCGGTGAAAGTATGTGAGTATCAAGAAGTGATCTAGTTTGTTTTTTCCTTTTTATAATTATTATTGATCATCCTCGTTGTGCTGTAGCGTTGTCTTCCACGTCACCTCTATTGTGTTATAGAAATGAAACATGATTAGGTAATCATTTATGCTTATGCAGATGACTGTTTCACAACTTCCTTTCAAATACTTCTGAGTATAAATAGAACCCTGTAAACACTCTTCTAATAGTAATATATTCGTACATATCCCTATTATAAATGTACACTAAGTTTGAAAAGTATATACGTTAAGAAAAATATTAGAAAAATGTATTCGACCCTCGATAATTCAAACATTCAATAGCAAAACTAATAAAAACGATGCATTTTGGTACATTCAGTAGTAAATCAAAAAGAAAAAAATTGGGAGGAGCAAGAAACACTCTCTAATTTGGAGTCTGCTCACCCGATAATTCGAAACTGAAGTTAAATCTTGTCAGTTTACGAATTATCGAGAGTCGGCTGACTTTATTTTCCTTTTTAAACAATGCGAAAATTCTTGGTCATGGTTGACTTCAAAGAATCGTCAAAAATATAATACCGAACTAATAAAAGGCAAAAACAAGGGATTTTTGTAAAGATTTTTGTTTTCAGTAGCAGACTTAATACCAACTGACACTATGTACATGGTTGCTCTTTTTTTGACTATTCAATGAATCATAAGACGAGACTATCACAGAAGGAAAGTCCTCCAACTCATTGAACACCGTGTAGATCTTGTTCTTGGTTGCCATTCTTGTACATTATCCTAATTTAGATTAAGATAAGGGGGAACTTGGTCCCCTTCTTCGTTTATTTGATTCAATCGAATACTTGATGAATTCGGAAGCTGTCTTAGTTGGTGATGTGTGATTCTATTTCTTCTTGTTATGTTCATATGTCATTGAAATGACCTCTGTATATATTCAATTACTATGTGTACAATAATTGATGCAATTAACTTTTTTTCTTAATTCAATTTGGTAGCAAAGAGTCAAGGTACAATCAAACACTAACAAAGGTAACAATAACAATTTTCAGAAATTGATTTATCTATCTATAGCTTACGTAACATTCAAATATAATTTATGATATTATTATCTCAGCGCCGCGCCGCTCAGATTACAATTTAATGAGAGAGTCTATCTGAAACATTTTATCAGTAAATTGGAAGAAAGTCAAAGGTATTACTAACACACTACGAGCATTTCCAACACTGAGTTGGACGAGTTTAACTTTTGAAAGCTCAACACATTCTAAATTTGAAGGTTTGTTGAAAAAGCCAAAACAATTGATTTGTTTATTAGGTCATTACATTAGTAGCGGATAAGTAGACAACAGGTGCCGCTACCTCAAAAGGAGCTAGTTTCCTAAGAGCATATCAAATCGCAATGAGTAACTATTGCTACAGAGGTCATTACAGGCAGTGGAGGTAGGTCTATTTGTTCAATTCAATATAAGGTTTGTGGGATAAACTCAAAGTTACTACTCGTATAATACACGAAATGTTAGGACCCAAATAGCTAAACTCTTCGACAAATAAATGAGTTTTCTGTAAAAATTGGATTTTTACAGAAAATACAGGATTCCGATTCCTCAATGGAGAAGATATAAAAACCCTTTGTGAATCCTTTCACTCCTTGCAAGAGGATTCGGGGATTACTGTAAAACTCTAAATGTTTAAGAACATTGCCTTACTAGGCGAGTTCATATAATCTCCTTCTTGCAACACCAAGGTATCTGGTTCATTTATCCGTTAGGTCAAACAGACAATTTTTTTTGTTCAATCTTTACACTATGGTTGAAAGACTTATTTCCGAATAGTTCAGTATTGAGCGTAGCATGGACAGGATAATGGAATTTGTGAAATAGTTTGTCCTGATGAGTTGCCTACTAAGAATATTAAAAGAACTGTTACGGATTCTCACCAAAATATGAATGCCAAAATACATTCTCCTGAAATGACTGTTACGTACTCTCAACCCTCAAAATTTCAAATTTCTAGGTTAATTTTATTCATAGATATTATAGATGATATAGAAGACATCGGACTATTTTATGTCTAATTTTAACGAATTTTCTTTAAATATTGTTTGTCTCTTGTCTGTTCATTCCACGATAATTGTCGAACGTCTTATTTGATTTTGATGAAACAGAGTATGAACATGTATTATGTTCAAAAAATTTGATGATAAGTTTTTAGGCCCTATGGGGCCAATCTTGGCCTCATGGTAAGCATTTAACTGAATGAAGTATACAGATCGCAGAACTACTAGTTAATTTAAAATATATCACAAAAAATTATCATTGAAAAAAGACCAAGTTCCACTTATTCAACCAAAAAATTCTGCCCATGAAAGTAGTGATATCTATTATTGGGGCCAAGTTTATTGTTGCTGCTGTATATCCCGCACTTAAATTTTCTGTCTCAATTCTCTTAAAGTAATACCGACTTTACACTTGGTCAGTTTTTTCTAAGGGGATTCGTAAAATACTCGTACTACCTTTTTACAAACTGGCCAAGTGTAAAGTCGGTATTACTTTAAGAGAATTGAGACAGAAAATTTAAGTGCGGGATATACAGCAGCAACAATAAACTTGGCCCCAATAATAGATATCACTACTTTCATGGGCAGAATTTTTTGGTTGAATAAGTGGAACTTGGCCTTTTTTCAATGATAATTTTTTGTGAGATATCAATACTTTTTGTAAGATTACTATATGAAACTGATTATATTTAGCCGTTTTTTCTTCATTTCTTCTTTTCAATTACACAACATATCGAAAACCAGGAAATTTCTGTGTAAACCGGACCCAAATGTCCAATGAGATCTAAATTATTCAAATATAAATTATTTCCTGATTAATTGTATGTAAATATCTAACTTTATGCAAGATTTCAGCGTCCTACCAATTTAAACTGTTTTCGAGCATCTCCGTCCCTAAAGCGGAACCGTTTTGGAGCACCGGGAGTAAAAGAGTTCAAATATAAATTATTTCTTGATTAATTGTATGTAAATATCTAACTTTATGCAAGATTTCAGCGTCCTACCAGTTTAAACTGTTTTCGAGTATCTCCGTCCCTAAAGCGGAACCGTTTTGGAGCACCGGGAATGAAAGAGTTCAAATATAAATTATTTCCGGATTAATCGTATGTAAATATCTAACTTTATGCAAGATTTCAGCGTTCTACCAGTTTAAACTGTTTTCGACCATCTCCTTCCCTAAAGCGGAACCGTTTTGGAGCACCGGGAGTGTAAATGTTCAAATATAAATTATTTCCTGCTTAATTGCATGTAAATATCTAACTTTGTGCAAGATTTCAGTGTTTTATCAGTTAAAACTACATTACAATACGTTGTATTGTCTTCCCTAAAGCGACACCGTTTTGGAGCACTTAGAATTAAAAAGTTCAAATTTTCGGATTTTTCCCTTCACGTGGATGTCAATTGCTAACTTCGTGCAAAATTTCAGCGCTCTAGGTATACGGGAAGTGCCTGAAACTTTTGATGATGTGTGAATCAGTCAATATGTCAATCAGTCAGTGAGTATCCAAAAGTGCAAACTTTGAAATTACGTATCTCCCGTCCGGGTTACAATTAACTTTTGAAGTTTATCCTGTAGTATTGTACTATACTACGGAATGTATGTTCAAAATTTCAAAGATCTATAATTTGTAGAACCGGATATCTGACGGTGTGAAAAACCTGGTGAATTGCTTCGTGTAAAGATACACTTGTGCTTTCTGGAACTTGGCCTGGCGCACTGCCGTGCGCTCAGATGTACCTATACAGCGTGTACCAGAATGATCTGTCACCCCCTTGACTTTTGAACGCCTTGGAATTTTTCATTTTTTAAAAGCTCTAATTTAATCGAATTGTTATAGTGAGATCCAGGTACGACACCTGGAAGTGACATTTATTGACAAAAAGTTTTGATTTCTCAGGAAAATCCGTTATATAATTTGTAGAACCGGATATCTGACGGTGTGAAAAACCTGGTGAATTGCTTCGTGTAAAGATACATTTGTGCTTTCTGGAACTTGTGCTTTCTGTAACAATTTAAATTGCATTAGTGCCATTCCATTTAAATTTCATAAGAAATCGTCATTTTTTGTCAATAAATGTCACTTCCGGGTGTCGAACCTAAATTTCACCATAATCGTTTTTCCATCCCT
Organism: Pachypsylla venusta; assembly: GCA_012654025.1. Lineage (NCBI taxonomy): Eukaryota > Metazoa > Arthropoda > Insecta > Hemiptera > Aphalaridae > Pachypsylla > Pachypsylla venusta. The sequence continues at coordinate 29,838,812 of CM022875.1, forward strand.
AGAGCTTTTCAAAATTCAAAAATTCCAAGCCGTTCAAAAGTTAGGGGGGAGGGGGGACCGGTCATTCCCGGACACGCTGTATAGATCATCTACTCGCTCGTATTTTGTAACAATACTTGTACCTATTGAATGTAAAGTCTGACACTTGATCGTTGCGACCGAGTTAAATGAGTTATCAATATGTGTCTCCTATCATGAACAATCCTGACCCCTCTGCAACGTCTATGTATATTGTTTGGTTTGGCCTGTTATCATGAAAACCTTGCACTCTCTCTTCACTTCAGATAACTGATTGTATATCTACTCTAGTCTTCGGATTTGCAGTCCAAATTAGGCGCACTCGACAATAAGATGATAAGGATTCAAACGACCTAAAGCAACGCGACGTCACGAGGGGGAAAAATAAAATTTTCCATTTCCCCTCTAATTGCTTCAAATGCGTGAGTATTTTTGAAGATATTTTGTAAATTTGTCAGGCATCTTGATTCGTCATTTAACATATATTTGAACGAGGAGATACAACTCCGAACAGAAAACAAGGTTCGCCCCCGGAGAGTAATTGAGGGGCATTTATATTTCTTAGAATTGAGTCCTAAAAAACCAATCTGGTAGGGGCAAAAAGGTATACTTACAGAGAACTGTTCATGAGAAATGACGCCGGGGGCCAATTCTCCGGTGAGCCATCTAAGAATCTGAGAACGCTTTATATATATTTATGTAAAACACATGTTGACAATGATACTCATCATTATCATTAAGAGAAAGGAACATGAGAAACGTATCGAAGACGTCGAAAACGTGCCTTGTGACCGAGCTGAGGTCTGTTGGGGTTTGAGATTAACAGAAACTTTAGTAAAAATTGTATACAAGTTAATGTTCAAATGACTGTGGTAACTAAAATGTGTGTTTTGTTTCATGATTGTGGTCCCCCTAAATAAGATGTTTTCAACACAAATTGTAGAAACATTACTCGGTGTATACAAAATCCTTTATCGGAGATTTGAACACGCATCTAACAAAATTATTTTCTGCTGCCTTATGACCTTATGAACTTTATGGAGGCGCTAAATCCAGATGTCCATCATCTGGAATTAGCGCCTCACATTGTCTCTTCCAAACAGTACCTGATGAAATGAGGAAGCGATAAGGGTTCTGAACACCTTATGATTTGAAAAACTCAAGTTAGGTGCGTAAATAACATTAATACCGTAGTAGCTTTTATTGGACAACAACAGAATCCCATTTGCCCATTACTACACTAAAAAAATCTGGCTCCAAGGAACTCTTCTTATTTACATTAACAATACACCTTAAATCCGAAAGCCTATATTACTTGAAATTACATTAAAAGTTAATATTAATTATTGTTACCCTGATAAGTAATTCCAAATAGTACAACTCCTTTAACCTGATGCGTTCTTTTGGAGTAAATATAAAGGCGATTCCAATAAGGATTCAATGCATGCTCAATATTATAAGCAGTTTTTACTTTCTCTTCCATAGAAGATAAAGTATTGTANTTTTTTCTTCAGTGGGCCGCCTTGCATTCTGTTCACATTTATTGACTACGATGGTGATACTTAAGTCTTGCACTCACTTCAATAACACATGCACTCTTCAAGAATGGATCAACATTTTACAAAATGGAAAAAGGTTCTAATCAAATCATCATAAAAACGTATCGTGATCATAGCAAAAAAAAATAAAAAGAAAGGTTAATAAAAACTACCTGCAGAGATGCACACGGAACAGCTGACCATTAAATTTGGGTGTAAATAAACAACCCTTGGTACTCAACTCAATCTAGACATAAACAATAGAAAAAATGTCCCTTTTTCTAAAATGAGTTTTACCTATAAATCTGGTTGAGAGATTTTAGATTTGCACCTTTTGTCATTTCATTCCAAAATTCTTTGAACTCGTGTAGACAATTGGGTATTGCAGATTGCAGGTATCTAATCTAACATGGCTTCTATGAGATCTCAGAAGGAAAGTCTTCCATTTTGATCTGGTTAGAACTATTTTCCTGGTAAACTGGTTTATGGTAGGTGTAAAATTCTTACAATGAAATATAAATAATATATCTAAAAAAAGAAATGGATCATATGTATTAGGGAAGGTTATTCAACTAAGAACCAGGTTATTGTGGCAGAATTGGGGCCGGTCGTCTTCTGGAAGCGATTACACTAAACTAACAGCGAATTCTACAAGCGACTTCAAACGACAAATCCAACTCCGAGAATTTTAAAGCTTGTAGCGTACCTAGTCGAGGATATTCGCTTGAAAGAATGTGGCTTCTCATGTGATGTTTTTTAGACGCTGTATGTAGAATCTTAAGATAGATTTTCTCACTGTTTTTATGATGATTTGGTCCAGAACCTGACCCTTATCATGAAGAGGACTCAGTTCTAGAGTAAGGCACCAAATTCTATAGACTGGTCTAGGCATCGGGCTGATATACTTCAAGGTGGTCACCATAGATCTCTAAAAGTAGCAATGATAATAGTAACTCCTGAAACCAGGTCCTAAATAATAATAATAATGGTAAGGATGATAATTAAAAACACCCCGACACAATGTGGCATTTAAGGCATTGAAACCAATCGGCACGACAAGAAGAAAGATAATATGCAATGAAGCGTTGCGTCCAGCCTCATATCATTGCTTGGAAAGTCCTTTCTGAGATCATAAAATTCTCCTCACTCAGACGTCGGCCTTAGCAAGAGATTACAGACAACTGGACAAGGTCTCTAGTTCAAAATTGTTTCATCCGGCCAAATTCGACAAGATTAACATATCGATTGAGAAAAATGATAGGAATCAACTCCGAGAAGATTTAAAGCTTGTAGCGTACCTAGTCGAGGATATTCGCTTGAAAGAATGTGGCTTCTCATGTGATGTTTTTAGACGCTGTATGTAGAATCATAATCATAAGATTTTCTCACTGTTAATGACCCAAATAATCGTATAACGAATATTCTTCTCGTGATCTCTAACAAACATACTGTCCAAGCGTTACTTAAATAGGAAAACAAATGAAGTCTCATGACACTTAATTTGACATCCTAAGAGTCCAAATCTACCTGATCTGATTGCGTAATCAGCACTCAGCAAATTTGATTTATATGACTCATCATTCAATAAATCAAAAAAAAGTGGCATCATCGTTTCCGATGGTGTAGCCAGATGTATAAGAAAGCAGCTCTAAAGAAATTCTCGTTTACTGCTAGTTTTTGATCGTCATCATACATCTAATCTTGGATAATATCTCAGAGTATCAAATCGTCATCATAGATCTAATCTTGGAGAATATCTCAGAGTATCAAATCGTCATCATACATCTAATCTTGGAGAATATCTCATCATGGATCCTATCTTACAGAATATCTCAGAGTATCATTAAATTTTGAAAATCTCTATGAAAAATCTCGTATAAATGTGTCATTTTCAGTCCCTTAACGAAGTAGAATTCAAAAATTAATTCTGTTCAAGTAGAATTCAATACCTTTACATTCAAAAGGATTATTCCTTCAATTTCCAGTCAAGTAAAACCATATTGAAGGGTAAAAGTACTATATCCGCACTTGCAGTTTAATAAAATACAGACAAAGAGAGAGAGAGAGGGGGCTTTATCAAAGACATTGAAGTTTATCGGTAACGCAACCACCGAAAAGGTTTGTTTGTTTTCCTAGAAGATGCACAAAACAAAATCTCAAATTGAATTTATCCTTGGAAGATTGTGGCAAAGAACAAGTGATCCGAGGCGTAAATACATTTGAAATCATCAGGACGTTGACAGTTACATATCTTCAATGAGTGTTCGAAAACACTCAAACTATCAATTAATTCATACTTGGTTAAAAGTCAAAAGCTTTGTATTAATTAGCGGTTATCCCACTTCTCGTGGGTTGTACAAGTTACCCGCTCTGAGCTACCTCTAAACTAGTATATTAACCGGAATCTAACGCAAACCGCAAAGTTTGTAACGGAGAGAAACCCTCTGTAAGTCTGCAGCTCTTCTTTTAAAGAATGTTTAAAAACGAACCTCTATATTCCAATCGGACCAAAACCAAATCCGAATCAAATATTTTTAAGTACCTACCATATGCCAATACAGAACTGCACTCAACATACCATCCATAATATTGAACCCCCAATGAAGAATTGGACATCACTGGCCTGCTGGTCCATAGTTAACACCACCATTGCCAATCATACAAATCCGGGAAATCCATTGAAAGGGATAAAGTAAATCCAAAATGAAAATTAAGATAGACCTTAATTTGAACACAGAACAAATCACTTCAACACAAAATATAAGAAAACATTTCCATCACATCTGATGAAGACACTAATTTTAATTCGAAACTATTAATAAACACAACAAATTAATAATGATAAAAAACAAATTAATAATGATTTAAATTTTAACTAGGAAATTGTAAAGAATTAACAAAACTATTTAATAACAACAATAATAACATTACTAGAACTTCTCTATGAATTTAAATAAGAATTCTAACTTCACTGTGACACAGATAAAAAATTTAAATAAAAATATTAAAAATAAATTAATCAGTGGTATCCAAAATAATTAACAAAAAATCACAATCAGCGAATTTCAAAAATGAACAAGACCTTGTCGAAATAATTTCAAAATATATTATGTACCTAATTATTTCTAAAAAAAAAAAATGAAGAAAAAAATACGACCGAGATAACAAATTTGAATTTTATTTTGAAAACAAAAAAAATTAACAATTTAAATTTTTTACAATTCGAAATACGCTCGTACTCGCACAAGTTTAGCACGTTGACTGAGACTGAGAGAGATAGTGACTGACTCAACACAATCAAGTGACCTCACAATCTGAGATCTGAGCAGTCTCGTTACTCTATCGGTCTATCATTCGTCTCAAACCACATGGAAGTGCGCTCGCTCTACAACGTTGCCGGCATGTGTACGTACAGTTTCCTCTCTTATGATGATCGTTTCCCCACCTTGCGTTGCGTGTAATTGTTCGACACTCACTTGCCTTGTGGTATTTATATTTTAAACTCTATAATCAATCTGGCAACTAATTCATCTGTATAAAATGTACTCCAACATATTTTTCGCTTGTTATTTCTTCGTTTTTTGAAGTTCTCTTTTATATGTTGGATGAAATGTTTTAATGGTGATGGTTTTGATGGGTTTAATTTTAAAGACGAACATTGTAAAAACTAATGCATTTATCAATATTATTGGTATACTTCGTCAATCCGTCTCAATTGCCTTCAGAGGCTGTCTATAGTCTCCATGTCTCCAACTTTAACTATGTCTATGTAAACTCATTTGTTTGATCTATTAATGTTTGGAGGAAGGATCAAAAATCAAATGGGAAAACATAAAATGTGAACATGCATGAACACGAACTTGTCACATAATTCCCAAAAGCTAATCAAAAAGCGAAGATTGGGCTTGGTGTTCGAGAGTTATAAAAGACAAACGTCAATTCGCAAGGTAATAGGAAGCTTTGTGACAAACGAAGTGAGATATATTATGTTCAAACACTACCCATTTCGTGCACCTGTCTTTTTGTATTACAAGATGCCTAAGTTCGATTTCAATGAAACTTGAGATGGACTGGATACTTGTTGCGAAAAGAATAACATTCCACAATCAAATGCATCTTTGTAAATGGCCTGGGCGAAAGAAGACAACCAGAACAAGATGGTGGACACAAATTCAAAAAAACTGAATGCAATAATGTTCTTACACAAGCATGTAAATCTATTCGATTTAAGCTTTAAATAGTTGTGGATGACTGTTGTTGCAGCGGCGGTTCCTCTCGAATTCAATCCACTGTTCTTCCCATTTCTAGACCTAAGCCAGATAAAAGTTGTGGAAATAGGTTTAGTTTCTCAGGTTGCCAAAAATGCTTTGATGGATGGAACTGTCATATGACAGTTCCATCCTCTCTGAACATTGTAGAACAGTGTTCCTTGTTGTTGTTGTTGTTGTTGTTGTTGAGAACGAGCAATCGTCTATGTGGGTTCTGGTAAAGGGTGGTCGAGCAGCCGTATAATGCTTACAGTGGACGAGGCTTCATTAACCCTACATTCATTTTAATCTGTCACTCATAGAAGCGTGAGATTATAGTCGCATCCAAAGATCGACCGGGGGAATGAGTCCCAAAATGTCTGTTGATCAGTTCACTATTTTAAACATTCCATTTTATAAAAAGCAATTTTTTTTACTTGAAACACAAATAAGCCGAATGACGTTCGTTGTGTTCGTATAATAATTTAGTTCACAATGTTCTATGTATTCATCGATATCAGAAGAAGAAGAAAATGGCGACGCCTACACACACGTATATACCTACTTTGTCAAACTCTTTGTATATTCCATTCCTATTATTTCTCTTTAACAAATTAAATACAAACAGCTGTGTTGTTATTGTGTATGGTATGAACTTTTTGTACACAGTTGTCAGATTTCTTTTTCTTCTTCTTCTTCTCCAATATCATTGCTTATACATCCTTTCTAAAGAAGAAATAATGATTTTATTTTTGTTTAATATTGCCATGCTAGCCTAGCTTGCACTGTTCTACAATGTTCAGAGAGATTATTTAATAAATATTATTATTAGGTTGAAGGGAGAGAGGGAGAAACCTTCCTTTTTTTTGTATACAGTTTGTATATTAAAAGTTCAGAGATATAGATTTCATGGTGGTGGTAATGCACTTTTACTTTGTGTATTTCAATTATCTTAAGGAGAAAATATCGCTAAATATCAACCTACTATAAAAATGAATTCAAGCATTTCAATCTCATTTACTTGATTGTGAATATTGTCATGAAGTGTTTCCTCTTAATATGATGATAATAAGCCCATGGTCCAGAACCTGACCCGTATCATGAAGAGGACTGAATTCTGGAGTAAGGCACCAAATTCTATAGATCTGCTAGTGGTAATAGTGGGTCGGGCTGATATATTCAAAGCTGTGGTCCTTAAAGGTAGCAATGATAATATTAACTCCTGAAACCAGGTCCTAAATAATAATGGTAATGATGATGATAATCTTCTCCTCACTCAGGCGTCTGCCTTAGCAAGAGATTACAGACTCAAAAACAACTGAACAAGGTCTCTAGTTGAAAATTGTTTCATCCGGCCAAATTCGACAAGATTAACATATCGATTGAAAAGTACAATATACCTCCGTTGGTATCGCGCCGCAACAGATGTTCAAGTGAAAGCAATCTTACTTGGAAACACCTTTGATGTACCCTACCTAATAGATCCTGATGAAGAATATGTTAATGTATTGTAGAGCTAGAGAGCCAAGAAAAGGACAATTGGTATCTCACTTAGAAGAGATGACCTCTATCATTAATTGAAACAAGATAGGTATTATAACAAGAACAACAGTAACACAAATATTTTTTGTCGAGTTTTGCCGATCTTTTACGAATCAAATCCTACTACTACTACTAATAATAATCATTAAATTCTATCTCTCTCTCTTAGTTCATTTACCTAGTTTATTGTATCTCTATTGAAATTGACTGCCTGCTCTATTCTATCTTGTAACAGAGAAGTATTTGCTAATAGTATCAAAACTTATCCTCACAGAGCAAATCATGCTCAGAGAACGAGAAGTAATGGGGCTATCTATTATCAAGAGATTCAACCCAATACAAAAACTCAATATGGCTTCCGAACTCATGAAGTATCATGGAGATTGAGAGATCTAATTGTTTTATCAATGACGTAATCACTTGGTTAATCACAACTCGGCTGGCATGAGATTAGATGTCGGAAGGATCTCATCACTTGATCAATGGATCAAGAAAATTCGGCGTGACTTTCTACAAAATTACATCATAATAAATCTTTCTCTTTATAATCTATGAGTCTCCAGACTTTAAAGGCATTCTCGGTGGGAAGAAAATTAGCCTGCTTTGACAATATCGAGTGTCAACTCCTTAGTTATTTTCTTAAAGATTTGTTCAACAAAATGTAAAAATGAGGTATCGCGGTCGGTGCAAACGACAAATTTGGCAAAACGGTTAAAACACCTAAAAAAACGCAAGATTTTTGCACATAGGATATTTGTTATGCTACTACTGTTCATCCAACAACAACAACAACAACAACAACGGAGAATGGCTTATCAAGGAACGGAATAACTAGAACCAAACTTTATTTCCTCCGTGTGCAAACATATTTAAATTCGTTCCTATTACAAACGTGTTCCTCTCGACGGGGGAAAAAACGACACGTTTAAATTTCAGTTAGCGTCTTGTCCCTAAAAAAACGTGACGATAAAAATAGATCAATGATCCAATGGCACTTGTAACGAAATGATCCATTGCACGTTTCTATCTCCTTTCAGTACGCTTTGAGAATTTGTAGGAAGACTGATGCAGGGGACACACCCGTCCAAACGTCACGTCAAAATACGTCAAGTTTAACGAGGTGTAACACTGACTTGAAAAATTGAGAATATGCACATTGAAATAGGGAGGAGAAACACATATTCGTTTTCTCACTTGAGTCTACAAAGTGCATCGGTCATCTCATCGATATGTGTCCAACATTGCAATCAAGTTATTCAAACACAAAGAGACTTTCATCAAACATCAGTTTAACCTTCTTTTGAAATAATAAAGAGGGGGGGAATAGATGATTCGGTAGGTGTATGAAAGGGGTTCCCAAACTGACAGCCGCCAGGGATCTATTTATTATACACTGATAGAGCATGTTGAACACCTTTCTTGACTAAATATAAATCTCAAGGTCAGATTGCTATTATTTGAAGAGGGTTGATTGCGTCTCGTGACGAGTACAACAATCAGATAGAGGAGGGTAGGGCAACGTGGTTATTTTCCATTGACAAAACATTAATAAATAATATTTCTTTCATTAAAAAAATTATGGGAGAAGATAGATTCTAGAAAGATCAACCGAAAAAAACGGATGTTTACATTTAGGTAATTTGGAGAAAAGGGGTAAAGACAGTTTATCTGTAATCTGTCTGTCAGTCCACAGCCCCGGTCCAATTGTGTACATGAAAAGTTTCGAATTATCCTCTCTTCTATTGGGTGGCCCAGGGTCCAGGAAAACTAAAAGGTGATAGAACTCATCATTTCCGACAATTCATACTCCCACATGCATAGTCCGCTTTTGATTTGTTTTCAAAATGGCGGCTATTTTGTGTTCCCTATACAAAATCACGAATAACTTTTTTTTCTCTATTAGTAAAGAAAAATGGTTGGACCGTTAAAACAAGAATAAAATTTGCAGCAAGAAATTTTCTCATCATTTTTTTTTTTTTTTTTTTTTTTTTTTTTTTTTTNTTTTTTTTTTTTTTTTTCAAGAAAATATATTTTGTCGTCATTTTTGGAGCATGAGTCCTGAAATTTTCCATAAAAATTGTAATGGGAAGACTTATGGCACTAATATGAAATAATATGCCCATACTTAGGGCTGTTCAACGACACCAATATCGCTTGATTATTCAAAGAATTTAATGATTACAAAGAGTAGGCATTCAATTTTACGTCGACTACCGTACACAAACATTAAATTCGGTCCAGGAGGTACACGCACTAAACATCATTAACCCTAGCATTGCCAAGGGGGGGGGGGGTACAAAGTAGCCGCGTTTTAGCAAAAAGCTTATAGTAATCAATTTATATGATACTTATTTTAATGAGACCTTTAATAATTGTCACAGACAATATTTTCCATCATAGTATATAAAAATATGTATGTTCTAAGCCTTCTAGGGGATGATATTGAACCCAAACTTTGGGCGCGGGTATTTTTTGGCAATGCATGCACCAATACATTGATTATCTAAAGCTACCATAAATTGTCTAAAGAGTCTAAAATGTCTAATTATGTACCACATGCTTATAAGTGTGTGTAAACACTGTCAAAAGACATTTGTCTGTGTGGGATGTCAGGAAGGACAACGTTCTGATTCAGAATAGATTTCCTAGGGTCAAGCGATTTTTTTTTTATTTTCATTTACATTATTTTATTCCTGGGATTTAATTTTATT
>CM022875.1:29886089-29931469 GCA_012654025.1 Pachypsylla venusta
CAATTTTCTCTGTTTCCTCTAATATACTCCTGGCTCTGTTCACATCATCTAATCATTTACCATTTTCTTGCATATGGAAGATTGTACAAAATTTTCAGGGTAATCCAAAGGCACTTCAATTTTCTCTGTTTCCTCTAATATACTCCTGGCTCTGTTCACATCATCTAATCATTTACCATTTTCTTGCATATGGAAGATTGTACAAAATTTTCAGGGTAATCCAAAGGCACTTCAATTTTCTCTGTTTCCTCTAATATACTCCTGGCTTTGTTCACATCACCTAATCATTTACCATTTTCTTTGGATATGGCAGATCACAGAACACTTTAAATTCAATATTAGATATTATGTGTGCAGTTCTATGTCCTTATCTGACCTTGTTGTTTGTGAGTTCAGATTTTTTTTTCTGCCACAACTTCTATTACTCTTTTCATAATTCCCTTTCTCTCTCTCTCTATATATCAGGATTAACCCTTTGATAATTTCCGAAGATAAGTGGGATTTGTGATTTCATAAGATACTATGTAAGAACCAAGTACATATCAGCACTGAACAATGAGTACACCAATACAGTCTGTGTTGTAACTTATCTTTTTGAATAAACGCGTAAAACAATCTCTGACATCAGGCGTGGGGTAAGGTGGGTATTCTCTTTCGTTTGCTCCGGGGGAAAAAAAAATCTACTTCTTATTACTAGTAATAAATATGTAATTACTTAATACTTTGAAGTTGTATTTTGTGTTTTAGTGATATGTGGCAATGCACCCTTTCCCTCTCTGTGTGTTCACTGTTTAAAATTATAATTAAAATAATCAACTCCCCGAAGTAGCCTCTTCACATACTCGACAATGTTCGTCTAAGTCTACGAGAGAATATATTAATATATATTCTTATAATAAAGGTACTCCTCACTCACTCGGATATAATATTATGTTTTGCACTTGCCTACAGGATTGTTTGTTACAAGTTAATTTCTATATAATATGAGCACACACTTTGTTTTTCACACTGGACAGAACAGCAAGCAGATGTCAGCGACGCTCGCACAACCCGCTGGCAAGTAGATGAACTATACCTGATGGGTTCAGAGATTTCATGTATTGTGTCATTCGCGAAGGACTATGATTTACCAAAGTCTTAATTCTTTTGTTTTGCCCGTCCGGGGAAACCGTGTACCATTGAGGACAGCTGCGTGCTCTCAAACGGCAGAGGAGTATAATATCTTCTCAAAGCTGTTCTAAAAAATCAAATCAAAAATTTTGGTTTACTATTTTTGATATTGAACCTCATATTTTCTCAGAAGATGTTCAGCACAGCTCAAGGAAAACACTTTCTAACCAACCATTGTTATTTTGGAAATAATGATTCTATTCTATTCATAAATCAACCAAAAGGAAAAAAAGATCCCTTAAATTGATGTTTACCGTTTCAAAGTTCGTAGGAATCTAATCCGTCCCGCCCGCCGTGACGGCCCTCTATGCACTTTCCAAACATTCATTCTGTCCCCAATTTTTATAATTAACAAAATGCAATGTCACCAAAATTGACATTGAAGAAGAAGGAATAAAACACTTACCCGAGCGCCCGAGAAGCGAGCTTCAAGAAGTTCTTGCTTACGGGGATCCAGCGCTACATGGAAGTGATGTTCCATCTTCACGCCAGCGCCTGAAACAGATTGTCAAAAAAGAGAGAAAAATTAAAATTTTGACATAATTTTCTTTAACAGTGTGTGCTAAGCCACGTGCAACATTACCCTCCCCACTTATTCTTTGTCATCAAAAGCTGCTTGGATGGGTTCTATTTTTGGAATACCTGAATAACTTTTCTGCAGGGCTGAATTCTGTGGGTGCACCCGGGAAGAGCAGTTAGATACCTAGACTTCAGTTAAATCGTGGATAAACAAGGACGGCGTTGTTTATTTCATCTTATTAAGATACACCTTAGAAGTTAAATCCAAATTTTGTTCCGTATTTCGACTAGGTAGTTTTGAAGAATGCATTGCATACTGAAGGGCCTCCTCGGTATAGTTGAAACGATCAGTCTGGGCATTATTAGAAAAAAATAACAGGTCAACTGGTCTTGAACAGTTTTCCTTTTATTATTTATTCTTATTTAATTGAACTTACAAGAGAAATTTCATAAGCTTTTAAAGCTTCTACTGATTTGCAAAAATAACCCAGTGGACGTTGAGCCAGAAAATGACAAATGAAAAACCAAAATGTATCTGATGAGCGGAACGCACCCAAGGGTACGATGCACCCTCCGACCAAGCGAACAATCCGGTTTAAGCCACAGAAGAATGACAATGCTTTGAAAAAATGCCTGATCTTACCGCGCTATGTCTGAATTATATGGCCCCCTATTCATCTAGTACTAGTGGATCAAGATGATTTATAGAAAAAAATATCATCATCAAATATAAAAAAAACATCTTAAATATTAGTCCCAATAACCCCCCTCGGGGGGCCCCGGGGGGAAGCCCTTAACACCAGCCATAAAATATCAAAATTTTACGTTTCTACAACACACCGCAAAAAAGATAAAAATCATTTTTAAAAACACAATATTGGGCCCCCAATTTTTTTCAAAATCAAAAATTCCTTAACACCAGCCATATCAAAATTTTACATTCCGCCCCCCCCCGCGGGATCCCAGGGCCCCCAAAAACTATAATTCCCTTCATGTCCTAAATATGTATATACCAAATTTCGTCAAAATCGGATTGTGGCTTGTATCGCGTAAAAAACAAACATACATACACATCTATCTATATACTCGTATATAAAAGAGAAACACACTCACTTAACACTCATCGCGATTTCTCCGCACTGGTACGTTTTTTAAATATTCGAATTGGGGGAAAAGGGGCGCGTTTACATATGAAAGTCATCTTTTCATCACTGTTTCTCCGTACTGGTACATTTCCGGTGGCTGAAATTTGGTATGTAGTTTCGCTTTATGTTCTAGATGTGCAATAAGAAAGGATTTTTTAATACTCCAACTGGGGCGCCAGCCACGGGGGTAAAGGGCGCGCCCATCAAATATTATCACCTTTTCATCGCTGTTTCTCCGTACCGGTACATTTCCGGTGGCTGAAATTTGGTATGTAGGTTCGCTTTATGTTCTAGATGTGCAATAAGAAAGGATTTTTTAATATTCCAACTGGGGCGCCAGCCACGGGGGTAAAGGGCGCGCCCATCAAATATTATCACCTTTTCATCGCTGTTTCTCCGTACCGGTACATTTCCGGTGGCTGAAATTTGGTATGTAGGTTCGCTTTATGTTCTAGATGTGCAATAAGAAAGGATTTTTTAATATTCCAACTGGGGCGCCAGCCACGGGGGTAAAGGGCGCGCCCATCAAATATTATCACCTTTTCATCGCTGTTTCTCCGTACCGGTACATTTCCGGTGGCTGAAATTTGGTATGTAGGTTCGCTTTATGTTCTAGATGTGCAATAAGAAAGGATTTTTTAATATTCCAACTGGGGCGCCAGCCACGGGGGTAAAGGGCGCGCCCATCAAATATTATCACATTTTCATCACTGTGTCTCCATACCGGTAAATTTCCGGTGGCTGAAATTTGGTATGTATATTTACTTTTATGTTCTAGATGTGCAATAAGAAACTGGCGTGACAGCCACGGGAAGAAAAAGGCGCGCCCATAAAATATTATTACCTTTTCATCACTCTTTCTCCGTACCAGTAATTTTCTAGGGGCTAAAATCGTTTCATGGTCTTTTTTTTTTTTTTTTTTTAATTTGGCTTAATGTGTCTTTAACATCTATTGGTCATTCAAGACGGGTTTCATGGTCTAGATATAAAATAAGAAAGGATTTTTCAATAACTCTTCCAACTGCTGCGCTAGCCGCAGGGGATAAAGCCACGGCCATAAAATAAAATCATCACTCTTTCTCCGTGCCAGTAAATTTTCGGTTGCTGAAATTTGTTATGGGAATCCTGCCGCGGGGAAAAAGATGCGTTTATAAAAAAATTCTTTAAAATATCTTATTTGTCCATAATGTGAAAAGCAGCAACTCATATTTCCTCACGAGGTATGAATGGACCCCGTAACATCCAAAGTACTGAACCGAAAAATTCCGTTAATTTTTCGGTCCCCCTTATTTAAAGGTACGAAGAAACAGTGATGAAAAGGTGATCTGTATTTTTAGAACCTTTGGAATCGTCACGAAAAAAATAAAAAATACCCCTCTCAAAATTTGATATTATACGTTTCAAGGTACGTAGAATCCAAAAATCGAATAAAAAAAAATCCGTTTGTCCGCCGTACACCGTGATGGGCACTTTTGCCACTTAGCGTTGACCGATTTGGATAAAACTTGGTATATAGGTCCCATCTGGGCTCTAATTTTGCTTTTGGGTGTAATCGAATACATCCTTGGGGATTTTGCTGCTTTTTAGCGGTTTTCAGTATTGCTGTCTAAAAGGAGAATGGTAAGAGCTAGAGATTTGTCATATTTGGAGTCTCAGTTAGCTCCGAAACTTTTGGATTCAATTAAATATACCGCCAGCCGTTTTAAAGCGGTTTTCATTAATCCTGTCTAAAAAGAGAATGGCAAGAGCCAGAGACTTCAAATTTAGTAGGTATGTCAAATTTAGGGTCTAATTACGCCCCAGATTTGGAATCATCACGAGAACCCCCACCCCTCAATTTTTTCTGGGGGGGTGTTATTTTTTGCCAGAAGAATAGTAAATTCATGTGTCACATTGGCGGAGTTTTTCCTCCGCGACTATCGTCCCAGTTAAAATATCAAAAATCCTTCTATTGCACATCTAGAACTTACAACAAACGTATCATCGATAATTGAGTTTACCAATATTATAGCCTATAGCGAAGCACGGGTAAAAAAGCTAGTATACTTATAAAACGCAAAGCCCAGTTGGTATACTGACTGACTGATAATCAAAGAAGCTCCACGATGGCTAAACCTAGTATACATATAAACATACACATATACAAGTATATTTCGGGATATATACCGAGGTCAAAAGTGGAGTTCACTGACGTTCACAATTAATTGTCTGGAGCTGGGAAGTAAATTATTCTGTGTACAATATAGAAAGGTAATATGGAATATATTGAGTCTATGAGAGTACAATATGGTGGAATTAAAGGAAATCTATTCCACTCACAACACTTGTGTTGTCTCCTACGCATGCAACTAATGTAATAATGACAAATCCAACTGACTCAGTTTAGTGAATAATATTCTAGTTAGTGTTTAGGTTTGTCACTATCACTAATAAACAGATAGGGTTACACGGAATCCTGTCATGTCATACAGAGTGAAACAAACATTAGTGAATAATATTCTAGTTAGTGTTTAGGAAGTTCACTATCACTAGTAACCAGATAGGGTTACACGGAATCCTGCCATGTCATACAGAGTGAAACAAACATTAGTGAATAATATTCTAGTTAGTGTTTAGGATTGTCACTATCACTAGTAACCAGATAGGGTTACACGGAATCCTGCCATGTCATACAGGAAACATTAGTGAATAATATTCTAGGTGTTTAGGTTTGTCACAAATTATATTGGAAATTTACGAATCTACGAAAATTTACAAAAATATTTTTGATACAGTTTATTCTATTTCAATGTCAGACGCAGGGAAAAAGAAGATTTAGAATTTTTGTAATATTGAAAATCTTCATAATTGAAACCTCGTGGTCCAGAACTTGACCCGTCTCATGAAGGGAAAGTTCTAGACAAGGTACAATCGAGACCAATAGTGGTAATTGGGGGGTCGGGTCCCAGACAGACCACTAGTGGCAACTGGGGGTCAGGCTGATATATACAAACTACTGGTCAAAACAGATCATTAAATGTCGTAATGATAACTGTAATGACTTGAACTAGAATATAACTTATAAAACGGCAATCCCAGTCGAAATACTAACTAATTGACTAGATCCAGTTAACCTAACTTGACAATGGCTAAACTTAGAAATTGGAACACAGTTCACATTTAGTATTAAGGTATAAAATAAACCAAGGAAAAAATCGAGAATTGGAAGCTAATTTTAATCAAAAACTATGTGTTTTCATTCATTACAAAGCCGAAACCAAAATAAAAAGTCCAGGAAAGATGTCTGGTAAACTGTAACTTCGTCCGCATCTCAGGGATGTCAGATTCTCCCACAGATACGGGAAAGAATGAATACGAAGAACAAAGGTGGTTGGTTCTACACATAACCGTTTTCATATTTTGACCCCATTTTTATGTTTGTTTTGACCCAATTTTTATGTTTGGTTGTTTTTATTCAATTTCCGAAATACAGATCACACTAAACCGATTTATTTGAATGCAGACCATCCTTAGCGACCTTCAAGAATTGTGCATGATTATGGTCGAAAACTTTAACAGCAATATTACACCTTGAATACACCAGATTCCCGGTCCCTATATGACCCTTGGGGTTTAATACATAATATATCTTCTTCAATGACTTCATCCTTTCCCCATTCTATTTGAGGTCGGCGTTGCTTTCCTTAATTCTACCATGACACAACCTTTTGTTCTTTGCCAATTCTCTTTAGCTCTACCTATTCCAGGCATGGCATCTCTCGCCTGCTTCTCACAGTATCTATAGAAACTGCGTAGAAACTCGCATTTCGCTGATGACCTATCATCATTGGTTTGAAACAGAGGTTTTCAAAGGCTGGATGCCCATCCTAACACCAAACCTTCTGTATTTATAGCAGTTTTGACGTTAGGAAGGGTATATTTAGGGCTTAGGACCGTCACCTGATGAAATTGGCTTTTAATACATATGTGCAGGGGTTTTAATACATATGTACTGGAGGTAATGTTTAATTCAAGAATCAAATCTGCGTGAATTAATTGTAATTGATTCAGGATTAATGTTGTCCATGAACCAGTGATGTCCTCTGAGCGACACTAAACACACCTTATGACACCTTACAAGGACTTAACTTTGACAAGACAGTAAATCTAGTCAACGAGGCAATTGGAAATTGGAATCCGTAATGCAAGGACAGTGTCAATCAATACTGAACGACGGTCTAGTCTGCCTAATCTGTAAATTGACCAAGATAACATTTTCTGTCTACTTTATCTAAATCAAAGTCTGAAAGCGTTCTATTAGTCTCTTAGTTTGCTCGAATTACTTATCTTATTGCTTAGCATACATCTTTGCATACATGTAAGGAAAAATAAATACACAAGTTCTTATGGGAGTCCGCAGATAGCTCTGCAATAATAATGGCATACATCTTTGCATACATGTAAGTAAAAATAAATGCACTTGTTCTTATTGAAGTCCGCAGATAGCTATGCAATAATAGCATACATCTTTGCATACGTGTAAGGAAAAAAAAAATACACATGATCTTATGGGAGTCCGCAGATAGCTATGCAATAATAGCATACATCTTTGCATACATGTAAGGAAAAATAAATACACATGTTCTTATGGGAGTCCCCAGATAGCTATGCAATAATAGCATACATGTAAGGAAAAATAAATACACATGTTCTTATTGGAGTCCGCAGATAGCTATGCAATAATAGCATAAATCTTTGCATACATATAAGGAAAAGTAAATATACATGTTCTTATGGGTCCATAGAGAGCTATGCGATAATAGCACCATCTTTGCATACATGTACCTAAGGAAAAATAAATGCACATGTTCTTATTGGAGTCCACAGATAGCTGTGCAATAATAGCATACATCTTTGCATACATGTAAGGAAAAATAAATACACATGTTCTTATGGGAGTCCCCAGATAGCTATGCAATAATAGCATACATTTTTGCATACATATAAGGAAAAGTAAATATACATGTTCTTATGGGAGTCCGCAGATAGCTATGCAATAATAGCATAAATCTTTGCATACATATAAGGAAGAGTAAATATGCATGTTGTTATGGGTCCATAGAGAGCTATGCGATAATAGCACCATCTTTGCATACATGTACCTAAGGAAAAATAAATACACATGTCCGCAGATAGTTATGCAATATCTTTGCATGCACTATTCAATAAAATAAGGAAGTATTCGGCCATCTGCGAGCACCCTAAGAGTTTGAAAGAAGAAACATCGACATTTTAGAAAACCAAACCCAGTCATTTGGTTAAACGTGGTTGCGATCAAGCCTGCACAATCCTTCAGGACTCAGAAGGCTTGAAGAGTGTCAAAACCAGAACACCAATGATATAAGTCAACGTTCATTTGATATGTAAATGTGTAGCAGTCTGCACGTTTGTGATCTATTAACCCATCCCAGTCATTTGGTTAAACTTGGTTGCGATCAAGCCTGCTCAATCCTTCAGGACTCTATTAAGGCTTGAAGAGTGTCAAAAACAGAACACCAATGATATAAGTCAACGTTCATTTGATATGTAAATGTGTAGCAGTCTGCACGTTTGTGATCTATTAACCCATCCCAGTCATTTGGTTAAACTTGGTTGCGATCAAGTCTGCACAATCCTTCAGGACTCAGAAGGCTTGAAGAGTGTCAAAACCAGAACACCAATGATATAAGTCAACGTTCATTTGATATGTAAATGTGTAGCAGTCTTCACGTTTGTGATCTATTAACCCATCCCAGTCATTTGGTTAAACTTGTTTGCGATCAAGCCTGCTCAATCCTTCAGGACTCTACTAAGGCTTGAAGAGTGTCAAAAACAGAACACCAATGATAAAGTCAACGTTCATTTGATATGTAAATGTGTAGCGGTCTTCACGTTTGTGATCTATTAACCCATCCCAGTCATTTGGTTAAACTTGTTTGCGATCAAACCTGCTCAATCCTTCAGGACTCTACTAAGGCTTGAAGAGTGTCAAAAACAGAACACCAATGATAAAGTCAACGTTCATTTGATATGTAAATGTGTAACAGTCTTCACGTTTGTGAACTATTCTGTCTTTTGATGTCTTGTCCAATCAGTTTGGAGGGCGTCTCGGAGATCTTAATGTGACAGGAATGTACTCCACCAGATTAGATTACATGATAAATATAGCCACTGAGAGTAGAAAAGCAGAAAAGCAGCTTCATTAGGTGACGGTCCTAAGCCCGTGCACATACAAAAGGTTTGGTGTTAGGAAGGACATTCAGCCTTTGAAAAAAAAACTCCGCTTCAAACCAAGGATGAGAGATCATTAGCAAAAAGCTAGATTCTACGCAGTTTCAATTGATACTGTGAGAAGCGAGCTATGGTAGAATTAGGGAAAGCAACGCACACCGCAATTTTAATTGGGAAGGGGTAAAAATGACAGAAGAAAATTAAATTACATGTGAATCAGTCATTTCATAACGACCGAAGAATTTAGTCCGCAAAGATAGACATTTTTAATGGTTAGAATAAAAACTATAACAGACTATAGGACAGTTGTTGCCTCCCCTGACTGGATTTCCTGTTGTGGAGAAATGTCATACTGACGTAACTACTTAATCAAGATTATCAGGTGTTCAAGTTAGTCATTTATAGAAAAAATATCTTAACAAATTTAAAAAAATAATTTTAAAAACAAAATATTGGTCCCAGCGCCCCCAAAAACTATACAGCAAATTTCCTTCGTATATGTGTACCAAATTTCGTGAAAATCGGAAATACATTCATATGTACACATTTACACATATACAAGCGCATTTCGAGATGTATACCAGGGTCAAAAGTGGAGTTCAGTAACGTTCACAAATATATGTGGGCAGAAAAATTGGACCAAACATCCACAGGAATTCCTAGATTTTAACAAAAAAATACACAAGGAATTTATTTATCTTATCAAAATAGGTCACCCTTGACAGCCTTCGATAGTAAAACCCAGTGAACAGACCACGGGTAGCAGATACATAATGCTTACCTAATCAGCGTCAAGTCGGAGATGACTCATCATCTCATCATATGGTGTACACGTCAACTAATTCCAAGAGAACATTTTTTCATATTCACAGGCTTTTGCTTTCTACAATGTGTTTCTGATATCCCTGCTATGTCCTACAAGAGTCTCACTAATATGTTTTCACATCTCTACACTGCATACTCTCCTAATACATCTCCCTCTAAATTTCTATTGTTTCGATCTCAACAACAAAAACATGTGGCATCATGGGGAATAAATTGCATTAAAAAGAAGGAAACATTGTCACAGTTTTTAAAATGTTGTTGCTGCCCTTTCTTGTCTCGGCAATAACCATTTCCCCCACCTCTCTCGCTCTCCCGCCCGACGCCCTGACACACGCTGGCCTAATAATATTAATTAATTATTGATTTTTGTGTTTAACTGCATTACATATATCCATCATATAGACATTGTAGTAGTCATTTTATAATCGCGATGATATTTTCATATTTTCTTTCCAAAGGCTTCCTTCCTTTTCTTATAGTATATCCCATTCTCAAATACGTTCTTTCGTTTGGCTTCTTCTTTATTATGTTACCACTCACTTCTGATATCCACGCTTTTATTAATAACAATGATACAATGAATAAATATATTTATGTGGCAGAAATTAACAGATATTTTGCAGAAGATGGTCGATTTAAACAGGAACTGTGCGAAACACAGGATGTTCGCTTTACCGCTAAACGAATTTAACGTGTGATACAAGTGGGATCAAAATAATGAATGTTGTTTCTGATGTCTGGAAATGGACTCTCTGTGAGTCTATTGAGGAAGACTTTTCCCGTATTGGGCCACTTCTCACAGCGACTGATCTCATAAAAAATGGAAAAATACTTTATGTTTACGGTCAATTGAAAGTAATTGACTTCTCCTTTACTTCCAATTAACCGTTTTATTATCTTGTTTTTAAGTTCAGCAACGTCGCGATAGTGTGCTTAGTTCTTTCATAGATGGGAGTTCGTTTTGTTACAATATACTCGTTGTGTTGACGGCAGCTTCGAAGATTTACTTATCCTCAAACGGATAGCTGTAGCGGTGAAATACTACTGTAATCTTAGACAGAAAGGTCCTACTATGATATACAACACATTTTAATCTGTACAGCCAATCCTACGGATCTGTCAGCAATCCATCAATATATGAACTCATCCAGGGGAAGTGGCTCAATTTCTCAGTCTTCCTCTCGAGGTGACAATAGATACTGATTCTTTTAAATTAAAGATACTGATTTGTGATCAAAAGCCGACCACTAAACAACAAACCAAAAAACTCCGAGTTATTAAAGTTTACACTCACAACCAAAGAGTTTGAGCGGGCATCATCATCATTGTCCGAGTAATATCTATTATACAACATCTATCTCCATAGAAGAAGAAAGGTGGGTAGATGATATCTTACAAACTGGTAGTATTTAGTAAGAGATGATCATATCTAGTAATCCGATCCCATGTATGTCAACCTTGGCAAATTAATATTCTCTGAATGTGATTTGAGACTATCTCCCCCCACATGGCACCTCAAACTCAAATACAAAATCAACGTCAACACCAAAATAGTAATGCACAGAACGAATTAAAACTGGTTTGGAGAACAACGATCGGTCAATGGAAAGGGATATACCGCGTATAATGAATAGAGGAGCTTTACCAACGGGGCTTATTAAAAAAGGAGCGTTTAACTGATGGAAACGTGGTCCTAGATCCAAAATAATATTCATGTTAAACCTGTTGGCTTGCAAGGGAGGAAGAAACTGGTTTGGAAAAACTATGTACATATCGTGTATAATGTTTACCAACAGGAAATAAAAAAACGTTCAACCGAGATATGAAGTCCTAGATCCTGTTAAGGAAAGAGAGCATGATCGAAAAAATTACTCAATATCAAATTGAGATTTCCCCCACACCAAGATGGACTAATATACAGAACAGTAAATCCAAAGTCTGATAGTAATAATTTACATAGATGTGTTTGTTCAGGCAAAATGTTTAAACAATGAAAGAGGCAATAAAAGATCGTCTTCACATTCTTTTTAAACTCTTAAACCCTTATCACCCCAATTGGGATGAGATACTTCCTCCTTTCAAGATAAATGTTTGAATCAGGTCAGCTGTTTACTTGAGAAACCATACCAGAAAATCTGACGTCACAACAATTTAAAACATATCAAAGATACTACTGACCCTTCATTCTGAATAAACGAAATAATCAGAATAAAGGCTGAAAATAATAATTTCAAAAAATAAAATAAATTAATACATACCAAGACTTAAATCATCAAATTTCATATCTATCATGGGAAACCTTCTACAAATAATCCAACAGGCGTTTTTGAAAATAAAATAATAACACTAACATTTAAAAAACACAAAAAAGAAAAATTTAGTCAAAATTATAAATAAGAGAAAAAAAATCAAATGCACGAGCACTATTTTTTTTTTTTTTTTTCAAATGTAAACACAATAGAGAAGAACTAATAGGAGAATTAAATGAAATCGACGAAACTGTCACAAACACTCTTACACTAAAACACTGCAGAACACTTGGAGACTACTTTAAAAAACAAAAGAATAATAATTAGGTGCACTACTAATAACAAAATTGATAAAAAATGAAAATTAAGTTGGCAACATGATAACTCCAATTGAACATGAAAGAAAAAAAAAATATATATATATATATAATAATAGATATATTATTTTTTACACAAAAAAAAAAAAAAATTAAAAAAAAATCTAAGATGGGTGGCTTGTATGAAGGCGTGTTAAAAAAAAATTAGTTTACATAAATTTTATTTTAAAAATTATTATAAATAATAATATTGAAATAACATCGATAAAATTACGTCGACATTTGCCGCGTATTGAAAAATTGTATCCATGGCGCGAAAATATTCTCGACACAAACCTCCGTACTAGACAAGCACTAAAAGCATAATGAAGAAAAGAACACAAAATTCAAAACAAACTTGAAAAAAAAAAACAGTTCCTCTGTTTACTGAATGGTATGGAATATGGAATAGTGAAAAGTGAATCGAGTTAACTATAAAGAGCAGCACAGAGGAGAGTGTATCACACAGAGCAAGAGCAACAACAACAACGATAGACTGAGAGGAAGGTAAGTAGAGGTTTTTCAAGTGTAATACATATTACATTTTATAAGATGTCACCGACACCAGAGTCAAATATTTTAGCAGATTTTTTTTACTGTCGTGGAACGGATTGATGTTCCGTTTCAAGCCACCATTTTTTTTATTTTATTATTATTTAACAACCTTAAAAATCCTTCAATTTTCTGTTTGTATTTTCCATTCAGTTTAATGTTACGAGAATATTTACGCTTTACTACTTGTTATTTAATGCAAATGGATTCTCTTGATTAATTTACAGATTCTCATGCTACAACTAGTTAAGCTGATCATAATTTGGACATGAGTAGCTGCGTATCTCAATATACCCCAAAAACAAATTATTCAATTTCATGAACATCTATAATAATAAAGCTAAATGTAATAAATAAATGTCCGTAGCAAGTTTCATCAAAATTGATAGTTATCTCAATTGCATCGATCTTCTTCGCTCATACATAGAGACAGATCACTGCATAAACTAGAACACGACCCGTTTCGCCAAAAATGCTTTCCCACCGAATTTTATCAACTATGATATTCATCGAATACTCAAAAGATTCTAGCATTTGGTCTTAAGCTTTAAGGAGAATATTAATATCTAACAATTTTCAAGAAATTTGAAACACTAATTGGTCACACGTTAAGTAATGAAAAAAACCATCATCATTGCAGAACCAGTCAAGAGGAGAATTTCTAAGAGTTGTTAAATTGTTTTGGACAAAATTCAAGCTCTTAGTGTGCTCTTTAAAAGCTTTGATTGCATTTGCTACAAATTGCACATGTGGATGAATAGTATGTATAGTATGTTGAAATGGACAGTACAAGAGAAAGGTTTACAGCTGAAATGTATACTAGGTTGGTGTTCATGTTAATTGTAATGCGGGTTGCAAAATCAGATACGTTCGCTGATGATTTTATTAAACGGGTCAAGAAATGAATTGAAATTTGCACTTGATTCAGAGAGAGGGAGAGGGTTACAAGGTTGATATCAATAACCTACAACGTCATTGGTATTTGCTATATTAGCATTGCTTGTTTCATACCTAATATCAATGCGTTCTCTTCTTATTATTGTTGTTATTTCTCCTCTCCTATTTAGTAAAGTTTCATACAAATATCATCACCATTTTGTTATGTACTATAGTTTGTATTTCAAAACATGGAATCGACTCTAGGTAAAAATTTCTCATGCACAATTTACATTTCAAGCGAGATGTCATCGTAAATACGTAATTAAACCTTGCATTCCCTTTAGATTATATTTTACAGCCATGTTCATAAGTCTATCTCATGCACAATTTACATTTCAACGTAAAAACGTAACTAAACCTTTCATTCCCTTTAGATTATATTTTACAGCCATGTTCATATGTTTATCTCATGCACAATTTACATTTCAAGCGAGATGTCATCGTAAAAACATAACCTAACCTTGCATTCCCTTTAGATTATATTTTACAGCCATGTTCATATGTCTATTTCATGCACAATTTACATTTCAAGGGAGACGTCATCGTAAAAACCTAACCTAACCTAGCGTTACCTTTAGATTCTATTTTACAGCCATGTTCATATTTCTAGGTAAATGGTCAAGAAAATTTGTTTGTCCTAAAATCTTAATCAACGGTTTTATTTTTGGGATACTTTCATGGCCAAAACTGAAACCATGATCCAAACCAAAATTCAGCCATTTTCTAATATCAATTTAAATCCCTTCCTCTTCTTCTTTTTTCCAAAGTGTGAATCAAACAAAATACTGTTCGTCACGCTTACATTATTCTTTACTGATCTCAATGTGTAGCCAATCTGTTGACAGTTCCAGAAGGGTGACTCCGTTCTGTCCGGGTACACCACCCAGTACATTAGCACTGTTCAGCAGCAAACACATAATGGACAGATGATTTTTGCATAAAATTTGTTCCGTTCTGTCCGGGTACACCACCCAGTACATTAGCACTGTTCCAATTCAGCAGCAAACACATAATGGACAGATGATTTTTGCATAAAATTTGTTCCGTTCTGTCCGGGTACACCACCCAGTCATTAGCACTGTTCCAATTCAGCAGCAAACACATAATGGACAGATGATTTCTGCATATAATTTGTTCCATTCTGTCCGGGTACACCACCCAGTACATTAGCACTGTTCCAATTCAGCAGCAAACACATAATGGACAGATGATTTCTGCATATAATTTGTTCCGTTCTGTCCGGGTACACCACCCAGTACTTTAGCACTGTTCCAATTGAGCAGCAAACACATAATGGACAGATGATTTCTGCATATAATTTGTTCCGTTCTGTCCAGGCACACCACCCAGTACATTAGCACTGTTCCAACTGAGCAGCAAACACATAATGGACAGCTGATTTCTGCATATAATTTGTTCCGTTCTGTCCGGGCACACCACCCAGTACATTAGCACTGTTCCAATTGAGCAGCAAACACATAATGGACAGATGATTTCTGCATATAATTTGTTCCGCTCTGCCCAGGCACACCACCCAGTACATTAGCACTGTTCCAATTGAGCAGCAAACACATAATGGACAGCTGATTTCTGCATATAATTTGTCCGAAGTGATATGACTGACTGGCTTGCTTGGTTTATTATTGTTTTGAAAGTTCTGATGGTGTGACTGTGATGGACGTGTGAGTTGTTCTCACTTTAATTGAACCTGATTTGCGACTTTCTCAAATCAGAATTTTAATTCATTTTTAACTTCTTGTCTTTCTTTAATTTCATTTTAAAAATTACATTCAGATATTCATAATTATGTTCATGCTTCATTCCAGTGTCATATTAGAAGGTTGGTTCTCACTTAGTTAAAAAACCATAAATTGAAGGCCCAAAGACCCAAATAGGTCCAAACATTCAACGAAACTTAACCCTGTCTACTTCTTTTGTACAAATGATACTAAACGTTAATGGTAGACTATCTATTTCGGTTTAGGAGCCCTGGGAATGTGGCATACGATGTTTATAAAAAAATGACTCTAAATCTTATTGAGTCATTACCATGAGTTCATAGAATTTCTTGTGGCATCCTTTAACACTTCAGTCTCATGGGTTTTTTAATGAGGGAGGCTCAGCTTGGTTTTCTGAAACTTTTTACACAAACTGAGCATCCTTTTTCAAAATTCCAGCTAAATGAATTTGGGACTCAAGAGTGACTCTCTTGGGTCCCATTCGATCAAATATTCAACAAATAGCCCAGGCAACATCCTTTGTACGCATGACCGTCCACGCTAGAGGATGGTGCTCTGACAAATCATCATCAGTGAGTAGATTCCTCGTATCCCAAGCTTGCTTAGACCATGTTTTGAATGACCACTGTCCATATTTCTCGCTGTTCTGCTGTTCTTTTACATTTTTCATAATTTTCTATATTCATTACTTCATTGATGTCAGCTATCCATTTCCTTCTTTGTTGTCCACGACAAATGAACATCTTTAAATGGAAAGAGCTGAAGAAATTACTCGAAGTAATTCGAAAGCGTGGCCTTTTTTCTACAGTAACATTTCAATTTTTTCTAAAATTCATCAGCTTAAAGGAATCATTTTGTTATAATAAATAAGAAACGACTCAAAATAATTGTCCGTCCTCCCCAAAAAAGAAATCAGATAAAAATATTGATTTTCTTTGTGGGAAACAAACAAAATCAATATTTTATCTTGGGTGCATAGCACCTCGCCTGGACGCAAACCGGTAATGTATCTTGGGACTAACCCTGTCATTAGGATTAAACACATAAACCGCTATAAGTAAGACTTACAACGAGACTGCTACAAATAGTACTGACTGCTATTTTGCTATTGCACCAAACAGTCAGTGTCGGGGAAAAGAGAGAGAGAAACGAAAAACGACAAAAGTGGGGACTATATTTATGGATGAGTGGAAATAATCGCAACCAGTAATACAACAAACAAAATTGCAAATCAATATACTCGCTTGATACCTATGATAATGTTGTGAACCTACTTCTCCTATCTCCTACAACAAAGTCAAGTAGGTATTGTTGGAGTACACACAAACCTTGTTTAATAGGAATCACTGGAAACTATTGATGGTGGTGAGAAGCCGTATCCAGATAGTTTAACAACTGAAAACATCTAGCAGTGCTAGTGTCTTATTTTTGTATTAAATCTCTGATGAAGGAGCAATGAGAATAATTCCAATTAATAAAAAAAAAAAAAAATCGCTTATTATGATTATTCCCATATTTTAAATCAAAACCATATTTGATGCACCCTGAACAGAGCAGAATCATGATCGACGCCTTTCTAGTGTATAAATCGATTCGTCAGAACTATAACAAATTATGTACATCAAAGAGAACTCCGCAAATGTAGACACCGAGGGGAGCAAACGGGCTTCATTAGGTGACGGTCCTAAGCCCGGGTAAATACAGAAAGTTTGGTGTTAGGAAGGGCATCCAGCCTTAAAAAAACTCTGCTTCAAACTTCAAACCAATGATGAGAGATTATCAGCAAAAAGCGAGTTTCTACGCACTTTCTGTGATAAGTGAGCTAGGGTTATCTTGCCAGGAAAGGATTGCGGCCAAAGAGAGTAGGCACCGAACAAAAGGTTGTGGCATGGTAGAATTAAGGAAAGCATTGCCGACTCCACATAAAATTGGAAAATGGTGAAGTTATAAATAGAGCTCCGCATAAAACCAAAGAGGACTCGAGATAGGGATCTATTTCAGCTCAGGAATACACGATGCGCCGCCAGTTTGAAATCTATTTCGGCTAGAAACGCTAGAACTGGTAACAAGATGGGGATTTTTTTGTGGCAGCAATAGGGGTTCTACTACTACATCGCTTCTTTGCGGCCATGTGTATTCAGCAACCGTTAAACAATGGTTCAATATGCCATCAGTTCATGTCGTTTGATATCTTTAGTTCATGTCGTTTGATATCACCTCAGCCCCATTGGGTTTTTGTGCAATGAGGATTTCAAGTGTTCATACTATTTGAGCAGTCTTTCTTCATACATTTTTTGTGAGAGTTGTTTTCTGAAGTGTTTAGAAACCCAATCGCAATCCAATTGGGTTGGGAGGTTATTTTATCGTTTTCTCCACATATTCAAATTTGGTTGGTTCCTGAAGATTCTCAATATTTTCCAGATGATTTCTGAGACCCCTAAATACCGCACGAATTGTATTTGTGCTAACGTAAGAAACGTTAATGATAGAAATTATGCATTTTCAAACAAGAAAAATCGGTATTATGTCGGCAGATCGACTGAGCTATTCACTATGCCAAATATTATACATACGGCCACCACTACCTGGTCGCATTCGTTATCGACTGAGTTGCAGGACAACGGAAAAAACAAATGGACGATGCAAGAAAAATCATGGTGTTAAATGTAATCCCGAATCTTTTCCTTCCACAATTTAGAAAATCTCACGTGAATTCCAAAAATTTACATCTTTGGGAATTTAAACGAAACATTTCAACTAGTAATCATACTAAGAATGATATTCATGAAGACAAGAAAAAAACAAAGATGGCCGATAAGCAAAACGAGAAAAAAGAAACATATTAAAAACGAACAACGAGATAGATAGAGAGAAAGAACGAACGTTGTTAGCTTGTGTGTAGATTTTCCTATCAAAACAATAATGTGGGAGAGACGGGAGACAGTATGGGGGGGGGCGATGTGCGGAGCGGTGAGGGCAGAGCTTTTGATTATCTGATACAATGTTTTTAGGTAAATGTTCCTTTTATAATAATATAACTTTACTCTTTCTTCTTCTTGTCTTTTAAAGAAAAAAAGAGTTTGCGCGTCAGCTTTTTTCGTTTCTAGGTCTTTTTTTTATCTTTTCTTTATATTTTCTTATTGTTTGATTTTATTTTGATATTATTATTCAAAGAAACAAGAAAATCAAAGAAGAGAGAAATAAAGAGACAGAAGAAATAGCAACAACAAAATGTGTCTTCATGTAGAAAATAAGAAGGATAAAACGAACACTATTTTGTGTGGCTATATGCCAATATACAAATTTTCTATCTAATGACCGAAGAAATGTCATGTATGAAAACCATTTTGGCACATCGGGGAGTATATTATATAAAGGTACATAGAATACAAAAATTGAATAAAAGAGGATCCGCCTGTCCACAGGCTCCGCCCTCTTACCTTTGTGCACCACATAACACGGCCTGGTACTTCTGTCACTTAGCGTTGACTTATTTTAATGTAATTTGCCTACATCACATTTGAGATTTCGGCGCACAACCAGACCGCAAATGGAACCTCAACAAGTTTCATCACGCTTCCATCAAATCGGTCACGCTCAGTAGCAAATGTGTCGCTCGCGCGTACAACAGACGAACGGTTTTTTTTGGATAGACTGTCCTCATGTTCTTCTTCTTAAACTTCACCCTTTCCCAATTCTATTTGGGGTCGGCTTTGCTTTTCTTACTCCTACCAGTCCTACCATGTCACAATGTTTTGTTCAGTGCCTACTCTCTTTTGCTGTACCTATTCCTGGCATGGTATCTCTCGCCTGCTTCTCACAGTATCCATAAAAACTACGTAGAAGCTTTCATTTCGCTGATGACCTATCATTGTTGGTTTGAAACAGAGCTTTTTAGAGCCTGGATGTCCTTCCTAACACCAAACCTTCTGTATTTACACGGGCGTTGTACCGTCACCTAATCAATCTGGCTTGCTCCCCTCAGTGGCTAGATTGTCCTTATGTTCAAACATATGATATTTTTATCATTTAACACAGAGAGTAAATAGTCCCGTTGTACCACACTGAGGTTTTGCATCCAGGATGTGCGTTTTCTACATTGACCTCTCTTTCTTCCTTTCGACTCATCTCTCCAATATTCGATGTCTGTAATATGTACCAGGTATTGCATTGCAGCTTGATTTTGTATGTTAATGAGTCTAAGGGGTTCTGCATTTGCAGCTCTGTCAACTCAGCTCACTCTCAAAAATCCACACCTCGAAAGCTTCCAGTTTCTTCTGCAGCGTGATGGTCTCAGTCCGGCTTTTAGAAAACACATAACATCTTGCTAGTTCCAAGATTTAGATTTCTACAACTTAGTATTTTTCTAATATAAAATGAACTACAAGTTAATATTACTAGTCCTGTACAAATTAATATTTATTATCGTAGTTATTGAGAAATCGTCCCTAGATTCCATTATCCTCTCGACATGGTACCAAAACAAGTGAACATCAGAAATAAGGATACAGCAGATGCTTTACGAAACCCAAAATGAAGGAAGATATTTATTATTATATCAGGCAGAAAATGTTCACATAGTTCCTTACAGAAAGTTGAGTTCCAATAATATCTTTCATCAGGAAAATCGATGACCCTAATAGAAAACTTTAAAAACGTAAAATACCTCCACTCCTTCATCCCCCTCCACACTCTTATCCTCACCCTCCAAAAAACATTTTCTCTCAATCCCAACGTACATTTCTCGTTAAAGAGTCTCTCTCGTCGGCCTGACATTATATTTATACAAAATTGTTTAGGTAAGTAACTGAAACTGAAAAAAAAAAAAAAAAATGAAAAAGAGGAGAAAATGGGTTGCTCGGGTGCGTGGAGAGGAAAAGAAAATGAATATGCTCGATAATTTTTTCATGAAACGGAAACCCTTCTTGTCCTATTTCGACCTCATTTTGAATTTTGTGTGTTAAAAAAAATTAATAAAATGTTTTGGGATGTAATTAAAAATTAATTAAATGGTATTATTGTTTAATTATCAGTATTTAAATTTATCAGCATTTTATAGGTTGAAACCAAACGAGAGGAAGTGCGAATAATCATAGTACACAAAAATGTCCAAAATTTCTGCACGATTACAATACTTTATCTTCTACCTATAGGAAGAGAAAGTAAAAAACAAGTTACAAATTTAAACCACTAATTAAATCACTGTAAACATACAATATTCAATAGCCTGAAGAAATTTTCCCTGAATCTGCCAAAATGATCGGTTGGTTTTACGAGAGCGCAAAAAATATTATTTTTCGGTTATTTCAATGGATAGAAAAAGGACCCTACCTGATCGAATGGTAAATCCAGACTTGACCCCCCCTCCCTGGAGGCCAGGGAATTGGCCCACTTCTAACTTTTCACTTGTTTGGATAGGTTAGAGTAGAAAATGGAAGGCAATTTTAAGCAAAGATGAAATATATAGTAGCTACCGGTAAGAATATGAATGCAAAGATGAAATAGTAGCTACCGGTGAATGCAAGGATGAAATAGATTGTAGCTACCAGTAAGAATATGAATGCAAAGATGAAATAGTAGCTACCGGTAAGAATATGAATGGCTCTTGTTCTTAATTTGACAATAAGTGCAAAAAAATGAGATCATTACACGTGTATCTTTGTGTCCCAAAAAAAGGGACATAAAACTTGATTTTTCGACAAAGTCAAATCAACAAAACTTAATTAATTCATTGTTAATGTTAAAATGAATGAGAGGAAAAAATTAAAAAATCATGGAGTAGATTTTGAAAAAATCGACTTTTCATTTCAAATGGAAGAAGATTTTTTCTCCCCAAATGGAAGAAGATTTTTTAGTTCTTATATGAAGCTTTTCAAATAATTTTAGTTTTCCGAAATCAAAGTAGTAACAAGGGAGATAAGACCGATTCAAAAAATAACACAAATCAAAAATCGATAGAATCGAGATACAGGGTGTAACACCCTGTATCTCGGGATAGATATTTAACTATGAGTCAAAAGTCGATACAATGTTGGTCAATCAAATGTTGTAATATAGGAATGGATGCTTATCTGGAATTGGGTCAAATTTCTTACATTTGACGCTTCACTGACACACAAAACCTGCATATTGGAAAGTACAAAGGGAAAATACAACTTTGGAACACTAATTCAACAACTAGGTATATTGAATCGGATCAACACACAATTATTTTATAACTAATTCTGATCGGCTGACAAACTGACACGTGAAGAGAAACGATCTAGAAAATGAAAACAGAAGAGAGGAAAACCAAGGATGTAACATGGAAATACGCCTCCGTGGCAAAGTGTGCATAACACTGGGATTACACAAAAAAAGGTATCTAGTTAGATTCCTGGTCGCATCCAAAATTTAAAAAGGTTTTTTTTAAAAATTGTCTACTTGTTCTGTTTATGTTGGGGGGTAACTCGGGGGTAACTCGGTCTCCTGAGAACAATTGAGTACCTAGCTATAATTTATGATAATAACGGCAAGTGGTAGCATTATATTACGTAGCTTAGGCTTATTGATATTGGAGTGATTGTTAAAGAAAATATTGTAATTACTATGATGTCAGGCAAGGCCGTTTCGGGGGGGGGTGAGGTCCGGGAGGACCAGACCCCCACGATTTTTTTTTTTTTTTAATGAAAATACTCTGCTTTGCACGTGACCTATAATATTAAAAAAATACAGCAACAACAAAAACAATAACAGTAACAACAACAACACCAGCAACAACAACATCAACAAAAACAACATCAGCAACAACAACAAAAACAACATCACCTTCCATGATTATCATTTTCAGGTGTTAGTCCTATGGGCTTGGCTGTCAATGGTTCGTCCCCCCCCCCTCCCTCGAAAAAAATCTTGGGTACGGTCCTGATGCCAGGGGCAAGTCACAAAAGAACTATTATAGGTCGCAGTGACATTTATACAGCCCGTAGCCCTACCAATACCAATAAAATAAATAACATTGAAATAACGCCGGAATGACCAAAAAAAGAAAAAGATGGATGAAAAATTCGAAGTCATTTTCACTTTTTTCTATGATATTTTTAAGACATATTTTGCTAAAACTGTATGGCTAAGTTACCTCCAAATATTACCAGATAAAGTATTAGCCGATCTCCGTGGCTGAGTTGTTAACTCTTGATCCGGCGGTTGTGGGTTCGAATCCCGCCCCGAGCGAAAATTTTCTGATCAAATTTTCTCTTTTCCGGAATGGCAGGTCTGTAAAAAGAAGTGCCTTGAAGTAATGCGAAAGTGGTTCCCGGGACATAACTTTTAATTAAAATAAAAATCAAGTATGGGAAATTTGGAAAAAACTTTCATAAATTTTCGTCACAATCAAGATTCAAAACGGACAAAAATCACTTCACATCAAAAAAATTCTACTTGTTTAACATCTTTTATTACATTCCTGGACATCTGGACAACCTATTATCATCGACATATAAGAACAGTAAATGTGTAAAATGCTTATCCATCCAGGCAAGGATACATTGATAATATGATGTGTATTTATTTTGTGCTTTCGAAATCAATAAACAAAGGCCAACACCACCACGGTGGCGCAATTCTCGAGAAAATTTTATAGAATAGCTTTGCAACGAAACGAACGACATACAATACAATATGTACAAAATAATGTAATAAAATGAGAGAAAATAGCAACAAGAGGAAGGAAGGTGGTTGCTTTAACAAAAAAAAAAGCAAAATATTTATAGAGCAAGGCAAGGATGAAGTCACTTCCACACAGAATTAAAATTGACGTAAATTATGTTTCCACAAATTTTGTAATCCAACGCGGAAATAAAATTAAAAAACATCATAGATTTATTATTATTTATGAAAAATTAAGAATCATTAGGAGACAGAAGCTCCAAATAAGTCTTTCGTCTGTTCCTAAAGTTTGAACGGTTCTTTGCAATAATTAACCCCTAGATTCGCCTACAAAATATAATAATTATATATTTACAATTAAAAAAAATAATAAGGAAAACACCAAAAATACAATAATTATTTATGAAGAAACTAGTTTCGAATCATTCGATTCATCATCAGTCTAGTCGAGTCGAAGGATGGAGCGTGGAGAGTCACTCTCCGAAACTATAGGGTGTTCAAAATTGAGGTATGATTTTGATTTTGCCGCCTTTTTTTTCAACCTGGAATTTTTATACGAGGTTTCTGCAGGTATATTCTAAATACATTCCGGTTAGTTAATATGGAACGTTACACGAAGGAACAACATGTTTTTGTTATTAAAACGTTTTTTGAAAATGGTAAGAGTTTTACATATGTAAGGAAATTTCGAACAGAATTTGGTAGAGAAAATGCTCCAACAAATCTCATAACAATTCAAGAGCTTAAAAACAACATTATCGAGCAGATTTCAACCATTGACAACAGTATTTTCAACAAGCAATAATCCCACAACAACGCAAGAGCTTAAAAACAACATTATCGAGCAGATTTCAACCATTGACAACAGTATTTTAAACAACGTGATTCAGAATTTTGGTAAAGATTGGGAGCCTGCCAAGCCAGTAGGGGGGCCATTTGGCCGACATAATTTTTCATTATTAACCGGAACCTATTTGTAATAAATTAAAATAAAAATATATTTAATATTTAAAAAAAGAAGTCTTTTTTTATTAAAATGATACCTCAATTTTGAACACCAGTTTCTTCATAAGTAATCAATTATCATTGAACCATTTTAATAAAATTTGGTATATGGATCCAATTTGAGGGTCTTGTCGTTTAAACGTTAGTTAAATTCAATGAGTTACGACGTACCGGAAAATAATAATGACCCCTGGTGCTAAACCAGACAATTTTTTTTTTTTTGCTTGAACGTGTCTTTAACATTTAGATGTCATTCGAGACGGAGATATTACCCTCCATTAGCAGCAACGGGGGGCGCAAACCTAAATGGTCATCCAACAAGTAAAACCTCGCTGGACGTGACTTAACGTACTAGTTTTAGAGATAATTCATGACAAAGGCCCTCGGATGATTAACATTTTGTATTAAGGATATTTTTATTGATTTTTTTTTTTAACATTGTAATTTGTAACTATGAAAATAAATAAATAATTATTATTTTGTGAATCTTTTGGGACAATATAAAACGATATCGGGCTATAATCTAAAATAATGAAGCTCAATTTAACGATAGCTGTATGTATGTATCACTAATTGTAAGAGATTTCGAAAAATTGATGAGAAAAAAAAAATAGAGAAAAAAAATATCAGAATTAAAAAATGTACCGTTTTCGGGTTGCGGCCGAGGTTTCGAATTTTGGCCAAATTCAGTCGGTCACGATCCGATATCTTAAATTTTGTCGCGACAACATATCAATAAAAAAACGAAAAAGTTTTAGATTGACTTTTAAACCTTAATTTAAGACTGGCCAACCGTTTTCGAGTTACGGCCGATTTTCCGATTTTTGTAAGAATAATCATAGAATACTATTAGCACGGGAACGACCAGGCATCTAAGGCACTAAGCCTTAGGCCGTAGGGAGGAACGCGTTTAGTAGGTAGCTGTTTAGTTGCCAATGTCAGATATAAGTAGCATTTGGAGAAACCTAGTTGAAATCGGCCGTACCAATCCACCGTGTCCAAGTCTTAAGTAGAAGGGAGGTAACCGATGGATCGCTTAACACAAGTATGGCGCATCGCGGTATCTAATTTGTTTTCCACCGTCTGCTCTCATCATTTTCCTTGTCATTGAGAATGTTTTCATAAAGAGGGGTTGGTTTCCTTGTTCAAGTGTTTCAACAAGCCGTTCATCCACTTTATGTAAAGAGGTAGAAGCATCAAGGCTGAGAGGATTATTCTAAAAGAGGAATTGAATCTCATTTGGAAAAGCCTCAAAGTTACCTTTCGTGAGAAGCAAGACTTGTGTTGAACAACAAAAACTGTCTGTGAGTGACAAGACAAAAAATTTCTTCGTATTTCTGACAAATAGAAGAGATTTGGAAAAATGCTGTCAAGTCGAGTGTGAAGATATCGCAGATTTGGAGTTATCTCACAAATAGATAAGAGACTTGGAAAAATGCTGTCGAGTGTGAAGATATTGCAGTTTTGTAATTATCAAACAAATAGATAAGAGACTTGGAAAAATGCTGTCAAGTCAAGTGTGAAGATATCGCAGATTTGGAGTTATCTCACAAATAGAGAAAAGACTTGAAAAAATGCTGTCAAGTCGAGTGTGAAGATATCGCAGATTTGGAATTATCAAACAAATAGATAAGAGACTTGGAAAAATACTGTCAAGTCAAGTGTGAAGATATCGCAGATTTGGAATTATCTCACAAATAGATAAGAGACTTGGAAAAATGCTGTCAAGTCAAGTGTGAAGATATCGCAGATTTGGAGTTATCTCACAAATAGAGAAAAAACTTGAAAAAATGCTGTCAAGTCGAGTGTGAAGATATCGCAGATTTGGAATTATCTCACAAATAGATAAGAGACTTGGAAAAATGCTGTCAAAGTCGAGTGTGAAGATATGGCAGATTTGGAATTATCTCACAAATTATAGGTACCTCTATTTTTTGTATTGACTTTTTGATGAATTGTATTTTTTGATGAATTGTATTGACTTGGTGATCCATGCTCTCTTTTAGGGTACTACGCATTTTCGAAGCGGTAATTTGATAAAAATCATTATCACATAGGCTTGAAAAAAGGAAAAGGTTGCTAGTTAATTGTTTGTAAGAAGTAAAATACTGTAGGTAGTGTGTTGCCGCTTTTTTTTTCCACGAACACATCAGTATAAATGACAACGGTAAGAGCTAGAGATTAAAATTTAGCGCTTAATCATAATAAATTGATGCATGGAATGTGCATGGATAAGGAAACTAAAAATAGTCTAACATTTCCCTGACTTCATTGACATTTTCCCTCACCTGTGGACACAGAACGGGGATAATTCATTTGATCAGGAAAATTGCCATTCAAATGCTGCAGGCGTTTGAATGCAAACAATGGATAAAAAATTGTAGCAACACAATACTTTTTGATTTTACATCGATTTTAACTTATTCTGCCATTTTTTGGCTCCCTAAAAATATGATTCTTTTGACAAATTCGAAAATTACAAGGTGAGCGGCTAATCAGAGTACAACATGTGGAAAATCTTACCGGTGAATAGATAAAATAACAATGTGAGCGACTAATCAGTGTACAACATGTGGAAAATCTTACCGGTGAATAGATAAAATTACAAGGTGAGCGGCTAAACAGTGTACATGTGGAAAATCTTACCGGTGAATAGATACAATTACAAGGTGAGCGGCTAATCAGTGTACAAAATGTGGAAAATCTTACCGGTGACTAGATAAAATTACAAGGTGAGCAGCTAATCAGTGGAAAATGTGGAAAATCTTACCGGAGACCAGATAAAATTACAAGGTGGGCGGCTAATCAGTGTACAACATGTTAAAAATCTTACCGGTGAATAGATAAAATTACAAGGTGAGCAGCTAATCAGTGTTAGTTGGGGAGCATAACGCATGAAAATAGGGTTCCGTGTGCAACTTAATGAAGGAGCTTAGTGGGTTATATCATTCGATCAGGAATGTGGTGGATATCAACAATAACTTGGGTTCCACTCTTGGAACTGATGCAGACGACTGTAATGGCGAATCAAAAATGGCCGCCACACCAAAATAAATATACTGCTGCCATATCTTCGCCGATTTTTATACGATTTCGATTTTTTTTTCTCGTGTCATATTTTGATATCAAGCAGAAAAATAAATGTTCCCACAAGTACTATGAGAAACCAATACTTTTGGTGCTATTGGGGTCCAAAGCGTAAAAAATCAAAATTATACGGGTCAAAATTACAAACTTTCTGAGAAAAAATAGACAAAAGTACATAAAATAATTCTGAAAAGTATTTTTTTAACAAACCAAAGTACTCTGTCTACTAAAAAGCCCATTAAAAGCAAATCCAATGTGCCCATGACCTTTAAAATGGCGTCCGAATTGGCTCACAAAAAAGGTGGGTATATGAAATAAGCGCGCTGAGGGCATGTGTATAATCAAAATATATGTTTCTGAGGTCGCAGATTTCAAATTTGCTATTATAAATAACTGCTGACCTTTTAATTTCGAGTTATTTTCAAAATGGCGGAAAAAGGGGGTATATAAATAGACCTATATATAAATTTTAGGCACTCCATCATTCCATCAATTTAAAATTTTCATCATATTGTTTTTCTCATATTTTATTCAATTGTAATGTGTCGCAAAAATTTAGCACACAATAAATATATACATACATACCTCCCTCTAGGTCAAGTCCATACTCAAAATACTTGTTTTTGAGGTCGTAGATTTCAAATTTTCAATTATACATAATCTCTGACCTCTAAAACTAAAAAAAATTCAAAATGGCGGACAAAAAGTCGGTTATCAAATGAAGATGTTTTTGGCGTCGTAGATTTCAAATTTCATGGTCGCGCCTTTGAAATATGATGAGATTCCGTGCATACTCCAAATACATGTTTTTGAGGTCGTAGATTTCAAATTTTCTATTATGCATAACCTCTGATCACTAAAACTCGAAACAATTTCAAAATGGCGGATAAATAGTTGGATTTTCAATTGAATGCCGTAAATGATTTGTATGCTAAAGCTGAAAACACATGTTTTTGAGGTCCTAGATTTAAAATGTCATGGTCGTACCTTTGAAATATGATGAGATAGGTTAATAATCGAGGAAAAATATTTATATCAGGACTTATGTCAAAATACAATGTGCCCCGCCAGAATGACCGATCACTCCCACAATTCTAACATTTGAACCCCCCCCCCCCCCCCCCCCCCNAATTCTCCCCCCCCCCCACCACCAAGCTGATGTTTTTACTCAACTGAGGTCGTCAAATTCACTAATAATAGAATAATCGATAACTTTTCACGTTTAAAATATGAAATATAGAATGAAAAAAAAACAGTGCCTATATATAAAAAAACAGTGTGTCCCTGAATGATCATTCACTGGCCAATCGAATGGTTACAGTGAGGGTAAAAAAGTCCACAATTTTATCATCATCAGAGTCAGAAGTATGTTTCAGATTTAGGAAAAACAATGGAAAAAAACCTAAATAAGGATATATTTTTAAAAAAATTACCTTTTTCACAGCAGGACCAGACCAGAGGAATGAGAAAATATCAATGCAATCACAAAGGAGATAAGTCGTACCTATTATGAAACATTCAGAAATTTAAATTTTTCTCATTTCTCCGGCTTTACAGTGAATGTTCTATTTTTTTGCTAATCCTTGTTTAGATACTTTCCATTGTTTGTCCTAAATAGCAATCTTGCATCGGTCTCTCTACCACACAGATGATGATAATAATGTCGACTTTTGATTATTTTTTATTTAGGTAGATGCGAAATATTTTTAGTGCCAAACTCTTTATTTTCACAGCAATATCATACTAGTCCACGTTATACAAGGTGTAACCTCAACTAAACATATATTCTGGGTATACACATGTCCTTAGTTGGCTTATCTGACAATTTCTCGAAAAATCGACATTTTTTGTAAAAAAAAAGTCTCTTCCTGGGTTCAAACCTGAATCTCACTATAACCATTCAATGTTTATAGTGAGCATGGCAACTTTAGAGTATTACAGAATTTGAACATTCCGAGCCGTTAAAAAGTTAGGGGGCGGGGGGTGGAAGATGACCGGTCATTCGGGGGCATATACATTGTATTTTGATTATTCTTATGTCCTGATATAGATATTTTTCCTCCATTTTGAAAGTATCTCATCATATTTCAAAGGTACGACCATGACATTTTAAATCTAGGACCTCAAAAACATGTGTTTTCAGCTTCAGCATACACATCATATTCGGCATTCAATTGAAAATCCACCTTTTAATCCGCCATTTTGAATTTGTTTCGAGTTTTAGTGATCAGAAGTTATGCATAATTGAAAATTTGAAATCTACGACCTCAAAAACATGTATATTGAGTATCCACATGCCTTAGATGGAGGTCTAATTATATACCCCTTTTTCTGCCATTTTGAAAATATATCGAGTTTAAAAGGTCAAAAGTTATTTATAATTGTCCTCCATTTTGACAGAATCTCATCATATTTCAAAGGCGCGACCATGAAATTTGAAATCTACGACCTCAAAAACATGTATTTTGAGCATACACTTCACCTTAGTGCTTCATTTAATAATCCGACTTTTTGTCCGCCATTTTGAATTTTGTTTTAGTTTTAGAGGTCAGAGATTATGTATAATTGAAAATTTGAAATCTACGACCTCAAAAACAAGGATTTTGAGTATGCACATGGCCTAGAGGGAAATCTATATATATCTTTGATTCGCCATTACAGCCGTCTGCATCAGTTCCGAGAGTGGAACCCAGGATATTGTTGATCTCCATCACATTCCTGATCGAATGATATAACCCACTAAGCTCCTTCATTAAGTTGCACACGGAATGCACTTTGCGCCCGTACTATGTACAACATGTGGAAAATCTTACCGGTGACTAGATTCATGCCCCCGTGTCTGAAGCACAACATTTTGAAATTGAAATATACTCACCTGAAACAGACAGGAAAACAAAATATTATAGCACTGTATGAAGTCCTAATTAGCAAATTCCATGAAGACCAAATTTCATCGAATAATGCGTTAAGGAGTCATCGTGGAACGAAAAATCATGGAGTTAAAGCTAGACATCACTTCTTTCAGTCAAAAAGTGCTGTTTTTTCGTTTAACTCTTAATCAATTCATTTTTTTTTATTATTATTATTATTTTGAATATAATGATTTTTTAAAACAAAGGTATTTGACCATCAGGTCTTTTTAGGCTTCTAAGAAAACTTTTTTTGGAATGAATTTTAAAGGATTACAAAAATTTTAGGTACTCTGCTATATTTATGCTCTCTAGCTGTGCATGATTTCTGATAGGGTGACTAAGGATTTATGCTCGTCTTTGTTTATGGAGGGCAACAACAGAGGATCCTTCCTCCTCCGAAGCAATCACAAAAAAGTTATTGTAGAATCAGAATCCCCCCCCCCCAAATTAAAAATCTGGTTACGTAACTAATGCGTAACTGTGTACTTAATTGTGTTTATAAGAAATCTGCCCTATAGATGTAAAAAAATGCCTCTGGCCTCCTTCCCTGCATCACAATTGATAGACAATTATGGCGTGCCAAATTAGCTTAGTAAATAATTGTTTTGTTTTATGCCAATTTAGAAGCTTCAACTGCGAGGCCATTTTTGACGAATCCCGTTTTACAAAAGCCTACAGTCTTGCCGTTTAGTAAGATTACGAGAGAGTCCAAATCCAGAAGCCCGAGGACATCGCGCCCGAAAGAAATGGACAGCGCCACCATGACAGGTTAGCGGCTAGGTTTTCTTTAAGCTGTGAATAAGACTGTTGTGGTCAATTCTCTTTCACAATCTCTTTCCCTACCATGGAATTTATTTGGTTACAATTTTTGTTCTCAGTATCAAAACTGATACTCATGATGTGGCGGTAAGGTCCTCCAAGTCCTGAAGATTAAATAAAAGTTAAACTAATTGTGAGGTTGAATGAGATGAGGACAGTGGGTGAGGTTAGGTGAGGGCAAGCAACAA
Source organism: Pachypsylla venusta (assembly GCA_012654025.1). Classification (NCBI taxonomy): domain Eukaryota; kingdom Metazoa; phylum Arthropoda; class Insecta; order Hemiptera; family Aphalaridae; genus Pachypsylla; species Pachypsylla venusta. Next base: position 29,917,491 of record CM022875.1, read on the forward strand.
CAAAAATAAAGAACATTATGAATTGAGCGGCTAGTTATCCCCACCCCACCCAACACGCGTAATATATCTATATCCAACTTATACTATCTAAATAAAAAACATTGACAACAACACGAGAGTTAACATTCAGGGTGAATGAAGAATGAAACAAACTACAGGGTCTACCAAAATATAATGACGAAATCAGATGTACGTACAAATGTTGCGTCACTGAAGTCAAGCAAACGTCCAGCGAGGTTGTACCATGTAGGTGTACGCGTCCGTTCGCTCCCTCGTGATGCTGTCTTTTTTCCAGCCCAACCCAGGCTGGGTGGGGTCAATGTGCGTAGCTGGTTTGCAAGTTTCCAGCGAATGGAGAGTAAAACCCCCGTCTAGAGACGTTAAGCCAAATTATATATTAAACTAACCCTCTATTCTGAAATTCTGCTTCACTGATTTAGAATGCGACTAATACACTCGACAAACAGTCATCAATAGAATTGGGCCTTTATTAAAATATCGTACGTCTGTGGGAGTAAAAATGAGACATTAAAAAGAATTTAAATGATAACCGATAAGCGTCCTAACGACTGAGCTCGGTTTCCCTCCTCCCTGTATGTTTAACTGCTCGGTCTGAGAACCAATAATTTTCTCATATTTCGTAAGCAATATTGACTCTGCATATTGAGTATTATATTGAATATAACGCCCGCGGAATTTGTTGATGAGAGAAACACGGCATAAACATCATCTGAAACCCAGTTTCACAAGAAATGACAACATTTTTTTCTAAATTCTTCAGTTTTTTTTGTCCCTTTTTGATAGGCCAACTATTATTTTTTTAGTTCGAAATTATTCGTTATTTTTAGGGTTCCTAAACAAACAGGTAAAAAAGTGGAACCCAAAAAGTACAACTCCCACAATGATTGTCCGTCAATGTGAATCAAGGCTCAGGAATAGTAAAAAGGTAGAACCCAAAAAGTACAACTTCCGCAATGATTGTACGTCAATCTGAATCAAGGCTCAGAAATAGTAAAAGGGTAGCACGTTGAAATTTCAAAAACCCAAGTTTTGCCCTGTATGGAAATTTTAAATACCCAAGGTTTGCCCTGTATGGAAACTTTTGCAACAATAAGTGTACAGACCTTTCAGAATAATTTTCTCTTTGAAAATAATTATTAATGCACTTGACTGTTTTTTCCGGAGACAAATACAAAGGGCATAAGATAGAGGTCAAGGTGGCACTTCCACAAAGAAGCAAAAGAAGCCACAAACATAAAACATGCATACTATAAAAACAAAGTGATAAAAATCAAAGTAAAGAAGGCCAGCTCGGTTACTTGTGAAGTCATAATGCGTTCATGAAATTATAGTACCTAAACCTAATGAGTGAGTCTCGGTAGAATCCACCCCCACTACACACATTCAGATCTTACCAGAGTTGAACCATTTTGATTTTATATTTTGCAGGCAAAAAATAGAAAATACATTCTATAAGAAGGTAAGAGCTATATTGTTGGTACTTAGTGGAACTTGTTAACGATTGAGTTCATTCACATTGAATAGGACAAGGCGGGCGGACAACAAAATAGGCAGATCAAATACGGCATTGACACAACGCGACGCAGCAAATATTAAACTGTGTGCTGAAAAGAAACCTATTTCAAATTTCTGGCAATGAGTTCTGATTACAGATGGAAAGAGTTCGAAGATATTGGTGAACGTAGTCACAGAAACAAATTTGAAGAATAAAAATTCTTCAAGCTTTTTAAGGTTTTACCCTAAATATATGGATTGAAGCAGTTGTTTTTAAAGCCTGGATGCCCTTTCTAACCTTCTGTAATTACACGGGCATGGGACCGTCACCTAATGAAGTGGCTTGATCTCCTCGGTGGCTACATTTGGGACAAGATTGTGAGCGGAAGGATCTTTAATGTAGAAACCTGGTCAATTACTAAATGGTAAGAGAGGACATTGAAAGTGGGAGGGATGAGAATGCTACGATGGATGAAGTGTGGCTTAACCAGGAAGGATAGAGTGAGAAAAGAGAGAATAGGAGAAACAGTGAAATTGGGAGGGATGAGAATGCTACGATGGATGAAGTGTGGCTTAACAAGGAAGGATAGAGTGAGAAATGAGGCTTAACAAGAAAGGATAGAGTGGGAAATGAGAGGATAAGAGAAACAGTGAAAGGGGGAGGGATGAGAACGATGAATCAAGAGTAGCTTAAGAAGGAAGGATAGAGTGAGAAATGAGAGAATAAGAGAAACAGTGAAATTGGGAGGGATGAGAATGCTACGATGGATGATGTGTGGCTTAACAAGAAAGGATAGAGTGGGAAATGAGAGAATAGGAGAAACAGTGTAATTGGGAAGGATGAGAATGCTGCGATGGATGAAGTGTGGCTTAACAAGGAAGGAGAGAGTGAGAAATGAGAGAATAGGAGAATAGGAGAAACAGTGAAAGCGGGAGGGATGAGAACGATGGATGAAGTGTGGCTTAACCAGGAAGGATAGAGTGAGAAAAGAGAGAATAAGAGAAACAGTGAAAGTGGGAGGGATGAGAATGCTACGATGTGGCTTAACAAGGAAGGATAGAGTGAGAAATGAGAGAATAACAAAAACAATCAAAGTGAGACCAGTGGCAGGTCGTTTGGTCATGGTGAGAGGGGGATGAAAGTTACATTGGGAGTATACCGAAGATGAGATGGAAAAATCAGGTGGAGAAAGATTTGATAAAGAAAGGATGGAAAGGGGAAAAAACACTCAACAGAAGGTTAAATTGTAGAATGGCATGGGAGAATTAAGGCAACGCCAACCCTTAATAGAATTGCGAAAAGGTGCAGTACAAAAGAAAAGAAGAAAATTCGGATACATTGTATTAGAATCCCCTCCCATTTGGGGACCGTGGACGAATGATACAAATATTTTCCTGTTTGTGAGAACAAGAAAGTGACCGAAGGGTCCGAAGGGTGCGCAGCCGTATCAGATGAAAAATTACTGTCTAACAAATGTTTGCGGGCATATCTTCCTACAAGGGATTTATATTTTAAGTTTTATTCCCGTCAGCATCGAGTGCAATCTAATTCATCACTCTTACAGTAAAACACACTAATTTGAAATCTGAAGAGGTCAACTCTTTAAGTAACAGATGATCTGACCTTATAATATTACAACATAACAGAATTACAAAAACAATCCACTCAGCCATTCAGACGAACCGTTACGGTTCTCACCAAATCATCCATCCAATCAAACATCAGGCTGTGAGATGCGTCTGGAGAGTATTGCAACAACGAGTACTTGTTAGCGGTTCATTTGGAGAATTGATTTTGTTAAATACAGAAACTGAAAATCCGCACTTCTCCAAAGCGAATGAATGATATGAGCTCTTCAACTCACGATGGTCAGTTATAAGTACTTCGACGAGCTGAGGAAACCCATACCATCACAGTACCACCTCATTATATTAATCTACCAGCTGTTTAGTCCTTTGGCCGTGTTTCGTTACGGCCTCTAGCTTGGTACCTTGGAGTCATGGCTGTTCTCGTATTCTATGATTTATATAGTATTCTAATGCAAATAATACCATGGCTATACCTTCACCGGGTAAAAACCAATTTGTGTTGAAAAATGTGAAAAGTTTCGTACGATAAGTTATAAGCGAACAAACAGACATTCACTTTTATATATATATATAGATTGCGTATTTCAACACGCAGTAATGTAAACTGTAGACTCACTGAAATATTTGGAGAGTAATTGTGGAACTGACAGGCTGACAAAGAGACGATTAAAGAAAAATAGCAGGTTAAATTCATAACCTCGCTTTAGTTCTTCAACTATTCTTTTCTCAAAATTAAGACAAGAAATGGGGAGAATATTTGATTATGTTCCCAATGGAATAACAAAATCAAAAACAACGAGATAACCTACGAGATAACTGCTCCCTAGCAGGGCCAGAATGGGCTTTACTTTGAAAACGCAGGTTATGTTTTCCAGACCACAGAAGACTTTAATAGAAAAAAAAGTTTCTCAATTTGTCCTCCGGATATTTCCGCTTTAGTTGGAAGAGTTCAGCAATGAGGGTTGATGACGGTCCAGTCATTATCTTTGATTTCGGTGTCGTTTGTCGTTGTCATGAAGTTTCCGTTCACTAAGATCTAAGGTTTTATTTGCTCCTGTGTCTTATTGAACTTCGAGCATCATTTTTTGCTTTTACCAATAGCTTTTGTAACATCCAGAAGCTGGGTCTCTAGCACTTTCTTTGTCATCAGATCACCATTTTCATTTCCTACAATGCCCCTATGTACCATTACATATTCATACTCTGTAAAGCTTCACATATTCAGATATAGTCTGCCAATTATTTGTACAAAATTGAATTTTAATTTCAGTCTATGAACTGATTGTGCCAATCCTACAGTAAAACTGATTACACCCAACTTTAATCGCTAAGCAAAAACAGACACAAAATAGCAAAACCTTGAGTGCAAAAAGTTCACATTCTTATTGGGTTCTCCTTCTTGCTTGCTCTATCTATGAGGTCCCCTCTCTCTCTGTCCATTCGGTCAAATAATAATAATCAGCCATTTTGCTAAACATTGGTGCATTGGTCTCATAATAGCAGTCCAGTTGAATCGTTGGGTCATTGTACACGCATAAATTTATCTTTTTTTAAAAGCCCACATAAGAATGCACCAGAGAACCTCATGAACGAGTCACCATACACATGCACTCTTCTAGGAGCAACTTTTTATACTTTAATATAAACACAACATCCGCAATATGGACATCTATCAGAAAAAGATATTTTAGACTGAAAGAAGTTATGATGTTATGAAGTCTAGTTTTAACTCCATGATTTTTCTTTAAAAACACGTCTTTTTGCCTGTCTGTTCGTTCCACGATAACACTTTGTCTGATTTGGATAAACTTGGTTCCATACAAAGCTATACATAAATCAAGTTTCATAAGGCACTCGAGAGTTTCGTAAAACGGATAGGCAAACAGATTTTAAAAGAAAAATCGTACTCATTTTCTGATAGATGGTTAGTATGGCGGATACTCAGAAACTGTTGTTCTGTGTTTTATGTTCATGTATTTGGTGATTAGCTTTTGTTTCCTAATGGACCACTCGGGGCCTCCGAAGATTGCTCGATCTGCGGACCGCGAGCACTCTTAGACACTAGCAATACAACTAGCGATTGAAACTGGGATGTACGAAAATAAAACCCGAGTAGACTCCTTTGGACAGTCGCATTTATAGTGCAGTCTACTACCAGGATATCCCAGTGAATCTGTTTCTGTCTTTATCGTAGAAACTCCGGGGCATTGGTGTCAGGAAGGGTGTGAAACTCTCCCTCCTTGCCATACCTTGGACGAGGTATTTTACCTATATCAATTAAGATACTTGTCATTAAACTAATCTATGACATACTTACGTATAATATTAGACGAATAATCGAGCGCTTCTCGTTCAGCATGAAGATTAAAATGCATTTTACACAAGACTCTTCACAAATCAACAAATGAAGTCCTCTTCTTATAGAAATGAATCATTTTATTGTCAATATAAATGGACACTATACAGAGTTCAACTTTGGTAACGGTGTGAATGATTCAAAATTATGATTGCTAATTGTTAAGAATTTCACATCAATATTAAGATTAAAAAAAAACACTGCTAACTTCCCTCAGGGTCCAATATTTTTCCTCTAGTTATGCGGATCGACCCCTTGGATATAACTGACAGTTAAATTCTCCCAGCTTCGGGAGAAAAACTAGTTGTTCCCGATAGGATATTATCAGTATCCTATATCGGGCACTAAAACAGCAAAAGAAATATGGGGTGCAGTGATAGTTTAGTGTAGGGGCCCTTGTAATGCTGATACCCACAAATCTAGGTTGTGACAATGCAATAGTATGCGTTCACACAAATTATTTATTAATACATTTACATTTTTACTTTCCTTATCCTATAAAAAGGAAAGTATTGTAATGGGCTGAAATTTTTGATGTCGAGTTTTCAATGCCAAAACAGGTTTTGGGTCCCCAGAGCCCAAATTTCGAGTTTCAGCCATTGGTTCCTGTGTGTGTCTGTCTGTCTGTGACCAAGATATCTCAAGAACGGCAAGTGCTAGAGACTTAAAATTTGGTATTTAAGTCAGTTTCGCATATCCTAATACTTAAAATAAGAACGGCAATAGCTAGAACTTTAAACTTGGTGCCTATTCTTATCAATTTCATATAAAAAATTTAAAAATACAACTTAGGTTGAAGTTTAGTATATTGTCGGCCGCTAATTAGCGTTGAAGGCCGCTTTTTAGCGGTTCCGCCAAAAAACAGAATGGAGAGAGCTAGAACATGAAATTTGGAGAGCTAGAACATGAAATTTGGTGCCTATTCATATCAATTTCAAACAAGAAGAATACAACTTAGCCGTAATTAGCGGTTGAAGGGCGCTTTTTGGCGCCTAAAACTAGAATGGAAAGAGCTAGAACTTGAAATTTGGTGCCAATTCATATCAATTTCATATAATAATTTGGAAAATACAACTTAGTTTGAAGTGTACAAGAAGTGTAATATATAATTGTATTTCCGCTCTGGTGTAATTTATCAAGTGTAATATATAATTGTATTTCCGTTCTGGGGTCTTCAAAACGTATTTTGGCATTGAAAACTCGACATCGAAAATTTCATCCCATTGCAATACTTTCTTCTTTTTTTATAAATAAAAAAAGTCGTGTGATGTTCACACCAGATTTTTTTGTTTACATCAATGAAAAATTTAAAAATACATAACTGACACTAGAAGCCGACGGACCCAGATCAAAGACGTTTCTAATCAAATTTAATTTTAATTTCAAAAATGAAACGTTAAAATCGACAAAGGCAAAAATTGACGTCCCTCGATTTTTTAAAATTTTACGTTGAAATTCAAAAAATCAAATCGCGGTTTGTCCTTTTTCTTTTTGTACACGAACAAAGTGAACGCCTTAAACGATTGGAATGAAATCTGGTCATAGAATTAGATGATTAATTTGCTGCCTCATGGTAGCCATTTAAAGTGAGTGAGGTCTATAGTTAACAAAACAAATAGTAAGTAACGATAGTAGTGTCACTTTTGCCACTAAGTATGCTTGAAGATTGCCGCGGTCGTCCTTTGAAAGCGACAAAACCTGTTCACTCTACTATGGGAGATTTAAATGACTATAAATAATTCAAATCCACTGATGCCTTAAAATCAGTCGCAGTAGATTGAGCTTGTATTGGTCGCTTCCAAACGACTACCGGGAATGGTGTTACTGCTATTCACATACAACCTGAGTTGGCAGTTTTTTTAACACACTCTTCACTTTTGATAATTTTCTTAAAACACAAATATTTTTTTTATTTCATATTTAGGTCTATCAATATTAATATTAAATATTTGTTTTATTTTTCTGTCATATTTTGATTGGGTTAAGATTTTCCTGAAGTATCGCAAACAAAACTCCACAGCAAAATATAAAAAAATATTTTTAATAAAATAACTTAAAAATACCCCCCTTCACAAAATTCGATATTTTACTTTTTTTTTAAAAAANAAAAAAAAAAAAAAAAAAAAAAAAAAAAAAAAAAAAAAAAAAAAAAAAACAATTCTTAAATCAAATACAGTTGAGCTCAGTGACTCAAAATGGAATAACCAATGTAGTGGAAGCCTTAAAAACAACAAAAAAAACACTTCACCGTACAGGAAAAGATTTCACAAAAACAATATCGAGAGCGGATGGTCGTCAATGAACAATGATCAACAGTGGCCCGGGCCTAATAGTTTCGCCATTTTTCTTCAATTTCCTTGCTTTTGTACGAGAACGTTCTATTCGATTCTATATAATAAATTTGATATATTTATATAAAGTTCATAGAAGTCTGTAATGGGCCAGTAGTTACGTCTACGGTTCACAGAACTACTAGACTTAGCAACAAATAAAAATATAAAATCATCGAGAATATCACAGCATTACAAGAATTTATTTACTCTACTCCCAATAATGATAAACATGGCACCAATGGCACCTATCCTAAGTAAATGAGAAATGCGATTACTGCATCAACCAATAATGATAAACATGGCACCAATGGCACCTATCTTAAGTAAATGAGGAATGCAATTACTGCATCAACCAATAATGATAAAGATGACACCTATCCTATATAAATGAGGAATGCAATTACTGCATCAACCAATAATGATAAAGATGACACCAATCCTATATAAATGAGGAATGCAATTACTGCATCAACCAATAATGATAAAGATGACACCTGTCCCAAATAAATGAGGAATGCAATTACTGCATCAACCAATAATGATAAAGATGACACCTATCCTAAATAAATGAGAAATGCTATTACTGCATCAATCAATAATGATAAACATGACACCTATCCCAAGTAAATGAGAAATGCGATTACTGCATCAACCAATATAATAATGATAAAGATGACACCTATCCTAAATAAATGAGGAATGCAATTACTGCATCAACCAATAATGATAAAGATGACACCTATCCTAAACAAATGAGAAATGCGATTACTGCATCAATCAATAATGATAAACATGACAACTATCCTAAATAAATGAGGAATGCGATTACTGCATCAACCAATAATGATAAAGATGACACCTGTCCTAAATAAATGAGGAATGCAATTACTGCATCAACCAATAATCATAAAGATGACACCTATCCTAAATAAATGAGGAATGCAATTACTGCATCAACCAATAATCATAAAGATGTCAACTATCCTAAATAAATGAGGAATGCAATTACTGCATCAACCAATAATGATAAAGATGACACCTGTTCTATCGTATTTCCTTTATTAATAATAAAAAAAAACACCTAGAAACAGCTGATTCAAACAATCTCTATTGGTCAATATTGTGGTCCGAATAACATAATATGCAAAAAATCCAAATTTCATCGACAATCGACACTGATTTAAAAAATACACGTGCGACATCAGGAACTGAACTCTGAATCTTTATAATTATGTAGACGAAAAAAAGAAGATATTATCATATAACTCCTTTTACGATCCGGCACTAGTATTGGAGCAGCTGATTCAAACTATTTTCATGTTTGCAAAAACTGAATTTAGTGCAAGTACTACTCTGCGAATTACTAAAATACTGAATTGTCAACTAGCGCCATCAAGTTGTTTTCACATAAACTAGAAGAACACTTCAACTATGAATGAATCGCGAACCTTCTTATCACTTACTGATAAGAATAAATCTGATAATGTAATGATAACCAGAGTATGGTTAGGTTTCAGTATGTCATAGTCCAAAAAAAAGTGACCAAGGCTAAATCTAAATCAGAAAGGTTTCCACTTTGTTTTAAAGTATTAACTCAATTAACTGGCAACTCATGCATCCCCATCACCTGGAGTGGGGGTATAATGCTTTCGCTGAGTAGTAGAGAAGCAATGCAATGATTACGGTTAGGTTCCCGTATGGTTGAGGTTACATATGGGTAAGTTCAACTACGTCAGGTTCAATAAAGCTGCCAAGGCTATAAACCCAAAATGTTTTTTTTTTTAAAAAAAAAAAAGTTATTTATTACACTGACACCACACGCAGGTTATGATTCAAAGGTCGAAATATACAAAAAGCCTAATTAAAACTATTAAACCCATGAACCTGACATTGACAGCATCCTACAGACAAAAATAAAAGAATATATTCTCAAAGTATGGAACCACAAAAGGTCCCTACAGATAAACCAACAATATGCCCTCGAAACTCAAAATGTGGGACCAAAAAAGATGCCAGCAAACCTTCTAACAAATCTCAACACTCATATCAATCTGCAAAAGCCTTCTCACGCAAAATTGATAAATTTAAGTAATGATTCAAAGGTAAAATGATAAAAATTCCTATTAAAACTATCAAACCCTTGAACCTTTCATTGAGAAGAGACAATCCTAAAAACAAAGAATCCAATAATATTCCCCTCAAAATATGGAACCTTCTAACAAATCTCAACACTAATATCAATCTGCAAAAGCCTTCTCTCGCAAAACCAATAATAAACTTAAGTAATGATTCAAAGGTCAAAAGATACAAAAATTCTATTAAAACTATCAAATCCTTGAACTTTTCATTGAGAAGAGACAATCCTGAAAACAAAGAATCCAATAATATTCCCCTCAAAATATGGAACAACAAATGGTCCCAGCAAACCTTCTAACAATCTCAACACTATATAAAGGCCTTCTCCCACACAAAAAAAAAAAGTTGATACTTTAACAAGGGACAAAATGTAAAGAGAAATATAAAAGATTAAAGTAACGAAACAACGGAACAACGAAACCGAGGCGATACGATACGAGACGATGTAGTCACTTTCAAAAGTAGGTTGAAACTATCTCCTTTTTGTGAAAAACAAATATTTAAGCATGTACGAGTACGAGGTTCTCGACGACGGCTAATACAATTTATTTTTCCCATCCATCCCTTTTTCATCCACAATTCCTTCTCTCTCTCGCTTTTCTTCTTTTTAATAACTCCATCTTACGCCATCACAATCAATAAAGAAAAGAAAAAGAAGAAGGTTTTAGTTACTCAATCGTAGGTACAAAAGTTAAGCAGAGATGAAAATGGAGATCCCGTCGTACAAGAAGTGGAGGGATGTGGAACTATGGAGGAGAAAGAAGCAAGAGAGAGAAAATATTACATACAAAACAGTGGCGCATCCGGGAGGGGGTTTGGTGCTCAAACGTCCCCCCCCACGGAAAATTTTGCATTTTTCTCAAAATCTAGATTTAGATTATACGGGTGACTTTACCATGAAAATCAAATGTATACGACAAAATAGATTCCTCACCATTTCATCCCTTTAAAACAAATAACATAAAACATTTTAGTGAAATTCGTTGGAGGTCTTAGCTTGGCATGTCTGGCCTAGGCCAGACTTGTGATTTTAGGGATATGAGTGTAGTAGGTATCAAAGAAAGTCAAATTTGCCATGCACAAACATACCCTCAAAACCCCGGAAATTTCATCCCCTAATGTAAATTTTCCGGGATAGGGGAGTTGCGTTTTCGACGAGTTTTTCTTGAAACACTGTTTCGAGTGTGCTGGCTTGTTGATGAATCCATCGGTTTAAGATTCGGTTATTTTCAATTTGCCATGAGAGGAGGTGAAATAATGAGGAAGCTGTATTGTTGGCACACATTTTCTGATGTGCACCTCTACAATCAGATAAAATAGTAGTTAGCATTTTTTTTTTTTTATGAACATATTTTCTTTATTTATCCATCCATCGGTTTAAGATTCGGTTATTTTCAATTTGCAATGAGAGGAGCGGAAATAATGAGGAAGCTGTATTGTTGGCACACATTTTCTGTGCTTCAAAATTTCACGTCTAAAATCAGATAAAATAGTAGTTAGCATTTTTTTTTTTTTTTTTATGAACATATTTTCTTTATTTATCCATATAATTCAACGTATAATTCAAGAAACATACAATATTGAATTAAGAAATTTGGTACCCCACATGAAAACTCATTTATAGATATAAATGAGTTTGTGTTAAGTGGCGTAACATTAGATTACCATTAGATAACATAGCATTAGATTACCCACTCCTGGAAATAAAGAGAAAAAGTTGAATTGACTCCCGCCCCCTCCCCAAATGAAAATCATAGGTGCGCCACTGATAAAGAGAGTAAGCAAGACAGAAAGAGAGAACGAAGCAAGGTTTGTTTTTTATAATATAGAAAAATATATATGATGAAAAAGTTGAAAAAAAAAGTTTGCGAGAAATGTTAAACAAGAACTGTACAGAGAAAATGATGATAATGGTGATTATTATCATTTTTATACAAAAATAAGGGCGGAACTTAGTATTGATTTAAAATATCTTTCAAAATAAAGGTCGTTACAGACTTAAAAGAGTCCGTCAGTCAGTTGGAAAATGGAAACATCAATGTCAAAAGAAGCACCGAATTGAATAAGACAGGTGTGTAAGGGTGCTCGCAAACAAACGCATAAAGACTGGTCGACAAATAATTGATAGGTGTGTAAGGGTGATCGCAAACAAACGCATACTGAATGATCGACAAATAATTGATAGGTGTGTAAGGGTGCTCGCAAACAAACGCATAAAGACTGATCGACAAATAATTGATAGGTGTGTAAGGGTGATCACAAACAAACGCATAAAGACTGATCGACAAATAATTGATAGGTGTGTAAGGGTGCTCGCAAACGAACGCATAAAGGCTGGTCGACAAATAATTGATAGGTGTGTAAGTAAGGGTGATCGCAAACAAACGAATACAGACTGATCGACAAATAATTGATAGGTGTGTAAGGGTGCTCGCAAACAAATGCACACTGACTGATCGACAAATAATTGATAGGTGTGTAAGGGTGCTCGCAAACAAACGTATAATGACTGATCTTATTGCATAACACATTTTTGCATCAATATTAAGGGAGTCCGCAGACCGCGCAATTCCTCCAACTGATCGGACAAACACATTAAAGCAAACCTATGATCGTGCACACTACTGCTTATCAAATATGGTTGATGCTGTGATGTTTTTGTCATCCTTTGAAACTCGGTAGAATACTGAAGAATTTAACAGACATATTGAACAAGTTCAACAAATTGGCTGGGTTGGGTTTTCTAAAGTGTCAATATTTCTTTTTCCAAACTCCTAGAGTGCTTGCTGACAGCCCAATACTAACTCATTGAATGGCACACATTGGGGAATCCGCAGACCGAACATGTGTACTTGTTTTTGTTTTTTTTTAATTTGGCTTAACGTCTCCTTAACAGCTATTGGTCATTCGGGACGGAGGTTTTACCCTCCATTCTCTAGAAACTTGCAAACCAGCTAACCTCATTGACCTCACCCAGCCTGAGTTAGCCCGGAAAAATAGCCAACATCACGAGGCCGTGAACTCACGTGAACACCCACATGGTACAACCTCGCTGGATGTTGCTTAACTTCAGTAATCGAACGGGAAATGGTGTATTCAACGTGCCATAGACGTTGGCAAATACTTGTTTTTCTTTGCATATATAAGATGTGGTATACAATAAAGACACATTATTATTACAAATTTATAAATAGAAATTAAGATAATGAAAGAAAATGCCATGAAAAACTACAAATCTTGTCCGTCAAACACATATAACACTATGGTCTCAACCAATATAAGAAAAACTGAAATACACTCCAGACTGGTGTCTTAAACTCTAAGGCTATGTTCAAATAAAATTATGAAAGAATATGCCATGAGATCAATAATTAAAAACTACAAATATTGTCAGTCAAACACATATAACACTACGGTCTCTACCAATATAAGAAAAACTGAAATACACTCCAGACTGGTGTCTTAAACTCTAAGGCTATGTTCAAATAAAATTATGAAAGAATATGCCATGAGATCAATAATTAAAAACTACAAATATTGTCAGTCAAACACATATAACACTACGGTCTCTACCAATATAAGAAAAACTGAAATACACTCCAGACTGGTGTCTTAAACTCTAAGGCTATGTTCAAATAAAATTATGAAAGAATATGCCATGAGATCAATAATTAAAAACTACAAATATTGTCAGTCAAACACATATAACACTACGGTCTCTACCAATATAAGAAAAACTGAAATACACTCCAGACTGGTGTCTTAAACTCTAAGGCTATGTTCAAATAAAATTATGAAAGAATATGCCATGAGATCAATAATTAAAAACTACAAATATTGTCAGTCAAACACATATAACACTACGGTCTCTACCAATATAAGAAAAACTGAAATACACTCCAGACTGGTGTCTTAAACTCTAAGGCTATGTTCAAATAAAATTATGAAAGAATATGCCATGAGATCAATAATTAAAAACTACAAATATTGTCAGTCAAACACATATAACACTACGGTCTCTACCAATATAAGAAAAACTGAAATACACT
>CM022875.1:29932913-29960519 GCA_012654025.1 Pachypsylla venusta
ATGAGCCGTTGGGTTATCAAGGTTTACAAGTTACGTCCGATTGCTGACATACAATGTTGAGTGGTGGTCACAGGATGAGCCGTTGGGTTATCAAGGTTTACAAGTTACGTTCGATTGCGAACATACAATGTTGAATGGTGGTCACAGGATGAGCCGTTGGGTTATCAAGGTTTTCAAGTTACGTCCGATTGCACACATACAATGTTGAGTGGTGGTCAAAGGATAAGCCGTTGGGTTATCAAGGTTTACAAGTCACGTCCGATTGCTGACATACAATGTCGAGTGGGGGTCAAAGGATGAGCCGTTGGGTGATCAAGGTTTACAAATTACGTCCGATTGCTGACATACAATGTTGTGTGGTGGTCAAAGAATGAGCCCTTGGGTTATCAAGGTTTACAAGTTACGTCCGATTGCTGACATACAATGTTGAGTGGTGGTCACAGGATGAGCCGTTGGGTTATCAAGGTTTACAAGTTACACCCGATTGCGGACATTGCTATGCATTATTAAACGCAGAATTTTTGATTTCTTCAAATTCTACATCCTACAATTTTACATAAACTTCAAGATATTTGGCTCATTATGTTTGGAACAATGGATTATTGATGGGGATTTATCTAAATATTTTATGATGGATGTCTATATGATGGAAAGTCGTATGATGAACATCACCTGTTTTTTTTTAACTTGTATCAAACAAATACTTGTTTATTTATTGAATGATAGTGATAAGTCAGCACTTATTTTAAAAGCGCTGACCTATCACTGGTTACTTTAGGCCATAAACATAATCCTCCTTCCGAAATTAAATTGACGATTAGCGCACATTTTACTACACATCCTGAAATACCCCTTCAGAGTGAAAATCCTGCTTGCGCTACTACCGCCACCAATACATTTTCCGCGGATAAATAGAAAAACTAAATGGTTTTAGCTTAAAAATTCAATGAACTAGGTAGAAACAACTTTCCGAGTGGGTATGGGCAGGGGGTGACGCGTTATGAGGTGCTATCGTAGAAAAAGAAAGAAGAAAGAAAACACAACCAACAGCCTAACAAGGGTGTCACTCTCCCGTTAACATACCTCGCGCAGCCCGCCCGTTCGCCTACCTGACTTTATCCTTCTCAGCAATATTTCTACCACCCAAATGTGCTGCAGGTTCATAATGAATATGTATGCAGAATATTATTGACTGCACACTAAACTAAACATTGAAAAGTAAATATAGGTGAACAGTGGAGGGGGGGGGGTGACGTCAGACAACTCTTAGCTCTCTCCCCACAAAAAAGGGGAAAAAAAGGAAGTCCCCTAATAGGAATCTAGCTGTAAGCTCTTGCGTCGCGCCTTTCGTGCTCGCTAAGTCTCCTATTGTAAATACCTAAAGAATTTTTAAATCTTCTTTAGACGTGATGAAAATATCACTAAACAGATAATAAAATCTGATGTTCATCATACGACTTTCCATCATACAGACATCCATCATAAAATAGGAAGATATCCTGAGGATGTGATGAAAATATCACTAAACAGATAATAAAATCTGAAGTTCATCATACGACTTTCCATCATACAGACATCCATCATAAAATAGGAAGATATCCTGAGGACGTGATGAAAATATCACTAAACAGATAATAAAATCTGATGTTCATCATACGACTTTCCATCATACAGACATCCATCATAAAACAGGAAGATATCCTGAGGATGTGATGAAAATATCACTAAACAGATAATAAAATCTGAAGTTCATCATACGATTTTCGTTGTCAATAGCAAAAGTATTGTAATTTGGTGTCGAGTTTTGAATGCCAAAACCAGTTTTGAAGTCCCCAGAACCCAAAACTCGACTTTCAGTCATTGATTGGTCCGAGTGTTTGTGAAAATTGTGTCACGCAGGACCGGTAGGGTTTGTCGTGTTCTAACGCACATACGAAGTTTCGGACAGATGTCTTTCTCTGTCAAGGCAGGACATGAATACCACTAAAAATCACCAAACTCACCAACAGAAAATTCGATTTCAATTAAACACATAAAATTGACATATTAACCAAATTCCTAGTTCTTCATACTTCGTGAATACCGTCAAGGGTGAATTCGGTTTCAAACAAAAGTATTGTAGCGCATTCCATGCATAAAATTGATATGAATACGAACCAAATTTCAAGCTCTAGCTCTTACCTATTTCTTTTTGTGCAGGATTCGCTAAAATCGCTAAAAACGGCGAAACCGCCAAAGGTACATTCTGTTCTTGAGATATCATGTTCAGAGACCGACAGACAAACACAAGGACCAATGGCTAAAACTCGAGATTTGGGTTCTGGGGACCTCAAAACGTGTTTTGGCATTGAAAACTCGACATCTAAAATTTCAACCCGTTACAATACTTTCCCTTTTATAGGAGAAGGAAAGTAAAAAATGCCTGTAAAGATGTCACGTTTCACAATTACACAAATAAGGGTAATGCCGTTCTTTTTTAACTTCATGCTTTCTCAATTCTAATCGGGGTCGGCGCTGCCTTCCTTTTTCTACCATGCCACAACACTGTGTTCAGTGCTTACTCTCTTAGCTGTAACCCCTTACTTGTACGGTAACCCAGCTTGCATTTCACAGTATCAATAAAAACTGCGTGGGAACTCGCTTTTTGATGATGATCTCCCATCGTTGGTTTAAGGCAGAGTTTTTTTTTAAAAGGCTAGATGCCCTACCTAACACCAAACCTTCTGTATTTACACGAACTCAGCACCGTCACCTCCTGAAGCTGACTTGCTCCCCTAGGTGGCTACAGGGGTAATGAAGCTGAAGAAATCAAAATAAAACCCAATAAAATGAATATTATGTTGACAAATATTTGACCCAACACTATCACATAACGGCTTGATAACAATTAACATACACTACTGCCATGACATCAGAAAATGATTGGTCAATAGATATATATAAATTTTCCATTCAATAATCAATCATGTCATAGTGGACTTTCCACGTCAGGTCAACATTAGACAATTAGGCTTACAAACATGGGACAATTAATTTAGATACTCAACTAAATATTAAATAGAACTGATCAAGCGATGGTCAGATTAGCATATATATGTTTAGAGTTCTGTACTAAACAAACTTTTTTCCAAATATGACTTAACCGATTGCCAGTTGTCATGACAAAAATCGATGTTAAGAAACTTAACTAATCGGCCAACACTCATTGCCCGTTGTCATGATAGCGTTGACCAATCGGTGATACTGGATGATAGAAATATATATTTATCTCGAAAGTTTCACAAATATAACTCGAAGTTTTCGACTTCAAATGGTAAATAACATTTCTCCAAATCAAATTGTAGCATCATCGTTTCCATTGGTAGCCGGATGTACGAGACTGCGGATCTAAATAAATAGTTGTCAGAGGCTTCCATGAATCATCCAATCTTCCAGAACCAGATTAATCACAATAATAAAATATGTAACAATATGTTATTGCAAAATTGCATTCCGTATTATTTTACACCATCAGCTCGGATTGGACTCGAGAGAGTATTACAATTTCCTTTCAAAATTCAACAAAAATCTAAGGCTAGATATCCCTTACATTTTCCAAGCTAAGGCCCTGTCACAGACATACTGACATAGTAATCTTATTAGGGTATAGGTAATAGAGTTTTCCATTTTCATCGTTTAAAGTACAAAACCGAATAACAATTCTCTCTTCAACATTCAACATCAATCAATTCAATATCAGGGCAAGGCTAATGATGTTCGGTAGGGTTGGGTTGAACATTGGGAGAGGAGTGTGGTTGGGATTTTGTTAAAGAGAAAATACGAAAAACAAAAACTAACTAAAAGTTCCCTAGAAAATTAAAATACGTTGAGAAAAATCATTTCCATTTCCGTTCACTTCTTTCTGTTGTTGCATTGACAAAATAAAACACGGAATTCAGCAGAATAATCTAAGTGTATGGGGAGACAGGGGAACGGGCAACTCTATTCAGGCCAATCGACTTACAGCAACAACAAAAAGAATGAGGAAAAAAGGTCAAACAATATTATTATTATTGGAAAAAATATCTATTTAAAAAAAAAAATAATATCAATTTTTTTTTTAATAATAATAATATTGTGGGGAAAATAATAAAAATTATTGGTCCATCCATTCAAATTTTATTAAAATAATTAATATTGATAAGAATAATAGAAGTGATAAGAAAATATATCAGCTGATGTGAAGACGATGACTGCTGAATCGTGAATGTGAGTGGGAAACAAGTGAACGAGAGAGAAAAGAAGATTAGTCAAAAAGACTCGTATACTCGCGAGACCTCGTGATTATGTTGATGAAGAATATTAAAAGTGGCAATGGAATGGATATTATGGAAAACACCAACACACAGACAGACCAGAGAGAGAAAATAAATACACGCATGGCTCATGGAAACAGAATAATATAACAGAATGAGTAGAAAGTAACGACACAATGGCAGACCACGTGATTATGTTGAGGAAGTGGCAATGGAATGGATATTATGGAAACAACCAACACACAGACAGGCGAGAGAGAGAAAATAAAATACACGCATGGCACATGGAAACAAAATAATATAACAAAATGAGTAGAAAGTAACGACACAATAGCAGACCACGTGATTTCTTATGTTTGGTGGTCAAAGGTCATCAAAGCGTGACAGATTTTTTTCACAAATGTTCAATTTATGAATAAATCTACTATTTTTTCTATCGTTTTCAGATATTTTTTTCTAGGGCACGTTGAATACACCAGTTCCCGATAGATCACCGAAATTAAGCAACATCCAGCAAGGTTGTACTATGTTCGCGCCCTCGTAAGGTCAATGTGGGTAGGTAGTTTGCAAGTTTCCAGCGAATGGAGGGTGAAAGCCTCGGCTCGAATGACCAATAGTAGTAAATAATATTTGTATTTATTTAATTTAAATAATTACAAAGGTTGACAAATGAAATATAGGAACAAGAATGACCAATAATAGTAGTAGTAAATAATATTTGTATTTATTTAATTTAAATAATTACAAAGGTTGACAAATGAAATATAGGAACAAGAATGACCAATAGTTAAAAAGACGTTAAGCCAAATTGAGAAAAAAAAATAAATGAATTTATATTCTGGTAACCAAGGAGTGAAAAATTTCTAAATTAGAATTATAATCTGTAAAGAACAGTACATAGTTTTTATTTTCTTAAAAAAGAATTGGCTATTGGTGATTAACGGGATATCCTATCATTTTTGATAGGATATTCCATTAATCGCCACTCCCAGTGCGTTCAAAGGGCGTTCTTACGGCAAACGAGTGTTTTTTTTGGAGGGGGGAATGGAAATAGTCGTAACTTATGGCACATACAGTAGATTGACTAAAACAAGACGGAAACTCTCAATTGTTGATAACAAGATTGATTAAACAGCTGATCGGTATGTTTTGAGTGGAATTTGCTGGTGCGCATGTCCGTCATATGACTTCTCTCTCTCTCTCTCACCTTTTCTCCTTCTCTTCGGTTACTCAACGACCTTTATATTATAAGATTAACCCCTCTACTTTCTTTCCATTTAACCACATCAAAGTATGTACTAATGAGTGAGAGCCAACATTGGGTTCTCATTCTATCCAATACAGGACAAGTCTCTATGTTAGCCCTACTATTCTAATTTCATACACAGAGTACGCAATGCCTAAAGTATACAATGGCGACCTAACAACACAGTTGACATCATTGCTACCGTCAAACTCTGAGTACGAGTGAGATAGTCTGGTCCATTGTTCAGAGTCCGCCAAAGCTTACTACATTAAATTATATCCCACCAATTCTGACTAATTCTGAAGCCACAAGTGTCCAGAGCACATTGAAAATACCAGTACCGGTAAGATCCCTGAAGTAAAGCAACGTCTAGAGATGTTTTACTTAATATGTGACACGTAGGTTCCAGTCCTCGTGGTGCTGGATCAACCCAGGCTGGACGAGGTCCATCGTCTC
Source organism: Pachypsylla venusta (assembly GCA_012654025.1). NCBI lineage: Eukaryota > Metazoa > Arthropoda > Insecta > Hemiptera > Aphalaridae > Pachypsylla > Pachypsylla venusta. The sequence goes on from CM022875.1 coordinate 29,938,911, forward strand.
GAACGACCTTACATGTTCAGTCAAAAGAAGACCAATGCTCACTATTATATGAATATGAATACACAGCGTGTTTTTCTTGTTCACGCTAACTAAAAAAACTACCTTATTAAAACTTTCGTACATGATTGCGGGTATAACGGAGAAGCACATCTTTTTTAATTTTTATTTTATGACTTTTATTTGAATACGCTTTACAAAGGAGTCTTAAAATGTTAATTTTCTGTCGTCTCACATCGTTTGGTAAATTAGTGCATGTGTTGGTTGTCCGTCGGACCAAAGGAGCAAGTGGATCAACTGTTCGACGTGATTTATTTTGCCTAGGTTACATCCCATACGGAAAGGCCACAATTCTTGGTCCCCACCCACATGACTAGTGGACTACCAGGTCAGTTAATCCATCATGGACGGGTACGGTAGCTTGTACAGATTTCTCTTTCTGCTTGTTGTCACCACTAAAATATGGGAAGCCAGCGTTTATGACACACTAGTTCTTGTAAGAGATCTGATGTTAAGTAACGTCAAGTGAGGTTTTACTTGGTGGTGACCACGTACGTAGGCTCAAATCCTCGTGATACCGTCCATTCCCAGTCCATCTCGTTAAGTAAATGTAGATAGATAACTAGCTGGTTTGTAATGCAAGTTAAAACCCCCATCACGAATCACGAACGACCAGAGATGTTAAAAAATCAGCTGACTGTTGGAATATTTAGGGCCATATTATAAAACTCCACTTGAGTGCGAATTGGAGTGGTCACTACCACTTGAGTGTTTCATTTGTATTTTAAAAAATGTTCTGATCAAAAAAATTACAAGTAATTTTATTAATATATGTATAAAAGCATAAATCTTAGTGTGAGTGGCCACTTCGCTAATTTGTAGCCACAGTGACAACAAGTGGAGTTTTATAATAAAGCCCTTAGTTTTACAAATACCCAAAGAGATTTGTCAAGTCCCATTCAGACTTTAAGGTGATGTCTTTTTATTAAGAGTAATTATTAAGGATTTGTTTAACTACCTACCAACTACCCCATCGCTTGGTCAAACATTCGGCAGTAAAACACTCAACACGACCATAAGAGACCAATTTGTAGACCCTAAAATGTGTACAGTTACTATCTAAGATAAAATTAAATAATATTGCTAATATCATGACGGGATGGAGAAAAGGAATTCTATTTGATTTATGCTATTTTGTGGGTCTCCTACAAATAGTAGGCTTCAAAATCAACTTTGTGGGTCTTCTACAAATAGGGGGCTTCAAAATCAACTTTGTGGGTCTTCTACAAATAGGAGGCTTCAAAATCAACTTTGTGGGTCTCCTACTACAAATAGGAGGCTTCAAACTCAATTTTGTGGGTCTCCTACTACAAATAGGACGCTTCAAAATCAACTTTGTGGGTCTCCTACAAATAGGAGGCTTCAAAATCAATTTTGTGGTCTCCTACAAATAGGAGTCTTCAAAATGTACAGAACTAGTTTTATCTACTACTACAAATAAAACTACAGCAGTAAATTCGATTTCTACCACAAGTTTCCTATTTCGTATCTGTCATGTAACATTGTGACATACACACCAAATTTCAAGTCTCTAGACTCTAGCACATACCGTCCTTGAGATATCTTAGTGGCAGACTGACAGGAACAGACACGGACCAATGACTGAAACTCGAAATTTGGGATTTGGGGACCACAAAACGTGTTTTGCATTAAAGTCGACATCGCAAACTTAAGCCCATTACCATACTTTCCTTTAGGGAACAGGTATATGAAAATAATCAACCAAAAAAAATTAATATGTGGAGGCGTAATTTTTTACAATCCAATTGTGACCAACTTTCCATGAGGAAATGTGAATCGTGCGACTGTGAGAAGTTACTTCAGGGCGATGACATCCTCACGGGCTGAATCCAATTTGAGCTGATGGTGTAAAATAATAAAGACAACAACTCTTCAATACAGCATTATGTTTTGTAACTCACTTTCTTGTATTACTTATATATTTCAGTGTTTAATATGTTTCTAGGGGCCAATTTCAATCATCAGCCTCTCAGAATAGGTGTATGATGACAATTGAAAATTTAGCAGTAGACAGCAACCACTCCTTTGGAGCTGCTGCAGCCACATTTTTTTTTTTTTTGCTTAACGTCTCTTTAACATCTGTTAGTCATTCGGGACGGGGATTTTAGCCTCCATTCGTTTGAAACTTACGAACCAGTTACCCACACTAACCTCAAACAGTCTGAGTTAGGCCGAAAAAATAGCCAGTATCACGAGGGCGCGAACCTACGTGGACACCAACTTGGTAAAACCTCCCTGAACGTTGCTTAACTTCAGTGATCTAAGGGCAACTGGTGTTTCAACGTGCCAAGGACGGTGGCAGACTCATTACATCTGATTTCCAATGGGCATGGGACACAATTACACTAATAATGAATTATTAAAAATCACTTTTAAATCCTATAGATTACCTCCCGGAAATCTTTAGGATTTAACAGACCCAAAATAAATATTTATTTAACAAACAAAAAGCGTGTTTATATTAACTTATTTTTAAGGATCGCCAAAAACCGATATGAAATAAGTTAAATCTTGGAGAAATTTTCTACTCATCAGGAATTCGATTTGACCTTGAAAATGCTTAAATATTTTAAGTGAATTTAGTTAATTTTTTCCTTTTTTCGGAATAAGTTAAATAAAAAAGGCCTAAAGATGACACACCTCTTTTATGAATTCATTATCAATACAATGTATTACCTACAACACAAACCCTGAGATGATCAAAAATATGAATAGCTTCCACTTCCATAGCTGATTACAATAGATAGAGCAAGAGTGTATAACACGAGAAAAATAACATAATATTATTATTATTGAACAGAAAAGAAAACAAAATGGCGGACAACTATGGATAGAATAATATGAAAATGTTGAAAACAGATCAACACACACAACTGCAATATTAAAAATTATGAATTTCACAAGAAGAGGAAGCAAGGGAGAGAATAACTTGTGATGTGATGTTCTCATTTAGACAACGCGACGATGATGATGATGTCTAGGTGAGCAGAACACACAAACCAATGTGGGTGAATATAGGGTGACATGCCAATCATTAGACTGGCTAATAAGAGATAGCACCAGACGGTGATGATGTCTAAGTGAGCAGAACACACAAATCAATGTGAGTGAATATAGGGTGACATGCCAATCATTAGACTGACTAATAAGAGATAGCACCAGGCGGTGATGATGTCTAGGTGAGCAGAACACACAAACCAATGTGGGTGAATATAGGGTGACATGCCAATCATTAGACTGGCTAATAAGAGATAGCACCAGACGGTGATGATGTCTAAGTGAGCAGAACACACAAATCAATGTGAGTGAATATAGGGTGACATGCCAATCATTAGACTGGCTAATAAGAGATAGCACCAGACGGTGATGATGTCTAGGTGAGCAGAACACACAAACTAATGTGGGTGAATATAGGGTGACATGCCAATCATTAGACTGACTAATAAGTGATAGCACCAGGCGGTGATGATGTCTAGGTGAGCAGAACACACAAACTAATGTGGGTGAATATAGGGTGACATGCCAATCATTAGACTGACTAATAAGTGATAGCACCAGGCGGTGATGATGTCTAGGTGAGCAGAACACACAAACTAATGTGGGTGAATATAGGGTGACATGCCAATCATTAGACTGACTAATAAGTGATAGCACCAGGCGGTGATGATGTCTAGGTGAGCAGAACACACAAACTAATGTGGGTGAATATAGGGTGACATGCCAATCATTAGACTGACTAATAAGTGATAGCACCAGGCGGTGATGATGTCTAGGTGAGCAGAACACACAAACTAATGTGGGTGAATATAGGGTGACATGCCAATCATTAGACTGACTAATAAGTGATAGCACCAGGCGGTGATGATGTCTAGGTGAGCAGAACACACAAACCAATGTGGGTGAATATAGGGTGACATGCCAATCATTAGACTGACTAATAAGAGATAGCACCAGGCGGTGATGATGTCTAGGTGAGCAGAACACACAAACTAATGTGGGTGAATATAGGGTGACATGCCAATCATTAGACTGACTAATAAGTGATAGCACCAGGCGGTGATGATGTCTAGGTGAGCAGAACACACAAACTAATGTGGGTGAATATAGGGTGACATGCCAATCATTAGACTGACTAATAAGTGATAGCACCAGGCGGTGATGATGTCTAGGTGAGCAGAACACACAAACTAATGTGGGTGAATATAGGGTGACATGCCAATCATTAGACTGACTAATAAGTGATAGCACCAGGCGGTGATGATGTCTAGGTGAGCAGAACACACAAACTAATGTGGGTGAATATAGGGTGACATGCCAATCATTAGACTGACTAATAAGTGATAGCACCAGGCGGTGATGATGTCTAGGTGAGCAGAACACACAAACTAATGTGGGTGAATATAGGGTGACATGCCAATCATTAGACTGACTAATAAGTGATAGCACCAGGCGGTGATGATGTCTAGGTGAGCAGAACACACAAACTAATGTGGGTGAATATAGGGTGACATGCCAATCATTAGACTGACTAATAAGTGATAGCACCAGGCGGTGATGATGTCTAGGTGAGCAGAACACACAAACTAATGTGGGTGAATATAGGGTGACATGCCAATCATTAGACTGACTAATAAGTGATAGCACCAGGCGGTGATGATGTCTAGGTGAGCAGAACACACAAACTAATGTGGGTGAATATAGGGTGACATGCCAATCATTAGACTGACTAATAAGTGATAGCACCAGGCGGTGATGATGTCTAGGTGAGCAGAACACACAAACTAATGTGGGTGAATATAGGGTGACATGCCAATCATTAGACTGACTAATAAGTGATAGCACCAGGCGGTGATGTTGTCTAGGTGAGCAGAACACACAAACCAATGTGGGTGAATATAGGGTGACATGCCAATCATTAGACTGACTAATAAGAGATAGCACCAGGCGGTGATGATGTCTAGGTGAACAGAACACAGAAACCAATGTGGGTTACATACCAATCATTAGACTGGCTAATAAGAGATAGCACCAGGCGGTGGTGAACCAAGCTCGTTTGATTGAGCTTCGTCTTCCGTGTGTAAGAGCATAAGACCCGAACACTAAAGAATTAAAGGTAGCGATTCTCGTAGAACCCGCCAGAATCAGCCAATGCTAGGGAGAGTTAAAACTAACTTTCAAAAACGCCTCCATAAGTGCATCGCTGATCGTGGACGTCAAATTTAATGTCAGAAGATATTATTTTGCAGACTTAACTTTTTCAAATGATAAAGGCGAAACAGAAACTACCAGTATTATTTGGAAAGAGGAAAAATTCAACATTTTGTGATTTTCTGAAAATGTGGAATAATTTATGAGGAAAAAGAAAAAAATATGGTTTGGATAAATTGGGCAGGATTGATCTTAAGAGGACCAATAGTTGATTTTGTTTCCGTTAAAACAACGCTGTCCAATAAATTATCATAGTTTAACAGACACAGGGCTCGTTGGCAGCAACTCGCCATGAGTTGTTGATATGTTGATACTTGACAATCCTCACGGATAATGAAGTAGCGTCTCCTTGCTTTTCGCATGGGTAATATATTGTTTCCGACCTTGCGCTTAGTCGCCTTTTACGACTGGCATGGACTTGAGTGCCTTGGAAATATTCTTTTTAGGTCCCCCTATCCACAGGGGACTTTGTCCAATATAGTAGCATTGAAAATTATTTTGTTTTGGCGTTAAACACAACGACTCATCAGTGCTCCATGATTAAGAGAGTATTGAAACAATGTTGCTCGCTCTTGCTAGAGTCGAGTTGGAATACATTTTTTTTTTTATATTTAATTATATTGAGTTGTTGAATGTTCATACAACTTAGCCATAGCCACTAGCCACCATATTAAGAAAGACAAATCTCAATAATATCCACACAGCCACTCCATAAAGACAAATCTAGAGAGAGGAAATGGACGAATGGTGGGAGGTAGATTTGGAGGAGAGAGAAAAGGGAGGGGGATAACAAGTAGTGTAATCAATTTGTGGACGATGAGAAAACAATACAAACTCTCTCCAATGAGTCCTAATTTAAATAATACGTTCTGCAATCCATAGTAACATCAGATTATCAGATTTAGGTAGAATACCTAAAGGTGCATCATTTCATCACTATACAATAGAAGCCTTGACACAACTTCTTCTTTAACTTCACCCTTTTCCAATTCTATTTAATTTTCCTTAATTCTACCATGCCACACACATCCTTCTGTTCTTTACCTAGTCTCTTTAGCTGTAACCTGTAACCCTTTCCTGGGCTGGTAACCGTAGCTTGCTTCTCGCAGTATCAGTAGAAACTCGCTTTTAGGTGTTGACCTCTGATCATTGGTTTGAAGCAAAATTTTAAAGGCTAGATGCCCTTCCTAACAACAAACCTTCTGTATTTACACGGACTTGGGACCATCACCTTATGAAGCCTTGACACAATGTCATATATCAGATACATTTTCCTAAAAAAAAGAATTAGAGTATTCAATCAATCAATAATGAATAGTACCTCACCTCAACCCTTTCCATCAATGAGGTAATCAAATTTGAGATGTTTAAAACCACACTGTCAAGATATTGATCTATATTTGAAGAGGTAAAACGAAAAAGAAGAAAGTAACAAACATACCAAGATTAACAACAACAACAACAACAACAAAAAACCTCTTTATTTGTGCTTGTTCACCATTTCTCTCAAGCCCTCTCTCTCTATCTCCCTCCATACCACCCATGGGATGATACCCTGGAAATCTAAAATTAGGTTGAAAAGAGAATAATATAATGTAGACACAAGTTTCCCATACAGTCGATAGCTTTCCTGCTTGCTTTGCTTGCTCTCTGTGCAGCAAAAACATATTCAGCAATATTTATAATACATGTCATCACCAACCACCCCACCAAACTACCACCCAATTGTAAAATAAAAAAAAATAAAACTCCTCGTATATTCTTCTTTGCTGCGTGAAATAGGTGAAAAAAATAAATTCTAAACAGTTTTCTGGAGAGCACTGAAATGTTGCAAGACAAAATGTCCTCTACTCTCTACAATAAAATTTAAGAAATTAATTCTTTTAATAAAGTCAATATACTTCAAATTTAAATCATGAATGTTAAATAGTCAACCTATCAGAGGTGTTCTCCCAACAAGGATATCTGGTCAAAAATCCAAAACTGGCAGATTTCTTTCTTAAGTCAACCCAACTGTAGTGTTCTACTCAAATGGGTATCTGAAAAAAAAAATCCCTCATAAAGTTTAGCAAAATTAATTCAATGGAAGCCATCCTATTAGTCGTCGCATACCAATGTAGCCACCGAGGGGAACAAGCCAGCTTCATTAAATGACGACGGTCCAAAGCCAGTGTAAATATATCAGAAGCTTTGGTGTTAGGAGGGGCATCTAACCGTTAAAAAAACTTTGCTTCAAACTAATGACGACAGATCATCAGCAAAAAGCGAGTTTCTACACACTTTCTGTCGATACTGTGAGAAGCAGGCGAGGGTTACCGTGCCAGGAAAGAGTTACAGCTAAAGAAAATGGGCATCGAACAAAAGGTTGTGGCAAGGTAAAATTGAGGAAAGCGGCGCCGACACCCCCCTCCCCCATGTAGAATTGGAAAAGAGTGAAGAACGAAGATTCACACTCTTGACTGGAAAAAGCGAGGTACAGGTAGTTAAGCAATGTTCCTTTCATTTCAGGCCCGACATCTGTATCTTGGCATTCATTATATTCATAGAATCAAATATTCATGAAATTTGGTATAGATATTCATTATATTCATAAAATCAAATGTTCATGAAATTTGGTATAGATATTCATTATATTCATAGAATCAAATATTCATGAAATTTGGCATAGATATTCATTATATTCATAGAACTAGATTTTGATGAAATTTAGTATAGGCATTCTCATTCATTATATTCAGATTTTGGGTCTTACTTTTTATCCTAATGATGGATATTAAATTAGAATTACGTATACACTTCACAAAACTGCTAGTATTTTATTCAATATAAAGCATTTTCAACTAACAAATAGGATTCAAATGACCCAAAATATTAAGTACCTATAAAACCCAAAATAAAAGCAATAGGAAATTTGATTCATAATTATCAGGGGTTATATTACTCTTCTGCTCATCCATATATCTATGCAAAAAAACAATTCGATTCTATCTTGACGTAGGAAGGACAAACCAACAAACAAAAGTTTACTAAATCTGAGTATGATATTAGAAGAAAAAATGAAAAATATGATTCTCAGTTTAACGTTAAATACAAAAATTGGATTTGTGATGGCGGAACAAAAACTATCTCATCTCATAAGTAAAAAAAAAAACGACAGAATGAGAGAGAAAGAGAGAGGTTCTATTGATTTTGTTTCCGTACAAGTATGTTTTCGTAATGCAAAAAGCACAAAAAAACCTTTATTCATAAATAAAATTCTTCGTCTTTTTTTCACAATCTAAAATAACATTACCTCTCCAATTCAAGAGAGAAAGAGAGAGAGAGAGAAGGAAAATACTTTAATCCTGGGTGTTGCTCCTTTGCGCTCATGGATAGAAAAAAAGGAAAATAATATTCCTTCCGCCATTAACTGCAATCTAAAATTGTTGCGGGGAGAATTAAAGTGTGTTTTAACTTGACAACTGATTGTACAAATTGAATGAAGTGCCCAACGGGGGGAAAACCCTGCTAAGTTACATGTTTCAAACTTTACACAAGATTTGTGTCGTATATTTTTTTTAAATTAAAAATAGGCATTTAATTTTCCTCATTTGATTTTGGGGAATCTGCGGGAAGCACCCATTCTTACAACTACGAGGTTAACTTGGAAAGACCATGTGTCTCAGGCGTCCCGCGAAACAGAAAAGCTTGCTAGTCATTTACGTATATATTAGTTTTTCTATTTCTTCCTCTCCAATTATGAATTACTAACTTGCATAGTAAAAATAAGTCTTACTCGAGATAGCGAGATGAGAGGGTGACATCCCCACGGGCCGAGTAGACCTGAGCTAATTATATTACTATGTTACTGCAGTAATCGCCATAATTCTGCGAGCCCATGCTCTTTATCACCCTCCAAAATTGGATGTATGTGTGATGACAATTGAAAAAATTAGCAGTAAACAACAACTTCTTTAGAGCGGCAGTTTCATACATCTGGCGGCTACTATCGAAAACTATGATGCCACTATTGACTGATTGACAAGAACTCCAGATTATTTCAAAATCTAGTACTCTTTTAGGTCATTAAGGCATCTTTGGCTAGTGGGATACAATATGTACAATAAGGATCTTGTTACTTATTGTACTGATTTTTATTTAAGATATTTCTGCAAGATTCCGACACTTGTTGACATCTACTGCTACTGAATAACGGGGCCACAGAATCATATTAATGACGAGTCAATTAATCATGATCGAACCTTGTCAAATATGAAATGTGACACAACCAACACTTAGCGAGAACTTTTATGGATGAGAAACCAAACAGTCAATTAAAATAAATGACAGTCAGAGATTCCCCGAAAACATCTTCAATTCAATAACTAAACAAACAGCACATGGTAATCGTGTTCAATTCCAAAAGTTCATTAAACTAAGATCTCACCCAATTATTTTGTCAGAACGTTCCAACTCGGCATTTCTCCAAGATACTTTTCTGACAAAGAAACAGAACATATCTTTTATTACTACTCTAGTAGTTTTGTAAACTGTAGAACTCATGACGGCCACGCTGGGTGGCCTAATACGGCCCAAATCAGTCAATTCAATAATAAATCATGATTGAATTTGGAATAACAACCTCTTGTTTAAATATCTACCACCCCCAGCAATGGAGCTACAGAAGCAAATGATAAAAACTTTATAATTATCGAAATATCACAGCATCACGAGAATCGTCAAAGTATGTCACAGAGCCTTATCGTCCTCACGTTGGACGTTTCTACGCACCGGGACTGCCTGAAATGCATACCATTACAGTTCCAACCAAGTTTCAATTTATATTTCTCAAATTTGATACAGGAGATGGGGGGAACAGTTGATTTTGAGAGAGAAAAAAAAAAACACAAGTCGGTTTTAAAATTCTGAGCGACTTTAAAACCAATCTCCAAAACTTTCCAGTAACCTCATATCAATTCACGGTTTTTTATAAATCTATTGAGGTCCATTTTAAGAGGAACACCGTTACAAAAAAAATATTCCAAATATAAAACGACCCTGTTGATTCTTGTAATGCTTTGAGCGATGCCTTCGATTTTTTAAAAGTTTTTATTATTTGTTGGGATTGACCCAATAATGTGACAAATATGAAAATACGCAGGTGTTCAAATGTCGTAAAAATAGGTTTAGTATATTTAGTGTGGCATCAGCAGGTCAGGGTTAGAATATCCTCAGCCAAGTTGATAATAATTTCTAAATGGCTTAGAAACCAAGGTAAGAAAGCAGCATCCCTTCAATCTTTTTTTAATAAGTTTAGAGATGGTATTTAGGGTGTTTGTAGTCATTTTGAAATATTAAATTGAAAAAAATTAATATCAACTACAATTAATTTGATGAGTAACGAGCGCTTTCGTCCGTTACGACATTCTCAAGTGAACTCTGTTTTTTTTAATAAGACAATTACGATTAAGTTGAATAGGCAATTATTATGAGTTTAAATCTTACCTCCTCCAATGTTCCAGTGGCTTTCGGTCATCCCGACAACACCAAGCAGTACCCCATCTGCAATCTGAAACATCAAAATTATCAGAGTAAATAAACCCACCAAGAAAATTATTAATATCAGGGTGCAGGAGATGAAACATCAGTCTCACAGCCTTGTCGCTCCAACCATTAGAATCTAATGACTCCGCGGTTTATTAACTCCCTTGGGAAAGTAATATAAAGGCCTTTAGGTGAATTTCGCACTGAAGAAGAACGATTCGAGAAGCATATATCTTTAAACACCGGAGCATGTTTTAAAATTGGAGAATTTGACACCAGAGAAAATCTCTTGGGAAAGTAATATAAAGGCCTTTAGGTGAATTTCGCACTGAAGAAGTACGATTCGAGAAGCATATATCTTTAAACACCGGAGCATGTTTTAAAATTGGAGAATTTGACACCAGAGAAAATCTCTTGGGAAAGTAATATAAAGGCCTTTAGGTGAATTTCGCACTGAAGAAGTACGATTCGAGAAGCATACATCTTTAAACACCGGAGCATGTTTTAAAATTGGAGAATTTGACACCAGAGAAAATCTATCTGGTGTGAAAAGATGGACTATAAAACATTTTTCGGTGTTTCAAGGGTTCCAGAATGCGAACCACGCCTTCCACGACATCCATATCTTCCATTTTTTCCAATGTAGGAACATAAGAAAGCAAAAATATTAATACCTTCAGCGATAATATGTCAACAAAATACTTCTGTGTAGTCAGATCAACAAAGTAATAAATGTGAAGTGCTAAACATTAGAAAAAAATCTGGGTTACATTGGATTTTTTAGAAATGCCACAGTTTTGAATCCATCACGCATCGCCATATCATGAACAGTGTAGTAAGACTGGACCTTTGTTAGATTAACAAGGCAAACAAACACCTTTCTTCTTGAAAGTTCTTCTGTAGTTTACTGTGAAACAGATATCTTGATAATATCCATTTGGTTGTTTATCTATTTTCCGAACAAAAAAATGGCAATTTTGGGTCACTCTCTCCAAAGGAAGTCTATAGATCCGAATTTATTCTAAAGGTTTTTATTTTCAGCCAATCTTGGAGGTGAAACTAATGGGCTGGTAGACAGACATCCAAGGGTTCGGTTATCCTTTTGGTGCGAAGCCCTAAATACTTGCAATACTGACAACCTTGAATCTTGAATGTGTATCATAAAAACAAAGCCTCCATACTTATGAAAATACATTGCGATTGAGTGAGCCTTGTAAACATTGAATAATCAACGGCTAATACTTTAATGGGTAATACTTTTAGTCTACCCATAAGATCACTTCGTCGTTATAAATATGCCTCTTTCAAAGAGAACTATGTAATTCGTCTCAAATAAGAGTCATCCGTCATCGTCAATGGCACGTTGAATATACCAGTTCCTATCACTTAAGTAAAGCAAAGTCCAAGTCCATCGAGGTTTTAAGTGGTGGGTGACCAAGTAGGTTCGAGCCCTTGTGATATTTCCGGCGAAGCCCAGGCTGGGGAAAACCATGCGGGTAGCTAGTTTAAAAGTTTCCAGAGAATGGAAAGTAAAACCCCCGGTAAGTATGACCTTAGATATTAAAGTAAAGTTAAAAAAATATCATCCGTTTATAGGATAGTAGAAATAGAGTATAATTGTGGAACTGGACCCAGAAATTAAGCAGTTAATCTTCAATTTGATTAAGAAATAATATCAAATCTCGTGGAACTCGAAGCAAGTGAAATTTTCAATTAAAAACTATTTCAAGTCAAATTCTTATTTTATGGGTTGTAAACCCCAGATGATGGATACGGATTTCCGGGATATCTGTATTTTCGACTGGGTCACCGAGCTCGGTCTGAGAATCGGAGATTTCGTTTTTGAAAGAATTTGCATGCATCGAGTTCTAAAATTTTACCATTGAAGAATGAAAGCTTTCAATGTTGTAAAGCTTTACGTTCTTCTATTTTGTTTACATTATTACAGACTAAGTAGTTACAAAAAAAATATTTGATAACAATTCTTACCACTTGAATAAATATTCCACAATGTTAAAGATTAAAGTTGCACATATTTGTTGAAAGAAAAAAATGTACTCCACTAAAAAAAAAAACACTCGGAATTTTATTCGATAACAAATAATCAGGAGATAATAAATATTATGAACTACCTATGATAATGATAATTTTATAAGTTAAATAAAAAATACTTATTATGAACAATTTTATTTCATATTAAAATGGATATCAATTGAAAATGGCTACCTCCCTTATAACAAAAAAAATTATCTAAAATTTTGAACTTCAATTACCTACACAGTCACTTGTGAAAAATATTAAACAGAAAAAAAAGAAGACGCGTGTTTATATTTACTTTTTATAACATGGGAATTCCTTCTGTCGGTATTATTATGAAGAAAAAGAATCACTACAAATCTATAGAAATTTTTTTTAAAAATAATTTTTCAAACTTCTTGAATAAATTCTTCGAGATGTTCAGACTTTGTCGAATGTTAATAAATTAACAAGAGTTTATTGCAAAAAATACTTTTTTAGAAATAAAAATAATTAAACAAATTTAAAATTTTTGTCTTGCGTTCATTCTGCACAGGTGATACATTACTGACAATGACATATGACGTCATATCAGCAATGTTGCCAAGTTAAAATTAGTTAAATTTAGGGGATTTTACGTTATCAAAGAGGATTTGGACAATTTTGCATATTTTATCGAATCTTGGACCATATCTTTATGTTATTTGCTATCAATCAAACATATTAAATGCACGTTTGAAAAATGACACATTTAGCAGAGATTCGCTATCATAGTGAGTTCTGCACTCTCAAGATCAAACTCTCATTGGCGTGAAAAGAAGGTAAAAGGATTTCCGTTTTTATCCCTATACCTAGGTAATCGTACTTAAATATCTCGTGCATCTGATAATAATTGTAAGAAAATAGATTAAGCCAATACAACAAAGGTCATCATTTCCAGTTTTAAATCAATAAGTTAAAAAAAAAATACAAGAATAATATCCTCTTCGGTGTATAATATATCACTCTGAATGTCGGACATGACTCCGGTCAAATAATAAAGGATGTCATAATAGCTTCGATAGCTCCTACAGTTTTAGTTAATTAAACAATTCGGACAAATAAACACACATACAATATATTTATTTCACATTTATTGAAAGAAATGAAGTTATACAGGGTGTTTCAAAAGATTATGCAAAAAAAGAAACCACGTATAGTAGAGCTCAAATAAAGGCCACTTTGCTTAATAAACCCCTATACGGAAATGGACCCCAAGGTAGCTAGGGCCACCCAAAGTTGGCACTTAAAAATCGCTTGAACAGTAAAGGAAAATGATTTATGAATTGAAAATCCTGAAAACACGTGTTGAAGCTTACATCTCCAGGAAATCCATCAAGTCCGTGACTCATATTCGGCAAATTTTTATTTGCAATGAACTAACGTCAAATTAATACTTCATGTTATTTAGAATCGTCTTACGCAGCTTACGCTCAATTTTTGTGATTTTAAAGGCCAACGGTTCCTTTTAGACAACAGCTATTCCGGTCTTTTTTGTAGCAAAACAAGTTTGAGAAAACATGGCATACTTTAAAACACCAAGAGAATCAAAAAGTTTTAGGCATATTCATTTCATGAAACCCCCATAACTCCGCCCCTGATCAGGGAAAAAGTGCCAAATACTCACTAAAGAAGCATGATAACAATCGCGGACGTCATGCAAAAAGTGAAGTTAATCGCAAAATAATTCCATTTTTAATAATTATTTTTCGATTTTTAAGTGCCAACTCTGGGTGGCCCTAGCTACGTTAATAGCTAGGGGGTTTATTAAGCAAAGTGGCCTTTATTTGGGCTCTACTATACGTGGTTTCATTTTTTTTTGCATAACCTTTTGAAACACCCTGTAGTGTGATCGATCATCACGATTTTTCTTTTCTTTGTCTTTTTTGTATCACAATAACTCTCGGACCTTATCTGATTTGGTTGGAATTTGTTATGGGCATTCATTATATCCATAGAATTAGCTAAATAGATTTGGAGGCCCTCTTTTAACCGGAGCCAAATGGCAAGGCCATAACTAGAATTTTGCTTCGGGGAAGAGTGCTGGCCAAAAGCAAAGTTAACAAAATATTAAACTAACTTGTTCTTATCATGAAGTTCGCTTTTCCTTAAAATCCCTAAAAACTATTGCATCAATTCGGAAATACTGTTGCTCTATTCGGGCCTTGTGCTGAATCTGTGCGCTGATCTACGCCAGTTTTCATTTCATTGTATTCACGCCCGGAAATATTAACAAAAATTAAGAGCACCCTGGCTTTCAAACAATAAAAATTCAATTAATTAAGAATCAAGAGTCAAGCGTGGGAGCCGATAGCGTAATTACTTCTGAGTAATTTTTTTCTCTCTCTCTCTCTCTCTTTCTTTATTCATATTATACAGATTTTTTCATTAATTAATTTCGGGGGGGGGGAGCTAAAGCCCTCTTTCAATACGGCCTTGCCAAATGGTGGGTATTTTAACTTATTTGGGTCTACAGTTTACGGAATTACTAGCATATTAATATATTATGTAAATAATTTTTATGACCAGAAATATTGTTTGTTTTAGGGTGGAGATAAAATTTAATTACCCTAGATAATAATAGGTTTCACTTGGCAACAGTGTTTTTTATCAAAAGAAAAATAATAGATTCGTTTGATTTCGGCTTATCTCGTGGTTTTAATTATTATTGTTATCAAGTAGTGCATCCAAAAATGTGCTATTTACAAAATAACAAAAATGATTAACTTCGCATTATGTGTAGCTGAAATCAGTGCCGGATTCAAGATTTTCGAAAAAATAACTTCTCTTGATGAATATCACGAGAAAGTTTGTATGCTTGATATTTGCCGAATTATTTTATCATACAAAACATCGCAGAGTGAGTATTTGTTATCTTAGCAAGCTTGTCTAATTCGTAATATTGTCTTTCAGATCATTTTCTGGGATATAAACACTTATTAGCCCATAAATCATTTGTATGCAAATAATCCACTTCAATCCATTATTGTCAAACCCAAAAAAACAAACTTTCACATTGAAACATCCTCGCGATGGTCGGTTCTACGCGCCGCGCCGTACAATGTTGCTCGTATAACATCAAAGTTCTAGCCTTAGGCCATCAAAAACTAACATTTTTCCAAACCTGAATCTAGACACGAGGAATATTCGACCATTTGAAAAAAAAAACACGCTTTTCTATTGGCCGTTTTGAATCCATTTTGGACAGTTGTACATACGCAATAGTGGCATGGCCGTTTAAAAACGTTTTCTAACCTCTCTAATTAGGTTAAAATTGGTTAAAAAAAATGAAAAGTTTGTCAAACACTCCTCCCCAATTCTAGAACCCGACTTGTATGATTTCTTTTACTCCCCCTCCCATGTATTTTTTGGGCGTCCATGGGCAACGAAAATTTAACAATAAAAACAAAATACGAATATTCGCAGGGAAAACTAGTAAAAGTAGATATTTAATAAATAAGAGAGTATTTTAGACATTTTTAAATATTTATTTTCCGTATAGGTACTGATAATTAAATATTGAAATCACATATACAATAATTAACATGAGAATTTTGAAAAAGAAAAAGTCTACACAGCAATGGATCATCCAAAAGCATTTAGTTTGCAACATAAGAACATAATGCTGGAATGTAATTACACATCAAAATAATTCTGGCGAACATTTGCAATGAACACGGTATTCGCATGAAATTTAGTTAGTTTCACTAATTTCCGAAATTAAGACATATAATTAGGATTACACACTATTAGACATAATTCGGTAAATGCAAGGAATTCTAGACTCGGAATTGTTCATATTTTGGAATTGAAATAGCAAACTAAGAGGGAGATATTCCCCCCCCCATCGATCCCGAAGGGAAATTGTTGAATCTTTTTAATTCTGAGCGCGGCTATTACGCTTGGTTTTGCTCGATGATGTACAAAAGTTGCAAACAAAATACTTAGGACACCAAGAGATAGCCCCAATCAATTGACTTTGAATCAATATCACCATTTTTACCTACAAAACTATTTAAAATATTCTAATGCGTAATAAATAGGCCATGATTTTCAAATGATTGGAGAACACAATATTTTGACCCATAAACAATCTCTATAAAAAAAACACAGTGTGAAAGAAGTACACACAGACAAAACTTGGTCAAATGCGTACATTACTTTCTTAGTCCATTATGAACACACGTGGCCTGTTGAAGGACAAACGGGACCAAACTTGGTAGAATACGTACATTACTTTCTTAGTCCATTATGAACACACTTGGCCTGTTGAAGGACAAACGGGACCAAACTAAGTCGAATACGTACATTGCTTTCTTAGTCCATTATGAACACACTTGGCCTCATATAGCATTTTTACTCTCACCGAGCAACAAGTTAATATTTTTTCAGGGTGAAGAGTAATAATATAAGACCCTAAAAGTTTGTAGTATCGTTCCATGGTGAAATTAATTAATTTTGACTCCATAGCACCACACACTCCATATCATTAATTTTGACTCCATACCACAAATTAATTAATTTTGACTCCATACTACAGCGGGCATAACCATGTAAATCAAATACCATCTTCTTTTTCATACTGTTGAATGAATGTTTTGTGTGCTATTTTGAAGGGCATAAATATCAAGTACATAGTCAAATATCAAGGAAACCGTTAGAGATAGCAAGACATCGTTCGACACAGACCCCCCCCCCTTATTTGTTAGGTAGAAATTGAATGGTGACATTGAAATTTTTCCCTAACGACGCATTTAGGGCCATTTCAAGTTCAACTTTGTTTAGTTAAATGGAACCCTATATTTTTTATTGTGGTTATGAATTTTGTATTAAAAAAATGTTTGCTTAAAACTTTTTTCGATTTGACTTACAGTTTTCGAGATAATTTTTACCTTGACATGCTCTTAGGTCCGGTCCTACCAAAAGCCGAGTTTTGAAACACTCGGGTTTGGGTATTGTATTAACACAGGCTGACACAGTGTTTGATGAAACTCCCTGAAAACACGTCGTGGTAGGATCGAGCCTTAGTAAAAGATGTCTAACACGTGTAACTTTACGGCACGCCTATTTGCAAATATTTTTGCATAAAACCTTGATCTTTCACTAAAATTAACATATTTATGCCCAAATATTTCAAAAAGGACGTGCCGATAATATTTCATATGTTAGATATCTCCTGCTCAGAGCACGTCAAGGTCGAAAAAAGTTTAAGCAAACATTTTTGTTTAAATACAAAATTCAAAACCACAATCAAAAATATAGGGCTCCATTTAAAAAAAGAAAGTTGACCTTGAAGGGAACTTTTAGAGAAAAATTTCAAGGCTGGCATTAAATCCCCCCTCCCCTCCAAATAGGGAGGGTTTGTATCAAAGGTTTTCGATCTATCTCTAACGGTTTCCGAGATATTTGACTATATCTTTTAAAATTACTCACCCTGTATAATAATAAAAATACCAAATATTGGCTACTGACTTTTATTTCTGACCTACCTGAGATTAGCACTTCCACAGTCCAATAAATTATGGACCGCATTTGTCGTAAAACGAAAGACAAACGATCTTTGTTCGGGAAAAACTTCCCGTGTGGTCTTAATGGGTAGAACTAGTCATCCGTGAAGTCCAACATTTCTCTCCGAACAAAATAAAAATGTTAATAGGAAACGCCTTCTAAAGAACAAAAGAAACGAGCTGTTCATATCGAACGGAATCACAGATGTAAGGTAAGTTTTCCTACAAACTATCTTATATCTAATGCTGAACATCAGACGATACGCGTTATTTTCCTCCACGCGTCCGAAGCAAAAGATGCCAGTAGGGGAACGCACCTTAATCAGCGTTAAAGATGCGTTTTAACCAGCGATAGTAAAGATGATGTTTTTTTAGAACATAGGAAAATTTTTATTCTAAAATCCGTTCGTCTACCGTAAGCAGTGTTTTTACAACTTAGCGCTTAACGAGTTTGATGAAATTTGAAATGTGGACACCCAACCGGTGTCCAAATGGTCCAAGAAACTTTTTGTAACTTTCTGTGAAAATTTCAGTCCGATTTCTCATAAGGAAATATTATCATAACCACATTCAATCGCAATAAAAGTAAAACAATAAATGCAAGGTCTAAATTGGCGGGGTTTTAATTTTCGACTAATCGTTTTTTTTTGTTTTTTTTTCCAAAATTTCTGAAAAAGTCGAATAGACGAGAATTAAATATAAATAAGAACCTACTGGGAAAAAATGTTCCCTAGAGATACAAAGAAACAAAATTAAAATAAAAGACAAAAATAAGGTAAAAGTTAGCAGAAGAAAAATTGTATGACGTTTATGATGGTAAAAATAAAATAAACAAAAACATGAAAAATAATACAAAATATTATGTGTGACAAGAAAATGAAACAAAATAGAAAAAAAGGCATGAATTCGGTCGGTGAAAGATACGTTATAAATGCTACATTAGAACGTAGAAATTGAAATTTAACTCCACAATACCATTTCGTATCTTGGATAGGAAAAAATACAAAAAAAATCTGGGTTTGAGGAGAACCTCAGCCGTCATAAGAAATAATAACACTGGGGAACACAACTGATGTGCGGGGCACTTAATACAATTCATTATCTATGTAAAGATCTGAAGTTGGTTTCCATAAAATGGGACAAAATTGATTGAACGAATTGAGATTTTGGGACATATTGGGTCACCCGAAGCCTTATTGTGGTACTGAGTGAGAACTATTAGTGGAGACATGGGTTGGTGGCGTAGTGATAACACGCTCTGACTGGTAAACAGTAGGGCGTGGATTCAAACCCAGCCAACCCATGGAATTCCATCCTCATGAATTTGAGCTATTTACCACTATTGAAGGTCACGAAAGGGGACGGAATTATCAACATCTAGTTTGGCGCCCTCAGAGTAGCATAATATGCTACACAACCCTTTCAGTATCATCACTTTCCGTGATGGACAAAGAAAGTAAGTAAATGGAGACAAAATATGGACTTCTCACAGAAAAGCACATGGAAATTTATAAAGTACCTTTATATAAAGCAATAGAGTGAAACATTGAGTGGTATTTATAAAAGTTGAGCTAATGTTTTTACTAAAGTTGAGTATTTGCAAATCCCGATGTGGTGATGCTACCCAAAATAACGGAGCAAATTGAAAACGTATTAAAAAAAATTGGAGCATAGGCTCATACTACGGAGCATTTGCTAAGTAAAAGCATTCCGCACTATCAAATTTTGTCGCGTATATACATTACGCGGTCTATTA
This sequence comes from Pachypsylla venusta, assembly GCA_012654025.1. Classification (NCBI taxonomy): domain Eukaryota; kingdom Metazoa; phylum Arthropoda; class Insecta; order Hemiptera; family Aphalaridae; genus Pachypsylla; species Pachypsylla venusta. The sequence continues at coordinate 29,959,038 of CM022875.1, forward strand.
GATATTTTTCCTTTGTTTTCTCTCTAGTGAGATTTACTTCAGGACGATACTCTTCCCTCGTACATACTTAATTAAAGTAAATGTATATTTCTTTGTGTTATTATGTCAAACTCACTAACTTAAACTAAATTCGTATTTATATTTCTTTGTGTTATTAGGTCTCAAGGTTTGTGGGCATCATAGCATTACAAGGTATTCTCAACAATCACTCCAATATCACTAAGCCTAAGCAACACTAACAATTTCCTTATAATGCTACCACTTGTCGCTTTACCAGAGCTACTCAATTGTCCTCGGGAAGATGAGTTGTTACTTGTTACCCCCAATCACAACCAGACCAAGTAGAAAATTTGAAAAAAACCTTCATCAAATTTTCGACCCGTCCAGGAATTGAATCCGGAACCTCCTTGGTGCAAGACGAGTGTGATGCGATCTCTGCCACGGAGACGTCTACTAAATTAAAGTACCAGGAGGAAATATTGGTTTTGTCTGAAACTTCTGACGTGTAACTGATGAGAACTTTTAGTGTTACAAAGAAGTGAAATCATTTTCAGGCGGACAGTGCCAACCATTGAACTGATTTAAAATTAGTAAATTACAGAATAAAATTACAGCTCATTGGTAGAAATAAACAGCAAGAAATTATTTCAGTAAAGTAGAAATACCAACAATATTCTAAATCTACGGGTTTAAGATTTTGCTCACTGAACTTGCTGCACTTTGCCTACACTGCCCAAATCCTGGCTTGGAATGTCTTGCTCCGTGGTAACAATATCATTTGATGTCATTTGTTCCACAAACACGCCTGATCCTTCTGCAATGACGGCAATATTACTTCTACCATTTTCATCACCTTCTGGAATGTCAGAACCAATACCATTGGTTGGCTGAACCATAGTAAGACTTGACCACCAATTTGTTACAGCCCCTTTAGCTTGAGCGATAGCGCCACCTGTAAGTAAAAACCATAGTTTTACTTTTTCTTCCACAGATAAAGTATTGTAATCGAGCCGAAAAAAGAGATTTTTACTTTCCTTCGCCTATAAAAAAGAAAGTCAATGGTCTGAAATATTCAATGCCAAACTTCGTTCTGTGGTCCCTAGAGCCTAAATTTCGGGTGTCTTCATTTTTCTAAAGTTGGCATCTTTAGCGGTTTTCACGAATTCTATCTAAAAACAGATCGCCAAAATCCGCAACTTTTGGTTAAAGTTTCAGTGTCATACCCACAAGAGCCAAAAGAAAAACAAATATTGTGTAGATTCAATGATATGATACTCAAAAAATAAGTTCTGCCAACACAAGATTATGCTTTAACACAAAATAACACATTTTCAAATAATTTCAAACCATAATATGACTACAGAAGAACTTACCGACTACTTTGCTAGTAGTGGCCACAGCTTTACCCGTATTTACCATGGCTTGGTTAAGTTTTCGGCCTCCTTCTGTATTTTCAATTGTACTGAAAAAAAAAAAAAAAAA
>CM022875.1:30000009-30017956 GCA_012654025.1 Pachypsylla venusta
TGATAGTAGTGAGGTGAGTACACCAGGTGATAGTAGTGAGGTGAGTACACCAGTTGATAGTAGTGAGGTGAGTCCACTAGGTGATAGTAGTGAGGTGAGTCCACTAGGTGATAGTAGTGAGGTAAGTACACCGGGTGATAGTAGTGAGGTGAGTCCAATAGGTGATAGTAGTGAGGTGAGTACACCAGGTGATAGTAGTGAGGTGAGTACACCAGGTGATAGTAGTGAGGTGAGTACACCAGTTGATAGTAGTGTGGTGAGTCCACTAGGTGATAGTTGTGAGGTGAGTACACCAGGTGATAGTAGTGAGGTGAGTACACCAGGTGATAGCAGTGAGGTGAGTACACCAGGTGATAGTAGTGAGGTGAGTACACCAGGTGATAGTAGTGAGGTGAGTACACCAGGTGATAGTAGTGTGGCGAGTACACCAGGTGATAGTCGTGTGGTGAGTACAACAGGTGATAGTAGTGAGGTGAGTACATGTATTTGAACTCTAATGACGCAGTGCGAGTAGCATTTTTTTTTTTAATTTGGTGTCTAAGAGAATTACAACATCCTTAAAATTTTTAAAATATTCTAATCAAACCAAACCCTGTTGTCATCGCTATTTCCTAGTTACAGAGCAAACTATTTAACTGTTCTCTTGAAAACGCTGCGGAATGGAACATGTCAAGTTTGTTTAAAACCTTCAAAAAAATTCTTTAATTTTAAAGTCCACTTGAACCGAAAATGTGCGTCATATTTTTTAATCCTATTCTAAGGGATTGTTTCAAGTGTCACAATTTCATTAAATGTGTATCCTTATAGTCTTCTAAGCCACCTCTAACTGCCAATCACAACTTGTTCGAGATTTTTCGTTTGTAAGTCGGATGTAATGTCAAAGAGGATACGTAATTGTATTTAGATAGGACACCATCTGGAATCGCATTGTATGCAAGAACTATCTATATTTCATAGTATAGATTGAGAGAAAGAATAAAGAGCGAGAGATGGAAGATTAAGAAAGATACAGAAAAGGTTCAGGTGGGAAAAAGAAAGACATTAGATGTATAAGAGAGAAAATTATAGTAAGAAGGAGAATGTAAAAAACATTTAGTTAGATTTTTACTTTTTGTACTTTATTATGTAACTTTTGTAAAATTATTTTTGTACTTTTAAAAATACGAGTAAACTGCAACTCAAGTTGCGAAACTGTTAAAAATAATATTTACACAATACGTTGTTATTTTTTCAGAGAGCGGTTACATCTTCTACTTCCTCTAACGTAATTGTGTCTCCTAAATTTGAAAATGTGCAAGACCAAAAAAAGAAATCGAGTAAGATTTTAGATCTAACGGATGATAATCCGATCAGTGTTAATGTTAAACGTAAGTCAAATTATTTTGTTTTGGTTATGTCCTGAGTTAATGGGTTATAACTATTCACAATAGGTGCAAACAAAGGTAACAGTTAAAATTGCAAAAGTCTCAATGGAGAGATCCCTGCAACCATATTGAAAACATACAATGGTGGGACTCCCATTAGATGAGCAAATAAACTGCCGCTGGAGTTTTTACCTCGACACAAACCTCCCAGGCACTAAAATGAATTTTAGCACTAGATTAGGCTCTGGGGACTTCAAAACGTGTTTTAATATTGAAAAATCGACATCGAAAATTTCAGCCCATTATAATACTTTCTTCTTCTTTTTAATAATAAGGAAAGTCGCGTTGTTCATACCAGATTTCTCTTACTTTCCTAGATTAAGGTTAAAGTTATACAATTTGGCACGGAAAATGAGGTGTGTCCAATACATAATTCCGGACAGGAGATTTACTTGAGTAAATCAAGGTGACTTCTACTTTTTCTTCTTCTTCTTCTTCATCATCAAAGTCATTGTAGTTTGCAAGATTTTTATCCGCGCTCCTGGTACCAATGACCATCTACGTCCTGCTGCGTCGATCGCATGCCGTGTACTACTCATCCATTTGGTTCCTGGAAGTCACACTGTATTTTTTAACGTTTAATGATGAATTGTATTTTTTTTCTATGATCATTTCAGCCTCTACAATGTCACCAAAACCAGGCACTCTATCTTACAGGATGTTTTCACGATGCCAGTCTACCTCAACTACAGAAGATGAAGAAGTCGAAGGTAACAACGCATCACACATTACAAATAAAACATTTATATTTTATTATGTAACAATTTGTAATAGATATCATAGCATTTCAAGGTGTTTTCCAGTCTAATATCACTAAGTTATATAATATGTATCGCATTGTCGCTATTACATTTGTTACTCAACTGTCCTCAGAAGGGTGTGTTACCCCAAGCACGACCGGACCAAGAAGACATTTTTTAAAAAAAAACTCTTCTCGAAATTTCGAATCTGTTAATTTATTTAGCATATGTCTTTTTACTGTACATCGAAAAGAGTGATGTGAGGATGATGTATAGTGGACCAGGAGATCAGGAGGCGATTTTGTTTTTGTCAACAAACAGATCAGAGGGTATTGGTTCAGAACAGACCAAGTAAATAAATCAACTCCTCTCCCGGATTGAGTTTGGTTTACTTGCATTCTGTATGTCTGTGCACTCTAGACAGCCGCTAACTTATCTTATAATATGTGTTTGTGTTTTGATCATGGCTTACTTCTGATGGTTTTGGGTTGGTAAAAACAGAATCACCTAATGGTTGTGTGGTCGCTTGATGTGTTAGTTCTTTAGCGTAATTCAAGATACGCCACGTGGAGGCGTACCCCAAATCTTTGAATCTGGTAATTCGATACCTCCTCGGTTAATGCATGATCTACCATGGAGACAACAGACATCTACTGAAGGATTCTGAATATCTGTTTGTAAAGACTAATAAATTATTTGTTGGTACCATTTTGCTGATAAATTATATCAGAAACCCAAGAAATATGTTATATGATATAAGAATAACATTTTTTAAAAAAAAAACTCTGCCAAAGTATTCGTGTGCTAGATTCCTCTTTAGGACCATGTGAGCCCCTGCACCTAAGCCGGTTTTTTTGTGCTTCGAAAGTAGCCTGTTTGCCTCTTCAAGGCCAAAGATCTGAGCAAGCTTGAACCTGGGTTGAAGTTGCCCCATGCTGCCAATGTAACAAATGGGTTTATTATTTTTTTAAATTATATAAAAATTTGTAGTGTAACGTAAAAAAATTGATATTTTACGTTACACTGTTTTTTTTTTAAAAAAAAAATTGATATTTTAAGGTATGCAGAATACAAAAATCCGATTTGTGAGGATGTTGACTTTCATGTAACTTCTAACATTCTCGCGTTATAAAATATGTTATTATTTACCTATTTCAGACACGACTATTGAACTTGTTAAGGAATCTAAGGTTGCAGCTCCTCCACCCATAACTCATGTGGAGTATACAGTAGCACTACCTCCTTCCTTCATCAACACTACTGGATCATCAACTGGGAAAGTAAGTACCTCGTCCTATCTGTTTATGTGCAGGTTTGTCTTGAGTGACAAGATCACAATATACGGGGAAAGAGAACTAGCAAAACTTGAGTAACGAAGGAGTTAATAAGCATCAAATAATGTTTCACTTTTTTTTTAGTTATCAATCACTATAAATTTTAGAAAGTTACCGAGAGCTTTGTTTGACTTAACGTCTATTTAACATCTCCAGATCATTCTGTAGAAAAATTAAAACCTCTCTAGACATTGCTTAACGTCAGTGATCCTACGGAAGCTGTTGTATTCAACGTGTCATTGACGCTAGAACTGAATTGAACTCTTAATTCATGTGTCGCATGGTTACGATTTTACGGCCATGTCTGGATGAAATTAGGCAGAACAACCTCCTGCGTCAATTCCGATGAAACGTCATAATAAGTGTTTGCTCTCAGATATCCGCTTAATTACATACCACGCATTGCTTATATAAGCAAGGAAAAAACAAATACACTGAATCTTATGGGAGTGTGCTAATTGCTCGATCTGCGGACTTCCTTAAGAACATATGTATTTGTTTTTTCCTTGCTTATAAATTAAATGTGTGATCTTCTATCTATACTTATAAAACGCAAAGCCCAGTTGATATACTGACTGACTGATAATCAACGTAGCTCCACGATGGCTATCTCTTTTAGTATGTAGGTGTGTAATAAGAAAGGAAAAAATCTAAAGTTCAAGTGGGAGCAAGTTACCGCCAAAAATGACGCCGCTTTGTAGCGGGTCCTTTTACATTTTTTTCTGGAAAAACTAAGGGAAATAACGAAAAATGACGGAAAATGGACCGCCCACAAACAGTATATAAGGACCCCTTAAAAAATATAAAATTTTCCGGTTTCTCACCGATTTATGGACGTTTTTCATCATCATCAAAAAATCGGAATTGAGAAGTGCCACTTCGGGATGAGCGAGAAAGATGAAATTCTGCAGTTCAAAACAGCATATCCTTGAGTAAAATATTGAATTTTCTAAATAGGAGCCGTGTTCACTCTTGGGGTCGGTTCCACCAAAAATCTAAAATTGACAAGCTTTAATTTCGCGATCTCGAAATTGTTTTTGAATTCCGTAACCATAGCGAAGCACGGGATCGTAACAATATGGACGACCTACATTCGCATCGTAACAATATGGACGACTTTCATTTACCCTTTGTGAAAGATATTCATAATGAACAGACATTAGTTCACTTTTTGTGCTTAGTTTTTCTATTAGTTCTACTATACTAAGTTAGATAACTTTTATGTTAAAAATGTAGCAAGAAGCTCCCCGTGTCGATAGAAAAAATATTTTTGAAATATTATTTTTGTATTTTAAAAATCCTTAAATGTTGTTTAATTACAAAGGAGGTAGACATTTATCTTTGCACGTTATCAGCTTCGTTTCTAAAGTTTTCAAATTTTGATTATCAAATGCTTTCTGTCGAACATTGTCATATGTAGTTTGCGTCCAATATTCCGATGACCAAATATTATCTTCTTGGAGTTTATTTGATATCTAAAATTAAATAGGAAAAAAAGGGTCTCATCTTTGGAAAAGTTACATTTTTTGAAGAGTGGTCCTACAAATTTCTCTAAAAAGGAGTGCGACGAACGCGTGTCTGAATCTTTTTAAACCCGATACCCCAAGAATTTTATATTAAAATAATTGTTAAAAAAATATTCATAAAGTTCTAAATATTGCTGAAAATGTTAGATTAAACTTCCCTCATCAATATTATAAAAAGTCTCGAGGTGGGAAATTTGCAGAACTTTCCGCTATTTTGAATTTCAAGTTTTTTGTGGTTTTAAAAATATCTCGAGAACGGTAAACTTTATCAAAAAATTATGCAAAATTGTTATAGAAAGTTCATTAATGAAACAAAATAACTCGTGTACCAATATATTGGTCTTATTTCGTACGTACCACTGGAGCGGCGCATATGTCATTCGAATTAAAAGCTGAAGAAGTCATCTTGAAATGTCCATCTAAATTTAGTTTTGACGTTCGCATTATGAAACTTCTCTGATTTGCTTTATGATTGACATGTCTATTGACCTCATTGTAGCCTTTCAACTTTTCGAATGCACCACGTCGAAAGTTAGCCTTTGCAAGAATATTAACCACAAGAATGCAAACCAAACTGAACATTGTCACTGAACTTTCAAATATAGAAATAGGATTGTCTACTTTGTGCAACTCTTTGATGTGTTCTCTAACAATGGTGTGTACCAGTAGGAGCCATACTAGAGAACCAAATGAATAAGAGAATAAAATGGACATGAGCTCAGTGGCTCGGGTCAACACATTGCAATAGACGAGCATGTTGACCACGGCCATTATGAAGATAGTTTCTCGGTTTTGACGTCGATACGTGTCGTGGTCAGGGTCATTGAGGAAATATTTCATAATGGATTGGCGGATTGAGCTTATTATACACACACTGGTGAGGTATTTCATTAAGTTGATGGAAATGTTGGAATGGTTGTCTGACGACATCTTGATTGAGTCTAATATATTTATTAAATTATTTAAAATATTTTCTATCAAAAGTCAACAATAAAAAGATTTAAATATTTAAAAATAACGCAATAAAAATTAAATTTCAAAACTGAGCATAAAATACTGTCATGGTTTGAACTTTCAGCCAGTAAAAGTATATGTTGGTCTTTCAAGGTATGATAGATACTCCGCCACGCGCGGTCCTAAATTTGTAATTTCGTGTTTCTAAATTCTCAGTTTTCTTTAAATTTTTCTTTTTGGGGAAAATAGAAAATAACGGAAACGTCAGAAACTACATATATGTAAGCAGATACAATACATAGTATTCTAACTTTTCATTTTTATTTTACTTTTTAGGGATAAGAAACATAAGAAACGCGACTCCCAGTATTTTTCATTGAGCGTGACGTCAGTGTTTTTTTGCACAAGAACATACATTGTCTTCTTAGTATCTTGCATTTTGTACAAACGACAGAGAACAAGTTTTAGAATTGATTAAATTGGAACTTTTTCATGATCCGCCAGTATAGTTAAAAAAATAATTACAATAAAAATAAAAGGTCAAAATTTGGAATTGAAAATTCAAAGCAAACTTCTTTAAAGAAAGACAAAATACACCAAAGTACAAAATATTTTAATTTTTTTTTAAAAAAATAATAGTAAAATCATAAATAATTATTAACGCTGGACACCCTAGAATCAAGATCACCCTGACGATGCTAGAGTCTGAGTACCATTGATTGCTCGCAATCTTTAAAATTAATCCGAGTCGATATTGTCTAGATTTTAAATTCATTTAGGTACTAGATATTATTTCGTAAAAAAAAATCTAAGTGTGTTAGCGCATAATAGTGCATTGTTACAACCTAGATTTCTGGGTATCACAGTATTACAATGGCCACTACACTAAACCATCATATATTAAATATATTTCTCGCGTGCAAAGCCAGTCTGATACCTACTAGCTACAAAGGCCGTAAATATGTTTGTAATCAAACCCCTTAACAAATATGGTTCACTTTTTCTATGGAGAAAAAAATGATTTTGTATTTAATTTGATTTATTTATTGATTTTTTCTATTTCAGTCGTCCGGTTCAGTGTTTGATCGCCTCGGCGACAAGAATAAGAATCTAGCATCGAGTTCGAATCCTGGCAAGTCTATCCTCAAATTATCCTCCCAATCTATAAGGATATCAAAAACTCCATCTACAATGTTGCAGACATCAAGGAGAGGTTTGTACTGTTGGCAATATTTTTTTTTTTAAAAAAAAGCGAATAGATAATGAAGAATTTTTTATATATATTGGTAAGACGTTCTGACTAGTTAACAGTAGTTCGTAGGTTCAAATCTAGCCAACACATGGAATTTCATCCTCATAAATTTGATATAATTACCATATAATAATAGCACCTCGAAAACTGCCGCTCTAAAGGGTCTCTTAAAGTTCTATTTGTGCAGCATAAACAAGGACTATTAGTATTACTCTTGAATGTAGCCACCGAGGGGGAGCAAGCCAGCTTCATTAGTCCTTGTAAATACAAAAGATTTGGTATTAGGGAGGACATCCAACTTTTAAAAAACTGCTTTAAACCAATGATAAGAGATCTTCAGCAGAAACCTAGTTTCTATGCAGTTTCATTGTATACTGTGAGATGCTAGCTAGGGTTACCGTGCCAGGAAAGGGTTACAGCTAAAGAAAGTGGGCACCAAACAAAAGGTTGTGGCATGGTAAAATTAAGGAAAGCTGCGCCGCCCCCCAAGTAGAATTGGAAAAGGGTGAAGTTAAAGAAGAATGAAGATTGTTACTCTTGACTGAAAAAAGTGAAGTACAGGTAGTTATGGAATGTTCCTTTGATTTCAGACCCGAAATCTGTATCTTCGTTGAATGGAAAACTTAGTTTGATTAGATCACAGATGGACACGGAGGGCGTTCTAGGTAAGGGTGAATGGTCAATGGGACTAGTTGTAATCATCGTACATAAAATTGTCGTAAGTTTGATTAGATCACAGATGGACACGGAGGGCTTTCTAGGTAAGGGTGAATGGTCAATGGGACTAGTTGTCATCGTACATAAAATTGTCGTAAGTTTGATTAGATCACAGATGGACACAGAGGGCTTTCTAGGTAAGGGTGAATGGTCAATGGAACTAGTTGTCATCGTACATAAAATTGTCGTAAGTTTGATTAGATCACAGATGGACACAGAGGGCGTTCTAGGTAAGGGTGAATGGTAAATGGGTTTAGTTGTGATTGTACATAAAATTGTCGTACAATCTTTGTATTGTATCTTTACAATAATAACGTCCACCATTTTGTTGTTGTAGCAGTGTTTCTTTCAAAATCAAGTGTTCTTAGATTAAGATTTGGAAAAATTATGGAAATTTGCTTCTAGGAGGTTAAAAAAAAGGCTTTGATCACCCTTCACTGAAACTGTGATGGTAAGCGTTCCAGATCGTACTCGTGGGGGAGGGGGTAGAAATTGCTACCTGGTGATGACCGGTTACATAACATCAAGTACGTCCTAAAGATATCCAGTGTATCAGCTTACCATAAAAGGGACTCCGTACACGTAAGGATGAAGAGAAAAATTAAGTATCTTGCTAAATTTTGTCGTATTTTCTCTTGAAATGACAGTGAGTAAAAATATTTCATTTGATTTCAGGTAAACCTGATAATTTGCTGAGAGACAAAATTCCTGCAAAGTCCAGAATAGGTTCTTTCAATACACCAAACAATGTAAAGAATATTACGACGAGTTCTGAGTCTAAGAAAAGTGTTTCAGTCAGAAGTCGTCTCACCTTATCAGACAAGGCGGCCAGCACAAAATTGGATATTTTAGCAAAGAGGACTTTAGATCGCACACCAGCACATGTGAAAGCTCGACTTGGTAAGACAATCTGTCCGTCATAGGGGTCCATATTTAAATAAAGGTTTTCTTTGAATCGGCCAACACTTTCCACTGTCATTCACAAAGGAAATTATAATAGTAATAGAATCTTCAAGTAAATTTGAATTTATTTCATTATGAACCATCAGCAAAACCCAGGGGGAAAACACAAGGACCCCTTTTAAAATCCTAGGTTTGGGGGAATCACTGCGCCCCCTTTCTTTCGTTAGGCTTCATCATGTTGTTGTTGTAGCAGTCTTCATCTCTTCGGTCAGCCAGGTTTGTCAAATACTTTTCAAGTTGGCAGCTCAAGGAACACAGCCATTCCCACTAGGTTCCGCCAAAGGACAATAATAGTGTGGGAGGGGTTTACTTAGGGGTAAGTGAGTATTGTCAAGTGAAGACCCTCCCGCATAAATCGCATTTTTCTTCTTGTTCAGGATTTATTCTCTTGTTAAATTTATGTATTTAGTAACAATGTTTAACAGCGCGACTCAAGTTAGGCAAATTTTGGCCTTAATCTCCCGTTCAGGCCTGATTATCATCTCTGATGATAAAATATTAGAACATTGTACCCAGGTATGGAGTGATATTTAGCAACTTAGTAAGCAACATTTTTTCTGTTTTGTTAAAATAAAATATTTCTCTCTTAGTCAGATATGTGTAAGATTACATTTCTAATAAGTTTTTGTAACACGGGAAAATGAGCTACAAAATATAATGATTATGCACAGTTGGTTTTTACCGTTTTTACGTAATTTTACACCATCAGCTTAATGTTGGTTTTATTTCAAACCAGTGTGTATCGGCCGTTGGTAATTAGAAAAGAAGGAAACTTGTTTTTTTTTTTACCCTTAAGCAATATTTGAGTCATCAGATTCCAATGGTCGCAGCGAGAAGGCTTTAGTATTGTTTATAGATAAAGTTTTCTTTGATTTTCAGAAAGTGAACATCCCAAATTTGTCACCACAGCAAATGGTGGAGCGGGCATCAAAGCAAGATTGGGATTCAAAAAGCCGATCACCAGGGAGAAGGTATTAAATTTTGATTCTTCAGATCTTAGAATTTCCACCAACTATCTGGATGGAACGAGTGGTGGTCGCAGTATGAACTTTTAATCCTTCCTATCCTCTAAGCAAGTAGATGAATTTTCCAGCGAGCAGGTAATGTAGTGTTGGCAAGTTTATGTTCCGGTCGTTTATGTTTTCTTCGTAGTCACTTTCCTTTCTCATTTATGTCACTTTCAGAGCAGGAGCAAATCTTTACAGGAATGTTATGACCAATGCGTTGTTTTGAACGTAAACTAAGGTTTGTGTAGCTAGCGTCAATGGCACGTTGAATACAGCAGTTCCCATTGGATCATTGAAGTTAAACAATGTCCAGCGAGGTTTTACTTAGTGGGCGACCACCTAGGTTTGCGTTCTTGTGATGCTCGCTATTTACAGCCCAGGATAAGTGAGGTCAATGTGGGTAGCTGTATTGTAAGTTTCTAGAGAATTGAGGGTAAAACCCTCATCTCGAATGACCATAGATGTTAAAGAGATATTAGGCAAAAAAAAGCTTTGTGTAAAACTAGCTGTTTTGCCCGTGCTTTGCTACGATTCTTATACCTTCTGTCCACCCTGTATACAACCTTTAAAAAAACAATATTTAAACGATTCGTTAGGGGCCATAGTAACTCTGAAATGGCTGGTCATACTTTTGCAGAAAATGTGCTAAAATAAGGTCTAAATGGCCACCCAAAACTTTCTCGTTTTGAGTTGATATGCTGTCGCTACAAAATTTAAGAATCCGACCGTGACATTCCGATTTTGGTGAATAAATTAGAAATTTGTCCGTAACTCGAAAACGGCTCGACATATTTAAGTTCTGTAATTTTCCTGGTCGTAAATAATGATTTTGGGAGGGTCCATTCCCATCAATATTTCGCTATGTGCTACCTTTTGGGCTGTGGTATTGGAACAGTCAACCCCTAACTCAGAAATTTGTGTGTACCTATGTGTACACACAAATTTCTGATTTGTATATTAAGATAATACATAAAGGCACTCTAAAATAGTTTCATGATCATCTTCTGTAACTAATTTTCTTGTGATCATGTTGTAGTGATCCTACAATAGGTTTGAAATTGAATATGACAAAAATATCTCGTTTATTTATCAACTATGAGTGTCATAGTTCTGAGGTTTTTGCCGATCATTCCCTTAGCTCCAATATATCCGAAGAAACACTTGATAGTCATTTGCCTAGCTGGTTATATTCATACGGGGAATTGCAACTGTAGTAGTGGAGGAGCCTTTTTCGGAGTTACAGTCTCATACATTTAGTTACATTTGACCAAATTTCCGTCGTTGGCACGTTGAATGCACCAGTTCTCGATACATCACAGAAGCTAATCAACCGTCCAACGTATCTCCATACTTTAAACTTTTTACTTTCCCGATGCTATAAAAAGGACAGTATTGTAATGGGCTGAAATTTTTGATATGGAGTTTACAATGCCAAAACATCAGCGATTGGTCCGTGTGTGAGTGTTAACTAAAAACAATATTTTAGAATTCTACTTATTTCGAAACGTAAAATTTTAAATTTTGAGGTTGTGGGACGATTTTATTTTAATGGTCGATACCAAAAGTTCAATTTTAAAAATAATGAATTAAAATTAAAATCTGGAGCTGCGAATTTATTTGCAACAAAGCCAATAAAAGTCTGAATAAATGGATCAGATAGTACAACATATCAAGAAAGTATGTGGAAAGTTGGCTAAATGGGGATACTATGTCAAGTAAAACCGTAATTACGGTTTTTAAAATATTATATCTTCACTTTACTAAAAGTTAAATGATATTAATTAATGCTAGTTTCGTTCCCTGCGGAGAAAATCATCGGAGAAATTATATTACCTGTATAACAAGAAATGAAAATGATAAAAACACTTGACTTTATGTTCTACAATTTTGATATATTCTTCGATACGCGTATTTCGGATTTTACTCCATTTTAAAATTATATCGAATAATATATTAAAGAACATAAAGTCAAGTGTTTTTTTTTTTTTATCATTTTCATTTCATGTATTTGATAGTTCTAACTAGTGTCCTAAAGGTTTTTTTATTTTATAAACCGTAATTTTGTGAAAAGTTAACCATTCTGCTCGGATAATGTCTGATTGTATCTCCAATTAGAAAATCATGGAGGGAAAGTGTACTTCGGTATTATGGAATATTGACGCCATCACTAACTTGGTTCTCTTTTCGCAGATTGTTATCAGTCATGATGATTTTTCCATCTTATCCAAACAACCTGACATTATTGAAAGGGAAATTCTGAGCAATGACGAAGAACATGCCGAGATAACGTTGGATGGAAAGAAGAAGGTTCGATTCCATTGTGTGGAGAAGAAAATTATTCCTCCACGAACGATACGAACGAAACGAATATCTTCCAGCATGCCTTACAATAGAAACAGAACAGCCGTGTGGTGAAGAATACTCTAATTAACTGTAAGTTGGTCCTGTAAAGATGTGATTTCCTAGAAGCGACTCTGCGTCTATGAGTTACGAATAGCGTAGCAACTGTCGCGTCTAGGAAACAACTTTGTTTTTCTCAAGAGCAGGAGACGACCATTGACGTTAGAGACGCTTCCAGGAAAACGTTCATTGAGCGCATTAAGTAGTATGCGTAAAAGAACCAAATGTTTTTACTTGAGTTAATGGTTTGTAGTATGAACATAATTATGTTCCGATTTTTATGCATAAAAACGAAGCTACTGCTTCGTACGGGTAACCTCTGAGCATTTTCTCAAGTAAAAACATTTACTTCTTTTTATGCATACTACTCATTGTGTCCAGTCTAGATTCCAGGGAACTCGATTCTCTATAAGAATTCACAAAAGTTACGTAATTTTAGATAAAATCCGTTCTATAACTCATGAATTATTACAGAACCCCCAAGAAAGTCGAAAATTAAAGAAACCCTAAAAGGGGAAAAAACGAAATTTGTGTTTTTTTTAAAAAAAGGTGGCATAGATCTTTGAAAAATTCTCCAACTAGATTTCGAAAAAGGGAAGCGCGTTCTCATATAAAGTACCTAATTCATTTGGTATAATAATCCAACGTTTCTAATGTCCATTATTGCTTAATGTAAATAGATTTTGTTTTCTTCTTTTTTTTCCACTCATTTTTCTTCATTTTCCAGAAATTATGATTATTTTATTGATGTTCATTGGGTTCCGATTAAGTTGATGAGTTTTTGAATGGAATTTACCTAAAATTAAATAAGTTTCTCGAATTATTATAGTCTGAAAATCGAATGTACCCTACTCTTAACTGGGGTAAGATAACTAACTCAACAGGTTCATGCATAAAGATGAAGGTTTTGGGTTGTTAAGAATCTATGATCAGCAGGACACGGATTGAATTGGTCAAGAGCATGGCCTAGGTACCTGGTTGGAAAACAAGTCAGTAGAGTTTTTGAAACGAGGTGAATGCGATCTTTGATTGTGAACTATCCCTACTTGGTACTCAGAACGTATTGCCAGAGGAGTTCAGTCAATCATGATTCAATCAAAATGGTTTGTAATTTTTGACGTAAACAATACCAGGTCCAGTTTTCACTCTTGGTATATCCACGTACTTTGGAGGTAAGTAATTTATTACAGGCACACAGAAGGCTGACATGTCTGTCCGAACATGGAGAGTAAAAACGTCAGAACGGTTTTGAAAGCAGATAATATTTTTTAATTAGTTGTCAAGAGCATTGACTCTTAATTCGGAGGTTGTGAGTTTGAATCCCGCCCGGCGCGAAATTTTTTGATCGAATTTTCTCGTTCCTGGAATGGCATGGATGTAAAAAGAAGTGCCCTAAAGGTTCCGGGGCATAACTTATTTTTTTAAAAAAAATAATTAAAAATAAATAAATAATAATGAATCATGAAAAAACTTTCTTGGTATGCGATCTTTGAGAAGCATTCGAGAGCTATCCCACCTTCCTTAATTTGGGGGGAAAATATTCTTCAAGAACACCATTTAAGGATGCATTCTAATTCTATTTATAATATGAATAAGAAAATTATCAACACAATATAGAGATAAAGTAAATTGTAAAACATTGCGGTAATACCGGATTAAAATCTTTGCTAAGCAACATCCGGTGGGTTCAATATTGGATTGATTTCCCTGTAGGATCTCTATCTACACCCACCATTTATCGTATTTTGTTGGCGTGGTTCCTTTTTTTACGATATTCAGACCAAAATCGGCCATAGTCCCAAAAGGATCAAATATTATATTATATTCTAGGTTGGTAGGATATCTGCATTCAAATAAATGATTTTATTGTGATCTGCAGGTTAGATATTTTTATATTGTTTGGTCTATCCTACTTTTACTAAAGATATGATTCAAAGCTATAGCAGCATTTAAAGTAACCTAGTTGAAATCAACGCCTGTCGGAACATGGGTGTTTTTGTTGGAACAAACGGTGGACGATCTTTTGTTGAAAAAAACCGAATGGACGCAGAATCAATTAATATGCCTTTTACTAAAGATATGACAATTATTCTATTCTATTTTATTCTTCTCTCTCCTGACGTGCAAAATCGTGGTGTGTGTAATAACTGTAGTAATACACACCATCCATCAAATAAATGCATTTATAAGTTGTCACTCTGCATGATGCTTATTGTAGCTTTTGTAAGCTGGACTTCTTCTTTTGGCTGCCCAATGCCCATTTATTCAAATGTATTATTTTCTTAGTAATTTTCTTTGTTTACCGAAGGTGCAAATTCATTTCAATTTTCCAAATTACAATGTTGATGGTCACCATTGAAAGTAAAATAAAAAAAAGACGCCTCCGTTGTATCAAATGCTCAACACGGCATTTTTACACCTGCTTTAAAGCTATGAAATCATACATTTTCACAGGGTTCCCCACCTCTACATGTAAAGGGGAACACATTTTCTAATGACATTGTTTTGATTTCAGTGCTGACCATTTATAGTTTGGCTGTAGGTCCATTCTTACCTAATATAATAAACAAGTCTGACCATGTAATTAGTATAATAACAGTTAATAATCAATTATATTGTAATATAAAAAAATAAATTATTTAATATTTTTATTTTGTTTGATTATTTTTTTACTTTTAGGAATGTGCTTTTCTTTTGGTTATTATTTTCTTTTGAAATAAGCGTACCTACAATGCGTACATCAATCCAATTTTTGTTTTTTATTTTTGATAGTGAACCAGATTCGACAACAAAGGTTTTACCGTTTTACGAAACTTTTGTAATCACAAAAATCACTCATCCCCTTGAAATTTAGTACATTTTCATTTCAAGCTACGTAGAATCCCAAAATCGAATAGAAAAATTTCACCCTCAAACGTTTACTAATTTTAATGACATTTCGGTATATGTACATTATATTATGTAGGCCCCAGGTCATTCTATTATCGAAGATTGGAGTCGGTATCAGTTACCATAATAACCGCTTACATGCATCTGAAAGGCTGCATTTACGTGAGTGGGGCAACTTGAAAACTTATTCTTGCAATCGAATTAGAGACTCAAAAAGCATTTGATTGGTCAACTGAAGATAGATCTACCGATATTAAGATAATTACGAACGTTTTTCTGTCTTAGGGAAAAAAATAATTTTGACATAGCACCTTGTAACTGAAAGTCGTACGTAAAAAAAAAGGAAAAAAAACGCTCAATGATCCAGTGTCTGTAATTAAATGGAGGTGTTTCTCTTTCCTTTCAGTACGCTTTGATATTTTATAAGCAGACTATTTGGGAAAACAACGGTCGGTCTTTTTATCATCGATGACAAAAAACGTTAATTTGGAACAGGGTGTAATGCGAGAACTCCTAAGCGGAATTGTGTTTTCTTATATCATTCAGGATGAATAAACTTGATTTTCACTATTAAAAGGCAATTTATCATTGAATATATATACATTCTATATTATATTCAACCTATACAGGGTGTCCATAAAGTCTCACCCCACCCCCGTATCTCGAGAATGGCTCAAAATATTAGAAAACGCAAAAACACGTATCCCTTAGATTTTAGGGGGATTAATTTTAGACTAAAATTTTTTTGGCCCCGACCAGCCGTTTAGGCTGGGCACCGACTGGCTTCAAAATCTTAAATGAGAAGGTATATCAAGTGACAACTTGTTTTAAAGGTCTCGTTAACACAAGTTCATTACAGAAAACCAGAGCTCTCTAGGATCTACCGTTCACGAATTACAGGGTGGAACATGTGACATGGACCCATTGCGGCTGCACCGAAATGGTAGGTAAAATGCCTAGAAATAAGTGTATAATCCCAAATAAGTAATTTAGTAAAAAAGATGGTTGTCCCGCCCACTAATTTACTTATTTGGGATCATGAAAACTTATTTCTAGGCATTTTTACCTACCATTTCGTTGCGGCTGCAAAGGTTCATTGTCACATGTTCCACCCTGTAATTCGTAGATCCTAGAGAGCTCTGGTTTTCTGTAATGAACTCGTATTAACGAGACCTTTAAAACAAGGTGTCACTTGATATACCTTCTCATTTAAGATTTTGAGCCAGTCGGTGCTCAGCCTAAACGGCTGGCCGAGGCCAAAAAATTTTTAGTCTAAAATTAATCCCCCTAAAATCTAAGGGATACGTTTTTTTTGCGTGTTCTTATATTTTCAGCCATTCTCGTGATACGGGGGGTGGGGTGAGACTTTATGAACACCCTGTGTATTATATAGGTATATAATTCAATGGAATTTATACAGAAAAATTGAAATTGAAGAGGGATGAAGACTAAGCAAAGATTTTGTTTTTGAATTGTAATATTAGTTTTAATTCATTTTCCACAGAGTGCGTAATTTAATATTTTATGCTTTAAAAATTACAAAATTTTTTTTTTCAGTCTGCTTTTTTCGCGCGGAAGCATAAAAACTTGGCAGCATTGCTCTTTATTCGCAAACTTTTGTTTACATAAAGTTCAACATTTTTGATAAAATTTGAGAAATAAATCGTAAGGTGGTTTTATTTCACTTTTTTGCTGTTAATCTGTAGAAATTTCTAAAACAATCGAAATTTCTAGCAAGTGCTTTTATATTGGATTTCTAGTTTTACTCAAGTTTTAATTTTGTAACTCTAAGGACATTCACAAGGTAAGATTGAAAAATGTTTTTCTTTACTGTGGGTGTGAGGGCTCATCCTACCTTTTCTTATTTTTCTTCTATTTCCTGTGGGCTCTAACCATAGTTTTTAAACTAGGTATGGCTAATGACTCGTATCTCACATAACATTTAGTGCTGAAATCACTATTAAATCATTTGAGACCGTCAATGTTCATTTCTGCCCCACGTCTCAGTGCAGTTTTGGGGAAGCACAACTACAGGAAGAATATTGCAAAACTTATATTTTCTCAATAATATGATCGATTTAACTGCTTATTATTGTGTCAAATTTGATTACGTTGGCTAGACAGGTTCGAATTAGCTTTTATTGAATCCAGCTCTTATCGAATAATTCTTTTTGAACCTAGAGACCTGGGGTTTGTTTTAAAATGTTCATTGGATCAATTAAAATCGATTTAGATGAATGTGATTTTTAGTCACTAACACTAATTTAGGTATGGTTAGGTTACGATCATGCGGTCATGTCTCGCTTACAAGAATACTTATTCATATCCATTTATAGTATGGCTACCTAACCTAACCATACTATACATGGATCAGTATTTTTGTCAGTGAGGCATGGCCGTAGGGAAAAAAAATCACAATCGTCCATAATTAAATCGATTTTAATTGATCTACCTGAGGAACATTTAAACAAATCAAAGGTGGTACCAGACAGATACTATCATTTTTTTTTTTGGAACAAGTTACAAACTTAAAATGTGGTTTAATATAATTTAAAAAGGCTTTTTAAACGTTTTAGGGGAGGAAAATTAATTAATTCACTTTAATTTTAATTTATTTTGAAAAAAAAAACCTTTTTCTTCAGGTACCAGACAGATACTATTAATTTTTTTTGGAGCAAGTTACAAACTTAAAATGTTGTTTAATATAATTTAAAAAGGCTTTTTAAACGTTTTAGGGGTGG
>CM022875.1:30035960-30078101 GCA_012654025.1 Pachypsylla venusta
ATGTATGTTACGCTTTCACGCTTAAACTACTGAACCGATTTTGATGAAATTTGGTATGGAGATAGACTAGACTTTAGGAAAGGACATAGGCTACTTTTTATCGCGAAAAAAAGGGGGTTGGAAGTATAAACGGCCATGCCTCTAAGGCGCCAAGCGAAGTGGGCGTATTCTGCTAGTATTTTATAATGTAAAGGGGAGTGGGGCGTGGGAGGCTTTCTTTTCAAAAAAAAGGGACGCGGCACCAAAAGGTTTGGGAAACCCCGGTCTACTCTAACCAAATTATCTTCATATTGTTCATAGCATTATGTTTATTAGGCAAGCATCGCCATCGTTTCAATTTCCTCTCTCATTGTTATGGGTCTATTTTCAAGAGTTCTCATTTTATCAAACAACCACATAGATTTCTTAATTTGACTAATTTTGGTCCTAGTTTGACTTATTTGTACCTCGATAAATTTTGTCTCATTTTATATATTTGAATCTGGTGAAAATCTTCATTGTTGAGTTTGATCTAATGTTGGGGGGTCCTGTTTTTGTTTACCTGCTGGACTTATCAGAACTAATATCAAATCAGAATCTAGCGAAACACAAGTGGGATATTTCTCGGTAATTTTTTGGAAAGTCTTTGTGAGTATGGTTTTCGTTGCCAGCGTGTATGGCACGTTGGATACACCAGTTCCCGTTAGATCACTAAAGTTGAGCAACGACCAGCGAAATTCTACCATGTGGGCGCCCTCGTGAGATGCTGGCTATTTTTCCGTCCCAACCCAGGCTGGGTGAGGTCAATGTGGGTAGCTGGTTTGGAAACCAGCTTGAATGACGAATAGATTTTAGAGAAACGTTAATCCTAAAAAAAAAAAAAAAAAAGGTTTTCGTTGTGTAAAGCTGAGTGTTATTGACTTGGCCGGTAGTTTTTTAATTTTGGATTCAACAGACATAGACTCCTCTCTTTCTCTTAAGTATATTGCTGATCTAAACCTCAATGTTAAAGTGTATTATTCGGAACCGTGTGGTCACGTGAAGACAAACGGCTCCAATGATATCGAGTTGAGTCCTTATACTGATCCGAGCCTGGACCCGACAGTGCTTGTATGTTTCATCCCACAGGACACGGATTGTTTGGTCACTCCTGTTCTAGTTGATTGAATACAACTCACAAACTGAACATACCTATTATAGTCTATTCACTATTGTCTAGAATTCAACTTATTTGATGTATTATATTATGGGTTTTGGGTTCAATCTCTTTAATTTGTAAATTATTATTAAACACGTGGGTTCAGTCAGATCCTGTCCAAAAATTGTAAATTCCAAGGTTTCAAAAAATTATCCATATTTGTACTGGACACTTTAATTCCAGTACACAATTTTACGCGACTTCAAGGATTGTATCAGGAAAGCAGGGTTAGAAAATTCCTAAATAGATAAAAAAAATTTTTTAGCAACACATATTTGTAAAATTGTATAGTCCCTCTGGTTCTACCTATGTTTTTTTGCTCAAAGCAAAAAAACTCTATTTGTGGGTGGGGAATAAGTACCAGTGTAGGGTTATATTATTTTTTATTTTCTTGTATTCCGAAATTTTTTAAATTCCCATGAAATTTCAAGGCAAATCCTTATGCAAGATGAGATCATGTTGTCATTATTGAATTATTTTCAATTGGTATAATTGTTCTTAATTCAATCAGTATAAAGTTTAGTTGAAGAAAATATAAAATGTGATGCAGAGGTGATTAAGAAATCAGTTGAATGCCTCTTTTGAAATAATCAAGATGGCTGACAAATCGATAGATTTTTTAAAATACATCAAAAAGCTTGAATAAACTATTCATACTTGTGAATATAAATTAATTTAATATTTCATTATAGAACACGCCTTCAGTTTACACGAAGAATATTTAAAAAATAAATTATGTAGCCGGTGTATGGTGCTTGAAAGATGAGAGATCAGAAGGTCACATTGTATGAAACTTACAAATGTTTGTATTGGGCAACCAATGAATTCATATCTGACGTGTAAGTTTGAGTTGTGAGGAAATTTGTGGTGTGAAGTATTAATTTCAAACTTTGACGTCGTAAGTCTGTTATTATTCTTTGAATATATAAGGCGGTACTTGTGTTACCTGTTATCATTTGGTTAAAGTGATCAGACCACTCTTATATATACGAGCAGAATGAAAAAAAAAAAACTATTTATAATTTCGTAAACTATCCAGTTTCAATGGCATTTAACATTTAACAAAAAGTCAAAATACATTTCCAAATAATACTTTTCCTGAAAGATAGTATTTTTGTTGAATGATTGTTGTCCCATGTTGTCATACTTTACCGATAGATCTCGTAACAAAGTTTGCAAAATATGTTGAAACTGATATTGTCATGAATTATTTTTTCTTTCTATTTATTTAAACTCAAAATAAATAAATATTTATTTAATAAATCTACACAAAATCAAACATTCAAATTTGACAATAAACACAACAATAATATTACCACGCCCACGTGATGTGTGTTCTGGTAACTGTTCACCATCATGTACCCTGGCTTGGTAACATGCTCTTTGAGAGACTGTTCCAGCCAGTTCTCCTTGCACTATCTTTTTAATTATTTGTTCTTGGCTTGTAATAACTAATCGTTAAATTAGCGAATGATTCTATGGAGTTTGTCTATTTTACAATTGATGTTTAATTGGCTTTGAAAAATAAAGAAGATATTATCGTAAAGCAAATATCTGAAACTTAAAATACCATTCAATCGTCTATCTCCTGGAAATGATCCTTGTTCAATGGCGATGACCAGCGTGAATCCAGCGATGTCGTTCTGAGGCTCAATTTATAATGTACTAGCAGGATACACCCGCTTCGCTTGGCGCCTTATAAACATGGCCGTTTATAGTTTCAACCCCTTTTTTCGCGATATAAAGTAGCTTATGTCCTTTCCTAAAGTTTAGTCTATCTCCATACCAAATTTCATCAAAATCGGTTCAGTAGTTTAAGCGTGAAAGCGTAACATACATACATACATACATACAGACAGACAGAGTTACTTTCGCATTTATATATTAGTATGGATAATGGTACAGAAACGGTTTATTTTGTCAGGAGCGGTCGGAGATACCTACGACAAAATTTTTGGAACTAAGCTTGGGCCAAATGTAATTGTCGTTCATTAAAGTCTGATAAAATTTTTCGATAAAATTAACCGTTCTCGAGATATTCGTAGATAACTTGAAAAATTAAGCTGACCAACGATAAAGGTAAACATGGCGAAAGGAAGGTTTCGCAACTTTCTTGCCTCTAGACTTTTCATGATATTGATGAGGCAGCTGTAATCAAACATTTTTTCCATTTTTTTTTTTTTTTTTTTCACGAGTTGGCTTAATTTGATATAAAATGATCCCCTAAACTCCAAACCTTGGTATTTCACTTGGGACTCTACTTTAGGGTCACCCTATTCGTTCTTTTCGTTACAGTAGCTTCATTTATGCATTGCCTATAGAATGACAATAAAGTTCATTGCCACGTCACGTCTCGCAACTTGTTATTATCATATTGTTAATGGTGTCATTTACTTTTACATTATTATGCATTTTATTTATTATTTCCATTATTCTGTACTTTCACATTATAAATTACTTTTTTTTATAAATCGGAAATGTGAATGTTTTGATGCGTATTACTGATTCTAATAGGTTCCATTACCATTCTAATCTATTTGAATTCTTACTTTGAGTTTCCAATTTAGACGCCATTCTGAATAAAAAAATAAAAAAAATACAAGGGAATATACAGGGTGTCCATAAATTCTCACCCCACCCCCCGTATCTCGAGAATGGCTGAAAATATAAGAAAGCGCAAAAACACGTATCCCTTAGATTTTAGGGCGATTAATTTCAGACTAAAAACATTTTCGCCTCGGTCAGCTGTTTTGCTGAGCACCGACTGGCTTCAAAATCTTAAATGAGAAGGTATATCAAGGTATAATCTTAAATGAGAAGGTATTTAAAGGTCTCCTTAATACGAGTTCATTACAGAGAACAAGAGCTCTCTAGGATACCGTTCACGAATTACAGGGTGGAACATATGACATTAACCCTTTGCGTCCGCACCGTAATGGTAGGTAAAAATGCCAAAAAAGTAATTTAGTAAAAAAGATGGTTGTTCCGCCCACTTTGACAGCAGAGATTTGACCTAAACCTATCCAGCTTTTTTGAAAATTTTGGTCTAAGAAAGCTCGAACTCTGCGGACATCTTGTTGGAACACTATTTTTTTACTAAATTACTTATTTGGGATCATGAAAACTTAGTTCTAGGCATTTTTACCTACCATTTCGGTGCGGCCGCAAAGAAGGGTCCATGTCACATGTTCCACCCTGTAATTTGTGAACGCTACACGGTAAACCTTTAAAACAAGGTGTCTTTTGATATACCTTCTCATTTAAGATTTTGAAGCCAAGTCGAACCCAGCCTAAACGCCTGGCCGAGGTCAAAAATTGTGTAGTCTAAAATTATTCCTCCTAAAATCTAAGGGATACGTGTTTTTGTGTTTTCTTATATTTTCAGCCATTCTCGAGATACGGGGGGTGGGGTGAAACTTTATGGACACCCTCTATGCTTTTCTACAGTAAACTTTCAAAGCATGCCGTAGAGTAAGTATATAATTTGTTAAGTGGGCAGAGTTTGTCTTTTCTTTAAAAGGATTCCGCAGATTTCCATTAAAAGCCCATTTTCTATCTCCAGATATGACCCGGTTTTCATGTTTTTTTCTCTCTCGATTTCCAGGTAAGTCGTGAATCACAGAATTCTCAAAAGATTACACTTCAATTTTGATTGAGCAGTAAGTTTGTAATTTATCCCTAAAATTGGGTTTTATCAGCACCATATAGGTCACAAATATCAGCAAAATCTATATTTCTACGTCATATGTGGGGCCATCAAGAGAGAGAGAGAGACACGGGAGTGGTCCCCCCGGGCCGGGTTTATTTCATATGAGAGTTAGCGAGTCGACATTATTATGAAGTGCATTAAAAATAAATTTAGCAGCATTGAATTCACGACGGTCAGACAGTTAATAAATATTAAGAAGAAGAATCATATTATCATAGGAATAAAACAGAGGATTACGCCAAAACCGTCATAAAATCGTCCAAGAAATTCACGTTGAACATTTTCAATGCGACTAGCATTGGTAATGTTCCATCGGCCACTGATGATGGACTCATATTCAAGTTTTGACCGTTAACAGTTATGAAGAAGAACAAAATTAATAACTGCTTGGATTTAAAATTTCCACACAATTTAAGTATCAGACCAAAAAGGGAAAGTATCTTTAAAACAAGATTAGAAGTATTAAGGCTGAACAGAAAGTTTGGAATCAAGCAGAATACCCATATCAGTTGTGTTATTTACACGTGAAATTTCTGAAGATCCAACATAATAGTGAGCCAAAAGCCAATTGATTCGTCTTGTAAATGTAACGCCTTTCGTTTTTGAGATGTTTACAGACAAGTAATTAGAAGAAAACCAATTTAATATTTTACAATGACGGATTGAAGAAGAATCTGACCACCTTGTTGATGTTCACGATCATAGCTAATAGCAACTTTCAGATCATCAGCAAAAGGAGAAAAATATGAAGATTTGAGTACAGTAGAAATATCATTGATAAAAATTAGAAACAGTAATGGACCCAAAGTGCTGCCTTGCCGAACGGCAGATTTAATTTTGAAAACTGAAGAGAAACATTCGTTGATTCTGACCTTGAACAACCTATCAAAAAGAAAACTTTCCATCCATTGAATGTAATTTGAAGAAAATCCATATCGATGAAGTTTGTGCAGAAGAAGAGGCAGATGCACACTGTCAAAGGCCTTGGATACATCAAAATAAACAGCGTCCACTTGGCCATGATTTGAAACGAATGGAGAGACATAATGTAGAAAGTTTGCTAGATTAGTGACGGTAGATTTTTTACAACAGAAGCCATGTTATGAAGAACATAAATATTTATCAAAGGAACGTTGTCATCGTAGTTAGACGTTGATAGAATTTCATCAACGTCGTTGTCATCGGAAAAAAATATACCTAATCACATGTGGTTAACCCTAAATGATCGAATACCCACAAAAATTGTGTGACTATTATAACACATAGACATATTGTTTAAAGAAGAACAAAGGCTTGTCTTCATTTCCTGAGTTGAGAAAAGAATCCTATCACAAGAGATGGTCTACTTAAAAGTAACAATATAGTTAGTTAATTATAATGAACAATGAACGTAAACCTAAACATAAGCACTATGAGGAACCCACTAACTTCCGCTATAAACTGTCGCCATAGTAATTATTTTCTATTTAAGTATCTTTACATTTTAAATCTTAGCCTTTAATAACATTTTCAAACCAGGCCTTTTTTTGTCAACTCAGCCACTTTAAATTCGAGACGTTTGTTGAATTGTTTCTGGGGGAGGGAGGGGCACNTAAGCACTATGAGGAACCCACTAACTTCCGCTATAAACTGTCGCCATAGTAATTATTTTCTATTTAAGTATCTTTACATTTTAAATCTTAGCCTTTAATAACATTTTCAAACCAGGCCTTTTTTTGTCAACTCAGCCACTTTAAATTCGAGACGTTTCACAACCAACTCCTTACCTTGACCTCACTAAGCCTGAGTTAGGCTAGAACAGTATTGCCAATCTCCGTGGTCGACTTGCTACGTCCATTGACTCCTGGTTCGCAAATTGTGGGTTCGTATCCCCCCCGGAGCGCAATTGTTTTGATCAAAATTTTTCGATCTCGGAATGGCATGGCTGTAAAAAGGAGTGCAATCAAGTAATGCGAAATTGGTTCTGGGGCACAACTTTTTTTTTTAAAAAAAAGAAAAGGCCGGAACAGTAAAACGAGTGCGCAAAACCCTCGTCACCCACTGAGTACTGGATTTTACTTAACTTCAGAGATCTAACAGGAACTGATGTATTAAACGTGCCATAGGCACTGGCAAAAATATATCTAGAAAAGTATTTCATTATTGAATAATGGTTTGGTCATAGCGCCACTCCGGTATCTGCAAGAAAATAACACACATAAGTCCTGAGTAGAATACAATATATTAATGAACTATCGATGCATAAAATATTCAATTAATATTCAGCTAGAACAATTATTCAGAAGTATAATCTTAACAATGAAATCAATATTCTTGCCTGAGGCAAAGTGCAACGATGCAACTCATCTACTGCACTACCGCACTCCACAGTGCACATGCACATCGTGGTCTGATACTCTACTCATACTTGTCGTCCTAAAGATGAAATGGACTATCGATGTATTACGCCACTTATACTTGTTGTCTTGACGATGCAATGGTTGCGTCCACGTCCATCTCTACCACTAACTCCTCCTTTTGGACGCTACTCATACTTTTTGTCCTCACGATTCTATGCTTGCGCCCACGTCCATCTCTACCACTAACTCCTTTTGGACGCCTCTGTAATGTTGCGAGACTCTTCATCAAGTTCCAATTGATGGTAGCCTTCATTAAGTTCTAACTTTGAGAAGATAATTGATCCCTTCAGCTTTCTTATTATATCATCAATAGTTGGAGTTACGTGCCTCTTTCTTCTGATTGCGCGGTTAGGCTGTCTCATGTCAACGCATAGACGTATTCGACCAGGATCACTTGTTCTAGCATCATTTTCTTGTATGTGTTGAAGGGTGAAATAAAATTTTCAAGCCTTTGTAGTTATGAAGTGAATCGCTCACTTGTGTTATATGGTAACAAAGAACATTGAATTTTATTTAGTTCTTGGAACTGGGTCCTGGGTGACCAAATGGCGTAAAGCTCTCGTTAGTATTTTTTTACCGACTGTGCCAATTGTAATGTTGTAATTTTATATTTTAGAAAATTTGGAGTATTGTTGGTTTTTAATTTTTATAATATTCAGAATAATGAATATCCAGTTGTATTTTATCTGGCCTCTCAATCTTAACGCTAAGCGCATACACTACAGCCTGTTATACTTGTTGTCCTCACGATGCAAAGTGAGGGAGTTCAAGGGGCGGATCCAGGGTAAAATTTTAGGGGGGGGGGAGAACTAAGGAAATAAAATGAATTTATTTGTAGGTAGGTAATGTAGGTATGAGGTAAGTTCAGCTTTCAACAATTTGTTTCACCCATTGCAAGAACATTTGGTTGGAGGGGAATCTCTCTCAGTTACCCCCGTGGATCCGCCCCTGCGAGTTCTACAGTTCAGAGGACTACTTGTTGTTATTAGTCCAATTCTGGAAAACTGTTGGAAAGTTGAGAGCCCCTGATGATGGTTTGGATAGACTTTCTAAAGTAGGTGGAAGTTAAATAGAAATAATTATTTACTAATGCATCGGACGAACTGTACAGAAGAATATTTAGCCTCAAGAATTGTTATTGATGTTGGAAGTTTATTCAGAACGCATTAATATGAAATACAGACTTCCATTGTGTTACTGTTGAAGGCATGTCGTGTCTGGAAGATTTATAGTTCAGGCAACTTGAACTTCTTAACCCTGATGTTTCCAAGCGTGTAATGTCCGTCCGTCTGCCACGGAGCCCTATATGAAAAACGATGGAGGGAACAGGTAGCCAAAATAATAAGTTTCTTGAAAACCAAAACGTAACAACTCGTGCTTCTATGAACTGCGGAAACACTAGTTGTTCCATGAAATGTCCACCAGGTTGCCAAATGAAGCCCAAAAACTAGGCAATCAATTCTGTGAAATGTCCATATCAAATATCATCAAAATTAGATAAGACGTTTGAGAGTTATTGGCGGTACATGAACAGACAAGCAAAAGAAAAAATTGTGATGTTGTAATTAGACTTTTACTTTTTTCGATCCATTACAGCATTACAAGAATACACAATGTAAAGGGAAAATTCAACTGGTCAGTCAGTTGAATTTTCTATCTCAGGAACTTTACGATCAAGTCAAATCTTTACAAAATGTTGATTTGTGTTTTATTAAACATGAATACACTAGTTCCCGTTGGTTCACGGAAGTTAAGCGTCGAGCGAGGTTGTACCATGTAGGTGCCCACGTGGGTTCGCGCCCTCGTGATGCTGGCTGTTTTTCCGGCCCAACCCAGCCTGGAATGGAGGGCAAAACCCCCGTCCCGAGTGATTAATAGATGTTAAAGAGACGTTAAGCCAAAAAAAACATGATTAATCGGTTTCAATTAACTGGGGCCTGATTAACAGTTTTTTCAGTAGTTTACATATTTTCAAAATTTAAAATTTATGGAGAAATCGACATTCTTTTTTAAGGAAAGTCACTTCTGGGAGGGTCGAACATGGATCCGTCCAAGGCGTCCATGAGATTGGCCATAGTCTCTTTATTATACCGAGAGCTTTACAGAATTTGAAAATTCCTTAGCGCTTAAAAGTTTGAGGGGGGGGGGGCGAGGACATGGCGCACAGCGGGACACTAACCACAACAACGGAAACACAGGCAATCCAATGTCTTGCCAACGTGTTTCAATATTTTATTGGTTTAGAAAGTGAGGAAATTTTCAATAGGTTCGATAATGACGTTATAGAGGTAAATGAAGTAAACAATGAACAGAGCAGAGCGTATTACGACGAGCAATAAATAAAACAAAAGCAAATAATAATGAAATTAACATACAATGGAATACAAACTGAACTTCCTCCAGATGAGTAAAGAGGCATTAGAAAACAGAACACAAGTTAATGATATTGACAACAAAAACCACTATGTCGTGAATAAATAGTGGAGAAACATGTTACAATATGAACATGTCTAAAATAAGCTGACATGTTGTTGAGACCGTAACATGTTACAATATGAACATGTCTCAAATGAGCTGAACATGGTATTGAGACCGTAACATGTTACAATATGAACATGTCTAAAATAAGCTGAATATGTTGTTGAGACCGTAACATGTTACAATATGAACATGTCTAAAATGAGCTGAACATTTTATTGGGACCGTAACATGTTACAATATAAACATGTTTATAATGAGCTGAACATGTTATTGAGACCGTAACATGTTACAATATGAACATGTTTATAATGAGCTGAACATGTTATTGAGACCGTAACATGTTACAATATGAACATATTCATAATGACCTGAACATGTTATTGAGATCGTAACATGTTACAATATGAACATGTCTAAAATGAGCTGAACATTTTGTTGAGACCGTAACATGTTACAATATGAACATGTCTAAAATGAGCTGAACATTTTGTTGAGACCGTAACATGTTACAATATGAACATGTCTAAAATGAGCTGATCATGTTGTTGAGACCGTAACATGTTACAATATGAACATGTCTAAAATGAGCTGAACATGTTGTTGAGACCGTAACATGTTACAATATAAAAATTTCTAAAATGAGCTGAACATGCCCATCTCTACATGGCACGGACGGCAATTAAAAAAATGGGTGCGTGTACTTATGTACGCGCGTGAGAAGTTATATTCTTTTTAAAAATAAATAATAATATTTCAAAAAAGCATATTACCCCACCCGGGAGTGAACTCAGAACCTACCAACTATGAAACAGAGGCCTTGTTATTGAGCCACGATGTTCTGTGGATATATAATGAGAAAATACAATATTTAAATTTAACTCTCATCATTTTTTCATATCGCCCCTAAAGAAGTATAACTTCAAAAATCCATATTTACTGGGCTCGAACCACCTACCCTCAGCACGAAACCCAAATGCTTTATCAACTAATATAATAGGGTTGTATCGTACTAAGCGATAATGAGAATAGTGTGACCAGAAATTAAATGCTTTAACTTTGGTAATCTAGAGTGGATCCAAATATCTCATTTCGGTCCCAAATATATGACATTTTCAAGTTAATAGACACACTATACATATACTTACTTATAAATGCGATAAAAATATAAGCTTAAGAAATGTAAAACAGTTACGTATTGTAACGCAGATTTCATTGGAATGTAAAAAAAATTATAGATGGACAGATAAAATCATAACAATGACGTGTAAGTACGTATTAAAAGAATGAATAAAAATCAATTACAACTCTAATGCCTCTTCGCGCTTCAATGCAAAATATATATGAACGCAAATGGAACATTTCAGTCGAGTAAGGATAGAACCAATGAATTGTAGCCACTGAGGGGAGCACACCAGCAGCACCAGCTTCATTCGGTGAGGGTCCTAAGCTCGTGTAAATATAGAGGGTTAGGTGTTAGGAAGGACATCCAGCCTTTAAAATACTCTGCTTCAAACCAATGATTGAGACATCATCAGCAAAGAGCTAGCTAGGGTTACCGTGTCAGGAAAGTGTTACGGCTAAAGAGAGTAGGCAACAAACAAAAGTTTGTGGCATGGTACAATTAAGGAAAGCAACGCCGACCCCAAATAGTATTGGGAAAGGGTGAAGCTAAAAACCAATTACAGGATGACACGAAAAAAATTAGAACACAATCGATGTTGATAAAAAAAGGAGTTTCAACGTGAAAAGCCGTACCCTATGTGCTAAGCCATTTCCCCAGCAAGAAACTAAATTTTTTTAGATTTTCTTAATAGTTGAAAATTATTATCTGTACCATTCTTAAGCTTCGTTTACACTGCCCGAGCATTCGTCGCGAGCAGGAGTGGCGAACGATAATTCGTTCGAGGCTCAGGCTGTGTAAACAGTTGTCGCGAGCCGATCAGAAAGAAATGGTCGGTACATTAGACACACGTGAGATACACTCCACCATGAATAAACTGTCCAAATATCTTAACAACAACCGTATTAGGAGAAAATTTGAGAAGAGAGTTTAAAATATTGTAGACAAGTTGTCTCCACCTTGGGGCAAACAAATCTGTTAAATACCTATTATTATAACCAATGTAAATTTAATAAACATAAAAACGAGATAGTGAGAAGAATTGCCCCTGAGAAAACTTTCGCTTGGACGAAGCAAAAAAAAATTAATTGATAGGCTGATAATAAGATAAAAGCGTTAAGAGTCGTTTGACCTTATTGGCGATCTTTGCAAGCAAGGCCGTACCCAGGGGGGGGGGAGACCCCCCCCTGAAAAACATCATCTTCCATCATCATCATTTTCAGGTGTTAATTCTGGCTTGGCTGTCAATGCTTCGGACCCCCCCCCCCCCTGAAATAAAATCTTATGTACGGTCCTGTTTGCAAGATTATATAAAATGGAGGAACTGTTTTAGAAAACATTTCTCTTATTTGAAAAAAACCTGTCAAATTCTAAGAGACACTCTAATGAACTGTAATGATGAAATTGAATGCATAGGTTAAATGAATAGACAGGTGGATAGGAGTCGAAGAAAGTATAAATTCCAATCGAAATCTTTTGGCTCAACTGATGGGGAAGACATAATTCTGTGTAGGTGACGGCGCGGCGTGACTGTGTAACAGTGCCTGTACATGCCAGTTGCGGCCTCATTGCCTGTTTTTTTTTTTTTTTNTTTTTTTTTTTTTTTTTTTGGCAACGTCTCTTGTACATCTATTGGTCATCCGAGACGGGGGTTTTATCCTCCATTCGCTGGAAACTTGCAAACCAGCTACCCTCATTGACCTTACCCAGCCTGGGTTGGACGGGAAAAATAGCCATCATCACGAGGGCGCGAACCTACGGGGACACCCACATGAAACAAAGTGGCTGGACGTTGCTTGGGGACACCCACATGAAACAAAGTGGCTGGACATTGAACGGGAACTGACTGGTGTTCTTTTTAACAATGAGGGATATGCTTTATTTTCTAGCTCAAATTTAACTGCCTAGAGATTTTGTTTGGCGAAAAACTTATCATAATAATAATCCAGCGAGGAAATGTTGTGGCTCTGTTGACGACAAAGCGCAAAGAAAAAGCAATTTAAAACGCTAATCTGTTCCTGAATACTATCTCATTCAAATTTTCTACACATCATGTTCAATAAAATTATCTTTGTAAAAAAATTGTGCACAACTAAATGATAATAATTCAACTGGCCTCGCGCCCCTCTTTGGCTTGCGTTCTCGCCCCCGTGGGGGGGACGCGACCCCTCAGTTTGGGAACCTCTGGACTACTCGATGTATCGTAACGAAAATATCGATGTTCGGAAAATTCGATGTATTTTTCTTGTTCAATGCCAAGTCGCCTTGCGTCTTGTCTTAAAAATACTGGGCTATTACAAAACTCGTAATACTATTGAATCCTATACATTTAACCTTCTTAACCGGCTCATTATCTGCCTACAATGACGCCATCTATTATATTTATATCGCATAAGTTTGGCCTTAAAAGAAGATTTTTGAGGAAACCAATAATGATAGGGGTTCGTGTTAAGACAGAGAAGGACGCTTTGCAGTATCAGTTCCCAGAATTATAACTTACAGATACAGGGTTCCGTTCCCACACCACCAGGACATGTCATGAAATTTGGAAATAATGGGTCCTAAAATCCTTGAATACTCATCGAAAGTGGGAACCTCCAAAATATTGCGCAAATTTCTGAAATTGTCTTGGAATTAAGAAAAGAGTACTCATCAAAAATGGGAACTTCTCAATAAATGCTCTTTCAATCATTTCAATACAGAAATAATGTCCAATTGTCGTAGAATTAAAAAAGAAGGCCCCTAACTTCCTGGAATACTCATCAAAAATGGGAAATTCTCAATAAATACTCTTTCAATCATTTTAATGCGGAAATGTCCAATTGTCGTAGAATTAAAAAAGAAGGCCCCCTAACTTCCTGGAATACTCATCAAAAATGGGAAATTCTCAATAAATACTCTTTCAATGTGGAAATAATGCCCAATTTTCCAAAAAATAATGCCCTCTAACAAACTGAAATTGTCATGGAAATAATGAACCCTACCTACAGTTCTGCAATAGTCATCCAAAAGAAGAACCTTTAAAAGAAATGCAATCATTCCTTGAGACTTGTGCAACTTTGCTTTATTAGCTTTTCCTTCAATCTAATCAACACAAAATTTAGTATGGACCGAGAAGACATATTTGCAAGTTACACAAACCGTACTGTGAAGTGATGATCTCAATCTTTTTATATCTTGCTACAGCTTATAATTTCCAAATTATATCTTGGAAAATTATCTCCTTGAGACCTGGAGAACATGGAAATGTCTTGTCATTTGGAAAATGAATATCATGTGAGAACCCTGTACGTGTACATACACCTCACAGTTGACCTTAAAACCAATCAAGAAAGAATCGAAAATCAAAAATCAAATTAATTTAATGATAGAGTATATATCAGTCAGTAGCTGTCTCTCTTTTTTGGTATATTCATATTAAACTTGAGTACGTATTCGAGATAGAATCTAATCCGAATAAATAACCTTTATTGCTCTTACCTAAATACTATGTACGATATTTATGAATTTTAAATAGTCCTGGGGCCAGAGAGATTTTAATTATACTTCTACATGCGCCGCGCTGCGCCGTATCGAATCCTGTTTATTGGTTTATCTTTGTTTATTATCCTATCAGTAATACATCAGTAACTTGTTTTATTATCGCTGCTTCTAGTCCGGTATCGGTATTGAGAGGAAATCTAATTAATCCATCGTGTTGCGTGCCTGACATTGAGAACTAGCTGTGAATATTTTACTTTCTACGCTTGACTTACCAAACATTGTACATAGATGGTTTTACTGCTGTATAATATACACAATATGGTTGGTTCTTTATGGGGCTATAGGACGTGATCATTCATACCTAAACTATAAAAAATAGCTTAACGCAGTTCGTTCATTCCTATGCTGATGATGATCCCAACTTCGCGCGATTTTTTTTTGCCGTGGATGTAGAGTTTTGTTTTGCGCGAAATAAATAAATCTGTTTTTCTTTTCTCTCTTCGCAAATATCGTAAAGTGGGACATGAACCAAGAAAGAGTGTGTGTATAATTTTTTCCTGAAGTTTTTTAGTATTGTTTATGGGGGTCCGTTTACGGTCAGTTGATATGACTTACAACTTGGGCTGCGTAATTAGTCCCTAAAATTTATCGCTTTTGGAGATAACTTCCGCTTGAAGATGTTTAATTCCTTTCTTATTTCGTATTTACATTTTAAGAGGAATCTGTATTCCAAATACCATTTCTTGATTATCAGCCTGTCGGTTTACGAACACTGGGCTTGGCGTCTTCATGATTTTTTTGGAACTTTTGCATATGAAAATTTAGCTTCAACACGGTGAAGTACATTTGAGCATATTAGCTTTCAGCAATAACACATCTAGCAATGTCCTCCCTTCTTTTCTTTCTTTTGCTCGCAGTGAGTTCCCACTCGGTCCGTGTGGTGCTTTTCTACCTTCTAGATTTTCTTTGATATTTTCTTCAAACTTGTGCAATTCTCTTCATAGTGAGAGACTGAAGAAATACGTCTGTCTGTATTTTACATCCAGAAACATAACATAACCCCCGCTTCCCACTCTATTAACTTTTGGAATCTGTTCATTGGGTGTTCTGTCCATAAAATCATCAAAGTATATCTATTATTTCCTCAAAGCTTTACCGGCGCCAGCAGACATGTCGTAGATTTATTTTTCAACTCTTTTGCGGCTTATATTCGTTTCAACCTTTCATTATGACAAGTAACCACCTTAAAGTTTTTATTGTTTATGTGTTTCTTAATATTTATTATCTCTTCATTCCTTCCTTTATTTTTATATGCGAGTTGCTAGGACATACCTCCTAGGCAATGTGTTCGTCATTATTTATTACATCTTGTTTTCTGTTGCCATGTGTGTTCGTTTGTTTGGTTCAAATTTATTTAAGTTGAAACTATTTGTCAATGTTTTGGTTTTTGTTGTTCAATGCTATGTTGCGTTCGTATTTGGTCATGATTTAAACGTACTTTCTTAATATTATATTTCTTTATAGGTTGACTCTTTTCATTATTAAATAGAGATTTCTCCTATAATGTATGGAGTATGGATATAATTTTTCAAATCGTGTCTTTTGAATAGATGCAGTTCTTGCGTATTAAACATTAAACTACTTTTAAGGCAATCTCTCCAAAGATGAATGCTGGGTTTCTTAAGCAAAATGTTAAAAAGAATTTTAGGGCGGTTGTCTTTTGGAAGCGATTACACGCCACTATAAGTGCCGGGTTCAAATAAATGTAGGTAAATGGAACCTCGATCACTGTAAGCGTATACCAACCATATAACGCTCACAGTGGACGAGGTTCTATTAACTTACTACATTAATTTGGATCAGTTTCTCGCAATAGTGAGAGGTCGCTTCCAAATGGTTAGTAGATTCAAATAAAAATGTGACTTTGTGTTAAATATCTCCCAACACACCTTAAGTTAAGTTTCTCCCAACTCGCACTTAAAGGGTTCTATACAGTCAACAAATGATACCTTTTGCTGCTATTTCTCACTTGTCATCAGGAGGTTTAGTTACTCCCATCACACATAGTCCTTGAAAAAAAAATTAATCCTTTATAATTTTTTCGACCTGACGAGTTTTTCCAATTGGCTTTCCATCAGTATCAACTCGTTCTTCAATGATCTGTATATAATAATGATTAAAGATCTCCAATATATGAGGCGGGCATGTCCAGATGACCACTTTGTAGCATTGGTCAATCATTGCTTCTACATTCACAACTGCATAGTTGATTTCTACATTGACCCTTCACCTAATTGATATTAGGTGAGGAATTTCAAATTCTGGATCAATTTCTGCTAAACTTTGCACGGTTAACCTTAGAATGACATCGCCATACTGGATTCAATATAATCGTATTCAAGAAAATGATCTTCATGAGAAAATAACATTTCAGCTTCCTTAAATTTGTTTCCGCTCGTTGACAGCAAAACGTTTATTTTTCTTCACCTAAAAGTGTACGCCACCTTGTTATGGTGGGCTTACCATAATATGGTTATATTTGCTTTATGTTGCCATTTATTTTCGTCCGAATTTCCCTCCTCGATCCAACAAAAGAGTAAATGTACTCCCTTGAATTTTATGCCCGCCACCGGGCACTGAAGAAATTTCCCTCCATATCTCATCATCACTGAACAATATATTCATCCATAAGCTGTACGATTACGTTGCCCAATATAAAAATATATTCAATATTTATATTAACGCATAGTAGATATAGTTCATTGTAACAACCTACCTTTGTGGGTATCACAACATTACAAAGGCAACTACACTAAACTATCACTGCACTACATATTTCTAAGTTAATGTAATGCCACCTGTGGTCGCTCCTGACATTGAAGTAGCTACTCAATTGTCCTCACGAGGCTGAGTGCACCCCGAAAAACTAAGCACAGTTCCGGTTCCGCCAGGATTCGAACCCGCATCTCCCGTGTGCAAAGCTAGTGTGATACCAACGAAGCCAGGGAGGCTTACGTTGCCCAAGATATCTCACATAACATCAGGATTGTCAGCCGGTGCTGAGTACACTCCCTGGTGCAAGCCAATTGTGGAGACGTCAGTGTTCTGTAAACACAGACAAGTGAGGGTAATGTAATCACTTTACCTTCACTTGTGTGGGTTGACCATTTTCATAGATTATTGTGTAAATATTCACCATAAGTTGATTGCATTCTCTTCAATTGTATAACGGATATGCCTAAGGTAGACCTAGTTAGTGTAGAGATAACTATATTTGTACATATACCATGGAATGACCTGATAACCAAATGATAATTAGCAAACAACGAGAACGCAACAAACCTAACCTACACACTCATAGAAACCCATTCATAAAGTTTACATCCATGCGTGCGCGTACACACCGAACAGAGAATTGTGTAACACTCACTCTATCTATAATAACCATATGGCGATACTTGGCAACACCCACCTAACGTTCTCTGTGCACCAACACGCTTGGGTGGGAGGTATTAGATCATTCGAAGTACATTTTAGAATCTTCATAAAACCTCCTCATTGATGAGAACAATCAATGTGGACAATTGTTATATTGTCTACAACACCTGCATCCTGGAAGACCCTTTTCATGAGCATAGAACCGGTTAGAAATAAATCGGTGAAGCGCAAGTCGGACACGCATATGAAAGATTTCGTGCGCTTGACGCGACGTCATAATTTTATAAGGTTTTCACGTAACAGGTGCCGAACTCATGAAATTTTTTTACCTCGGTCGTTCTTTGGAAGCGATCACAACATCACGCTACTAGAAGCGATTTGAAAACACTACAAAATTGAAATCCTCCTGGAGTTAGATTTGTCGCTTACATTAGGGCCATAGTATAAAACTCCACTTAAATGTGAGTTGTCACTCCGACTGTTAATTAGCGAAGTGGCCACTCGTACTTGTAAAATTTTTGTTTTTATATTATAATAAAATTACATGTAATTTTTTAATCAGAACATTTTTTAAAATACAAATCAGACACCCAAGTGGTAGTGACCACTCCAACTCGCACTCAAGTGGGGTTTTATAATATGGCCTTTAGTCTCCGCCCTAGAATCAAGATGCAATTGATCAACCGAGATAAATAGGACGAGTAACCACGAATTCCATTACTACTATTTCTCTCTTCCCAAATATTTAAATCTCAATAATTGGCACCACAAAATCATTGTGCATCTGACAGAGTTCCTTGTAGGCGAGCACCAAGGTTGTTCAACGCTAATGCTGAAACCCCGAGTTAGATATGAAAATTTTGATATTAGATTTTTGATTTGTGGTTCTAATGAATATTGAATGAACTGAGCAACCAATTTGGTTCGCTAGCTGAATGAATGCCCTTCATCTCCTACTATCATCTTCTCACTTCAATGCAGTCTGTATTGGTTGAATGAATCATTTGAACTGAGTGCCGTGATATCATAAATATTATAATCATCATAGTGATTGTTGTTCTTTACCTGATAAAAACCATATCTTGTCAGTGATAGGTGTCATCTCTTGCTTTATTTTAGAGATTAGTAATCACAATGTCAGTAGTTTAATGACTTTGTTCGTATCTGTTTTTTAAAATTGTCACTCTTCAATTTATGTATTAAGATAGCTCGTATCTTAATGAGAATAATTTCCATCACTGCAATGCCAATTGGAGGATCATTTTGAGATTGGTGCAAAATGTTACAAAATCATTTTTCAATTTTATTTTACCATATTGCGGTGCGCGCCAAATTGTCGGGACACCTCAGAATTCCACCATTACTCAAGCTCTCATACCCACTGATACTGCAGTTAAATAGCAATATACTATTTTTACCAAATTCACCAATATGCCATTGATTTTTAGATTTATTATTCACATCACAGGTACATCTGAGCAAGGCATGGAGTGGTGATTTCTGATATTTCCCCATAACACCCTACAAAATAAATATGTGGGTAAAAATCAGTGGCTCTTAGAAAAAAAATAGAAGAAAAAAAATGATCACCGAGGGTCAAGTAATCATGATAAATATCAGGTGTGGGTCAAGTAATCATGATAAATCCTAGGTGCACTCTAATTTTGTCCAGGAGTGTACCTTGTCTCGTGTTAGCTCAGTATTATTGATTTTGTTGGGGATAACGAGAGGCCACGTTTTCAGTAACAAAACCGATTTTGAAATACTATCATAAAGAGATCCTATTTACAGATTAATACAAGCCAGACATTAGTGACGACAGGAAATATCCCCAAGATATTCAAACCATGCGTCATCTAATAATAATTGTAATGGATCATTTGTCTACAGCGGGGGATGTTCGACATGGTATTCTGTCACAAGCACCAAACAAAACCACATTGGAAAGAGGTCAACTATTATTATTATTTTTACCTGAAAACTTGTTTCTTGTGGGACTACTAAAATAAGACGAGAGTTGTTCTTCAAATCGTTGTCCCCCTACAAACCATTTATGAGATTTCGGGTACAAAAGAACCATCTTCCTAGCATATATAGATTAACCCCATTGAACCAAAAAGTACAATTTCGATTAGAAATGTGTCAACATTAGATCTGACTGGACTGATATTTCAGGATTTTACAATGTTGCGTCGCTTCAGGCGTGTTTATATTGGAATCAAACCATTTCCAATGGCCTGTTTGTTTCGAGTATGGCAGTTATCAGTTATGGCATGACCCTAATCTTCCGCGACGATTGATCTTCTCCGAGTGAATCGGAAACAAATGAGATTTGTCATTGTACTAATACCAGGACTCCGCAATCTCATAAATATCTAATACTCAACATGGAAATCTCCAAGCAAAACCCATGGCATACAAAATGTCTGGAAGACGAGGAAACAGCCTCTTATGTGTATTCTTGAATTGCAGTGATCTCAAAAGTGGAGCATGACTTGGGTCACAAAAAAAAAAAAACTCGTCCAAAATCATCTAACAAAAATACAGCTTAATGAATCTAAAATCTATGCAAGCTATAAGACTTAATATCACGAATAATATATTAAAATTTAGAACATAAAGTTCTACCAAGTGTCCTAAAAGTTTTCTTTCTTCGACTTAATATCAGAGAACACAATCTCGTCTTCATTGTACAAAAAGCCAATGTGGCTGAAGTGTAAGGATACCAAACCTGTGAGTGGAAATGTGTTTATTATTAACATTAAATACCGTCAACAAAAAATAGTCAATTATGTTATAAAGCACACCAACATGAACATGGTGAATTGCCCACTGGTTCATTCTTATCGCACTTGACCTAAAGTTACAATGATGGTTTTAAATTCATTCTTCGTGTGTGGCATAGATCTTTTTTACATTTCTTTACGTTGTATCTAATTTGATCTTTTTGTTGAAAAAAGAAGTCAACATCGAAATGTAAATGAAGCAATAGATAGAGGCGTCCCACGCGACAAGGAAAATAGTACACAAAACTGATCTGCTGAACAACATAATCGATAGAAGTAAGGAAGACGAGTTAAATGTGAGTGTGAGGTGGCAGGAAAAAGTGAATTCAGTTTTGGGCTGCCATATTATAGATTCATAAAGACAGTTTATTCGAATCCGAAGATATCGTGTACCCCTATTAAAATACAGGGGCTCTGGCTTATAATCATCACACTCCCCATGGACACTGCACTGTATGTTGTTTCCATCGCTTTTAACTTTATTAGTCACATCATATTAGTCTGATTTCATTTTTCCATCTGGTTTATTTATGTATTGCAGTACTAAGTATTTTTTTTACTGGTCTGTTTCTCATTTACTGTTCATCTGTCAGCAATCCATCCACATTCATTGACGTATGAGTAGTTCAGTACGTCCTCCCAATCAATCACTAAACTATACTAATATGTAATTAATATATTACCATTTACAATCCTTCCTACCACTCAATAATATTTTGGACAAAACTCTCAGCTGGCCATCTCCAAACCTTCTGAGCCATCTCCAACTCCAAAGCTCCTCACATAAAAGGAAAGAATACTCCCAAATCTACTGAATTTCCTTTACATCAACAGATTAAGGCCTCTTATACACTGGGAGCGGAAACCTGCGAACTGCGAAGCAACGAATTCATGCGAACGCAGTTCGTACAAAATCGTGTGAATGCCCATTCCCATTGCCTAAGAATTGTTCGTTCGGATTCGTAGCCGATGAAGAATTTTCACAATCCATTTTCACTCTTTTCTTTTCACACTCGTGCCCAATTAAATCTCAGCAAAATGGGATTACCTCGCACTTCACACCCGTTTAGACAAAAACTGACGAACGATACGGGCCCAGCGGACTTGGTCCCCCATCGAGCAACGTGGTTGGATCGTTCGTGCGAATTCAGATGAATTTGATTTCACAATTACTCACAGCTTTCTGCTCACAGTGAACGGGAAATCTAGTGGTAGTAATAATATGTCTTCTTCGTACAAAGTTAGTATGAATGAACTTTGGAAGCCATTGTAATTCTGTCATTCATCATGCATTCATTACCTGATCTGCAATTAGGAAGAGAACAAGTTAGGTATGGGTGATTATTTACCATTCACGTCTGACTCGACTGGAATTGGCACGAGGAATACAATACTGTTCGTGCTGTATCTGTTAAGACAATGAATGCACAAATAGATTCTACTACTAACTGAACTGGAAGAGAAAACTTTTAGCTTTGAAATGATTATCTAGATGTTAAGGCCGAGGTTAAAAGAGTCAATCGTGACGTTACTTCCGCGCTTACACACGTCTTCTACACAATGATACATGCCACAGCTGTTTTATTCATGTATCTATGTGTCATAGCATAGTGTGAAATATTGTGTGGATAAATGTGTTTTTACAAAATTGGCAAACGAAAATGAAGTAAACATTGTTTTCTTGTAAAGGTTAATCTGAATCTGATCTTGAAGAATGAAAACATATTCCATTTCTTCCGAGTTTTGTACTCTAAGGGTCATTGCACAGTGAACGGGCAAAATAATACAGAAATCATCTCATCTCGGCATTGTCTTTTGTTACTGTTTGAACTGTAGGACTCGAGCAGTTAAAATCCACCATCAGCCCATTCTATGAACATAATGACTAGATAAAGGAAGTTTCATCAAACTCGGGCAAGACTGTCTCGACAGACATCATGAGGCTGTGTTGTCAGACATATCTAGAAGCCAAACGATGTTTGATATCTCATCTTTAATAATTCAGGATCGACTGAACCCAGAAATTTGATTTGATATTTTGGGGTAGCCCCGTAACAAACATTTTTGTTTATATTTCAACTGGTACAGCATTAGTAAATGATAAGAGCACAGAGCATCATTGAATGTAAGGCTTGTGCACCACTAATGAATGACTGCACAACTTAACATAATAATGTCGCCATACGAAGCCTTACAAGTATTATCATTGGGGTATTAGATAACGGCGTTGACAAATCTTTTTGGAAGCGCGTTGAACTTCATCAGCAGCTATGTTGAACATGAGTATTATAATCATCAGCTG
This sequence comes from Pachypsylla venusta, assembly GCA_012654025.1. NCBI lineage: Eukaryota > Metazoa > Arthropoda > Insecta > Hemiptera > Aphalaridae > Pachypsylla > Pachypsylla venusta. Next base: position 30,058,856 of record CM022875.1, read on the forward strand.
TATTGGATTACAGCGTTGATATATCCTATTACAAGATCGCTGATATGGTTAGTTATTCGTTCAAACAGTCCCATTGTTGGCTGCGAATGTTTTCATCTATTCTCTCCTATTCATAATCTGTATTGTATTGTTACTGCTCATGGCCTAATTTTCCTTTCAATTGTTCTACACTCAAAAATTACATTGTAGAGGTGTTAGTTGTTCGCCCATTCATTTCATGCTGTGATATATTTCATTTCCTTTACAAATTGTATCATGAGCAAATCAAAATGTTCTTTCTTTATCTGCAATTGGGCTACCTTCAATACTTCGGAAGCAAAACACCAAACAATTTCTGCAAAGGCCATGACCGCATTTTAAATGCATATCAGGTTGTTCTTCAATTTGCGAAGCAAGCACATTTTGTTATATCTTTGTTAACAATGGGGTCTTCATACAAAATATAAAAATAATGAAGAATGGTCCTTCAAAAATACTTACGATAATTGCTTTTGTTTTCGCGATTATGGGAATGACAATTTTATATTTTTCCTTGAATTGTATCAACGCCCTTAAGAGATTTGCAGATGACACCATTTCCTATGTCATTAACAACCATGTTTAACATTTCGTTATGATCGTAATTCCAATGTAACGAGCATGTTCTGTTTCTGGTTTTGTATTTTAATAAGGACAGTGACGTCATTGTGGCCTTCGATTATCTCAAGTAAAGCTGTTGTCAAGTCGGAACTTATCAAAAATCTTGTTGTGAGGTCTTTTCCTAAAATCTATGTTAATTCTAGGTTTGAATGGTTTTACAGGTTTGGTTATTGCCAAAAAATAATTATACAGGAGTATGTACATAGTTTATCAGCGTCGGTCGCTTTGTATCAGAGGTCTGGTTTTCTTCTTGGGGTTCAATTTGATTGGTCAAGTCGTGCATTTAAGATTTATCATATTGGTGATTTCGCAGTACCCTAACTCGGGAAATCTATGTATGTTAAACTTATTTTTTTTCCGAATCTATTTAAATTTTTGGAAAAAAATACTTGTTTCTTGAATTTTTCTTTTTAGAGGCAATTCATAACCTGAGTTGTAGTATATTTAAACACACAAAATTTTACTAAAATTACAAAAGAACAAAATATAAATAATACATTTCAAAATAATAAACCGAAAACGTAATTCTGAGCATCTACTTTCTCATCCTATAGAAGATAAAGAATTGTCATTTGACATTTTTTGTCCCAATCCTCTGACGGGAACCCAAAATAAAGATAAAATAATTCATGTTATTTTCACTGTTTTTGGAGCCATGAAGTCCAAAAAACCGATATGTCCGACGTACAGTGTATACGTACGGAATTGTGTGCAGAGCTCTGGGAGCCAAACCACTTGCAAAAAGCCCAACCCATATTTTTGTCGATATCGTCCCTAGGGCTCCGAACAGCTTTTTTCGGTCCGAATCTCTAAATTCCAAACCACATATCCAATTTTAATTAAATTTAAAATTGGTAATTATGAAATCATTTTCTAAAATAAATGGGCTCACGCGGGCGTATCTCTGTCAGATTCCTCCCAGGGGCACCACAAGCTCCTTCTACTGGAACGGTTTTCTTTTAAAAGAAAACCGTTCAGTATTTTCACATGATTTTTTTTTTCTGATCATCATTCTCCCAGNAAGATCTAGAGATTTTTTTTTTTTTTTTAAAAAAAATAATGACCAGATTTGACTGGGATTCATTAATATTGAAAATTAATTAGTCACTGTTTTCAACTTTTTACTCAGAGTCTGGACCAAATCTCTGAAAATTAATTAATCACTGTATTGAAAATTAATTAATCACTGTTTTCAACTTTTTACTCAGAGTCTGGACCAAATCTCTGAAATCAAAACCACACAACCAATTTTGATGAAATTTAGAATGGGTAACTATGGCCACCACCATTTTTGATTCCCTAATCTTGGTCTACCTTTCATTTTGTATTCAATTGACAATTCGTTATTTTTTTTTTATTTTTTTTTTTTTAATGGTGCTTTTATGAAACATTAAACCGTGGATTGGCTAACCTATTTGGTTAAAAAAAATGTGTTCATTGTACACATGAAATATATTTTGGAACAAATTACCAATTCTAAAACATTTCCAGATGTTATTTTCATGGGGAATTTCGAAGTATTGGTTAATAGTAAGTAGTACATGCTAAGATTTGTCTTAGAAAGAATAATATTAATTCTGTTTGAAGAGTAAGTGTTTGAAGAACACCTACGCTACTTCTCGTATCACAATCTTGAAGATGTTCATTATAGTCTATTAATTTGAAAATTATTAAGAAGGGGCGACCTTGTTCCAAGATAAGAGTGGACTCGAGCGTTTTTGTGTATTCTAACGGCGGGTGGTAGGCGAAGAACTAGTGCGTGTGTTAATGACCCCTTTCTTGAATGATATTGTAGTTAAAGACTGACACGATGATTCACTCGTAGTCCATTGGTTTTCTGGTTGAAGTTCTGGTTGGTTCATCACTTTTTTTTCATCTTCTCTTGAGGCTCCCAAGGGGGTTTTTCAAGAATTTGTATTGCTGGGAGTAAGCATAAAGTTTATTTTCTATCTCTTATTTTGTTATTTATATTTAAGGAGCTATTTATTTTTATTGCGGTGTTCATTCATTGTTGTTGAAGTTTCATGTTGGTTGCACTAATGACCAATGAAACAATTACTATTGTATGTAGGTGCTCATTGCTCAATGTCATTACTCTGGATTTTTTTTATTCTTCTTTTAAAAGTCAATAACATTGTTAGAATTTTGAGATGAAACATTTAGTCGAGGAATCTTTAGTTGTACACAGCGAACTTAAGGCTGCATTTCCTCAGATGGGTAGTTTTACGTACCAGAGGTCAACACAAAAGTGTTTGGACAAACACCATCAATGCAGAAAGTAGAAGACCCACATAAACTCACAGTGATCATCCTCATGTTTTCCGATGTAGGTATATGATTTGCACAGTGATAAAGAAAATTTTATCAATATCTTTGAATTTAGCCTTCTTTGGCTCATGATTGACCTTACTAGAACAACAACAACAACAACAACTTAAATTACATTTTTTTTTAAATTGGGGATATCTTTATAAAAACACCCAACTCATGGGATCCTCAGTAAGGAGTGAGGTGATAGTGCTGTATAAGTTGTACTGCTCTATTACAGAGAAAATCCACCTTAAATATACGATCCACTAAATATCCATCCATCAATCCTCCCGGGAATCAATTGCTTGCTTCATTTCGTCTATTTTTTTTTTTTTTAAAAAAAAATATATATATTTTTGCCAAGAATATTATGGCTTGGAAAATGGATATATTTGATTTATTTTATAAATCATGTCAACTATTTTTTGACGTAGTTCGCCATCTCTCTATATATTCATATAATTGTTGCATGGCTTTTTCAAATACAGTACATCATGTCAACTATTTTTTGACGTAGTTCGCCATCTCTATGTATTCATATAATTGTTGTATGGCTTTTTCAAATACAGTACATCATGTCAACTATTTTTTGACGTAGTTCGCCATCTCTCTATGTATTCATATAATTGTTGTATGGCTTTTTCAAATACAATACATCATGTCAACTATTTTTTGACGTAGTTCGCCATCTCTCTATCTATCTGAGCGCACGGCAGTACGCCAGGCCAAGTTCCAGAAAGCACCAGTGTATCTTTACACGAAGCAATTCACCAGGTTTTTCACACCGTCAGATATCCGGTTCTACAAGGGATAGATCTTTGAAATTTTGAACATACATTCCGTAGTATAGTACAATACTACAGGATAAACTTCAAAAGTTAATTCTAACCCGGACGGGAGATACGTAATTTCAAAGTTTGCACTTTTGGATACTCACTGACTGACTGACTGACTGACTGACTGACTGACTGACTGACTGACTGACTGACTGACTGACTGACTGACTGACTGACTGACTGACTGACTGACTGACTGACTGACTGACTGACTGACTGACTGACTGACTGACTGACTGACTGACTGACTGACTGACTGACTGACTGACTGACTGACTGACTGACTGACTGACTGACTGACTGACTGACTGACTGACTGACTGACTGACTGACTGACTGACTGACTGACTGACTGACTGACTGACTGACTGACTGACTGACTGACTGACTGACTGACTGACTGACTGACATATTGACTGATTCACTCATCATCAAAAGTTTCAGGCACTTCCCGTATACCTAGAGCGCTGAAATTTTGCATGAAGTTAGCAATTGACATCCACGTAAAGGGAAAAATCCGAAAATTTGAACTTTTTAACTCTAAGTGCTCCAAAACGGTGTCGCTTTAGGGAAGACAATACAACGTATTGTAATGTAGTTTTAACTGATAAAACACTGAAATCTTGCACAAAGTTAGATATTTACATGCAATTAAGCAGGAAATAATTTATATTTGAACATTTACACTCCCGGTGCTCCAAAACGGTTCCGCTTTAGGGAAGGAGATGGTCGAAAACAGTTTAAACTGGTAGAACGCTGAAATCTTGCATAAAGTTAGATATTTACATACGATTAATCCGGAAATAATTTATATTTGAACTCTTTCATTCCCGGTGCTCCAAAACGGTTCCGCTTTAGGGACGGAGATACTCGAAAACAGTTTAAACTGGTAGGACGCTGAAATCTTGCATAAAGTTAGATATTTACATACAATTAATCAAGAAATAATTTATATTTGAACTCTTTTACTCCCGGTGCTCCAAAACGGTTCCGCTTTAGGGACGGAGATGCTCGAAAACAGTTTAAATTGGTAGGACGCTGAAATCTTGCATAAAGTTAGATATTTACATACAATTAATCAGGAAATAATTTATATTTGAATAATTTAGATCTCATTGGACATTTGGGTCCGGTTTACACAGAAATTTCCTGGTTTTCGATATGTTGTGTAATTGAAAAGAAGAAGAAATGAAGAAAAAACGGCTAAATATAATCAGTTTCATATAGTAATCTTACAAAAAGTATTGATATCTCACAAAAAATTATCATTGAAAAAAGGCCAAGTTCCACTTATTCAACCAAAAAATTCTGCCCATGAAAGTAGTGATATCTATTATTGGGGCCAAGTTTATTGTTGCTGCTGTATATCCCGCACTTAAATTTTCTGTCTCAATTCTCTTAAAGTAATACCGACTTTACACTTGGCCAGTTTGTAAAAAGGTAGTACGAGTATTTTACGAATCCCCTTAGAAAAAACTGACCAAGTGTAAAGTCGGTATTACTTTAAGAGAATTGAGACAGAAAATTTAAGTGCGGGATATACAGCAGCAACAATAAACTTGGCCCCAATAATAGATGTCACTAGTTTCATGGGCAGAATTTTTTGGTTGAGTAAGTGAACTTGGCCTTTTTTCAATGATAATTTTTTGTGAGATTCATATTATTGTTGTATGGCTTTTTTACAAATACAATACATCATGTCAACTATTTTTTGACGTAGTTCGCCATTTCTCTATGTATTCATATTATTGTTGTATGGCTTTTTACAAATACAATACATCATTTCAACTATTTTTTGACGTAGTTCGCCATCTCTCTATGTATTCATATAATTGTTGTATGGCTTTTTCAAATACAGTACATCATGTCAACTATTTTTTGACGTAGTTCGCCATCTCTCTATGTATTCATATTATTGTTGTATGGCTTTTTACAAATACAATACATCATATCAACTATTTTTTGACGTAGTTCGCCATCCCTCTCCATGTATTCCATATTATTGTTGTATGACTTTTTACAAATACAATACATCAGAGGGGGTATTTTCTTTTTTTTTATTACAAAAAAGTAGATGTAAAATTGATTATTAGGTATTGCCGATCAATAGATTAGATCAGATCAGTGATCGATACAGTGAATAAGGAGGAGAAAATGAGACGAGAGTTGTTTGACACTGCCTTAATTGTGTAGTCGTCAAATGTGTTTTTTCGTGAGACGTTGGTTTGATCACCTTCTTAATGCGGGTCTCGAACTCTTTTCATCTCCCTAATTCATTATGATCTGATTCTTGACTTCAACCTCGATTAAACATAAATTTCCTACCATCTGTAATCTTTATAGAAAGGTTAGCAGATTGTTATCGCAATACGTGACTGCGTTTTTCTATATTTTGGGTGTTTTTTTTTTAGGGGTGAAAATTTTATGATCACCCTGTATTTGGAGGGCGGACATTATTATTTATTCTCACAAATGTTATTAATTTGTGTTTTTTTTCCTTGTTTCAGGTAATTTTCCAGATATTTAACAATTATTATTCCAGAATTTTTTAATCGTTCTGACATTAGTAAGTTCCATTGGAGTTTATATTATTTTTAAACTAGCAGGCCCGGTTTATTTTACTAGTAGCTTTATAGGCATGACCTTGATATGTGGGATAAAAAGTAGTTTATATCATCATCGTCTGACTTGTAATATTGATGTAATTTAAAAACCACAATCCGCTGCTCTCTTGTGCGTAGAATCAACGAAACTTAGGATCCAAACAATGTCGTACATATATAAAAAAAAATAGGTTCTGGGACCGGGGAGGAGCGCCTGGCAATCCTTTTTAACCAATTTTAAACCCTATGAGGGAGGTTAGGAATCGTTTTTTACGGTCATGCCTCTATTGCTTATGTACAACCGTCCAAAATGGACCCACGACGGCCAATAATAAAGCGATTTTTTTTTTAAAAAAAAAAAAAAAATTAAAGGGTTGCCAGACACTGCCTTGGTTTCAGACCCCTAAAATATACTAACCCCGGGTCAAAATGGCATTATTCATCATTAGTGCCCACAGTGTCATTTTGTTTGCCTATCTTCGAATCGTTTTTCCGGACATTGACGTCGTGATGGTAATCAAGTATCACTGAAGAACTACACGGTTGTCTTCATTCCTAATATCTTTTTTTAAATGTTGTAGATCTTGATTGATTTGTCTGCCTCTTTGTTTGTATTCCTCATAATCTCGTTTCTTCTTCGCTCCATTTCTGTCACTGAAATTTATTCATAATTTTATTGGTTTTAAATTAACCATATGTTACAATTATATATAAAAAAGTGATTTATTACTTGATTAACAAAGTTTTAACCGTTGCGAACTTTTAAGTGCGTTTCTATTACTCATTGCACTTTGTGTATCTAAATCCTATATTATTGGTTTTGGGTGTCTTGTCGGTCTGCAGCTTTGTCGTGGGTATGTAAATAGTGCAGGTATGATGAAGGTAATTTGTCTTGAATCATATAGTTATGCACGGTCTCTACTTCTCAGTGCTGTGCCCTGCAGAATGCTCTGTCTCCTGATGAGAAAAATGCTGAAAACAATGGCGGGCTGTATAGCACAAGTTGCAGAATAAATTAAAAATTGATGGTTCTGTGTTCCATAAATTTTCAGTGGTTGGGTGCAAGAGCCATAACAAAATATATGTAAATGTGGAATTTCTTTGTGATAAGGCCCAATGGTCTTCTCACAATTTTTGTGGGTATCACAGCATTACTAAGAGCTTCCTGTACTAATATAATCTCTTCAATCTTCTAATATTTTTACTCTGGTACTCACATTAAAGTAGCAACTCAATCGTCCTTGCGAGGCTGAATGCACCCCGAAATCATTAGTACAAAGTCGAAAATTTTCCGACCCCGCTGGGAATTGAACCCCCCAAGTGTAATACCCACTAGACCAGGAAGACTTCTGCCATAACAAAATATATTACAGAGCATAGTGTAGATTTAGAAAGACCAGAACCAACCACACATGAGTTCTTTACTCAGGAAACTGTCTGGGGACATTATTGTGACTTTAACTAGTTAATTACGATCACTATCTCTCCACGATATGTCCTAGAGTGGTGATATTTACATGATTTATTGCTTGTGAGATGTGACAGTCAGTGAGAAATTGTGTCACGCTTGTTACAATACTTGTAATATGCTGGATGTGGATGGCATTAACTTGTTTTATCAGCACTTGTAATTTCCTTCAATTGAATTGTAATCAAAATCATAACTTAAAATGAGATGATTTCATTTTTATGCCTCTTGTACAATTTTTTGCCTTTAATATGTAAATGTCTTTGGAGACTAAATTTTCTTTTTTGAAGGAGATAATTTTTAATTTTCGTCATACGACTTTTTCATTTGAGAGAAATGAAAGTAATTACTTTCATTTCTCTCAAATAAAAAGTCGCATGACCAAAATTAAAAATTATCTCCTTCAAAAAAGAAAATTTTTTGCCTTTGTTTGACTTTTTTTTGCACTTCCTGTAACCTCCCCAGATTGCATAAATTCTAAACCTAAGTCGAAGACAAACGTTATGAAGACTCTTTTAAAACGGAGAATCTTATCTTGTCATCCATTTTGAAATTGGTTGGACAACAAAAAATTTTAGCCCATTTTTCCACCCAGTACCCCTATATCTCCGGCCCTGGTCATTTCACAATTATGGGGCCCTTGTCAAAAGAAACGTTTAGGGAACAAATTTTTTGTTTCATCGAAATATCTGGAGTTTTTTTGTTATTTTAAAAAAAAAAAAAAATCGATTTTTATTTGCTAACTTCCAAAAATCGTAGGCTGAAGAGAAAGTAATTTTCGTGATTTTGTCTCAGAAGAAATGAGTTTATTTTTTTTGTACTACCTATTCACCATATTTTTTTGTCGGTGGCATTTTGTTACACCCTGTATATACCATATTTTGGCTCAAAAAATTTGTGAATCATCACAAATAGTGTGATACCATCTTTACCAGCAGTTCGGAATTTGCAGGAAATTCATGTCCTTATAAATTCGTAGTGACAACTTTTTACCTTAAAAGTATCTACTGTAAATCAGTGTTTTCATGATAACGCGGAGGTCGCAAAACAAACTTACGAGGGAGTGTATACAAAACACACACACCGCCAATTGGTGTAATTTTTGCGAATCCCACTCAGCAGCGACTAAGCTAACAGTCGCAAAACATGGACTTCTCACGTGAATACACTTTCACAAATGAATCTCTTAATTTGTCAGCAATAATGTTAAATACCATCTAGGCCTAGTGATCACTGAAACCTTAGAGGCTCTTGTAAGAAATGTAAAAAGGTATGTTTGTATTTAATCTGTTCTCCATCTCATATTTCATCTATTGGTTAGTATCATCATTAGCTGGTCCATTAGCATCACTAATACACTGGTCCGATCTATTTGTTTATGTTCCTAGACTGTGCCTCCCAGCATATCAATAACAAGTTGGCGTGTGTCCTCAATGGTTCCACTTATTCGAGTCCTATTTTTGGATAGGAGAGTATTCAGGTTCATTTTAAATGATAATATCAATGTTTCTTGAATATTTTTTGCATCTTTAGGGTATTTTGTTGTTAAAGTTGTTGTTGGGTTGATCTTTCACGTCCTCATTTTTTATAGAAACTTATTTATTTTTTATTGACCAAATGAAGTAAGGTTTAGTTTTAACTCCACTTTTCCTTTTGTACCATGATAAGCCTCCAATTCTTTGTCCGATTCTGATGAAACTTGGTATGTTGACATTTAAAGCAAAGATATTGACGGTAAATTATTTCCATTTTGACGATTTTTTTTGCTTAACGTCTCTAAAGCTAAGCTAATAAATACACCGTGTGCATTTATTAGCTTTGTAGAATTGGCTAATTAATACAGGGTGGACCTTTTTGTTTCTTTATATATATTTGAGTTTATATAAATAACACCTGGAGAATAAATAATGGTAAGATTAAGAACTGAACTGAAATTAAAAAAAAAAAAAAACTGAACACAGAACCAGAATAATAGAACTTCTTAAAGTATAAAAGAAAAAAGCGAATAATTTCCACAAATTAATATCAGAACCCGACTATTTTCTTTGGGGTTATTTGAAGGAGCGAGTATGTGTGAACAAGCCCGAGACAATCCTTGACCTCAAGGCCAGCATTGTTGCAGAAATTCGAACGCTACAGCCACAAGTATTGGAAGATGTTGTGGAAAATTTTAAAACGAGCTCATCATTGCGAAGCTGAAAACGGAGGTCATTTAAGTGACATTATTTTCCATAATAGTGTAAAAAAATCTATTTTGTATATTTTATAATCTCAAAAAAAAATTAAAAAAATATATAAACTTTTTTTTTTTAATTTGGCTTAACGTCTCTTTAACATCTATTGGTCATTCAAGACGGGGGTTTTACCCTCGATTCGCTGGAAACTTGCAAACCAGCTACCTACATTGACCTCAACCAGCCTGGGTTAGGCCGGAAAAAAGAGCCAACGATACGTGGTGTTCCCGAGCGGTCACCCATCCAAGTACTGACCACGCCCGACGTTGCTTGACTTCAGTGATCTGACGGGAACTGGTGTATTCAACGTGGTATGATCGTTGGCTAATATATAAACTAAAAAGTTATTAAATTTTTAAATCCCATCGTGACTTTTGGCCCACTCTGTATTACTAATATGTATATACTTGGGACCAATATTTTTTGGTGCCCATTGTAAGTGAATTAGGTTTACATTACACAGAATTATAGTATGGAACTCTAATTGACCTCATAACAAATTTCATCAAAATCGGTCAACGATAATGGGCGAAAAAGGTACGTATGACGGTATTTATTCGATTTTTTATTCTATATAGTACCTTGAAAAGTAAATATTAATTTTTGTGTGTGTGGGGGGGGGATTAAAAATCATATGATGGTTATGGATATCATTTCGAAATTCACGCAATTTAAATTGATATAAAAAAATCTTTCAATCGTTCACCAAAATATTCCATCAAATTTATACCATTGCCTGTTGTTTGGCGCTACAGCAAAATTTTCAACGCAAAAAGAACTGCATGTTTGTACAGCTGTTAGTCGGTGTCTGAAACCTATTGGTGAACAGAATGAAGGTTACCATTACCACCATGAGCAAACTCAAACACATATGGTACTAGAATGTGCAGTTTATGAATTACTATTAATATCTCGCCCGACTACCTACTCACAATCATGAGGTAAATTCCAAACATGACTCATTCTCTTGTTTGAAAATCTCCCGGTTGATGCGATGACGATATCATGACGATTGACCAAAGGAGAGAAAATTTCACTCGGGACAAAAATTGTGTCGATTGAAAGATTTGTTGTTGTTTAGAATGAGTCACTTGTGACAATTCCAAAATGCGTCTAGGACTAGATGCATTTTGGAAATAATGCAAGAGGGTGAGAGAACAACTGATTTTTCATGGTTATGGACTTCATTTTGAAAATCACCTGATTTAAACTGATACAGAATGAAGTGTGGTTTCATCTTCAGCATATTTTGAGTAACAATAAAAGTGTTATTAACTTATCGTGATATATATGAGATCTTTGCTGCCATGTTTGAAATTTTCCCTATAATTTCTCTCAAACAGAAATCATATTTTGGGCCATCTAATCACCATCGATTTGGCACATGAAGTGATATATATGAGATCTTTGCTGCCATGTTTGAAATTTTCCCTATAATTTCTCTCAAACAGAAATCATATTTTGGGCCATCTAATCACCATCGATTTGGCACATGAAACATAAATGTAAATAAGAACATAGATACAAGGAAATGGCTGACTTTATTAGTCAGACCCAACCTTGACAATAGTAGAGATATAGGATCGTTCTTTCCTTCGTCTCTTATTTCGTTGCTCTTATCAAGATTCCATGATTTTCTAGTTTCTAGCTGAATATTTTGTCCATAACCTGGCATCGAATCAAACTTGAGTGTTTTATCACTCTTCAAAGTATGACCTAATCAGCCTTGACAACATCACTCGCACATTTCTGATCATAAATCACAATTACCTATAGATTGGAATCATTAAAATCGAGTCAACTTCCCGAGGAAAATAAACTGCCAGTAGAGCTTCGTAAATATTTATAAAAAGAATACTTCCAAGGCACTCAAGTCCATGCCAGTCGTAAAAGGCGACATAGGGAGAGGTCGGCAACGATAATATCTTTTCCATTACCCATGCAGAAAGCAGGAAGAACCTACTGCATTATCCATAAAGATTCTTTAGTATCAGCAACTCATGGCGAGTTGTTGCAAACTAGCCCCACGGCTGTTAACCTATGGGTGCCGCTAAAAAAACGTTGTCGATTTCAAGGGTTTATTATTGAAAATGAGGAAAAAAAATATATCAAGAATAGAAGAAGTGCAATAATCTTCTGTGTTTTAGAAATCAAAGTACAAAATTGAAGTAAAAATGTTCACACAAAAACTTTACCAATAGACATCAAGGTAACAATGATTCGATCAGGGTAACAATGTCCATATACAACATTGCCGATCGAACGGGAGGTGTATATAAGAAAGATTCACAGAAGTTTTATTAGACTTGAATAAGAAAAGAAGATAGGAAAACAATGTACAGAAGAAGAGAAAAGAATAAATTTGTAGCAATCTCTGAGAACATTGAACAAGACACCAGCACATGGACAGTATAAAAAGTAACAAATCAAGTGGCGAAATAATGAACAACTCGGAACATCTCTTACGTCTTTGACAAGCCATGTTTCGCCTGATCATTCCTAACCCTCCTCAATATATAAATAGACCAGACTTTGCCAAAAATAAGATTCTGTTTTTATTTCATTTGTTCTTTGAATTAAAACGAAATTCTATTTATAAAGATAAACCAAAGACGAGTTGCGACTGCGACCCACCAGAATAAAAAGTTTCGCTCTAATAGATATTGAAAAATAAACATGATTATTACTACAACACTGTGATACAGTGGCGGATACTGAGCGATCAGTGAGTGGCGATATCGTATATCCAAAGCTTACGTAATGTGCACTGTGCATCCATAGCGACACGGACATGTGCTCGGAAAATATGACCAGACGATAATACTCCGGAGTATTATAGTTAGATTCCGATTAGAATGCCGTCAACAGCTCGAAACTCAGCGTAGGACCCATACAAATTGACACGTCTCCTCTGATTTGTAAACCAGATTTATACTGATCAGTCCTAAGAAATGCAATCACAATATACTCTATTAGTGAATGTATATACATTGAATATAAAGAAAATATAACAGAAATAAAGATGGTTTCGCCATGTCAATAGGATGCCGGACATTGTCATCCCCAAAAAAATATTGGAATGTAAAACAAAGGGTAAAACCTTTTCTGGCCTATTCCAGGCAAAGGAATTCATTCTGTTGTTGGATAAATAATGAGGAACCCGCCGAGTAAAAGGAAAATAAATGGAATAAAAGGAAAATTTTGAGAATGTTAGTGGGTCCAAAAATAGTTGGAGACGTTTACAAAAATAGTAAGAAAGAATTTTATACAAAAACAGAAAAGCTCTAAAGGCAACTGTATTATTGACGAGATTGCAGTATAACAGTTTAAGCAAAATAATTAAATGCCAAAACACAACTTGCAAATATACAAAGGAATAAGAGTCGATATGAGAGAAATGAGCGTCGTCTTGGAATGAAATCGTTGATTTAAATATACCAAATTGGGAAAAATCGAAAAGATAAGGAAACACGATTGTAGAGCATAGTGAAAGAAAGAAATCATCGGAACACTTGAAACGTTACCTTACGAGCTCCTTATATGCTCCGAAATCGATCACTTATCATAAATACAATAAAATTCATTAAAAGTAAAATAATAAAATTGAATTTTAAAATAGGGCACATTGTGTTTGTGTTAGCACATTTAGCATACATTATCATAGTTAATTAGATTTAATTATTACTTTTGATTCACTAAAACATGACTAATGTGAACAAACGTACGTAATTTATAGTATTATTAAAAAGTAATGATATGATCAAAATACTATTAGCGACTCAAGTGTTGTGGTTGCTGGCATCAGTTTCAGATGAGTGTATTATAAGAGTATCACTCGAGAAGATTACGCATTGCCGATGTAATCTTCTTCACAGATGTTTGTCGCAAGGCGTGCATCGAAGATCAAAGGAGAGCCAATATGGAGTTTGTAATTTTAGAAATTAATGATATTCTTTTAATACTTAAAAGATTCTTTTAATACTTTAATTCAGGGTGTAGATCAAAAGTGTTAATTGGCCGAAGCTCGAAAAATTTACAGTTTTGGCGTTATGCAAGGTGAAAGTTTCAAAATCAACCTACATCCGTGATCCGTGAGTTTTGTGGTCAAATATTTATTTATTTTTTTTGATTTTTTCCATTTTTGGTGCATAAATCGGGAGGAAATTCTAAATTGCATATTTTTGATGGAGTACTGATCTAATGTTTTGAGGGATTCATTCCTCTCATTTTTCGTTATCTCCTTTAGTTTTGGCTGAAAAATTTGACTCAAAAGCATTATATTTTGCAGTGTCTCGCTTTCAGTTCAACTTACGATATTTTTCTTTCTCATTACGTAGCTAACATACCAAAGGGACTCTGTGTTAAACATCGTGGAGCTACGTTTTTTACATCAAGACTCACGATTTTCGTTATTTTTTGAATACTTTAATCGTTATTTTTTTAATACTCAATGTAACGATAAATGTATGAATCACTAATTGATTAAAATGCCCCCCTCTCCACAAACCATAGGCTGAAACCCTCGAAAAAATATCGGAATTCAAAAATGTCAAACCGTTTTCGAGTTACGGCCTATTTTTCGATTTTGGACCGAATTTAGCCGGTCATGGTTCGATATTTTAAATTTTGTCGCGATAATATATCAACTCAAAGCGAGAAAATTTTAGGTCGCCTTTTAAATCTTAATTTAGGATATAGTTTGCAGAAAACTACCCAACCGTTTTCGAGTTACGGCCGTTTTTCCGATTTTTGTAATGGAAATCATAAAATGCTATTAGTACGGGAACGGCGATGCCTCTAAGGCATCAAACTAGAGGCTGTAGCGAAGCACGGGTAAACCCACTAATCAGATGTATAAGCGAAAAACATGATACATGAAATATTTTATTTACATAGAAGTGGTGTTTACAAAGTCCTTTTCCTAAGCCATGATGAATGGACTACTTAGGATAATTTTATTGTACTTGTTAATCAATTATTAGTAATTAGACTTTAATAAGGACTCAGTAACATTTGTTGATTAGTTCAGCGATTATAAATTACTTTCGCAATAACAATATAATAATATATTGTGTTTCCCTCCTGAAGGATTTCTAAATGGAACAAGTATGTAAACATCAAATTGAATTTGAAACTGAATCGGTCTCTGTCTAAATGGCATTACAAACAAGGAAGAGTCAAGACACACTTAACACAAAAACACTTAAAACATTTCACAATCTAATAAAAATGTAGTTAAAGTTGATATACTCGTACGATAAGCAGTACACTGATATACACTTGGGAACAATAAAACTGACTCATTTGAAAATTGATTTAAAAATAAATAGATATAAGACAATCAATGTACCAGTGCTAAATGGAACTGTGTGAGACCTGAGCGACCACCAAAAAAATCGAACAAAAACTCGCAAACGTTTTAGAACAAATATTACGTAATATATTTGGTTAAACTAAAGATGAAATAATAATGCGAGAGTAAAAAATAAGGAAAAATGTGGAATTATGGCAGGTCTACATAGACCCTTAATAACAAACATTCTAAAAAGAGCAGATATAAAATCCGTCATACACAAAACTACGCCTGAATTATGAGGAAGGAAGAGCGATAGGAAAACCAAGAAGAAGGTGGCAAGATAATGTCAGAGGATTGGATACAAGCTGCATTTGACAGAACAAGACAAAAGGTTTTTGGGTCTTTGAGGCCTGCCTCAACCAGACAGTAAGTTTGAAAATGCTCTAAAGTCTCTAAACAATATACAATGCAAGTTACGAATAATGTTTCTGTCATGTCAGACGACCTACATGAATATCTAGGAACCATTTCTGATAAGCAACTCTGGATATGGTTGAGACTAATGCATTAAAATTGCCAAGTTCCCTCTGATGAATACAACAAAAAGCTCTTCGCAACCTTCATCGCTAATGTAAAGTACTCACTTTCTTTGCATGTAACAATTTTCTTTGATGGAAAATTTTGAAAAGGAAAAAAACGAGCTTATAAAGCAATCCAGACTAAATGCATGGCGCCGCGTAGAAAACCCCTGCTTGCATTTTTCATTTAGTATAACAAGGGTAAAAAGGTTACTTCTGAAAATTATTTTGAAATCAAATTTTCTTCCTCCCTGCCTTTTGTGATGCAAAGTATTAGATGAGAAAATATGAGCGAAAAATATGAAAAAGACAAAACCTAATTTAATTTCAATTTGTAATACTTGGGTTTGATCGAAAAAAAAGATGGGTTTCTTTTTTAATAGATTGTCGAATTTTCTTTGAACTCTAAAAATTGAACAATGCCAGTCAAAAGATTTCTTTTTAATACTATATCTTCATTGACTATAAAAAAGATTAAGAGGTTAATTGGAGCTGACTAGTTGCATACCTTCCTGGGCACATCATCAGAACCAGTTAGATCAAAGACTTAGGTCTAACCGTCTAACTAGGTAGTACTGATAATGAATAATTCGATCTAACTAAATGATGATGTACTCAGTAGTGTATGAAACTAGTCAGCAATAAATCTTTAATTTTTAAAATTATGAAGAAATTAACTTTTAAATATATACTCGTAAAAACAAAACACCAAAGCACTATTTATACTTATTTATGGAGAAACTAGTTTCTAGTTTATCATAAATAATTATAAATAGTGTTTTTGGTGTTTTGTTTTAATTTATTTAAAAGTCAATATTTTTGAACACTTATAATTAATTAACATCTTATTCAAAGATTTAAAATTATGAAGATATAGTATTTTATCTGTTTTATTATGGTTTTGCTTGACATAGTATCCCAATTCAATCGGGATATTTTTTTCGTTATTTTTTAATAAATTTATTTTGGCAAATTATGGTTAAAGCTTAGGATGCAATTTAGAGTTACGAGTGTTTTCGCCCAAAACAGAGACATTACGTTTATTATATATCACTGTTTCAAAGTCTTTGTCCATTTGTGGTACTCAGCTTGGTTTACTCTTTCTGAGTTAAAATCAGTTTCTCAGTGACATTTCTATTTTCCGCTTTAAATTAGCGAATCATAGAACAACCTGTGCTTTTATTCATGGGGACCTAGTTTGAAGCCTTTGCGAAATTATCACTGCGACATTTTCTATTCTGACCCCATAAACTCTTGATAGGATGTCACACAAAGTTTCCAAATGATTCATTGATTAGTGTTATCTCATGTCTGACTGGTTGATGTATTTTCATACAACAGAACCCCTAACGGAGATACCTAGTACTGTCTTCGTAAGAAGTTAGCTAAGTCTTCCTTAAAGTGTAATCCATTGTTTATGGTGAAATGAAATTTTGGGGAACTGAACAATTTCTTGACTTTTATATCGGATTCAAAATCTGTTGATTGGTAGGTACCTAAATTGTAATAGTTCATACAATATAATTGGAAAGTTTTGTTGTGAATTTCTTGGAAAGCCAATGACCTTTTTTTATTTTGGACGGATGATGTATAATTATCTGCATGATGGGGAAATGTATAACATGCTATATGAGGTGACCTTGGTTAACCCTGAAGATCAATAAAGGGTTACTGACCTTTGAATATTTCACCATGCTTCTGCTGAAATAGAAACTATGTATTCATAGACATTTTTTTGTAATTTATTACTGAGGTACCTTTTTGATGTTAACCTTTTTATAGGCCTCAAACTTAAATCATGCGGTCATTGAACTTTGTGATGACTCGCTAAAATCGGTGGAATAGCGGCAATAACTCTTCTAAAAAAATACTCGGGGGGAAGGTTACCACTGAGCGAGGTTATTGCCCTATTTTATGTGGTCAAATATTGAAATTAATGAGGAAAAAATCCTGCCTCTGCTGAGGATTGAACCCACGCCCTCCTGTTTACCAGGTCAGCACTTAACCACTGAGCTATCGAGGCAGGTGACTCTTCTGATTTCTTCTTTCAACTGTAAGATGTTTCGGGATTTGCTAACATAAACCTTTGACTTCAGTAAACCCCATAGGAAGAAATCGGGTGGGAGTAAGATCGCAGGATCGTGCTGGATATTCTAGACTCCTACGCGATGAAATTATGCGCTCGGATTTTTTCTTTCAAAAGCTCGAGTGTCTCATGCGTGGGAATTGGAAAGTTTAAAAAAATGTTTTTATGAAAAATGAGTATTTTATTGCAATATTAAATTCGTCGCTCATGGGCGTAGGCAGGGGGGGCAGCTGCCCCCCCCCCCTAGAAATTTCCAAGAGTATGCAACTTAGAAGGGGCAACTTAGATTTACACTAGATAAAATGATTTTTGGAAACAAAAAAGTCATCAACTACCGAAATACGATAAATGCCGCATTTTGTCCCTAATCCAACAGCCCCACTGTGAACAATCAAATGTAACTGTGGCAAACTTGTCGCATCGTTGAATCGCATTTGGTAAATTTGGTGGGAAAATTCAAAAAAATTAACAAACGTTACAAACGTATAGGTTCCATCTGTTTTTTTTTTCGGCTTTCCGTATATTTTTCCATTGTAAAACTCCTCCTGCTAGTTGAATTTCGCCGGTTTGGTATTTTCCTTTATCGATATTTATCACAGGCCCTGGGGTCGCCCCTCCCCAATAACTGAATCATCAGTTACCCCTGGGGGTTTATTATTAAATAAGTACCGATTTACTTTATCGTCCTCCCCCTCCCGACATGAAAATCTCAGCTGCCCCCCCCCCTAAGCCAGATGCTGGCTACGCCCTTGCTTGATTGATTTGATTCATTGATCATGATTTGTTATTAATAGAAGTAATTTAACATCATTAATTTATATTATACATCTTGGATACTTATATTTAATTTTCTCTTGGCGGCCCTGGTGAGGCGCCAAAAATAAATTCGTCATCTTATTTCAGAAGGGGTCTAAGTAGAAAAAAGCAAATATTACAGGAGAGTAAAATACCGTTTTTTTAAAGAAATATTTTATATTTTCTTTTATACCTTACGGCTTGGATTAACCCTAGCATTGCCAAGGGGGGGGGGGGCAAAGTACCCGCGTTTTAGCAAAAAGCTTATAGTAATCAATTTATGATACTTATTTTAATGAGACCTTTAATAATTGTCACAAACAATATTTTCCATCATAGTATATAAAAATATGTATGTTCTAAGCCTTCTAAGGGATGATATTGAAGCCAAACTTTGGGCG
>CM022875.1:30079233-30146572 GCA_012654025.1 Pachypsylla venusta
AAAAAGTAAAGATATAGTAATTCTTAACCTTCATAAAGGTCATAATGTCGACAAATAAAAAGAGGTATTAATTGTTTCATGGTGAGTTTTGTTTGATCTAAATTTAGAGTTTTGTTTGGGTGGAATCGAAAAGTAATCAGGATTTTTCGACTGTGCATTACTCAACTGACCGCCAAATTACCTAACGCACCCGATGACATAATGATGAAAATAAGCTTGCCTCATTACCATAACGTTGAATGTGAGTAATCAATGCAATCATTGCTCCCTTCTTGTCAAAGCACATCCACCCATTTTTTAGAACTTGTCATATTGTTGGTGTGGTGTTGTGTGAATAAGGTACCCGTCACGGTACAACGCTCTGGTACACACAGTTTGTCTGTCTTGTTAGTTGTCAGGTCACAGATCTGACACTCGTGTCGTTTATATTATTCACACAAAACACGTGTAGTAACGGGGAACAGTACATTATGTTTTGAAATTCATCTTGTTTGGAGCAACACACTCAAAGCTGAAGTTGAATATATTGTAAGTTTAGAAACATGGTTCTGTTTTTACATTGCTGGTATTCTTTAAAAATGTCTTACAAAGGCAACGAGAATCCCTGCACAATTCACTGCCTGGTAATTTGTTTGTGGTGATCCTCATCTATGTTGATGGAATCTTTGTCTAATTATATTTTCCTTTCCATCATAGGATCGCCAGATATTATATGATCACCAGATAATCACCAGATATCACTCATATTCGAAGATTAACAAATCAATATTGTTTCTTATCAGGGCGTATTGGGCCTACTGGAGAGCTAAATAGACAAACTTGTTCTGAAGGCGTAATTTCTTCCAAATCAGTGACAGATGCTCTCCGACGCCGTACCGGTGCTCTTCAGGGAGAAAACAACGGGTGTTATTTAAAATCACTGTGATAGCACTGACACTTTCACTGTGTAGTGTGGATGCTCCTTTAAATTCCATAGTGAAAATAAGTCATTGTGAGCTTTTTACCTGAGGGTGACATCTCCATAAGTCGAGTTCACCTGTGAGCTGAGCATGTAAAATAACGGCGAAAGCAACTGGGGAAATGAAGAATAGTAATTATTGTAATTTTGAAATTAAAAATTCTAATGTATTATGTTACTGACGTAAATTATGTATGTTTCAGTGATTGAAATGATTCTAGGGGCTAATTGGCCTCTAAGATGTTCGATCACAATTAAAAAAAATAGCCGCAAACAGCAACATGTTTAGAGTTAGGAAGAATATTTTTGTTTCATTTCCTAAATCATTATTTTTGATTCGATTTCCATGCCATCATCCGATGTTTTTATGAAAAGTTTGTCGTTTGTCCTTATACTTCATTTTTATTGCTTTTACATGAACAAGCTTCCTTTGAAGTTTCATGCTTACGAAACATTTCCCGAATAGAAAATTTGATTATGAGTTCTATTCGTGCCTGGTTGTACCACATGTCGCTCCCCGTACACATTTTCATTTTACATCAGCATCACCCAGTCCCTCATTATCATTTACTTCTGCTTTCCACGTTTTATTTATCCAAACAATTTCTCATTCTTTTATTTTCGAACGTAATTTATTATTTTCTTTGCCCTTGTACTTTCTTTATTGCCAACATTGTGAAATCCTTTTTATTACTTGACGAAAATTCTATTGAAGTTATACTTCTTTAGACGCGTTATGAAAAATATAACAAAAAATTATCACCGAATCAGTGTAACACAAAATTATTACCAAACTGTTTGGTAATAAAATTATTACCAAAAGTGTCACACAAAATTAAGAAAAAATTATGAAGATAGAGTTAGTTATGAAAAAATGATGAGAGTTATATTTAAATATCGTATTTTCTCATTCTCTATAATCTCTGTACACGAGTATATACATCAGTGTGGCTCAGTGGCAAGGCCTCTGTTACATATAGTTGGTAGGTTCTGAGTTCACTCCCGGGTGGGGTATTATGTTTTTTTTAATTATTATTAAATTTATTTTTAAAAAGAATTATAACTTCTCACGCGCGTACATAAGTACACGCACCCATTTTTTTGTCGTGATAAGTAAATTTCGACTTTGCAAATTAATGTCTTTAGTTCGACTTTGCAGTGTAAATAATGTCTTAACTTTGTTGTGACAAAGAAAAGACTTTGTTTTAATTTGACGAATGAAATATTTATTTTGACTTGACGAAATGAAAGTCTTTGTACTGACAAGACATGAGGAAGACCTTGATAAATTTCAGTTTGTAGCTCATATTGACGATTTGAAGTGAAGTCTTTAGGTTGACTTGACATAGTAAAGTCTTTAGTTAACTTGACCTTCACTAAAAGAGTTTGTAACGAAGTGACAAGTGTTTTGACACGAGGAAGTGTAGGCTGCAGCTCGTACTGATGATTTGAATGATTTTTTTTTTTACTTGACCAAGAGAAATGTGTTTAGTATGACTTGACGTAAACTCCTTTCTGATTGTTAAAGAGGAAAAAATAACAAATAAAGAAATAATTGTAAGATATGAAAATTAAATTTGAGGACGATTTTCCCCCGTGAAGATCGGTATCATACCTCAAGTCTGACCATGGCTTGATCGCAATAAAATTAAATTAATGATGAAATTAAATACTCATAAAAATGTTATTAATGCGCCTTAATTTCAAGAGAATGGTAATCTCTTTTTTCTCATTTTGAATCCCAGACAGTCATTACATTATTTTTTACTCATTTTATAAAACCACAATTACTTTGGCAATTTAATGTCTTTCTTTCTTTCATTATATTAACGTGAATTTGATTCCAGTAATTCTTTGCACGGGGCAATTTAATTATTTTTCTTGATTAACTACTACACATTTATTGTCCGTATATGTTGTACAATATCTCTTAATTAATTTTTTCCTGTCTTCGAAAATAGTGAGTGAAAGCTGGTTTGCAAGTATTTGTAAAGGTAAAGATTGGGTATCTGAACAAAGAGAGTAACTGGACCATGGATCATATAGTTTGTATTTTTAAACTCATAATAGATATTTTGTTATCCTTGTGTTAAACTTATATACTTGCAAATTTGAACTTATATACTTGCGACTTATCATAATGTTTTCTTGTGTGTTTTTATTTTTACAAATATGGTTCCAAGAATAACTTCTTATTAAAAACAATACTACTTAAATATAAAATCGATTTTATTACAACCCCTATTTCCATTGTAATTAAAAGTTAAGAATTGATGTTAAAAAATTGATAACCAGATTTTTATCAAAAAACAATCAATAAACTGATGCCATCATTTGGATCAAATTGAAAGGCATTTCGACTTAGGAAAGTAGTTTTTTTTTCAGTGCAGTTTTATTGAGAAGTAGACCCAATATGAAATTAATATTAAGATCCTTAGACGCATAAAAATGCTTAGGAAATGTACCTTCGTATATGTAAGAAAAAATGAATTAAATAAAATTATTTTTATTATTAAAAAAAAAAAAAACATGTATTTAACAAAATAAAATATTTGCATTACATTTGTAAAATACCTAAAGTTGGCATAAAATTGTTTGGAAAATCAAAAGAAAGTTAGTGTCCAGAATTTAAACCTTTATAATAAAAACATTCAAACAAAGCCTTCGAAAATAAATTAATGATCTTGAATTATTATTGATCATTATTATTATTCAACATCATTATTGCAAATTCAGGTGGTATTTCACATATATCAATAAAATTTTGTACGATTATGACCCAGATACCCGACTTTATCCTAAAGTTTTTTTTGAAGTTGTAGGTATATCTCCCTAAATTTGTTTTGATATTAGGTTAGGTTAACTAATTATAAACACATTTGTTGTCTGTTGCTGATGGTCCGTACACAGTCAATGTACTATTGATGATAACTAAAGAGAAAAGTTCATGTGAGGACTCTTTTATTTCATATATTTCTTCCATTTGGTAATCATGATATTATCTTGTCACGAGGTTCTTCAAGATGAACGTGTTTTCAAATTTGTAAGGATTGGTTTGCTAGTGGTGTAGCAGAAGCGGCATTGTTATCCTTTTTTATACGCGAGGATGAGGCTGAAGAGTCCCTTTACCTCCACAGTCTAAACAGAGGTCTTATATATTTTATAAAAAATAATAATGATAAAATTTTTTTTTTACATATTAAAAAAAAATTATCCGGACATTTTATAATTATCTACTTTATGTGTTAATTATCCGGACATTTTTTAATTATCTACTTTATTTGTTAATTATCCGGACATTTTATAATTATCTACTTTATTGGTTTATTATTTTCAATAATGAACCTTTGAAATAGACCAACATGTTCTTATGTTAATTGCTGCGTAAATGAATTATTCAAGATCATCATTATTCTTATTAATTATTTAAAAAAATTATTAAAAAATTGTTGATACAAAAANAAAAAAAAAAAAAAAAAAAAAAAAAAAAAAAAAAAAATGATTCAGAGTTTAATTGTATTGTTCAAATTAAAATAATTAAATTGAGCTTTCAACAGTACTCATATTGTCATCATCAGACCACAGCTATTATAGATCGATGGAAATACTATCACTAGACACGAAGTGAGATCAATTTGAGAGCATCGAGAATGTTTTTGTATATACTCTAAGCTCTAGGGGTGCTCTCAGATAGCCGAAAAAAAGAAAAACTGATTCTTATGGGAGTGTAATAATTGATCAATCTGCGGACTCAAGGAAAACATGCTTATACAGGGTGTTTTAAAAGGTTATGCAAAAAAAAAAAAAAACACGTATAGTAGAGCTTCACTCTAAAGGTCACTTTGCTTAATGGAAATGGATCTCAAGGTAGCTAGGGCCACCCAAAGTTGTCACTTAAAAATCGAAAAATAATTATTAAAAATCAAATTATTTTGCGATTGACTTCATTTTTTGCATGACGTCTCCGATTGTTATCATGCTTCTTTGGTGAGTATTTGACACTTTTTGCCCGATCAGGGGCGGAGTTAGGGGGAGGGTCATGAAATGAATATGCTTAAAACTTTTTGATGAGTATTTTTTTGGTGTTTTAAGGTATGACATGTCTTCTAAAACTTGTTTTGCTAAAAGAAAAGACAGGAATAGCTCTTGTCTAAAACCAACCGTTGACCTTTTAAAATTACAAAAATTGAGCGTAGGACGATTCTAAATATGAAGTATCTATCATGAACCCCATAACTCCGCCCAGATACTGACCAAAGAAGCATGATAACAATCGGAGACGTCATGCAAAAACGATTTTTAATAATTATTTTTCGATTTTTAAGTGCCAACTTTGGGTGGCCCTAGTAGCTACTTTTTTGAAACACCCCTTATAAACAATGTGTGATATGCTATATAAGTAAGTAAGCGACTCTGAGAGCAGCACCCTTAGGTTACCTACGTCACTTTTCTGATTGGAAGGTTTTATAAATTTTCTTTTTCTATAATTATTAATCAGTTGTGTTGTGTTTTTGTTCAAAGGCTTCTTGGTTAGTGATGTCAGTATTGTTCTTTCCTTTCCTTTAAATCGTTCTGATGTTAATACATGAATGGTTGAGCTATTGTCACCGATGTATAGTTCCAGCGGGGCTGGCACGTCCACATTGTATTTCATATTTAGACGCAAATTCGGCATGCGGCTCGCCTTTTTCACTCAGTCTTTATCATGAACTTTGAAGAGGATAATGCTGTTCTCGCAGCTGCTGGTGTGATTATTATCGAAGTTGCAGCAAACCAACGGTTCTGACCAAGACCAAGGCGGTTTAGGATACGCCCTAGAATCCGTGGAGGAAAGGAAAAGTATCGTCCCACCGATTTTATGAAAGATGTGTTATTCGATGGAGTCGACGAGTTGAATTTTAAATACCGGTGTCATGTTGGGTATCAAAACTTCTTCAGACGTATTTTGAATGAAGAGTTCAGCTTTTTATGTTTTACTCCGTATGATTTGACCAGAGATTAGCAGAAAAAATACGTCATTCAGGGAAGTCATCCCCCCAAACGAACGTCTTGCAGTGACCTTAAGCTTTCTTGCGACAGGGGATTCGTACCATTCACTCATGTTTTTTTTAAAAAAAATCACGCTAGGTACTCTAGTTAACTCTTGAAATCAAAATGACAAAAGCCGGGATCTCTAGCCCGGCTATGTCGATGCGGTAACATTATGCCGCGTTGTCATCTTTGATCGGGATCGGCATGGAGCGGGTTGGGATCGGGTCGGATTTCGCCAAACACGGGTGGCTCGTCTACTCATGTTCGGCTTTTCCGGGCGGCACATTGAAGACGCAGCTTACAGTTTATTCACTGCGGACAGACATTGAAAGAAAAATGTGTGGAACAATTTTTTGGACTGAAAATTTTGTTTTCCGAGATTTCTTTTTTGAACCTTTGCTGAATAGATTAGCATTGATTATCTTCGGTATATACCTTGTCTTCATTATAATACCAAAGCAAACATTTTTGGATTTTTAAGAAAAGTCCCATCCACCACTGATTTGCATTGTAAATCATTATTGATTATTTACAGTGTTACTATCCATGAATCTTCAGTTTCTGGATCAAAGATATCAATCTTAAATAACAATAATTACGGTTAGTTTGTTCACCGATAGTGTTCTGTGAACTCGATCATGAGTGTTTTGTTACTAACAAATGCTATCGCAAGTTTGTCACGAAATCTTTCCATCAGATGATTTGTTTGCGAGAAATATATTAGTATATATTTTGCATGTAGTTTATTTTCACTCATTAATGTAGTGTACACGATTTTCTCTTTTGATCTTATGAGTTATTTCCCTGTACAGGGTGTCCCAGAAAACAAAAAATGTATTTTTTTTAACTCTGTAACCTAGAGCTCACATAAAGGTCACTTTGCTTCTGGGCTCGGAAACGGTAAATTCTATTGCAACGAAGTAAAAAAAAGATTCCCCTGACAAAGCGGTATACGTTCTTTTGAAAAAGACTTTTTACTACCATGTCCATGTCCAGGGATACAGTAAAGGATTAAGAAAGCCATTTTTTTTTTTTTTTTTTTTTGTCTTTCAACAAAATTTAATTTTGATTGAATATTCCAAGCATTCGTGTTATTACTCTTTTTGGTCAGCCCTTTTTAGCGGAGGGGTGCATTTCTGGACACATCTTTATTAAGCAAAGCAAAGTAAATATAGCCACCGAGGGGAGCAAGCCCATGTAAATACAGAAGGAAGTGTATGCAGCCTTTGAAAAAACTCTGCTTCAAACCAATGATGAAAGATCATCAGCAAAATTCGAGTTTCTACGCAGTTCCTATGGATATTGTGAGAAGCAAGCGAGGATTACCGTGCCAGGAGTAGGCAGAGAACAAAAGACATAGAGACAGTGCTCTCCAACGCGATCTTCATAGTGATTTGACTTGTAATATTAAAATCACTGTGAGAGCACTGTTCCTGATATTTTCATTGTGTAATGTGGATGTTCTTTTAAGGAAAGCAACGCAAATCCCAAATAGAATTGGGAAAGGGTGAATTTGAAAAAGAAGTTTATTAAGCAAAGTGGCTTGTATTTGAGCTATAGTATACGTGGTTATATGGATTACATGTTCTTTGTTACATATCAATATTTTGAGATCATACAACTTCTTTTTTGTGTGAATGGTGTTTTTTTTACGCAGAATACAAAAACAATCCACCTTAACTGTCTCTTACCGCAGAATTTTTACATTGCTTGGAAAACATTTTTGTCGAGGCGTTGAAAAGGTTTGTCTAAAACATTACGCAATTTAAAATCTTGCTTCTAAAAAGTTGTTCACCTAATAATGACAATAATAAACAAACTGCCAAACACACCTCAATTGAAAAGACATTATACTCGCATGTGAGACGTGTCGAATGAAGTTGCTGGCCTCAACTGCATTAATGCAATCCAGATGGTTTTGCTGGACACCTGACTGTAATATTGAAAGTGATTGTTGACATAAATAGATGTCACACCATATGGCCATGTTGTGTGATTTGTATTGTTTTGTATTTAGGAGGACAGGGGAGCACTGTGAATTATAGAGTTGGGGGGTACCAAATACGGAGTGCTTAATTGTTCTTAATAAAAGAATACTTCCAAGACAACTGGGCCCATGTCGGTCGTAAAAGTTGACTAAGCACAGCGTCGGAAACGGAACGATATTTTTTCCATTGCCCATGCGGAAACCAAGGAGACTACTGCATTATCCGTAAGGATTCTTTAGTATCAACAACTCATGGCGAGTTGTTGCAAACCAGCCCCACGGCTGTTAACATGTGATGAATAAATTGTATTGAAATAATATAAAGCTTCTAAGACATACCTAATTTGGTAGTCAGGGTTTGTTGGAATGGACTTATAAATTGTGGGATAACTTTAATTTGGACACTATATAGTTTTTTGGTCAAAAGCTAGAGACAAATGTCAAAACTCATGTGGAACTGTTAGAGCGGCTCTATATACTCTTGCATTCAGATGGAGTTTTGCCTTTTGCCTTAGCTTTTGGGCAAACTTTTTTTTTCTACAAGCCAAATTCAAAACTCTTACTTCATACAGTAACCGTAATTCTCAGGGGAATAGTATGAAAAATGAAAATTTCTCACCACTACGGGGAAACAACCAACTCCTCTCTGTCTGACAACAATTCTGAAGATAACGTTGGATCCAAAACTTATTCTGGATCTCATATTGGTGGTGGGTCGACCAATAGCTATAACTTGTACCACAGACTAACCCATCATTGAAGGCCATCAAAACATATACTAACATTTTCCTTTCTCATTTTTTACTTCTGACCAGATCAACTTTCCCAATAGTACCACAAAGACACAGAAGGTGGTTTTGCTTCATCACAAATAACTAACATTAATAACTATCCGATCTACTTCATTTGGTTCACAAGTGTTAACTTTAACATGTTCAATTTGTTCCTCCCCATCAAAGCTTTCAAGAAATCTTTGATTTCAGCAAGGAAAACCACACAAGCAAAGCAAAGTTTACATGCATAGGTTACATGCAATTCATTATAAACAAACCCGTGACAGATATGGGTTTATCAAATAATTCTCTATGTCTGCTTTGCTCAGAGTAAACTGCATCACCTTGGCGTGTGTCAAACACCTTTCTAGTTACTTTGCACCAGATTGCTATTATAGTCACAGCAATTACTTTTAGTATATATGATATGAAATAATGGTTTTCATTTAATGGATAAGATAAGTGTGTTTTGTAATTTAAAACAAGAAAGTAAAGTTGTATCTAGTAAGTGAGTATTTTATGTCAACAAGTGATAGAACATCCAAGTACTTATCCAAGGAAAGGCTGCTTCTAATCTTTTGTCCTTTTGTCTCACAAAATCTCACGCCAAATTTCAAATGTAGCTCCTACCATTCTCTTTTTAGACATCAATACTGAAAACCTCTAAAAATCGAGGTGCCAAGGGTGTATTCGATTTTCGGGGCACAATAAGAGCCCAGATGGGACATACATACCAAATTTCATCCAAATCAGTCAACGCCAAGTGGCAAAACTGCCCATCACGGCGGATAAACGGATTTTTTTTATTTGATTTTTGGATTCTAGGTATCTTGAATATCAAATTTTGAGGGAGGGGGGGTAATTTTTTTTTTCTCGTCACGATTCCAAAGGTTCGTTATAGAAAATAATAAACCAAAATAGAGTTACGATTTGATAGACCAACGAGAACACTTGTGCCAGCAAAACATTTGATAGACCAAAGAGAACACTTATGCCAGCAAAACATTTGATAGACCAAAGAGAACACTTCTGCCAGTAAAACATTTAATAGACCAAAGAGAACACTTGTGCCAGCAAAACATTTGATAGACCAAAGAGAACACTTGTGCCAGCAAAACATTTAATAGACCAAAGAGAACACTTGTGCCAGCAAAACATTTAATAGACCCAAGAGAACTCTTGTGCCAGCAATGTATTTTGTATTTTTCCATGGATGATTTCCGGATTTGTACAGTATGAACAAGTATTAGGTATAGCTTTATTAACATTAATTAAATTAAAACAAAACCCTTATCAACAGTCACCCTCCATCTTTCGACTGCACTAGACTGCTGATGAATTTAAACTAGTTTCTTCATGAATAATTTATAAATAGTTTTTTTGGTAAATTAAATTTAAAAGTTAATATTTTTTAACACTTATAATTAACACATTATTCAAAGATTTAAAGGTATAGTTTCAGAATAGCATGAACTATTGAAAATTAAAAAATTTCGTTCTTGTAATTTCATGCGTCATCAATAACAAACATCACACAAATCCAAGCAATGTTATCAAATGAGAGCACGCCACTATCATACAGTGCCATGGTTCCCATCGATATTATATGATTGGAGTTTGTTCTTAATTGAATGGCACTCGTATACTAGTTCTCTCCATTAGACAAATCCGTTTAGATGATGTAATGCCATTTGGAAAAGCGTAAAGTTAAAACTATTGATGTTGTAAACAAGATTAAAAATCTGTCCTTAAAATGAAACAAACTATACATGGCAAACATAACTCTATTGAAAAGGTCTGAGAATAATGATATTCTAATAGACACAATAGGTGAAACCTTCTAACCCATGGTCAAACCTAATGTATTACTGATCGGATAACACCACAAGACCAAGTTATAATTATTATGGATCCACTTTCCTTCCTCTGTAACATACGAATCAATATGTCGAACAGAAGATTAGTCATTATGGATCAATATGACTATCTATCTCAGCATCACAAGTACCTACGATCTCTTCCGAGTGACTTCCTTGAACAGATTCACTAATCATTATTTTTTGCTTCATCTATTAGATTGCAGGGTTTGGGGGACCCAGAAATTTCAAGGCAATTACAAAACAGAGGTTATCTTGTTTATTGTATTTGATTAATATGATGTAGGATTATCAGCATGGTAGATTTCAAATAGATGTTTATCATCATTTTGACCGTCATTGTGTCTGATGATTGTCACATTTTTATAGAATTATCATTACTTAGTCAAAAAGAAGTCAGACAATCTTGGGCAAATCTGAAATCTTGCCGATTTGTTCTGGGTGACCTCAGGACATTTAGTTTGTCGTATTCTTACTGAGTAACATCCTCAATTCGCCTCGTTGGTTATAGCATTCTACCAGATGCCACTCCTTGTATTGCCGTCTCTAAAATAAGTTTGCGATTTTCAAAATTTTGATTTTTTCCGTCGATGATTATTGCAAAACAACTATCAAAATCAACAGTTGTCATTTTTCTAAATTCCACGCCTGCAGGCGATTCCTCGAGAGGTTTCCTAATGATTTTCGGTTATTTTAGTATATATATTGCAGTACAGTACTTCTTATAATGTTTTGCCATAATGTCATTGATGACCAATTTGTTACCATTGGATATTGTGTTATGACAAGAATGATACCATCGCCCTTTTTCGTCGTTGTGTCTGTCGCCCTTTGTGCCAACGTTGTGTTATAATGCTTCCATCACATGTTCGTCATTTTGTAAAAATATGCAGCTATTGGCACAAAATGCATTATGTCATTGACGAGCATACTTTGAATGTAATGTTATTTTAGTTGTGCTTCCATCTTCCACCTTGCCAATGATCTCAATACGTCTAACGCTTGTAATAGACATTACTTCTACTGAATTGTTATGGTGTGTATTGTTGTGCTTCCATCTTCCACCTTGCCAATGATCTCAATACGTCTAACGCTAGTTATAGACATTACTTCTACTGAATTGTTATGGTGTGTATTGTTGTGCTTCCATCTTCCACCTTGCCAATGATCTCAATACGTCTAACGCTTGTGATAGACATTAGTTCTACTGATATGTTATGGTGTGTATTGTTGTGCTTCCATCTTCTTGCTAATATTCTCAATACGTCTAACGCTTAGACATTACTTCTACGGAATTGTTATGGTGTGTATTGTTGTGCTTCCATCTTCCACCTTGCTAATGTTCTCAATACGTCTAACGCTTGTGATAGACATTACTTCTACTGATTTGTTATGGTGTGTATTGTTGTGCTTCCATCTCCCACCTTGCTAATGTTCTCAATACGTCTAACGCTTGTGATAGACATTAGTTCTACTGATATGTTATGGTGTGTATTGTTGTGCTTCCATCNCGGATTAGAGATTGTCTGCTTTCATTATTCGACATGATATGTTATGGTGTGTCAGTGGCAGGATTCTATTGAGATTGTTATAATTAATTCAAACCGGATTAGAGATTGTCTGCTTTCATTATTCGACATGATATGTTATGGTGTGTCAGTGGCAGGATTCTATTGAGATTGTTATAATTAATTCAAACCGGATTAGAGATTGTCTGCTTTCATTATTCGACATGATATGTTATGGTGTGTCAGTGGCAGGATTCTATTGAGATTGTTATAATTAATTCAAACCGGATTAGAGATTGTCTGCTTTCATTATTCGACATGATATGTTATGGTGTGTCAGTGGCAGGATTCTATTGAGATTGTTATAATTAATTCAAACCGGATTAGAGATTGTCTGCTTTCATTATTCGACATGATATGTTATGGTGTGTCAGTGGCAGGATTCTATTGAGATTGTTATAATTAATTCAAACCGGATTAGAGATTGTCTGCTTTCATTATTCGACATGATATGTTATGGTGTGTCAGTGGCAGGATTCTATTGAGATTGTTATAATTAATTCAAACCGGATTAGAGATTGTCTGCTTTCATTATTCGACATGATATGTTATGGTGTGTCAGTGGCAGGATTCTATTGAGATTGTTATAATTAATTCAAACCGGATTAGAGATTGTCTGCTTTCATTATTCGACATGATATGTTATGGTGTGTCAGTGGCAGGATTCTATTGAGATTGTTATAATTAATTCAAACCGGATTAGAGATTGTCTGCTTTCATTATTCGACATGATATGTTATGGTGTGTCAGTGGCAGGATTCTATTGAGATTGTTATAATTAATTCAAACCGGATTAGAGATTGTCTGCTTTCATTATTCGACATGATATGTTATGGTGTGTCAGTGGCAGGATTCTATTGAGATTGTTATAATTAATTCAAACCGGATTAGAGATTGTCTGCTTTCATTATTCGACATGATATGTTATGGTGTGTCAGTGGCAGGATTCTATTGAGATTGTTATAATTAATTCAAACCGGATTAGAGATTGTCTGCTTTCATTATTCGACATGATATGTTATGGTGTGTCAGTGGCAGGATTCTATTGAGATTGTTATAATTAATTCAAATCGGATTAGAGATTGTCTGCTTTCATTATTCGACACGATATGTTATGGTGTGTCAGTGGCAGGATTCTATTGAGATTGTTATAATTAATTCAAGCCGGATTAGAGATTGTCTGCTTTTATAATTCGACATGAATTGATTGAATGGAACTTATAATGAGGAAATCATGTGATCTAACAAGCTTCTGGTTCCGCGGTAAGTCCGAGAACCATTACTATTTTATTTAGCCAATTAGCTACTTATTGAAAGTTAGAATCTTGTTATTGTGATCCACATTCCAGAAAAATGTAATTTTGATTCATATAATTAGTTTTATTATATTGTCATTTATCGGAAGTCGGTATATTGTCACTACTCAGAGGTATATTTAAAATTACGAGCGTTAAGCGTAGTTGCCAAAAAATCTGGTGTGAACATCACACGACTTTTCTTATCTATGAATGAATTGGCTTGGTGCCAATTTAAATTTCTAGCTCTTTCCATTCAGGTTTTAGGCGGAATCGCCAAAAAACGGCCTTCAACCGGTAATTAGCGGCAATAATATATTACACTTCAACCTAAGTTGTATTCTTAAATTTCTTGTATAAATAGGCACCAAATTTTAAGTTCTAGCTACTGCTGTTCACATTTTAAGCAGGATATGCGAAAACCGCTATAAAGCGGCTTAAAACCGCCAGCGGTATATTTGATTTCTACCAAAAGCTTATTTTGCCGTTCATGGCATAAAACTGACATACGTACCAAATTTCAAGTCTCTGGCACTTGCCGTTCTTGAGATATCTGGTTCACAGACAAACCCACACATGGACCAATGGCTGAAACTTGAGATTTGGACTCTTGGGACCCAAAAACGTGTTTTGGCATTGAAAACTCGACATCGAAAATTTCAGCCCATTACAATACTTTCCTTTTTATATAACAAGGAAAGTAAAAAGGGTTACATTAACATATTAGTAGCAAATTTTGATATTTATTTTTCTTGGAAAGAAATAAGATGAAAAATGTGATGTTACTAAAATGGAGGCATAAATCTTTGTGGAAGGAAAATATTTTCCGAGCTTTTTATAAACTGAAAGTGAACGCATCAGTTGTTTTAAAAGAGGTCTAACTCTTTAGAAAACACTTTTTTATGGACCTCATTCCCGTATGGATTTAGTTTTCTATTGTTAGTAATTCTACATTAAAATTAGTTTTCCGAGAGAGCTGTTGAGGGTAAAGTTTGCATTCATTAGCAAGTTGTTATATTCTAGCATTGAATTGTATATTGATGAAAAGCAACTGGAAAGTTTTCTTGGATTTGATTGGATTTGGAGTTTCGATATATTCTATTTCATTCAAGTGTGAAGTAAATCATTGGCAAATGCAATCTGCGTGATCTTTTGATTTGAAACTTCGCTCTACTCTTCTATTAGTGTCAACATTCTAATTCAAATAAAAGATTAACTGACTCACACCCAATACGCAAGTTCCAACTCGACAATTCCGCCTACCTTGTTGAACACCTCGTCCAAGTTGCTTTATAAATATAACTGTAAGGTGTTGAATGTGTGGATGAGAATTTATTAGGTTGTCTTCAGATTATCATACGAGTATAATACGTGGATTGATAATTACTACTCAATACGAGTAATAAGTTATAATAGCGGTCTATCTCACAACGAGTTGGGGAGAAAATGAAATAAAATACTTTGGTATGTATATTTTTATCATAGGGTGCTTTAACCGCCATGTTTAAAAAGGTTACCGATACCTCGTTTTCACATTTCGTTAAATAAATTGGGGATTTTGAAGTGGGTGTCGATACCGACAATAACGATATTGCCTAATGGGGGGCTCGTAGACAGCCTTATACTTATTACATAGTATATATCTTTGCATATATGTACGGAAAAACAAATACACGTAATCTTATGAGCGTCTGCAGCTTTCTTGATCTGTATGCAAAGATATGCTCTATTCAAGGGCATAAGTAAATAAGTATGTGTTTGTCCGCGAGTACCCTAAGACCGGAGAACAGGCACGGAGAGCCGAAGAATGGCGAGGATCCACGAGATAGGCAACATTTCGCATACCTCCACAACGACAACTGGAGCCCCTTTGAAAGAGAAAGCTCTGAGTCATCCTAGTTCTCAATAAAAATTTAAGTTTTGGCTGTTGATTGTATTGGTGCTTGAAATGCTATAGCGGATAGAGTAATTATTGATAATGCAACAAAAGTCTCAGTTTGTCGCACATAAAACAATTCAAATTTTAAACAAATATCACGGAGCGACCAGCTCCTCTCAGATTGATTTCAGAACATCGCGTTTGATTTCTGAATATTTGACTTAGTTTGTTGTTTGCTTTTGATGAGACAATACAATTGCTTGGTTTTCAATATTCGGATGGCAACAATGAAGGTCAGATTAACGATGGAAAACATTTCTTTTCAAACTTCTAACCTTTGCGTTTCTGGTACTGGGATGATCCGGATGTATCTATCTGATTGCTGCTGCGTTATTGTGCGATACTGTTATGGCAGTATGTGGTTTTTACATGAATTTTGAATTCAATTCCTAGTTCCATATTGGAATGAAAGTAATGTGTGGTTTCATTGAGAAGATTTACTCGTATCTCGTATAGATCTTGCGTAATGTTTTTATTTTACTCTCACTGATTCAATTATTTCAATCAATCAACAGTGGCTTTCAAGGTTTCCGATGGTAGCCGTATGAGAAGTTGTTGTTTTGATGATAAAATTTTTAATTTTCATCATACATCTAATCTTGAATGTAACCACTGTGGGGAGAAAGCCAGCTTCATTAGGTGACAGTCCTAAGTGTATATAAGGAAGTTTGGTGTAAGGAAGGGCATCCAGCCTTTAAAAAAACTCTGCGTCAAACCAATGATGAGAGAATATCAGCAAAATGCGAGTTTCTACGCAGTTTCTATTGATACTGCGAAAAGCAAACTAGGGTTATCTTGCCAGGAAAGGGTTACATCTGCAGAGTTTAGCCAACCCCAAATCGAATTGGGAAAGGGTGAGGTTAAAGAAGAAGATACATCTAATCTTGGAGGCTAATAATTGTTTTAGGCATTATAATTACGTAACAGAATAATATTGCAGAGTTGCTTTCTGTATCGTTTTACACCATCAGCTCAGGTGCACTCGATTTGTGAGGATGTTGCCCTCAAGTAACATCTCAAGTATGACCTATTGATGTTGTTAAGTCACTATGGAAGTTAGTAAGTCATAATTCGATTAGAACAAATTAGGCCTTCGTAATTTTTAATCGATTCAGATTATTTAATCAATAATATCGAATAGCCGTGCGGGACCCTTTGCAAATTCAATTTGCAATAAACGAATGTCATTTTTAATTATTCGATGTTTTCCCTATTTGTTTCAGGTAAGCGATAGCTAAATTATACACATTACATCACTCGCTCAAGAAGTCTTCCACCCTCGACGTATCACCGGAAAGTGCATTATTTTTATTGCTGATCCCCTGTATAGTGTTCACAGTAAGTTCCTTTTCTTTATTAGCTGCTGAATTCTATTTGAAATTTGGAATCTTTCAAGTCAGTTTAATTAACACTAAAATTTTTAACTCATTCCCGTAATTTTTAAGAATTAATGGCATGTTTTATTGTTTGATCAATAAAATTAGCTATACCTACGAATTAGAAACAAAAGTCTATATGAAATATATTTCTGTGAGTTTTTATTATGCTGAAGAAATGAGTGTTCCAAACATTTAAATTCCAAGAAATTCCGGAGAAATCTCCGCAATTGAACATTTCTTATATATATTTTTTTTAATGAATATGTCTTTCCAAGTATAACTTATTTATTTTATTTAACGCGTGTATGTGAATTACCTATACATCAAAGATACTAAAAAAATACTGGAAATATAATATGAAGTGAGGATGGTGTATAGCGGAAAAGGCAATTTTTTACTGTCAACAAACAGAGCAAACCAGATTTTTTTCCCAGAACAGACCAATCAAACCATCCGCGATTACTTCTTTTGTTTCCTCTTTTCTTTGTGTATGGTGTTTTGATCCCGGCTTACTTATGATTGATTTACTCGTAGCTGTATCCTCTGAAACTCAATTTTTTTTATTTATGATATTTTACACAAAGAGAGTTTATAGGCTAGATGAAGATGGTGACATTTTGCTGGTCATATCTGTAGCGAAAAAGGCGTACGCTTCCCCATATTTTCATGTAAATTTTATTCAGCAATTTTTACACATTTGCTATGATCTTCATTATTTCCGTTTGCTTTGAATTATTTCTATATCTTCCCGCACGTAGGGGAGTTCCCCTCTTGAACTTGATTTCTTCTCAAATAAACACAAATGATCATAAAATACAATTTTTTGGCATTCAAGCAAAATAAATTTATTGCGAGGGACACGTTTTGTCATAGTTTGGATTGTAATCGTTTCCTATATTCCGCCGGCCGCTGCTCATTCGAGTGGATTCCAAATTATGTCATACATGAGGGTGCAAGAAAATGTTTGCATCACATTTAGAGGGTATGTTCCCGGGACCAAATTAGGGTGGGTTTATTATATGCTTCCTTTTCTCTCTGTGAGCTGTCTCTTTTCTCATCCTAATAGTTAGTCACAAAAAATAACTCCTTTGAGCTAATGTAAAAAAATTTATTGTACTTTCTGTATGTTATGTTTGTTTTCGTACATCGTACTTCTGCCCGAGAAACGACCCCGGATTATTGTACCTGCTTTAAGAGATGGTCCCCTCCCGCATATACCGACGCTTGTTCCAAAAGTATAATACCTTATGAGCAAATTTTTGGCCTCTTTTTCAAAAAATGAACTGCCAGTTTTTGCCTTTCTGGGTCTTCTCAACCTTCCGCTTCATATGCCACGAGTTCGATTTTTAGGATTTTTTCATTTTTTGGCGAGCCAAGTGAATAAATGCGACAACTTGTTTCGAGATAGTTTTATATGTAGAATGAATCCACCCTAATTTGGTCTCAGGAACATGTCCTATAAATTCGATGTTACACCCTGTATCTTTATTTGAATAAAATTTATGAAAAAAGAGTTTATTTCTTAATTATTAAACTACATTAAACGTCTTCTCAAAATACATAAAATTGATAGTTATAGTTCATCTGAAAAAATATTAATAACATACCCCCGGCCCACACACAACTTGAAATTTGGTATGTATGTCAAATTTAGGGTCTAATTATGCCTCAGATTTTTCTTGGCGGCGGCGGNGGGGGGGGGGGGGGGGGGTTATCCAGTAAAATAATAAACACATGTGTTAATACATTAGCAGAGTGTTATATCATTCTATTTTGTTTCCTGTCCATCATCATGAGTTGATTCTATAGACATTCATTGAATTTTAAGTTCTCATCAATTCTGTCTTATCACAATAACCTTGACAGTTTGTTCGTGTAAAACATTTCCGATTAGAAATGTCTCTCAATTTGTCAATGCTTGGCTTCTTGATATCTTATCTTGCGTTCAGTTTTACCATGTCAATTTATTTTCATTTAGTATTGCTAATTGTTATTATTTCAGTGTTAGACATTTCAAGTATTTCAACTGAAAGCTCAAAATATGGAATTTCTCAGTAGGCTTTTGGTATTATTATTTTCAATGATTGACCTTTGGAATTGACTGCAAAAAAGAAATATACCCTTTAAAAATTTAGCACATAAATTCTTTATTGGACTGATTTTGACTCTGGTCATAATAGAAAAAACACTCTCATAAGAGGTTGACTAAACAGAGAAAGAATACGTAACAACACGCAGATCGAAATGGACGGAGGAGAGTAATGCGATCGTGAATTGGGTTGTGCTTTCCGCGATACTTTGTAGGTCAAACTCGATGTTTGGTTTATTCATTTTAATAATGAATAAACCAAAAAATAGTCCCCTCAAAATTTAATCTTACGCTTCAAGTTACGTAGAAATTACAGATCGAATCCGTTCGTCGCATCGGTCGCCCGCCCGCCCGCATTTCATATTAATGAAATTTGGAATTAGTATCCTTTGATGATAACAGAGTTCCCCTGTATGGCTTGATTTGTTTGATTTATTAGTGTTGATTGTTAGTATATAACATGGAACAACTCCACACTTGACCTCCCCTAGGCATCTGGTAATGTTTAATTTAATTGAGTCCGCTATTTGCTGCATTGACAGAGACAAAGTACTCTTTGATGTTGTTAAGAGTTTGATTCGACAATTGAATCATTAGTGTTTGATAGACGTTCTCAATTTCTATCCGTAGGGTGTGTTTGAGTGAGAGTTTGATTCCACAACTGAATCATTAGTGTTTGATAGACGTTCTCAATTTCTATCCGTAGGCTGCGTTTGAGTGAGAGTTTGATTCGACAACTGAATCATTAGTGTTTGATAGACGTTCTCAATTCCTATCCGTAGGCTGTGTTTGAGGGAGAGTTTTATTCGACAACTGAATCATTAGTGTTTGATAGTCGTTCTCACTTCTCAATTTCTATTCGTAGGTTGTGTTTGAGTGAGCGTTTGATTCGACAACTGAATCATTAATGTTTGATAGACGTTCTCACTTCTCAATTTCTATCCGCATCCAATTTATATCCGTGTGTTTGAGTAGGAGTACGCAGCAATTCTTGTTAGGTCAATATCCGGAACCAAAATATCGACTCATTTGATATTTTTCCGCCCCGTAATTTTTGGTCCCCAATTCCCCCACTAATGTAAATTAGGAATTGTGCGTCGCGCCTCCCAAAAAGTTCCTGTTATCTTCAAAGACGATAACTACATATTTCAAAGTTTGAGGCGTCCAAACTTCTACCCCATTGGAATATGAATCTGATTTGACCCCATCCAAGTATTCTGCATACAAAATAACTAACTATCTACGATTCTCAGAGAGTTTCTTTATTCCGCCAGATAAAGCCGTTCCCAAAAATATCAAAAAAAAAAAATGAAAGGTTATATTTATTTATATATAATATCAAATATCCCGTACTTTTGCTAAGACTAACTTTTGGAAAGCTGTGGCTGCCATTTTTGAAGATCGCATGATATTGATGGCAGTCTTGCACTGTATTACGGAGATAGAACATTTTGATCAAATGAATCGTTGTTTTCGGTCAGGCATCTCGTCCTATATCGTTTCCAATCTCATATCCACAACCTATTTCCATTTGAAAAATCGAATGTTTGCCCTGTTGATTTTGAAAGGAACACCGCTAAATCAACAACAATAAGGCTATGATGTAATGTTGAAGCAAATCTCTCTCCCATGAATTTAAATTATAAGTTGAATTAATGAGATACATATTCAAATCAACGTGTGAATTTGAATTCATGAGATACATATTCAAATCAACATGTGAATTTGAATACATGAGATACATATTCAAATCAACGTGTGAATTTGAATACATGAGATACATATTCAAATCAACATGTGAATTTGAATTCATGAGATACATATTCAAATCAACGTGTGAATTTGAATACATGATCAACGTGTGAATTTGAATACATGAGATACATATTCAAATCAACATGTGAATTTGAATTCATGAGATACATTTTCAAATCAACGTGTGAATTTGAATACATGATCAACGTGTGAATTTGAATACATGATCAACGTGTGAATTTGAATACATGATCAACGTGTGAATTTTAATACATGAGATACATATTCAAATCAACATGTGAACTTGAATACATGAGATACATATTCAAATCAACGTGCGAATTTGAATACGATAAGAAAATCGGTGGGCGACCTTGCACATCCTTGAGTGTTTTCCAATCCAATAGAAAACGTTCTGGACGATGCGGAAGTCATCGCTCGTCCCGAAGAAGAAGCAGAAGATGGCAAGTTGATTGAAAATATAAATCATGCTGTCAAACATTGAATGGGTGATAATGAAAACAAATGATACATCTGTGCTGGCTCACTCAGTGAACTAATCAATGTTCTTGGACATAAAGTTAGCTATTTGCATAATGGTTGACAACTTTATTAATAGAACTCTTGAATACGTCGCATGGAGAATTTACAGTTGAATCTTTGGGGAACTGTTCCAGAGAATTAAAAATATCACGAAAAGAAAGAAAGAAAGAAAGAAAAAAATAGCAACAAACAAAAAAGAATATGTCCACAGTTGGATTGATGGATATGCTGTGTCGGAGCAACCAACATTT
Source organism: Pachypsylla venusta (assembly GCA_012654025.1). Classification (NCBI taxonomy): domain Eukaryota; kingdom Metazoa; phylum Arthropoda; class Insecta; order Hemiptera; family Aphalaridae; genus Pachypsylla; species Pachypsylla venusta. Next base: position 30,100,679 of record CM022875.1, read on the forward strand.
TGGTATCATTTTCCTGTGTGTATATTGTCTATGTGTTATACATGTGTGTGCATGTATAACACATAGACAATATACATGTGTGTGCATTTTTATTTCACATAAATTTCGTCTACACCACATAAAAATTATCAGCTGAATTGTGTCCGACCGTAATCGTATATGTATGGCATAGCTTTTCAAATAAGTTCCATTAGTATTATATTAATTTTATAGTCCCTTATTTATTCTGCCCGAATAGGACTGTCCTGACACCGGCAGTTTTTATAATAGATGTGGTAAATATCTGAAATTTATGAGGATAAAATTCCATGGATTGGCTGGGTTTTGAACCCACGCCCTACTGATTACCAGTCAAGCGTCTTACCACTGCACCGGCACCAACCCATTTTGACTAGTTACTCTTTTTCAATAGAATAACATGATGTTCTCCTTCACATTGGGCGCACTTGTTTTCTGTTCGATGGAAAATATCTCTTTATTGTTTAAATGAGGGAAAATGTTTGTACACATGTGTATTGATCAACACATCTGTGTTTTCAGCTTGTTTTGTACATGTGTGTCCTGTAGAAGGGTAAAATACATGAACTGTAACTACGAGGCTAATACTTACCTGGCTTGATGTAAACATATGTGTCCAAGGTTTAATGTTTTGGTTTTGAAATCAAGATCTCATTCCGTTCTCTTTTTTTAGGATATCAATTTTTTTCTTCGAAACTTGAGTTCTCTTGATGTCGGTCAAATTGTAATTTGTAATATGTGATCAAGATAACTTTCGCTATACCAGAAATGGTAAATTGAAAATATGTTGTTTTTTTTGTTTTTTTTTTAATTTGAAAAAAAAAAAACACTACAGTTATTTATGACGAGGATTCGCTTACTTAAAATAAGTGAATCCTTAAAGTAGTGTTTTTTAAAGTTACCAATATTATAGGATGTCTAATTTAAATTTGTTAAATATATTTTTTTAATTTGGCTTAACGTCACTTTAACATCTATTGGTCATTCAAGACGGGGGTTTCACCCTCCATTCGCTGGAAAATTGGAAACCAGCTACAAACATAAACCACACCTATAGCCTGGGTTGGGCCGGAAAAATAGTCAGCATCACGAGGTTGCGAACCCACCTGAACACCCACATGGTACAACCTCGCTGAACGTTGCTTAACTTCAGTGATCTAAAGGGAACTGGTGTATTCAACGTGCCATAGACGCTGACTAGAAAATATGTGTAATTCACGTTCGATTGCACCCAAATTTCGGGGCACAATTAGACCCCAGATGAGACCTGTATACCAAATTTCATCCAAATCGGTCAACGCAAAAAAGCACATCATGCCGTACGGCGGACAAACGTTTTTTTAATTCGATTTTTGGATTCTACGTACCTTGAACCGTAAAATATCAAATTTTGAGAGGGGGGGGGTAATTTTTTTTCTCGTGACGATTCCAAAGGTTCATTATTGAAAATAATAAATGTTCGGTATTTAGGGATCAAATTCAACTTTGGCGTGTAGGTATCTTACAAAGTAGTCATTGGTGTTTGAAAACATACAATCCTTTTTTTTAACTCACACAAAATTACACTTTTACTGAAACAAAAGCATCTTTGAATCTATTGTGACGCGACGGTGCTGGACTTTTGCCAAAAAGATAATCCATGGAGGGGGGGGGGGTCATTTGCAAAGTCTGCAAATGACTCCTATGTTTGTTGACCTAATTTCATTTTACTGCATAAGAAAGAAAGTAAGTTGACAAAAACGTAAAATAAAAGCTTCTTTATTTCAACTCGAATTTCTTGAAATTGTTGGCAATTCTCGCAGCTCAACTATATCTTCGGTTTCTTTGGTGTTGATAATTGTTTTCCAAATCCATTACGTCTGTCGTGTTGTGTGTGTTGCGTATGTATCCTCATTAACATTAAAATGTTAAAATCATAACCAAATCACTTGGGACATTACTATAATCATGACGTAAAGAGATTACTTCCGGATATTCTATTATGATTTCTGCAAAGTCACAATGAAGCCAATGTTATCGAAATTGATTGATGAACTCATTTTGCTGACTAAGAGATCAGGAGATTTTGTTGGCATTTGGTTGATGATGATGCATTCAACCTCACACATAAAATCACTTTTCCTTTTCTGATTTGATTGGGCAGCTATTATCTCTTGGTGTCTTTAGAGCCTTATTTAGAGATGCATCTGACAACCGTACAATACGATGATGTCACCTAATCCTGCTGAGCAGTCTCAATTGGATTCATGTGTTTTATGGATATAGTCCCCTGTGGATAGGGAGACTTTAAAAAAATACTTCCAAGGCACCCAGGTCCATGCCGGTCGTAAAAGGCGATTAAGGGCAAGGATATTTTTTCCATTATTCATGCAGAAAGAAAGGGGAGGCTACTGCATTATCCGTAAGGATTCTGAGTATGAACAACCAGCCCCACGGCTGTTAACCTGTGATGATGTTATCGCCAGAGAGAGTTTTTAGACAGTAGTCAGTCTATACCAAGTTTCATCAAAATCGCACAAAGCATTCGGACATTATAAACAGAAGTTTAAACAAAAATCGTGAAGTTAAAACTAGACTCCACTTCGTTCAGTCAATGTAACAAATAAAAGGACAACATTACCGGCGCGGCGAGGAGGGCCGTAACAAAGTAGCCCCTGTCCTTCACGATTTAGTCGTGAACAACGCAGATTATGGCCGTAACAAAAAAAAGTAGCCCATGTTCTTAAAGCCATCCTACATAGCAAAGTTGATCAAAAAAAGGTTTTGCCGTAAACGTGATAGACAGAAAAAGTTAATTTTGCATTAATTTATAATGCATTCGAGCATTAGACTAATAATTTTATTTAATCCGATTATTATTTTTCAATGTTGCTTGATTTTCGATCGGAATGTTGATAAGTGTTGATTAATCCAAGATCATTTCTATGCATGTTTCATATTACATGTACGAGTATATTAATCATGTTAATATTATATTTCTCTTTGCATTTGCAATGTCATGACTAATAGATGTGTTTCTATACATCTGACACCTCAATCAACCTTCACATGTGAGACTCGCAATTATTATCAGCCCCGCCATCGTCATCGTTGGGTGGCATACTTAATTATGTTCCAATTCGATGGTATGACATTGCAGCTCAAACCACGGTCGTCCCTTGGAAGCGACTAGAAGTTCACGCTACCACGAGTGACTGTGACTTCAACTATACGCTACAGGGAGTCAAATGAAGTTTGTCATTTGGAAGCGCTCTTTGTCATTTGAAGCCCTAAATAATTTTTGGAAGTTAATTTTTGGTATAGGCCCTCAGACTCTAAATAAGTGTGCTCAACTGTTTGTCCAAGTAGTTTCATTTGCCCAAGAGATGTGGCTATAGGTTTTCTGGCCTCTGTTATAGCAAGCACATTACTCAATCCTCAGATAACATATTTAGTCCCTTATCTACGATGGATTTATCACAACAGCATTTGAAATCTAAATCTAAGTAGAATTGACGGATGGTGTGAAATAATGGACCGAGTCCATCTGGTGGTGTGAAATAATGGGCCGAGTCCATCTGATGGTGCGAAATAATGGATCGAGTGCATTTGATGGAGTGAAATAATGGATCGAGTTTATTTGATGGTGTGAAATAATGGACCGAGTTCATCTGATGGTGTCAAATAAAGGAACGAATCCATCTGGTGTCAAAACAACTCTGCTGACCTATGTTAATTATTCACCTACAAGATAAGATATGACCATTAAAAACTTATGCAACATTAGATCTGCATTTTAATTTTAATACGCGTGGCTACCATTGGACACGATGATGCCACAATTATTCCATGTGCTATGTTAATGTTGCCAGAGTTTTTTTTGATTCAATTGAAAGATGAAGCTCCCAAATTTTGTTCAAAGTAAATCAGTACATTTATCTGGGCGTAATGAGTAGGTGTATCATTGTGTCTTATCATATTTAAGACCGCGAAAATAAATGTGCACTGTAGTCAGGAAGACATAAAGTACACATTACGAGGTAGAATTAGAAATGACCTCTGAAGCAAACATATGCAGTCTCATAATTTGAGGTCAACAGTTGAATGGTTTTTATAAACTTTGAGCAGTGTAGATACATTGTTATGAAAACAAAATTATTGTCTTAGTTGATTTGAAGGGAACCTGATAGGTGCACCACCCATCCGGATCGGGACCAGCCCAGTTACGAAAATTATTTTCTTATCTATCACGTCAATAACTGTTTGGTTCCTATGACATGTTTCCCATATTTCACGTCAATAACTGTTTGGTTCCTGTGACATGTTTCCCATACTTCACGTCAATAACTGTTTGGTTCCTGCCGGATATAGTCGGATCATCTTAAAATTTCCTCCAAAAGAACATATCAGTAGAGATAAAGGAGCTGTACTATTTAAAATACACTTCACATTATTTGTCAGGGTCATCATCATATAGGATAACATCATATAGGTCATCATCATATAGGAACAGCCGTGGGGCTGGTTTGCAACAACACGCCATTAGTTGTTGATACTAAAGAATCTTTAAGGATAATGCTGTAGCTTCTCCTTGCTTTCTGCATGGGGATGGAAGAGATATTGATTCCGACCCCGCCTTTGGTCGCCTTTTACGACTGGCATGAACTTGAGTGCCTTGGAAGTACTCTTTTCATGTCCCCCTATCAGGGTATCAATACATTAATGTTAACACTTCTTTTAACTTTTATTTCCAATGGGTTAAATTGATATGCTTTCTGATAAAAAGAGTATTTCTATTGTAAATAAGGACGATTCCTTGGGGCCACATTTTTTCTGTGTATGCAGCATTACAAACCCATCAATTGATTCAACGGTACAAAGTCAAAGTTTGTCTGATGTACTTCTTGACTTATCATTTTTCTTTGCGGATGACCTAACACTGAAGACATATGACCATTGGTTCCGTTCAAACAATATTTATGTAATGGAACATATTACTGTCTTCCACAACAAGGTGGCATGTCGTAACAATTTGGTATTTTAGGTATGATTGCATGTTAGATTTCACTTCCATCTATAATAGCCTCATGAGACTGTCACTCATTATTATGACTCAATGACGGAAACGTGCGTGTAAGATGATGTCATGCCTGAAGTTCGCAAATAAAAAAACAATCATTGTAAAGGTTTTTTCTGGTTGTTCAATAATGAGCCTTTGGAATCCAGCACAAAGTTCAACTGGCATGTCCAAAATTTAGATTTTTTTTAAAAAAAATAAGTACAAAACGATAGAATGACGTTATGTTTTAAAATATCAATTGTATTTTTCTCAATGATCCACAGTCTTAAGCAAAGCATATACTAGGGTAGATAAAATACTATATCTTCACTTGACTGTAAAAATTCAAAAGATGTTAAAGCTGACTAGTTTCGTGCTCTCCCGAGCACATCATCGGAGCTAGGTTGGTCGAAGACTGAGAGTTTATTGTTTAGAATAAGAGAGATCATGTTTAGTTTTGTGTGTGTTACTGCAATTCCTCTGGCAATCGGAAAACACGAGATCATCCGATCGTCAAAAAAATACAGTAACTTTATCAGTTCAAACTTTTAAGTTGATAAGTTCAAACTTTTGATTGGATTCAAGTTGAACAAAACTCCACTTGAGTGTGAGTTGTCACTCCGACTACAATTTAACGAAGTGGCCACTCCCACTTGTAAAATTTCTGTTTTTATATTATAACAAAATAAAATGACATGTAATGTTTTTGGTCAGAACATTTTTTAAAATACAAATCAGACACTCAAGAGGTAGTGACCACTCCAACTCGTACTCAAGTGCAGATTCATAATATGGCCCCTAATCGTGGAGGTTAATATTTGCATTGACCTCCAGAACCATGTCAATCAATGCAATTACTTTATTAAAATCATGATATTGCCAAGTTGCTTTCTGTATTATTTTCCACCGTCTGCTGATGTGTACTCGGAGTATGAGGACGTCATCCTCAAGTGCATGTCAAGAATCGCTTATTTTCACTATGCCAGCTACTGAGTCATAATGGGAGAGGAAGAAATTACCCATACCAATTCGAAAAGGATCTCAAGGATTGTCTTAACTTATTTTGGTTTCTTTATTCTGCTGATAGAATTAGAAATGAAACATAATGTTTCTGGTTAATTGGTATGGAGACTTTCATGATTTCTATTTGTAACAGAAGGCTACTCAGTATGTAATACGAAAGTTGCATTCAGTTCGTTATGTATGACATTTTCAGATTGTATCTTATTTTTATGTTAATGTGTGCACAGTGCATGGCTCTGTGGATTGTCACGTTGAATACAAAATATCTTTTTGATAGACAGATGCAAATATTCGAGGTTAAAAATAGGTAAAAGTTCAAATTCTGTCATTCGTACGGAGTTGATTGGACTTTATATCAAAGAAAGAAAACCTTTAGGACAATTAGTAGAACTATCAAGTACAAGAAATGAAAATGATATAAAAAACACTTGACTCTATGTTCTACAATTTTAATATATTATTCGAAATCGTATACTTCGGATTTTACTTCATTATTAAGAATGAAAGTTAGTCTTCAAGAATCTAATGTTCATTCTAGATAATGGCGTAAAATCCGAAATACGCGATTATTTTAGAACATAAAGTCAAGTGTTTTTCATCATTTTCATTTTTTTTAATGTGTTTTGAAATAAAGATTGTGTGATAAAAGAAACAAATGCCTTCTTTTCTTAAGCAAATGCTCTGAGGTTGTACATTTGCTCAACCCGTTGATCAGACGCTACGAAGTATGATGTCTGGATCATACCCATACCACGAAGCATTTGCTTGAGTAAAAGCATTTGTTTCGTTTTTATCCATTAAAATCGGAGCATAGGTATCACTCTGGCATCGCATTTGGGGGACCCGGGTTCAATTTCCGGTGGGATCGGAAATTTTCGACTTAGTGCTTGTGATTTCGGGGTGGACTTAGTATCGTCAGGACGATTGAGTAGCGATCAGTAGCGGCATTACCAGAGTAAAACGATTAGAAGATTGAAGAGATTATTATTGCAGGAGGCTCTTAGAAAATTGTGAAAAGACCGTTGGGCTTTACAATAAAGAAATTAAAATTTTTGGTTTCCAGTTTAATAGTTTGTCATAGGAATCTAATAGTTGTTTAATGATTCCTCCTGCTCGATAATATAATGTTACATGTTCGATTATTTAAATACTCATTTCGGATATCAAAACATTGAGGATTGCCAGTTAATGTGCTTCAAAAAAATTTGTTTTTTAAAATGTGCTAAGTAACATGCTTTATTATACGCCAAGTAAGTATTGCTCGATCTGCGGACTTCCATAAGAACATGTGTATTTGTGTTTTAATTTCATATACAGTGTGGGCTAAAAGTCACCATGGGGTGACTTTTGGCCCACCCTTTATAAACAGTGTGTGATAGGTAAGTAAGCGGCTGTATCAGAGCACCCTAAGGGATTATAGATGACAAAAATAACTTACCCTCTTACTATTGGTTTAGGTGAATGACATTGTGTTGTTGCCTTCGTCCATCTATTTGGCCCGCCCATTTCCATTTAAGGTTTTTTTTTCTCTCACAATATCTGCGACTTTGATGACTGTTCTAATGTTCGCGGCTTTTTGGGCTCCTCCTCATTAGGCTCACCGATCCTTTTGGTATTTTCCGCCCAAAAATCGGTATTCATATGGCAGTATGATTGTGGCGTTTTTTGTAATCAAAGTTTAATATTCGTGCAAACTGAGTTGCCAAATGTTTCATGTCCTTGATTGAAACATATATAAAGATATAAATTGTTTTGTAGTTTGGCGGCATCTTCATTGTACCCCATTCTAATACCCATGATTATGACAGGTGAGAGCGAAACCATATGATGTCTAGTATGGCTAATTGTTTCACCATTTCATTCATTATTCTATAATCATTGAGTAAGTGCTCGCTGCGTTCTCATGTGTTACTGACAGGTTACATCATATCATTATTATAAAGCTCTAATTGAACACTTTCAATTGTCACTATAACAATTATTATAAAACGCCATGGCAATCATTTTCTTTTCGGTCATAAATATTTCTTCAATAATAACAAGAGAGATTTTGTTCCGCTTTCCGCTTGATTGAATTCATCAATCATGCAACTTGACAGAAACTTATATACAAGGTGTAACATGCAACCTGATTGATATATATATACATATACAGAGTGTAACAGAAGAGTATTCCTTGAAATCTCATGATGTTTTTGCATCTGGGACACGGGGTCGTTATTATCAACATCTAGTCGGGCGTCCTCAGATTAGCATAATATGCTACCCAAACCCTTCCATCACCATCACTTTCCGTGATGGACAATCTGGGATACGGGGTCGGGATTATCAACATCTAGTCGGGCGTCCTCAGATTAGCATAATATGCTACCCAAACCCTTCCATCACCATCACTTTCCGTGATGGACAATCTGGGACACGGGGTCGGGATTATCAACATCTAGTCGGGCGTCCTCAGATTAGCGTAATATGCTACCCAAACCCTTCCATCACCATCACTTTCCGTGATGGACAGGGAAAATAAGTATATTACATCTATTTCAGAACGGCCATTTAGGTTTAAAAATTAAAGACGTGTTCGTCTGAATTATCTGCGAACACTTGAATTGGCTCTGCTATCCCAGGTGTTTATAGCAAAAACCAATTACGGAATGTTTTTTTTTTCTTCAATTGTGAGGGGGATCACGAAAGGTTTTTCTTTAAAAAAAAAAAAAAACAATTTCGACGCTGTGAAGTGGTGCTGTCAGCATATTGTTGGTTGCTCTGATACAGCGTAATTAAATAAATGCGCATACTTATAAGTAAATGCAATTATCAATCTTTTCGACAACTTTGAAAACAGATTAATATTTCCTGTTGTTTCAAACAATCCACTTCTTTTCGTTACACCCTCTATGCATCAGATTCATTCCTTCTGTATAACTTTCAGATTGTAGTCCTTAAAATGTAAACTTACTTTTTATAATGTCAAAATTAATTAGCGTGATAGAGAATCCGTCAAAAGAGGAAGTAAAAGTTTCCTTTCATAGAAACTCAACAACTCTAAATACAGAAATGATGTTCACAAACTAGCTGAGGACGATGATGACCATTTAGAAGTCATGATGACGTTGTTAGGATGATTCTCACCGAGGAGAGAAGACAACTAGTTTAATTAGATCCATTTATAAAAATTAATTAATCGTTTTGTAGAAACTCAAAAACAGTCCTTATTTAGATAAATTATAAAATACTCGCAGTGTTTAGTTGGAATGAAAGTGGTGGCATACTAGCATACGTGCTTCCAACTTTGATTCTTTACCTATCTCACGTCTTGAGATGTTTGTACGGTAAAGTTGAAAAGGGTTTTGATTTAATTGCCTCATAATAAAAATAATTCTTTTTGGTATTAGTGAGAGTTTGTCGTGTAGATTGGCATCAGCTTTGCCAATTTTTAATAAATTCCAAGGACACAAATATGAATCCTCAAGATGTCAAGTAAAGATATTATTTATTCATAGGGATTTTCTTCTTCTTTAACTTCAGCTTTTCCCAATTCTAATTGGGGTTGGAGCTACTTTCATTTTTCTACCATGACACAATCTTTTGTTCGGTGCCTTCCCTCTTTAGCTGTAACTCTTTCCTGGCACGGCAACCCTAGCTTGCTTCTCACAGTATCAATAGAAACTGCGAAGAAACTCGGTTTTCAGAGTTTTTTTTAAAACCTAGATGTCCTTCCTAACACCAAACCTTCTGTATTTACACAGACTTAGGACCGTCACCTAATGAAACTGGCTTGCTTCTCCTCGGTGGTTACATTCTTAAAGGGAACTGCAGGGAATCGAAAAACTTTTGAAGAAGAATCGGTAGATGATTTTTTTTCATAGTTTTTATTTCTGCTTAATTTTCCATTAATTTCGGGGTAGTTGTGATCTGGTTACCTTCCCACAAGATATCTGTTTCTAATTCTGCAAAGTGTTGGATTTCTCCTACCAATCTCTAAGAGCTTGCATCCATGATTGAATACATTTTGACTGTAAATGCGAGTCTGAAAAAAATTAAGAATATTTGCCAAAATTTTCTTCACTTGGTAAAAAGAAAGATATTTTTTTTTCTTGTATAAAGTTTCCATTACATCGCCTAATCTTCTCGACCGTGTAAATCGGAAGACGCAAGAGCACGATGTGCAATAGGATTTCCGATTAGTATTTAATTTCTAATTAATATCGTCCGTGTTGTTAGTTGTAATGGATTAACAAATTAATGCGGATTGTATGACTCTCCGTCAATTCAATTTGCTTGTTGGCAATCATTTCGTTTGGCTCAACTCAATGTAGGTTACAATGTGAGACCAACGCATTCGTATGTCGCGTCACCCGTACACAGGTGAAAGACAAATTTTGTTTTTCTTGACATTTTCAATAATATTGTCTTGGAAAGTATTGTAACGGTGATAATATTTGGTGTCGTTTTGTTTTTAATGAAATTTTCATCGTTTTTATTTCTGTTTGGTTTTCTTGACATTTTCAATTACATTGTGTAGGAAAGTATTGTAACGGTGATAATATTTGGTGCCGTTTCGTTTTTAATGAAATTTTCATCGTTTTTATTTCTGTTTGGTTTGCCTATTTTTGGAGTCTGGGGATAGACACAAATTTCTTGTGGGTTACCATTTTGTGGCTTTATCAAGTCGTTCTTCCTCTATCTGTGTTTTAAGTTAATTTTAGCCTACGAAGTTCATTCAGCTTAGTTTAATATTCTAATGTTCTATTGAGTGTTATAAAAAGTTAATTTTGAACTTAAAATGAAGTAGGTATTTTTTTTCTTCTTCTGTGAATTTTTTGTCTCCTCAAAATGTATATTTTACATTTTAATGTGGTACATAGATTCCGAGAAATCGTTAAAAATTGGGGGAGGGGGTAATTTTTTAAGGCGATTTCAAATGTTCATTATTATAAACCAAAATGTGATAGTATGTCACTTATTTTTTTAAAAAAAATTGATAAGTTATTTGGTATCCAACCCTCATCCCGGGTAATAGTATGCGTTCTTGTTCGTCCTGATGCGTGTAATCGATCAGCATGAGGGCGAAAAGGTTATTTTATTCTACTCCCAACCTCTCTCTTTGTGTTTGTATACGGCAATGCCTGCTCAAAATCTTACCCTTTAAGTTTCCAATGAAAGAGAAGTCATAGTTCTCGGGAGCAGACAGATACTATTAATTTTTTTCTGAGCAACTAACCTAACTTAAAATATGATTAATTGAAAGTAGAAGGTTAATTTTCACGAAAAAAATCTCTACGATTTAATTTATTTTAGTTTTTTTCCGAATGGTGCAAGAGTTTTTAGGGAGCGACTTTATGAGAAGAACAAGTTTAATCGAGGCATGGCCTATCAAAACGTTTCCTAACCTCTTTTGGGTGGGGGGTGGGGACGTTCATCTTAACGCTTATATTGATAAAATAAACAAACTTGCACTGGACTTTTTTCATGTTTGTACAACTATGTCTTCTGCTTCAGTTCAATATATTCAAATAGTTCAATAAATAAGGAAGAAAAACGTTTTTTTTTTTTTTTTTTCAAAATAAATTAAAATTAAAGTGAATTAATTAATCTCCCACCCCTAAAACGTTTAAAAAGACCTTTTAAATAATATTTAACCACATTTTAAGTTTGTAACTATTCAAAAAAAATCAATTGTATCTGTCTGGTACCCAGAAGAAAAAGGTTTTTTCAAAATAAATTAAAATTAAAGGAATTAATTAATCTACCAACCCTAAAACGTTTAAAAAGACTTTTTAAATAATATTAAACCACATTTTAAGTTTGTAACTTGTTCAAAAAAGATTAATAGTATCTGTCTGGTACCTAGTCCTCACCTTGTTAATAATCATATTACATACCCCCATACACTTGATGTAAACAAAGTACTTATAAAAATGATTGGAAGGACTTTGGCGTCAGATAACGTATCACATCTAATAACAATCTAATGCAGTAGTATAATATTGTAAAATTAATATTGTAACTTTAACAGCCAAAGATTCAAATTTATTACACTCAAATTTTATGTTCAGGTATTATTGTAGATCTTAAAATTGATAATGAAATTAACAGTTCTGTGTTGATCAAATATTATTAGAGTTGAGAACTATTTTCTAATCTCCCAACGGTATGTATATAGATTTTAAAAACAAACATTCACTCAATTAAAAATTAGTGAAGAATCGTGAGGTAATAAAAAATATATAGAAAATTGATAATATCGATTTTGAGTTTAATGAGTTAAAATAATAATTTTAGTTGGTGGCTCTTGTTTGATGAGTATCATCATCAAACCAGAGCTATAATAGAACGAAACGTTGTGATAGTGTTCAAATCGTTCTATCATAGCTCTTGCCGATGATGACAGTCTGAAGACTGCTAAAAGTTCACCAATTTAAATTATTAATTTTCCAATTTTAATAATACATTCTGAATCGATATTGTCAATATTTTATATTTTTTAAAGATTAACTCTTTGAAATGAGCACCCAGTATGGCTATGTCTCGACGATATTAACGTTTGTTGCTATTTTGTTAAACTAGTCCATATTCATGCACATAGAGGTTCGGCAGAGTAGGTATCCCTCATTCGAGAAGTCCGTGGTTTTGAGTGAACTACGTGGCTCGTGGAGTTTGCGAATGAGAGATTCTGATGTTGTAGAATGATAAGATTGGAAATAGGCTTCACATTTTTAATGAAGTTGATTATCGATATTCAAGGTTTGTTGACTATGTATTGCGGGGATATGGGGTTTTGTTTGATTGCCAATTTTTTTCCGATTTTCACTGAACATAAAAATATTCAATTCTAAAATGAAAAAGTCAAACGACGAAAATTAAAATAAATAAAGAAAAAAATCTTTCCTTCAAGTCTAAAAATTACAATTATGTCTGAAATTTAATTTAAAAATAATTAATTTTATATTAATTATATTTGCGAATAGGAATTACGCCTTCATAGTAAGACGATGAAATTATGTCTTTAACGGAAGACGTAATTCCTTCTAATTCTGACTTTCTAAGCCAAGTGAGGCATGGGACCAGTTGAATTATTATCATTTAGTTAAAATATATGTGCACATTTTTCTACAAAGGTAATTTTATTGAACATGATGTTTAGGAAATTTTAATGAGATAGCATTCAGCAGCACATTAGCGTTTAGAATGAGATAGCATTCAGCAACACCCATACCCATTTATAATTTATAATGTAAAGGGGAGGAGGGCGTGGGAGGCTTTCATTTCAAGAAAAGGGGACGCGGTACCAAAAAGTTTGGGAATCCCTGCACTAGAGGGTGACTGCAATATTATTGTTTGTATTAATGATGTAATTATATTGCAATGTGTGATAACAAGTTTTTAGCAGCAAACAGCAACTTATTTTAGAGCTGCAGTCTCATACATGTGGCTTTTTCTTTATTATCACATGCTAATAAAGAAAAAGACGGACATGCCTCGCTGACATGAACACCACAAAGAAAAGACGGCCAGGCCTCGTTGACATAAACACCACAAAGAAAAAGACGGCCATGCCTCTTTGACATGAACATGATAATAAAGAAAGAGACGGCCAGACCTCGCTGACACTAATCTCTTCCCAATATATTTCATTTTTAGTTGAGAGTTCACTCAGTTGTCACATTGATAGTTTTTAATTATCTTATCTTTTTTCTTAAATGGATTCGCGTGAGGCCCTCGTTTTTTTATTGTTGCGTACGAAATTGCAAAAAAGGCTGTAAAAAAGAAAAGGAGTGTTAGTTGAGGAATTAGGTGGATGGACGTAAGGAATGAGAAGCTTGTTCCACACTCTTAAATGAGTTGCGGTTGGGAGACGCACAACAGTTCGGCAATTGTATTATTCGATGTGTGCAGTGCAATCTAAACTTTTTTCCCTCCTTCCTCTTGTTTAACGTCTCTTTAACATCCAGTGATCATTCTAGAAGTGGGGTTTTCCTTCTAAGCCTTTATTGCCGGAGGTTTCCGGCAAAAGAAGCAGCCACCCTCATTGACCTCACCCAGTCGGGAATAGCCAGAATCACGAGGGCTTCAAACTACGTGGTCAACCATTTACTTGATATGTTTGGTATGAAGCAAGATACAAAATTTCCTGTTCATGACGTAACCCCTTAATTTTATGTTTACAACTCAGTCATAACTTAATTTTGTTTGTTCTGATTTCAGATCTCATTCCAGCATGCTGGATTATTATAAAGTGTTAGGAGTAAACAAAGCATCTACTACTACAGACATTAAAAAAGCGTAAGTAAAACCAAACATGAAACTTGTTTCAGAACAATTTCTTTCCAAGCAAAGGATACGTTTAAAAATGGGTTTATATCTCAACATATTTATGGGATATTTGTCAGACCTAAAAATCTAATCCACCAACGAATCATTGCACCTAACCCATTACTGCGACGGAAAAATATTAAAAATCAAAAAAAAATTATCTGGAGCAATGTCGACTCCTGTCGACTAGCATATATCTTACAGACGCGTGTAAGAAAACAACTGTACTATTAGCCTCGTTGCAGATGCAGGGACGTTTGTAGGAAAACGCATACAGTAGAACCTCGATTATCCGAAAATTGGAACCAGAGGTAGCCCGTTTAATCCATAAAAATAATGTAAAATTTGAGATCCACATTTTTTTCACCTGAAATAACAGTTTTATTTTTGCATTCCAAGCCAACTGAAAGCGACATTCAATCTTCGATATTAGATGGTTTTTGTGTTTTCATGTCATGAGTATCATCTTCTTTGGTCTTAAATTGGATATTAGTCATGCTGACATTATTCGAGTATCGAACTCTAAAAAATTGTTGAATGTAAATGTAATGGACCAGTCAACAGGACATAAATAGGAAGTTATTGACCCTTTAGTATGATAGTTGCTGACACGCATATAAAGGACCCCATTCTGTTGAAATCTGACCAACAAAAACTTTGTGATCAGAATGGCAAAATATTCCGCTGACCAGCTTGTTTCATGTTTTTGCACAAATTTTGTTCAGTCAGTAGTCTGGAAAAATAATGTATCATTCTTGTTGAATAAAGCTCATTGGTGTCCAGCAGTGTGAGATCAGACATGGTCCACTCGTCTATCATGATCGTCCTACGATCTGTTGACTCTGTTGTAGGTTGCATTAACAATTTCGAACATTTCATGTGAAAAAAATTCCCATTACATTTTCTTACGTACACTCAGGGAACTTCATTTTAGACTCAGTAAGACCCATGGTCTACTCATCACTCAAATAAAAACTTCCTTAGAGCTGCGTTCTCATACATCTGGTTGCCATTGAAAACCATAATGTCACTATAGATTTGCCGAGGTTGAGTCAACCCCGATTGTGAATCTCGTTGGTCTTGAAGCTTGTCATTTTTCTTATATATGTTTTATTTTGATTATTTCCTCAGATGCAAGCTCCCATTGCTCAGTGGTAACTGAACTAGTCTTGCACTCGAGAGACCCAGGTTCGAATCCTGGCAGCGGCAAAAATTTGTTCCTGTGGTTTGGATATTTTCGGGGTCCTCCCAGCCTCGTGAGGACAATGAGTAGCTCCGGAGATAAATGCGCATAGCGACCTGGTGCCAGCGTTATAGGTTAAATAGAAAAAATCAAATGAATTGGATAATGATTGATATGGGAAAATCCTACAATGCTGCGGTGAGCACCAAAGTTGTGACATAATAACACAAAGAAACAGCATTTATTTATCATTTATTAATTTTGGTTATTTATTTCCTCAGATATAGAAAATTAGCATTAAAATGGCATCCGGACAAAAATCCAGATAATCAGTCAGAAGCAAACAAGAAATTCAAAGAGATCTCAGAAGCCTACGAAATACTCTCAGATGGTAAGTATGTGCTACACGACGTAATCGTTGTGGTCACCGAGAGAAGCTTGTCCTCAGCAATCCGATGATTGGGTCTATGTTCTTCCGGGGACAACTTGGGAGTTTACAAACTCAAACCAAAGACCAACGGAATGAAACTCACATTCCGATCGTTTTCTTTCCGTTGTCACCTTCATTCTTCTATTGCCGACAAAAGTCTCCCATTTTTCTATCGAACATGACTTTATTAGGCTTTGTTCAGAGCATTCAAGCTGAGATCAGCTCCATGGTCGGGAAAAAAACAGGTGGATACTAAGATCAAAATGATTTTTTGTGAACAATCTTTAGATCCATGCGGTACGGTTAACCTTATGCCATGTATTTGAATATTGACTTTGCCAATCCAATATACATCGTTGTGCAGAGATATTTTGGCGCTTTCGTCACTCTTAATTTTAAAACAATCTGACAGTGACCAACAAATTTTATTAGAACTAAATCAAGTGTCATGCGTTTCCCCATGGGGCGAGCTCCTACCAGTTGGTCTGCTCTAGATGAATGACATCAATCAATCCTAAAATGCTGACATTTTTAGTTTAGACCGAGTTGTCTATTGGTGTTGCAAAGCTAGCATTTTGCTTGGTCAAACTATTTCTACAATTTTTTTCAAATTTGAATGGAAAAACGAGGAGAAGTTGGTTTTAAGCTTATATAGGGTGGTGGTGGTGTCGCTACGACGACACCACCACCCTATATAAGCTGTTAATCAGAATTTATTACTCTCGATTATCAATACTTGCCTGAGAAGTTGGTTTTGAGAGGAGCGCCGCTACGACAACACCACCACCCTATATAAGCTGTTAATCAGAATTTATTACTCCCGATTATCAGTACTTGCCTGAGAAGTTGGTTTTGAGAGGAGCGCCGCTACGACGGCACTACCACCCTGTATAAGCTGTTAATCAGAATTTATTACCCTCGATTATTAATACTTGCCTGTTGCGAAAAAAAAAAACAATAATTGATAATGAATATTTTACTTCAGCCAGAACAGTGGCGTGTCGCTCTTGAAACCAAAATCCCAAATAGGTCTTCTTGCTAGAGCACATTAGAAACTTTAATCGGCCGACTTATGGCCATGCAAATATACTGTAACTTTAGATTGTACAGTGTGCACACTGACGATTACATGTCAATAACGTATAAAAAATATACTGTGTCATTTACGCGATCATTCTTGTCGCTGCAATCTCTTGCGTCTTGCACATACAGTAGATCCCCGATTATCAGTATTAATTAGGACCAGAGTGTAGTTCGGATATAAAACATTCAACATGAGGTACACATTTGAATTAATTTTGAAAGAAAAAATGTATTATGTACACCTAACTATGGGTAGTCCTCGCTCCTAAGGACATAAAATTACCTCGGAAATTCAATTTTTATATTTTTTAATGTTCTTTTCTTTTTTAATGGCATTAATGCTGTATCCAAATTGAAAGAATGGTTCTCGGAGGAACAGGGTCACGCGGCCTGAATTTCGCGTATCGCTTGAACATAAGAATTGTTATTACGTTCTGTTCTAAGTCTCCAAAGTATGAAAAACTTTTGACATGTGTCAGGTTTTGTTCTACTCTTGGGGGATATAATCATGTTTTTTCTAAGTCTCCAAATTATCCAAAATGTGAGAAACTTTTGGCATGTGTCAGGGTTTTTTTTGTCACCTAGTACAAAATGAAGTGCAAAGAATCGCATTACTCCTATTCCCCTTATTCACTCCTATTCCCCTCGTAGTTCTTTGATTCTCCTCGCAAATTCGAAATATTGTACATACCCTGTTTAAGAAAAAAAGGTATATTTTCTGTTTCTCTATTTTCCTGTTTACTTTTCTTTTTTTGTGTGTGTTTGAGGTGGGGGTTGCCATCGATTTTTACATAGCATACAGTTTGTGATCGGTGTCCAATGTCCACATCGGTATCCAGCACTGACTCGCATGTCTGCTATCTAATCTCTTGTTCTTGTATTGTGCAATATTGTTTTTTTGTCATTACTTGTTAGAAGCGTGGGCGAGGCGAATTGTTACCGATAGATATTTTTCATTCTGCATAAAAAATTTAATCATAAAAGTCTCGTAAATAAAGATTTTCACTTTGTGTGAATCTAGGCGCTGGATTTCTAGGAAGAGGAACATTCAACCTATCACGCCTTTTGAACCTAACTAGGACACTCAAAAAATCCTCTTAGATGCAATTTAATTTTTACTTTTTCCTTTGAGGTCATAAGTTTTACGTGAAAAATGTCGAGGCAATAAATATTTAACATCATATAAATATTTCCAAAAAAAGTCCGCTCGTCATAGCTAGTCTATTATATATGATGGCCCCTTTCCATACCAAGCTTGTATTTGTTAGTTGCTTCCATCTTTTACCAAGCACCTATTTTGATTGAAGTGTTTCGAAATCTACCTTCCTGAGCAATGCACGAAATATGTTTCAACTAGTAATTAGAATCATGCAAGATTTGTAGCAATAGAATTCAGTCTCAGTAGCCAATTTGGTAGATTTTGTAGACTCGTAACCCGGAGGCTGTTGGTTCCAATCTAATTGAGCAATAACCCATGGAAAAATACATTGTGACAAGCGTATTGTCTTAACACAACTTAATTCCTTTTTAAAAAAATCTAATAGCGCCTCTAGACTTACTTATAGACACACCTAATCAGCGTCTTACAAAATTACTGTTGGGTTTTTTGGTTCCTCTGGATAAAAAATGCATGATGCGACCGGGGTCCACCTCCATGGAGGAACAATTTTTCCCTTAAAAAATATTTTCCCCCTTATGGAGGGAAGTTTATAATATCTGGTCATTTTAGGTAAGGTTAGATTAGTGATCAATGAGGATTGGTCGTATAAACGTTTCATCGTCACTGCGTTTGGGGAAACGGGGAGGGATTAGCGCTAAAGTGAGGAATAGTACAAAATGTTATATTTTATCCATAGAAAAGATTTGGGGAAACATTTTTACGGCCATGCCTTTGGAGTGAACTTACGAGCGCCGAACATGGAAAAATGATTTCCTCGCGCATTGCGGGGAAAATATGTGAGAGAAAATTTAGAGAAAAATTTGTTCCTTCCCAGGAGTCATACCCATACGACCTGTCATTGTATATTGGACTATTAGAAAATTGTATATTCCTTGGATAGAAATGTCTAAGACATGATGACCTTGAATTATCTCGCAATCTCAGAAACGAATGCATCTTCTATTAATTCCTGTGATCGGTTGCAGTTTGAATCGTAAGCAAAACCCTCGTAGATCCGCATCACATCATTAATATAATTTCCCCTTGTACTTTTGTTTCAATTTTAGATAGCAAACGAAAGGTCTACGACTCTCAAAAAGAGAAGCTTCGAGAACATCACTTTACCAGCCACAATAATTATAACCATCATCACAATTACTCATCAACTCCATCTTATACCAAGTCCGACCGAAATAGGACTCCCAGATTTGTCTTTCGAAATATTTTCTCCGATACACCATTTTATCGATTCTTTGGTAGGGTTTTACTGAGTGTTTCTTTTCTATCTAAAAATGTGTGCTTTAAGTGTGTTCCCTACGATGTTTTCAGTTTTACTGTGATTCCATAAGTGTGCTTTAAGTGTGTTCCCTACAATGTTTTTCATTTTACTGTGATTCCATATTAGACTTGCCTATGTTTGTAAATACCCTCTAAACTAACCGCTCCCTTTTTGGCACTAACCAAAAGCCTACTGCATTTTGATGATTTTCTTTAAAAATCCTAAATGTCTATTTCTTATTTCAGCCAATTTTATTTTAAGCTTGATTTTCATTTATTTTAAATTTATTTGAATCTCTCATATATTTTTATTTGAATCATGGAAACAATGCCTGTAAGAATTTTTGAGTTCTTTATCCAAAATAGGTATATTGTTTTTCTAAAAACTGAGAAATTTAATATTTTTTTATTTCATTTTATTTACCAAAGTGGTAGCCTGTTGCTACCAAAGTGGTAGCCTGTCCATTGCTTTCCAAAAGAGTGTATAGTTTCCTTGTGAGCGATAACTGTTTGGATGTACCAATTTGGAAAAGGTGATTCCTCTTAAAATGTTGTGGCTTTTTACGGAGACTTGTCAGTTTGACAAAGGCTTCGACAGTTTATGTTATTTTGTCTTACAAGTTCCGGGATTTTGATCAAAACTCTTTTGATTTTAATTGTGGTTTTTGATCAAAACATTTTCGATTTTACTTCAACGAAGATTTATGTGGTCAAGCTTTTGACAGTGTCTCCTGCTTTGTGTAAGGAGTTCGGGGATTTTATAGATTTCCAAATGAACACCGTTGTAATAATAACAACAACGTTGTTCTATTGTGGCAATGATAAGTATACTTACCATAGCATTAAAGTTATTTCATGACACTGTAAAACCTTCCACTCTACTGATCAAGGAGTCCATTGCATAATAATGTGGTCAGTCTTGCTAATAATCTGGTTTGGATTTGGATGTGGGTTTCCTTCAATGAACCCCGTGCTATCTCTTACTGAACAAAAAGTTGGCACCTTGTGAACTTGGCAATGGGTTTAAAATCAGTACAAATAAAGATTTCTGTGGAATGTTACGTTTTGTATTGTGATAAATAAAGGAGGCCAAACACTTCATTACGAATCAACTGGGAATGGTCAACTATGAATTTTATTTGCCCAAAAACAAAAGAAAACATGAAAACTCATATTGTGTATAAACAGTGAAAAGGGGCATTCATTAGTTGAAGAAAGGTTGAGAGCAACTGCTCCAGACCACAAAAAATAGCCAAAACATTTCTCACAAAAACCATAAAAACTATTTTAAGAAACTAAACACCCAGTTCTAAACAACTCCTATCCACCAGAGATATCTCAGGATAAGCGAAATCTGTCACGGGGAACCAGATCATCTCTTGCTGATCCGAATTAATAAAATCATATGAACAGAGAATTTTAGATCCAAATATTGAGGACCAATGTAAAACCAAAATAGTCCCCATATCAGTGTCTACATCCTCAACTGTCCAGCCAACCCCACAATACTGATACCAATGAACATGTAGCTCAATCCGGTAGATGTGATAAAGTTCCTAAAGATACCAATATCTGGATACGATGGCGCGAGATGCGAATGGTGAAGTTGCTGCTACAACAACAGCAACTTCTGCCCCATGTTGTGAATAGAGTTGGTTGACATGCTGGGAGATTAAACACTGTCGCTTTATATCTGGATACGATGGCGCGAGATGCGAATGGTGAAGTTGCTGCTACAACAACAACAGCAACTTCTGCCCCATGTTGTGAATAGAGTTGGTTGACATGCTGGGAGATTTCACTTTGTATTCCAGATGTGTCGCCCATAATTTACCTACCTTGGTGTTTTATTTTAAGTAAAAACAAAACTCTTCTCTCCCAGATAGAATGAAGATTTCTTTGTAAGATAAATACAAATGCACGTGGTCACTACGGCAACATCTCACACAAAATCTAAAAATAAAACATTTTACCAAAATCTCATTGGCAGTGCAGTTGATGTATGAATATACTGGGTCTTGAAAACAGTTTCGAAAATCGAATACTAAAAAACCGTTCGTCTCCCTCCCGCCGCGTGCGGTACCTAGATTAAACAGCAATACAATTAATAATAAATCCTATATGCTGAATTATCGCTTTTTAAAGCTGCAGTACTACTTTTTATTGAATTTTATGACCCTCTTCTTAATCCCGAATTTGTACTTCTCAATTTTGGATCTTTGGTGGTACCTAAATCTGTACCTAACTAATTTGTGAAGGGACCAAAAATTCAAGGTAGCAAATACGAACAGTGTGCCATATTGGCATCTTAGGTCTCCGTTAGTGGCACGTTTGTCACTTAGCGTTTACCAATTTTAATAAAATTTGATACGTTCGCCCTGTTTGGGGTCTAAATCGTCCTAGAATTACTGTCAGTTAGATGCAAAGGGTTCCGTACTAGACGGTGAAATAACATTCTTTAAATGTCAATTTGTCTGTATCTTCGGTTCACAATAATTATTTATCGAACACCTTGTCCGAATTTGATGAAATTTGGTATGGAATTTCATTACGCTGATAAGATTTATATTTGGGGCCACCAGGGGGCACCTTGGTAGGCCATTATTTGAGTGAGCTCTTCAGTTCACAAAACTTATTAAGTTAACATGAAATTATATAAAAAAAAAAATAGACATCGTGGAGCTACGTTGATTATGAGTCAGTCAGTACGTCAGTATACCAACTGGGCTTTGCATTTTATAAGTATAGATACGGTTGCGTTGGCTATTTTTGGAATGTAGAAAAAGGGAAAAATAACATTTTCTAAGTATTGAATAGAAACCCTTAATTTTGGAGAGATATTCATGAGGACTTAAAGTTGTTCTGTAGATCTTATTTGATGTCCAAACTGTCCAGAATTACTGCGAGTCATATACAAACGGTTCCGTCCAAAAAAAGAAGAAGAAGAAGAAGAAGAAAAAACAGACCGGAAAATGATATTTTCTATGTATTTTAAAAGAAACGTTTAATTTTAGAGAGATGTTCGTGGGAGTCCCTGCCGTTCTCCACATATTTAACAAAATTATTTAACTCATACTTAATACTCGTATCTAAATTTGTCACGTTTATTTTATTTTATCTGATCATTAATTAATGACACTCTTGCCGCTCGCTCGCGCGCCCGCCGAGTTCATTTCTGGCGTGGCCCTTCCTAATGTCATGTTGAGTTGAGTCTTCTTCTTTGTCTAACAATCATACTTGTAATGCTTATTTTTGGCAGAATTTTTTACATTTCATGAATACCATATACGGCTTGACGTTTCTTGTACGTATGATGACTGTATTTTTAAAATATTACACTCCGTACAAAAAACTTAGTAGGTCAGTATAGCATAGCAGCTTCCTCGCCACATTACCTTTGTGTATACTATATGCCTAGACGAAATATTATAAAAAAAATACCACTTTTTACATTGGGCTTTGCGTTTTATAAGTATAGATAAATTTGAACGGTATCAGACATTTCCAAAATTAAGGTGTTTGTAGAAAAATACGTTTACGTTTGTGCAAAAAGAGGATTCTTTAACAGTAGTTTTTTTTTCGTGACGATTCCAAAGGTTTATTATTTTCAATATTTTCAATAATAAACCAAAAATAGTGGGAAATGCGTTAAAAACGTATTCACCCTTACATTATTACAATTGACCTCTTAGGGATTTTTTTTTACACTTAAAGACTTGAGTAGTTTACATTTCCCTCTGGACTCATAATTGTATACCCGAATTTATTAAAAAAATGAATTGCTCCAAAGCGTTTGGAACTCACTAAACATATTTTTTTCTTTTGTTTTACAGAAAAGAAAAGACGCATTTACGACGATCGTGGAAAAGACGGTTATGAAGAAAACAGACAACGCGGTCGTTCCAGACATCACCATCCTACCTACGATGATGATTTCGGCTTCTCAAGGTACACGTTCCGAGACCCAGAAGATGTGTTCAGAGAATTCTTCAGTAGTTCATCACCTTTTACTGATATTTTCGGAAGTAAGTGAGCAAACAATTTAGTATTATTATTTTGCTTAACTCGATTCGTTAGAAACTTTCAAACTAGCCACCCACATTGCCTTCACTCAGTCTGTTTATTATTATTATATTATTGTACTGCCAGCTCCCATGGTTCAGTGGTCACTGCACTAGACTCGCACTCGGGAAACCCAGGTTCTATTCCTGGCGGGGGCCAAAATTTGTACTGTGATTTGGATGTTTTCGGGGCCCACTTAGCCTCTTAAGGACAATGAGTAGCTATGGAGGTAAATGAGCATAGCGATCCGGTGCCAGCATTTTAGGTAAAATAGAAAAATTCAAAGGAATTGGATATTGATTGATTTTGGGAAAATCCTGCAATGCTGCAGTAAACACCAAAGTTGTAGCATAATAACACAAAGAAACATCTTTCTTCATTATTATTATTGTACTGGTTGTAAATCTCTATTGAGACTGCAATTATTATCACTCAGACTTTTATCTACATCTATTGGGACCAGTAGGCGGAGATGAAGTTAGATTCGAACCAACAGCCTCCTGGTTACGAATCCACCGCATCAACCAACTGAACAGCCTGGGCTAGGCCAGAATTACCAACATCACGAAAGCGCGAACCATTGTAGTCAACCACTAACTAAAACTTTGCTGGATGTTGCTTAACTTCAGTGATTCTACGAGAACTGCTGTATTCAACGTGCCAGAGACCCTGGCTATGTATTGATTGAAAGATATAGAGGGTGTTGAATTGTTTTGTCCACTCTAGACATGGGGTTCTCCGAACATTCCTAATACATCTGAAAAAGCAAAAATTTAACACGCATATGATTAATTATAGGGGGAATTAATTTGGTAAGGGGAAAAAATCGGCGGCCTTTTGGCCTAGGTTGACATGGATTTTAAAATTTTCAATGAGAAGGTATGTCAATTTTCCTCATTTATTAGTTTCAATATTTAAAATCTTCAATAAGAATGTATGATAGCTCGTTTGAAAGATTATATTAAGAGCAGTTTATTGCAATAAACCGCAGCTCTTTACAACGTAACAGTCCAAAAATCACTAGAGCCTGTTTTCAAATTGTTACCTTGCGTTCTGGAAAGTCTTCGACTAGGCTTCCCGTCGAATAGGAAAATCATTGCCTTATTAGTGACTAACGTAAAAGTTCAAGTACCTGAGCAAAGATATTGTATCCACGAAATCTTATAACAACGAAGCATAAAGTGCGGTTATTGGTTTTTCTTTGGTGTTGTGGTTATGGTTAGCTGGGACACGGACACAATGACTCATGGTCATTAATTAGTTTCAATATTCGACTTCTTTGTAGACTGCAAATCATGGACATTCAAGAAGCATTTTGTTCGCCAAAAAATACCCCTTCCATTTGTTGTTTTTTCCCAACACTGCAACGAACTACCAAAACCAAAAAGTAAAAAAGGGTCCCGACAGAAAATGTGTTTTGAAAGGTACCAAAACTAGTATTTTTGGTATTCTAGGTATCATCAATATAAACTCTTTAAGCCACCCCTTCCACCTACTCACCAGGGGGAAAGGATAATACACAATTCGTACGACGTAGGTGGCATATTGCTAACATTAAACAATTTTAATACAATTTGGTATGTACGTTCCATTTGGTACAGTCGATCCTTTGAGCTTCGTGTGCTATTCAAGGGATTCCTCAGCAAAAACATGAAAATATAATAATGTATCGTCCACTTGGCAGAGTTTTTATATTTTACTAGCTTTTTTCCCGTGCTTAGCTACGGTTACGAAATTCAACAACAATTTCGAGATAGCGAAATTAAAGCTTCTCAATATTAGATTTTTGGTGGGACCGACCCCCAGAGTGAACATGGCCCCTATTTAGAAAATTTAATATTTTACTCAAGGATATTACTTTTTGCACTGCCCAACACCTTCGTATTAAATTTCAACTTTCTCGCTGATCTCGGAAGTGATTCTTAACTATGGGTTTTTGGTGGAACCGACCCCCCCCCCNCCCCCCCCCCGAGTGACCACTGCTCCTAGTTCGAAAATTCAATACTTTATTCAAGGATTTGACTTTTTGTACTGCCGAACACCTTTGTATCGAATTTCATCTTTTGCGCTCGTCCCGAAGTGGTACTTCTCAATTCCGATTTTTTGGTGGTGAAAACCATTCATAAATCGGGGAGAAACCGGAAAATTTCAAATTTTATATTTTTTATGGGGTCCTTATATATTTTTTTGGGAGGGTGACCACTGCTCCTAGTTCGAAAATTCAATACTTTATTCAAGGATTTGACTTTTTGTACTGCGGAACACCTTTGTATCGAATTTCATCTTTTGCGCTCGTCCCGAAGTGGTACTTCTCAATTCCGATTTTTTGGTGGTGAAAACCATTCATAAATCGGGGAGAAACCGGAAATTTTCAAATTTTATATTTTTTATGGGGTCCTTATATACTTTTTTGGGAGGGTCCATTCTCGGTAATTTTTCGTTATCTCCTTTAATTTGCCCAGAAAAAAATTGCAAAAAGACCCGCTAAAAAGCGTCATTTTTGGCGGTAACTTGCTCTCACTTGAACTTTCAATTTTTTCCTTTCTTATTACGCACCAACATACTAAAAGGGTTCTCTGTGTGCCAAGTTTCAAGTCTCTAGGTTTAGCTATCGTGTAGCTACATTGATTATCAGTCAGCCAGTCAGTATACCAACTGGGCTTTGCGTTTTATAAGTATAGATTTCAAGAACTTAATATTAATGTTTTTTGTCAATTACTATTTGACTTCGTTTCCAAGTAAAGGTTTATTCATTAACACTTCAGTGTTTTCTCATAACTGTGGAAATCACGGACCCAGGAATATAAGCCCAATCTAAAAAAATATCGTATGATTTGGAGGCTGAATTTGGTGTACGATACAATTTATATTATTCGATACGCGTATGTCTCTAATTTTTGTTGAAGTGTTTTTCATCATTTACATTTCTTGTATTTGGCCAACATAGTTCTGCCAACATGTGTCCTAAGGGATTTCTTATGTTGATCTTAAAATACAGTAGGTACATCATAGGGTCCGACTCTTAGTTCGAAGGTTGTGGTTCAAATCCCGCCCGGAGCGAAAATTTTTTGGTAGAATTTTCCATTTTTGGGAAACACATGGCTGTAAAAAGGAATGCCCCAAAGTAATGCGAACGCGGTTCTGGGGCACAAGTTAAAAAAACAAGGCACTAATCCGGTCTATGTCTCTAATTTCTGTCTTCTGAAAATGTCAAACCCTAACAATGGACTTGTTTTCTATTTTCAGTTCGACCACGAAACAACAACAGCAGAGGTAGTGACACTCAACTCTTTCAAAGTAGCCCATTTGGCATTGGGTTTAGTAATATAGAAGACCTCTTTCTCAACTCAGATGGATTTTCTTCATCATTTTCCTCGTTCAATATGGGTGGTGGTGGAAATGGAGGTGCCGTCAAACAAACCTCTACGTCGACACGCTTTATTGACGGCAAAAAAGTTACGACAAAAAAGTAAGTGTGACTCCCACCACAAAGGGATGTACTAGTCATTCAATTAATGACTGGACACCTTGACAACCCTTTAACTATAACCCCTGGCCTGGATAATTGATATTATGGAGTTAACGGGCGATTGTTTCACCGTACCAAGTCTACTCTGTAATTTGTATTCCATCTCCCTGTTTTTTCGGCTTTGGAGCGGCTGATTTCAACGGGGTTACTATAAATACTGTTATAATCGATGATCCATTTCACGCCCTCAACATAATTTGAAAAGGTCTCCCGGAACTGTGAAATCCATTAAAATCTGCAACCCATGGGAAATGTTGGATCGTCCTCACCACTTCTACGCCCCAGGACGACCTGGATCGCATACCATGACAGTTCCAGCCAAGAGCCATCAAAATCTTTTCGGTGAACTCATATCAATCTTTTTATACCATGTGAATTAATCATGCATCTATAAATGAGAAGAACGGTTGATTTTGTGAGAAAAACCGCTGCTGCTACTACCTGGATCGTAGAATCTATGTTGATTTCGACTTTGGAGTGACTATTTTCATCTGGGTTACTAAAATGGTGCTTCTTAGATCTAGCATTGAATCATATCTTAAGTAAAAGTAGACTTAGGATCAATCAAACAATGTAAACAATTGCACGAAATGCAGATCACAATAAAACCATTTATTTGAATTCAGACCTTATCAACCCGGAACATAATATAATATCCTAGAGTGATCCTTTTGGGACTGTGTCCTTTTTTTGGTTTGAAGACTATAGTCGAAAACACTATAATGTTAGGATAATCAAAGTTCTACTGTCAAAAATCATACTGCAATATAGGAATCCAATCATACGAAGGATTAGGTTCCTTTACCTTATCCTTGGAACGTCATTTTTTCAAAACCAAAATATTTCCAATCTCTTCACATCTTTAGTTAAAATCCCTTATAATTTGCAGCTGTAAATCCTTTAGCACTCGGAAAGATTTTTTAGTAGGCTTTCAGAACCACTTGAGTTTTTGTGACTGAAATGTAAGACCGTCACGCCAGTCTTGAGTGTACCCATCAGGGCAGACTAACCGACATTGTTCCTCCCCATTATTTCAGTTTTACATACTTTCGCTATTCATAATTCGCTCACACTTATGAGGTTCAGGTCACCTACTTGTTTGAGGTCAGTCGCTTGCATTTCGTAATATTGATTGGCTCTTCTAACACTGCTTCAAATTGTGTTCTGTTTTGACTCATTCATTAGGCATCAGGTTAATATGCTTTTTAAGCCCGACGAGAGGGTGGCGAGAAAGGAGGAGATTCTGCCGAGCCCAGAATGTTGTCAGGGGCCCAATGTAATTTTATCGTACTTAAAAACACACAATGATTTTAGCTGAAAGTGTATATTTTTTCCTCGGGCTCTGATTTTCTCTCTACGATCATGATGTTTTCCCTCAATATACATAACACGATCAAAAAATTCCGAGCATAGAAAGAGATTTATAATTTCCTTTAACATCATGAGGGGCGACCACAGCATGAGACCGAAAAAAATCCGACGGAACTGAAATTACATTAACTTATATGTACTTCGTTCGGTAATGGCTTTATCTACCCAGATAAAAAATGAATTGCTTTGCAACCCCTAACATTTTTGACCTTGTCAGAAACAGCCTCTGAATGGGTTCAAATGCGAATAAGCAATCTGAAGCTATTGGGGTCAATTTTTGTGCACCTCAGAGATCTTTCTCAAAAGCATAATTTTCTCTATGACGTTACCTACTAATCAGTTATTCATGTTATTGCTTATCAAACTCAATCTCTGTTGTATAAATTTAGCTAAACTTAGTGTTAAGGTCTAATCTAAAGATATTAAACAAATATCAATGTCACTTTCTTTTTCTGTTGTTATGCTAACGCTTATCCTTTCTCTAAATATATATTTCTGTGTATTATTTTGTCAAAAATTTCGTAATGGGGTTTGCAGAATTACTTTGTATCTATGATCACTATGCTATGCCCAAATAAGCTTTTAATGTTGCCACTAGCTGTGCAGTGTCCACTTGGTTAGAAATTGACTAATTGAATATATTAAATTGTTCAGTGGTGATGTCTTCCATTTCCCCAACATAAATTGAAGCTTTCTCGCACATCCACACAATCATCAAACTGCTCCCACTTTATGTTTGTCCGAGTTACTATCATTCCAATCTAACTTTATGTATTTATTCTCCAAAGCTACCAACTCTTCCAATATATTTATTTGAACAGTAAAAGGCATCCACTGCGTCGCTATACTGCCGCTTTTTCAATTCATATATTGTGTCCGATTTGCTTTATTTTGCTTCAAATTCTCAAGTTGAATGATAAAGTTGCCTCGTTATAATGTTCAGTTTTTCCAATTAATCATTCGTTACGCTGCTCTGCTGCTTCTAGTATTTCTGCCTGATTTGCAATGCTTTGCTCTATAAATCTATGCTCAATCGATGATCGCTCCCAACACAATTTGAAACCCAATAAAAATTTTGGAAGGTTGAACGGAACAACAATCTCCTCCTGTTTGTTTCGGGTATGGAGCGAATGATTTCAAGTGGGCTACGTCAAATGCAACTCATCTGACATCGTATATCGTATCATATCTTTAAGGTGGTATCACACTATTTGTCATGATTTCAAAATTTGGTATATTTGTTGAATTTGTGTGTTGGGTATATATTTGTGCCCCTATCACACTATTTGATGAGATTTTCAGACAAAATTTATATGCTTTCAAATATTGTTGTGTATTATGCCGTAGCAAGCAGATATTAGATATTTTGTTGTGTATTATACCATATTTACCAAAAGAAATATGGTAAAACAGTAAATTTTGATGGACGTTTTTGTTCCAAAATATAAAAATAAAGACCTATAATTCAAGAAAAGTTTGTGTTTTTTTTTTTCTAAAATAACAGTAACACGCAATAATAATAACAGATAACTCCCAGATTGTCGCAAAACAATTTTCAGGCTACAAATACACGTGCGCCACAAATGAAATCTTTTCATCAAAGAAAAAAAAAGTATGCTGTAAGTTATAATAATTCAAATCGTACATTGCCGAGACAATATGAACATAATCCAGAAAGTCAGCCACAATAGAATCCCTCCCACAGACGTCTAAGATTTTTTTTTAAATGTCATAACAATCTTAGCTTTAAAGTCCTCAATTATCGAAAATACACAAGTGAAGAAAAACTAAATTAACTTTCGATCAGAAATCGTATTGGAAGAAGAGAAAATGTCAAAATTATATTTATTACAGATAAATATCTGGTTGCTAAGGTATAATACAGAACAAAATTTTAAAGCATATAGTTTTGATGAATGTCTAATCATATATGTGATAGGGACACAAATGTATATACCAAACAGGCCAAACACACAAACTCAACAAATATACATCAAATAAATTGTGCCAAAATTTTCAAATCATGACAAATAATGTGATACCTACCACCTTTATTTTAAATGCCTAACAGCTGATTTATGTTTCATTTTTTTTTTTTCCAGAATTAAAGAAAACGGTAACGAGACTGTGATGATTTACGAGAACGATGTTCTTAAATCCAAGACTGTGAATGGAGTTCCCGATGCCATCAGCTACAAGAAGTAAATCACTCATGAACGCAACATTTTGAGAAGACTTCTACCATATTATTTGATGGCAAATTTGTTGATTATATTTCTCATGTATGTATGTATGTATGTATTGAATTGAAGGCCGCTTGTTGTGTTTGTAAACCAACTTTTAGTATAAAGAGTTTGTCCTCAAGATGGTTTTGTCTTCAGACCAGGACAACTTGAAAGTTACTAACTTCAACCAAAGGTCATCACTCGGGGAAACAAGTAACCTCACATGAACTGCGGTAACCTAAATGGGAAGAACAGTTGATTGTAAGGCGAACGCTGCTACTACAACAATTAACAGAAACACATCAAATATCTTTTGCTACTCTTGTCGCAGTTTATTGACTGAGGATAATCTACCAACTGATCTGCTATAAATGAATCACCAAACAGCTCATATTAAATAAAACCCAGGTTCCTCATTAAAGTGGCACGATTTCTGAGGCTTCCAATTGAAATGAATGGGAAACTATTGATGCTTCTATTCTAGAGAGTTTGACTTAATAGGTGATTGGTTCTGCGTACCATTTCCAATGTGAGAAATTTTCCGAACAAAAGATTGCCCACATTTTTTTGCAACGACTATATCATTCATAGATACATTATTCCAGACAAAAGATTGCCCACATTTTGTTGCAGCGACTATATCATGAATATAAAATGTATGCAAACAGAATTCATTCGAAATGCAAATATTGAAATTTATTTTTGACTTCACACTATGAATCAGATAGACAAATAATATAACTGACAATAATCTTAATAGATTAAAAAATTAGTTGAAGAATCGTAAGATATTAAAAAAATGACAATATTGATTCAGAGTTGAATCAGTTAAATTGTTAAATTAACAGTACTCAGACTGTCATCATCAGACCAGAGCTATTATAGAACGATGTGATGTTTACATCGTTCTGTTCCAGCTCTAGTCTGATGACTACATTCTGAGTAATGTTGAAAGCCCACCAATTGTCAATTTAACTAATTAAATTGACAAATTTAATTAGTATCCTGTATCATGAGCACGCTCCCTCCCGGCAAGGAGTTAGAAGAGATATTTTATCTATAATTTCTGTTTAAATATTGCTATAAATAATAAACTAATTAAACTCTGATTCGATATTGTCCATTTTTTATATTTTTATTACAGACATAAATTGATTGATGTATTGTGAATCAGGAGATCAATAATTTTGTTAGATTTTCTGTTCACCTGACGTATTGAATTTTTAGCATTCTCAGGATAAATTATGTGAAATTTAATTATAGATCTTAGTGTACTGAATTGATTAGAGATTTGCACATCATCTTTCACTTTACTAGGCATTTGTAAATAAGATTATACAGAGTATTGCATATCAAATATGGTAGTATGAGATACGTGCATTTACATTTGAATGCTCTTAGTTGTGCACCCGAATTTCGGCTCTAGGAAAAAAAATCAAATTGGACATACGGGTGCAAAAAAAAATAAAAAAAAACTTGGACATTGACACGATTTATGAGCTAGGTCTTAGCAATGATTATGACAATTTTTGTTATGATCGTACCAACGGTAAATATTTTTTTCGCTTGTCGATTTCAATTTGACTGTATCCTTAATATTTTAAAGTGAGTCTTTTATCAATGAATTTGCCGCCTTGTGGCGTGTGTAAACTTTTATGTTAAGTTATTTTTGTATTTATTTATTCTTAAATTCATCACTACCATTTTATTTTTGCTGAGTATGATTTTTACTTTATTTTTTATTCTAACCTGGG
Organism: Pachypsylla venusta; assembly: GCA_012654025.1. Lineage (NCBI taxonomy): Eukaryota > Metazoa > Arthropoda > Insecta > Hemiptera > Aphalaridae > Pachypsylla > Pachypsylla venusta. Next base: position 30,133,145 of record CM022875.1, read on the forward strand.
TCTCCCGTGTGAAAGCCAGTGTGATACCCACTACGCCAGGGAGACTGCTGAAGTAGAAGTAAAAGAAATTATTCTAACCGTGCAAAAAGTTTTGATTTTTTTTATTCTATGTTAATTTTGAGCTGACATTGTTATTTTTAAGTTCAGGGGTCTATTTGATAATACATTATTAATAATATTAGTCTTGTACTTGTGCTTTGGCACAACTATAAGTGGTATCACACTATTTGTCATGATGCCAAATTTTGTCATTTTTTCAACTTAAACAGTGCCAAACAGTGTGATCGACTAATATATTTGCTTAAATTCGCTATTTGATTCCTTTGATATCGAAACACAAAAGTGAATAAAATTTTATCCTAACAGTCTGATAGGGTTTAAGCGCATGAAAAACACGTTTGTCATGTTTGATCGTTTTTGAAGACTATTTATTATTATTATGCATTGTGTTTCAGGGGGTTAAAAACCGCTGACACATTACAAATTTGAGAACCAAAATACGCCCCACCCCTAATATTCAAACAAAAATTTAAATATATAAAAAGTTAATCAAAACTGAAAAATAGATTAACAAAATTTGAATAAACTTCAAAATTAAAAAGACCTGTAAAGAAAACTGAAATTGTTATTAGTCGGTATGTACCTGAAAAAGAAAAAAAAGGTTAGTTGTAGAACTCTTCCAGGCTATAGGGAGCAATTTCTAATAGACGATTTTTAAGTACAACCTAAAATCTTTGTAATTCATGTTTTCATTATTTATTTTGTTATAGATTTTAATACCTTTATCCAAAATTGATTCCCCAAAAATCGATAATCTGGAGTGTATTAAATCTTTTGCATTCCTCGCGTTGTATGAATGTTCCATTGTAGGTAAAAAATGTTTGTTTTTATGTATGAGAGGCACATATCTAATATTACCTGATCATACAATGTTAATATTCTTTTTTCACTGAAATATTCTTTGCAATGAACCTCAAGACCATTCATTTCATTTCATTAAGCTTTAACCCCTTAGGTTTGGAATCCCTACACCTCAGCCTCCTGGGCTTTTTGTGTATTGGGTTAAGCCTATTTCTCTAGTTAAGGCTCAACCCAGTGAGTTTTAGCAGTCTTCTTACCAGATTGTTTTGGACGAGTTCCTCTCTGGGGTTTAGTGACCCCATGATACTCACTCTCCAATTGAGCAGGGCATTGCAATCAAAGATCACATGAGAGGCTCAAGACCATAGACAGCGCGAAGAGCTCTTTTTTGAAGAATGAATATTTCCTGAGTTTGATGAGAAGGTCCTCAATTGTTAGTGTTACATTAACAACTGGTTGCCAAAGAATTTCATTAATCTTACATTTAAAAAATATTTCTGAGGCGTCTGTGGACATCCAAGTCCTCAATTATAGAAAATACACAAGTGAAGAAAAGCTAAATTAACTTTCGATCAGAAATTGTATTGGAAAAATAGAAAATTATTTACAGATAAATATCTGGTTGCTTTTTATCTAGTTGAAAATTTTATTTATTACATATCAAAATTTGAAAGCAAATAATTTTGTCTGAATGTCTCATCAAATGTGATAAGCAAACGAATATATACAAACACACAAATTAAACAAATATACACAATTTTGGAACAAATAAATTGTGCCAAAATTTTGGAATCATGACAAATAGTGTGATGCCACCTTAATACTAGTAGCTCATTATGAAATAGGCTCTAGGTTAAACAACTCATTTTCCAAATAGAAAACAACAGTAATTACATATCCATGGTTTTCATTTATTATCGCTAGCGATGGAATTTGAAGTATCACTATTAGATGTTATCATCGTGTTCGATGATAGCAAAGGGATTGGATCATATGCCGTGGACTTAGACTAACCAGTTGGAAGAAAACATAAAAGGTACACACTCATAGTTTTTATCCAATCCCCTGGTACCATGAGAAAGACCCACCGATGAGCCTCACGGTACTTAACGTTATGGATATATTTTGCGCTGAAGTTTCTTAATTGTCATCATTCATTATTTCTTAGCGCCTAATAATTGACATCAGGTTCCTCAGAACCATGTCAATCACTACAATATAATTACATCTCTAACAAAAGGAAATGAGTCAAAAAAACATAATGACTTTTCTAAAGTTGCATTTTGTGTTATTTTATACCATCAGCTCATATAGATTCAGTCGGCGAGCAATCTTAATTTGACGTCACGATGTAAAAAGTTGTTTATTTATTTTGCTCTAATTATTTATTAACCATTTATGGCCGATTCTACAGTTCTGTCACAACAACTTTTTAATTATCAGCTGAATTTTAACCGTAAAAACCGCTCTTTAATTATTAGTGTTTCATTAACAACTGGTTGCCCAGGAATTTGGAATCGGTCATCAGTATTTTTAATAAAAATACACGTATCTGTAGAAGCCTACAGCGTGGATTCAAAAAGCTCAAGTAGTTTACTCATTCAACACTATAGGGTTATCTATGATCTTCGTTAGAAGAAATATGATTTGTAAAAAAAAAACTTTGGATTAAATGCCAATTTGAAGGTGTCATTGATGTTCTCATGTGTTTAAGCAGGAATCACCAATCTATCCATTGTAAGATTCGTTTTCTTTACTCCCCACAATTGGGGAGTAAATCAGCAACTCAAAATAACGAGATTAGGTGCAAACTGAAACAAAATCTCCTGTTTGCTAAGCCACAGATACCTCTTGTCCCACTTGACACTAGTGTGTTTATAGTAAAAAGCTCTGGCCCCGTTCGCACTACTTGTGGGCTCTTCACAGCAATGACAGTCTGAAAACGGGTAACGTCTGGACAGTTTGGCGACCCCTGTGTTACATTGTCTAGTAGGCTCATGTGCTAGTTCTTTAGTCCTAACGTGAATTAACATTGTACACTAGGAGATCAATGATTTTTTTTTTTGCTTTTTTTAAAAGATGGCAGGATTCTCATAAATGTGGTCACTTTCACCCAAACATCATTTTAGATTGGCTAACATTATGGCCAATCTAAATATGATGCTGTTAGATTGGTCATACTATTTTGGGCGCCATCTATCAAGAAGATGATTCTCTTTACTTAATCTTATCATCGGAAAGTTGGTCAGACCTTTAGAAATTTCAACGTATCCTTCATTTGATGAAGATTGACTTTAAGCAGAAACTCCGAAGAGGGATTTGATTTTTTTAATTGTACAGTTGACATTTTAAGACTTACCATTTGAAAGGAAGTACAAACATTTCGGTTATGCCTCATACATTTATTATTAAAAAAATACTTCAATTTATTAGGTTACTTATTTAGTTCAAAGTTGAAATCGATTGGTTTCTTAATGTATTTATTTTCTGATGATTTTTAAGATATTAAAAAAATCAAAATTTGGCTTCTTTTAAACACGTTCAGTGCTGTAAACCCTCATGTTATAACTGGTACCAAAAACCGCATATGGGTTGTTATCAATAACTAGAAGACATTTTAAAGAATGTGTTCTCTTAACATTCAACTGTATTAAACATTTGGCATATGAAATTTCCATTTCAGAAAATTGGGTTGGTTTTTTTTTAAAGAAAAAATATGCTTCTATTAACCCGAAACAAGTGGAAAAATATAAGAATGAGTACTCTCTAAAATATTGCGGCGGCTGTTGTGCAAATGTTTATGTTAAACAGCGCCGGCTGTTGGATGATGCCCTTTGCAGTTCCGGTGGGCAAAGATTCTTTTTTTTTTTAAAAAAAAAAAAAAAGAATCATTTCACTAAGAGACATCAAATGAATTTTTCCCCAATCCGTCGGAGGAACTAAGAAAGAGTTTTCAACAGATAAGTTTACTTTTTGTACCTAACATCTCTATCAAGCTTTCATTTTAATGCTTTAGTTTTTACCGTTATACCTGAAAGCCACATCTGTATTTTACATAAAGAGGCCTAAGAAGCATCTCACATTAGTTTGGAGTGAAATATCCCTTCACATTATGTGAACTTTAAATTTACATGAACGAAAAAAATATTGAATAAAATGGTACGTTTGGTGCGCGCCAAAATTTGGCAGCGTGGAACGTGGTAATTAAATCAACCATTTTTTGTTAATCATCGCTTTTCATACGAACTAAAAGACTTATCATTCTTTGTATGTGTGTCCAAAATGTCAATTGACATATTCCGACGTATAAATTTGGTCATGAAAATGTAACGCGTCCTTAGGTTATTTTTACGGCTAGCCTTTGCTAAAAAAAAAAAGTGAGTTTTTCTAAGACCATTTTTTTTCTGATTGGAGGCATGGCCAAATTCCATGGGGCTCTCTTGGGAACAACACCTGTTTGGTGAATTGATTGCATTCAGCCTCGTGAGAGTAACTATAACTTTGAAACATTTTGTTGACAAAACGTACGATGAGTCGTTGTGAGTGTGAACTGGACTTTTTTGATTTTCAATTTTGATAGATACATCTTTTCCTTTGTGTTAATCAGTCAACAGTTGATAGAATGTCTGCATGCGTAATTGTAGTAAATAAACTATGTGCATGCAGAGAGTAAAAAAAAAACACAATTTACAATTGTATGCCAATTTATTTACAATTTACAAGTGTATGCTAATTTATTTACAAGTGTATGCTAATTTATTTATTTATAATTTTTTGTACATAATTATTTTTGCTTCTTTTTCATCATAATTTAGTGAGTTAAGTTTAGTTATTTACAAAAAAAAAAAAGATACAAGGAATCATTAGACTCAAAACAAATAAATGAAATGTGTTTTTATTTTCTCAGTGCCATTATTGGATGACTAAATCTGACTCAATTAATTATTAGTCAGTATTTGTAACCTGAAGGTGTTGGTTTCAATAAAAACATGAAATTAAAATTAAACAATAAACAAGCCAGCGTCTATGGCACATTAATTACATCAGTTCCCGTAAGATCCGATCACTGTAAGCAACGTCAGTGAGGTTTTAATTAGTGGGTGACTGAGTATGTTCGAACCTTCGTGATATTTAAGAAATAAAGTTTACGTTTAGTATTTTTGGAGGCAAAGTCTTCACGTGAGAAATCAAAAGATTGTTATACGGATTTGTCTTTAAAATTTCCGTCAACTTGAAAGGGTTCTACGCGGCGTTGACAACAGAGTTTTGTATTATACAGTTTTAAATAGGAATAGGTTCCGTTACACTTGAACTTCCTGTGCTTTTCATGGCTGAGTGTTGACCGTTATCATTCTGATGAAGCTTTTAGAAAATATATAATGAACACTAAAATAATATACATTTCACATTTCATTAACCATCGTAGTCACCCCAGTAATATTATTTGTTCGTTCAGAATCCTTTAAGGTGTTAGTTCTAAATAATTCCGCATAAGAAATTTTTTATTTCTCCTCTTTTGAGCAAATAAAGTGGGGTGTAAATCAACTACGTCCATGAACACAACATGTTCGCCAGATCGCATGTAGTATTCATGGGTCTGTAACCAGGGAGGAGTGCCTGGCAACCCTTTTCAAAAAATTTAAATATTTTATTTTTAAAAATCGCTTTTTAATTGGCCGTCATGGATCCATTTTGCACGCAATACGCAATAGAGGCATGGCCGTAAAAAAAACGTACCACAACACTCCTGCCCGTTGTCATGGAGAGAGGACGCGGCACAAGGCCCGAATGAAGACAAGTTTTTAATACGGGAGCCAACTTCGCGTTGCGGGATTCGGCACAAGGCCATGATGAGGAGAAGTTTTTACGGGAACCACTATTATTTCATCATAAAGGAATGGCCGATCAAAACGTTTCCTAACTTTTCTGCTTTGGGGGACGTTCATAGTAACGCTTATATTGAACATTACAAACGAAATGAAAATCTGTAATATTATAATAGTGGCTCCGGTAAAAACTTGTCCTCTGTCGGGCCTTGTGCCGAATCCGATGGAGTGAAAAGTGAAGTCAACATTTGGCAACACTGTGTTTCCCGACCTTTTTATTATATAAGCTCCTCCCCCTTCTCCGCCAAATAAACTGTCGACATCTAAAAAAGTTTTCAATTCAGCCATTTTGAAATTGAATTTCAACGTAGAAACATTAACCTCGTCACCGAGTGTATATTTTAAATTTTTAAATTAATTACCACTTTTATTTAACTAATATTATGAGTATTTTTATCAAGTTATAAGCTCAAATGAAATATTTCAATGGGTAAGAACTTCATTTCCTCTTTAGATCTTTCATTTTAGTTTGATATTGCTCGCTTCTCTTTGTGGTGAACTTTGAATTAGTTTTCGCTTTTTGATATGTCGCCATATTGTAATTTGTTACCGTCTGCAATTATTTATATAAAAAAATTTATCCACAATCATCTTCTCTGTTGAGTGATATTTTATTATTATTGTTTTACCGTTCATTTAATTTCTTCCTTGCAATTAATTGTTCAGTAGAGTACGTCTATCTGTTTATTGGCAAAGTTTAAAAGAAATTGATCTTGCGTACTATAATTCAAATCTCAAATATTTGTGAAGTATGAAAGTTAATCGAATGGGTCATTTTTTTTGTTTTCTGGTTCTGGTATGGTCAAATACTTTCCGGTTGATTCTAGCTGGCATTCAATTCAGCTTGTTCAAGCTGAAGTCTTTGTTTTTTTGTGCCTTTGTCCCTTATTTCCCCTCCCTCATATTTCTTTTCGACGTCATCATTGGTTCAAAGGAAAGCTCAATTTTTTTCTTAAAAAATAAAGCATACTAATATTATACTAATGTTTTAATTCGTTAAAGTAGTTTTTAATTTCCTTTTGACTTCTACCAAAATCGTGTTTTTATTTCCTTTGAATAGTTAATATCGTCAGGCTTACTCTATCCTACATCTTCTAGACAATTAGACCTTTATTTTGTATCATGAACTGCTTTTCATTTAATCTCCGAAAACGAGGTATGAACTGTTTGTAAGTTTCGAAACGTGCCTTTGTATTGTAGAGACTTCAAGTCCTAACCATAGATAACCAACTTTAATCGATTCTAATCATCCTTCAGTGAGGGGTAGTTCATCAATGAACTGTTTCTAAGATTCGAAGAGAATGTATTCCTATGTACATCGCCCCTTTGAAATTTATTTCATTATATTTAATTTACTCTTGTTCCAATATGATCGACAGATTTTTTCATAAATAAGATATGTGTTACCCTCCCCTCTCGGACAAAATGGACGCACAGAACTGACCACCTTTGCTGAAGTGACTAGAAGGTTGAAAGATCAGCTTTTTTTAAAAAAAAAAAATGCCTAAATTAGACTTATTGCTAAAATTTAAAGAACTTTCTTTTGACTCTTATAAAATTTATGAATGTGATTTTACTCACTCAATGATTATACGGCCATGCCTCGCTTGAAAGAATAATGATGAATCTATAGTTGCATAGTATTGTTACAGTATACCATAACTAAATCGATTTTAAATTATCCAAGGTATATATTAAAATAAACGCAGTTTTCTAGCTGCAAAAATAAAGATTCGATGACACAGTTCCGCTCAAAAACATCGATTCCGTCAGTATTTGAACCCACGTGCAAAAGATACTAGGTGTAATCTTTGCACGTGGGTTCGAGTACTGACGGAATCGATGTTTTTGAGCGGAACTGTGTCATTTAGGAGTAGTTTTAAATTTCAAATCCTACTGGTTGCCCAATGATGTAAAATATAATCGCAAAGGAGTGCCTCAATGGTATGCTATCGATCTAGCATCAATTCACACACCGCAACATCCCTTCATTTTCCATATCTATCAAACTTCATTGATCATTTCATTTCACATTCCGCTAGATTGAACCATACCGGGTAAGGAAGATTCCCATGTGCGGAGATTATGAGAGCTGAGGGCACAGTAAACAAACCATCCACATGCAATTTTAAAAATAAGATTCGATGAAAACTCCTTTGTATCCTTTGCATGTGGATTCCTCAAGAAATCGATTTTAGGGGGGGAACTGTGCTTTTACTTTAAGTTTATTGTGAGTGGCGACATTACAACAGCAAAAAATAGTACTGTTATATGTTGTTGTTGCCGTTGTCGATGAGTTCATTTCTTCATTCCCCCTCATCCAACTGAAGGAAAGCTGCTGCCTCAATAGGATTCGTCTACAGAGACTCAGGTGTTAGGGTGGTTGGTGCTGGACATTAAAACAGGCGCCTGACCGTGATACCATTTAAAGTATTTTTTTATATGTCGACAAAAATAATAATTCAACAATGATGAAAGCCTTTGACTGATATACTTTGCTGATATGTCATTATGTGTTTCAAGACGGAACTGAGCTGAATTATGTCCTCAAACTTGTTAGGGCACACTAAACAAACCATCGACTTCCAGATTCAAATGTAAAGATTTGATGAAAACATTGAAAACTCCTTTGTACCCTTTTGGTTTCGAATCCTGACGAAATCGATTTTTTGAGGGGGGACTGTGCTTATACTTTAAGTTTATTGTGAGTGGCGACATTGCAAGAGCAAAAAAACAATACTGTTATCTGAAGTGACCTTGTAATGTTTTTACCCTTTAAAGTATTTTTTATGTGTCTGAGCTGAATTTTGTTCTCAAACTCGTCATCAGTATGATAGGACAGATGTTTTTAAAGTTATTTCTTAAGGGTTGCACTCGTTGTTTGTTTTAAATTCGGGATAAACACGCTAATTAGACTCACTTTTCAAGTCTCGTTTATATCGCTATGGTAGTATTATTGACCCTAAGGCTACATTCGGAAGGACGCGCGGTACGACGAACCGCGCGGCATAATATCTAATTAGTGCATATTGTCTACACTACCGCGCGGTACTACAAACTTGTATCGATTTGTTCATATGATCCCGCGCGGTCATCTGAACACAGCCTGAATGTGTAAGATATCTGAAAAAAGATAATTTTGTGTTGTATTTATTTCAATTTAGCAATGATGAAAGTCTTTGACTGATTGACTCTGCTGATAAGTCATTTTATGTGTTTCAAGACGGAACTGAGCTATATTGAAGTAGAATGTTGTAGTTTTTCTGAATAACATGAGTTGACCGATTTGTTGAGACGCTCCAGTCATATTATAAACACAAATAATAATAGATATTTTCCAGATTTTTTAAAAAGAAATTAATTCAGATGATTCAATTCCCAATGGGTAAAAGTATCTCAATTGATGAGAGACGGATGTATGTTTCCCGGTTTATCGCTCATTCAGATTCTCCATTCTGTTTGGGATATGCGACTGGGAAAAACTAATTTATCTTTTCTTGAGTAAATCGAACACTTTTTATCTTGTGAAAATGTTCATATGGCAAGAAAGATACAAATTGTTATTAACAATTAGATATGACAATATAAAAGTTTGAACACTTTTTATCTTGTGAATATGTTTATATGGCTAGAAGGATACAATTTCTTATTAGCAATTAGATATGGCAATATGTAAGTTTGAACACTTTTTATCTTGTGAATATGTTTAAATGGCTAGAAGGATACAATTTGTTATTAACAATTAGATATGTCAATATGAAAGTTTGAACACTTTTTATCTTGTGAATATGTTTATATGGCTAGAAGGATACAATTTTTTATTAACAATTAGTATGGCAATATGAAAGTTTGAACACTTTTTATCTTGTGAAAATGTTTATATGGAAAGGAAGATACAATTTGTTATTAACAATTAAATATGGCAATATGCAAGTTTCTGATGGCTGCTTCAAGTTTTTAATTTAATACTGAGTTTTTTCAAAAATGTACTTATCTATTACTAAGATACGACTTACAACTTATACAAAAGTTCAATTATGGTATCTATCATCATCAAAGGGATGTCATGATCTTTCCGATAGTAGCCTGATTCAGTTCTGCTATTTTCGTCCTACTGATGGTTAATATCTGGCATGGGCTCCCAGAACAATTTTAACCATTCTAATATAATTTCGTCAGTTGCATAATATTGCAAAGTTGCTTTCGTAGACTCGGCCCATGGGGATGCTACTCTCAAGTAACATCTCATAATCTCAGGTCACCTATTTTCACTGTATGTACATTTGTACAATTAGATGTCGTGTTGACTTGGTTTTAAATTTCAAGTCCTGTTGGTTGCCCAATGATGTAAAATATAATCGCAAAGGAGTGCCTCAATGGTATGCTATCGATCTAGCATCAATTCACACACCGCAACATCCCTTCATTTTCCATGTCTATCAAACTTCATTGATCATTTCATATTCCGCTAGATTGAACCACACCGGGTAAGGAAGATTTCCATGTGCGGAGATTATGAGAGCTGAGGGCACAGTAAACTNGCAAAGGAGTGCCTCAATGGTATGCTATCGATCTAGCATCAATTCACACACCGCAACATCCCTTCATTTTCCATGTCTATCAAACTTCATTGATCATTTCATATTCCGCTAGAATGAACCACACCGGGTAAGGAAGATTCCCATGTGCGGAGATTATGAGAGCTGAGGGCACAGTAAACTTGATTGTTATAAACCGTCATACTTACTCAAGTAGATTACAATTAAGTATCATCATAATCAGGATTTTCCTGCATTCATTGATTAATCAATGACTAACTAATCCCTTTGGTAGAACGAGGAGGTCTACTTTGTTCAATGTTTTTTTTTTTCGTATACACAGGACGTAGCCAGGTTGGATATTGGGGTGTGAAAACCATAAAGATCTTAAAATTATTCTTTGAACGTGTTTTACTTGCTGTTATTTTTCAACCAATAAACATTTGATGAAAATTACAACTTACCTTACAGTTAACAGTTCCTGAAATTAGATCACTACTTACTTAGATCGGCCGTTCCATGGAACTCTAGAGATCGCTCTCCCGTGATAGCGTGAGCTTGTAGTAGCTTCCAGAGGACTTCCGGTGTTTGCTTATTGGACCATTATCAGCAACCAATTTGCAGTAAAAATGTATAGCAAGTAAACAGCTCTCCAATGTTCGATGAATCGCAATAATTTACAGGCGTCTATAAATCGTTACGTTTTATTGAAGATCACACCAATACACTTTCAAATACTTGTTCTTACTTCTTTTTAGATAAGAGATGGACCGACACTGTAGGATTAGTAAGAAGGTACTGTTCCCTCCTTCGGGAACACTTCGAACAATTCCTGCATGTCCCTCAACTTTCAAGAAGTGTTTTCCAATTACCTAATGATAGATTTTTCTTTGGTTTCTAGAATTTCATCAAACGCATGGTTGTAATGAAGAAAAACACATTTGATGTATACTTCCTGCTGATTGGACAATTTTATTTCAAAAGAACCTAGTCTCAATATTAGGTCATCTTTTTTTTTACTGTGTAATTAATTTTTGCTTGAATTTATTTTGTGAAAGACATTTAAAAAAAATAAATTCTATTTAATTCTCTTTGAAAGAGACAAAAATCAATATATTGTTGAACTTGAAAACAAATTTGTGATTAATAAAATTCTTTTAAATTAATTAATTTAAATAAACTGATTTTTATATATATTTTTGTAAACTAAAATAAAGATACATTTTGTGAATATAAATAAACAATTTGATTTTGTTTTTATTAATTATCGCTCAGAGATTTCTTTGTTTGTTTTTTTTATTTTTGAGAGTGACTATTTAGTTTGACCAAACACACAAACACATTTCACAATGATGAGTACAGAACATATGAATGTAAATCATCACAACAGTATGCTTCTACATGGAGGAAAAAATAATATAGTCGCCAAAATGTAAGTTTCAATAATTGGTTTGTAGCATGAAGGTCTGTACACCTAGTTAAGCCAATATTTTTTTCACAAGAAAATTACAAGTATTCTGCATTATGAAGTTTTTGTAAGCGAAGCCATTCTTTGAGAAAACAGATTTTCTTAGGTAAATACCTACTAGCTGCATTAGAACTGCAATTCATGAGGAGGAGTATTTGATGGCTCACTCAACACTAATTCTCATGCGTCTTACCCAACAAACTTTGTGTTCATAAGAATGAGGCATGGCCATTTTGAAAGTTACCTACTCATACCATCTTTTAAATATTGAAAAGTGAAACCTGTTGTATGTATGTTTATTTGTCCGAAAGGTTTAGCCAAAGTGTTAAGAGTTATCGAAAAATTAACGGATTTTTGACCCCCTACAAAACCTCAAGCCTGAGACCTTATAAATATTATTAGGATTTAAAAATGCCTAATCGTATTTGAGTTAAACTATTTTTCGGCAAATTTTTCAGGTATCATGAAATTTGAAGTTAACATTATTTAACTCAGAACCAGAAAATTATATGGTTTGAAAAAATATTCATAAATCTATAATTGATCCGTGGGGAAGCACGGGATACACCTGATTGTGGTTGTATAAACAAACGTAAACTAACCTTGTATAAACAAACGTAAACTAACCATATTACAAATGGTTCTGGGTTTTGTGTTCATTGCAAAATTGTAGTTTGGCTAGGCGAACATTATGTGTGCCAGATGGAGGTGAGCAAGATCTTTGGTCTTTGTGCTATTTTTTTTCCATTGCTTATTTGCGAAATCTTTTGTTACAGGGACATGGAGAATGGTGGCGACCAGGGGTGGAAAGATAAACTGAAACTTCCACCAAAAGACACACGGATCAAAACAAGTGTAAGTTTTACTGTCGGGCAGAAAGCTTGTGGCCCACGTTGTGTGTTTAGAATTCACACGGGGCGATTATCAGTTGTGATTCTCTCTAATAAATAATTTTTTATTTAAATACATGCGGATCCGCTGAGTCTGTCACAGACCAGACACGTTGCGACAATCCATCCCGTCTGTATTACATCACTTAATTGTATTTTATGGCCGCGGAACGTCGCCCCATCTGAAAGGCCAACTTCTTGCACTGTGTAAAGTACATGACCAATAGTATGCAATAATTATTTGTTTTTAAACAGCTTGTATTTAAATACATGATGTCTCCGGATAAGGGATGTTTTCTTTTTTACATTTAAATGACGGATTCTGAAGTTCTCTTGGAATCACGTGTTAATTGTCGGGTTAGTAATTGATTGAATGATGATTTAAAGTTGGATTCCCCATCACCTCATAGATAGGTGAGAACTAACTTTCTGACAGCCAATAAATATAATCTAAAGATGATTCTGTTTGTGATTATCACTGAATCCTTATTGAAATTCAGAACAACTTTCTGACAGCCAATAAATATAATCTAAAGGTGATTCTGTTTGATTAACACTGAATCCTTATTGAAATTCAGAACAACTTTCTGACAGCCAATAAATATAATCTAAAGATGATTCTGTTTGATTAACACTGAATCCTTATTGAAATTCAGAACAACTTTCTGACAGCCAATAAATATAATCTAAAGGTGATTCTGTTTGATTAACACTGAATCCTTATTGAAATTCAGAACAACTTTCTGACAGCCAATAAATATAATCTAAAGGTGATTCTGTTTGAT
>CM022875.1:30156470-30193286 GCA_012654025.1 Pachypsylla venusta
CGGAATTTGTTTTTTTCGTGTACCTTATGAGGTAATTTTTGGCCCAATTTCGATTTTTGGCGGGTCTGTAGCTTCTAAACGCCCCCGGTCTGGCAACTAAGAAAGCGGGTTTTGACGTTACCCCACCGATGCACTTCCAGCCCACGGGTCAAAAATTTTATACCTTATGAGGTAAGCTATGGCTAGCCAGCTCCCGAACACACGGATAGTATTGCATGTCATTTAAAAAGGATTGGCAAACGCGAGTCTGATTTGTGTGTTTGTGGCTCTGTGCACACTCCTGTCCACAGAATCAAGAATTGTTTTTTGTATGAGTGTGAACAAAGGGAATTGTTTTCTCAGGGAGATTTGGTCGGTTGGCCGGAGGACTCCTTGAAAAAAATAGAAAAAATAATTGCCATACAGGATCTGGTGATCAAGTTTAATAAATGGAGGCAGCCATGAAACTCTAGTCTTTTTTTTTTAGTCACTAAAAAACGAGCAAGGATGTAGGACGAAAAGGGGGATTCAGGCGAAAGCCGGTAGGTGCCCCCGTTCAACCACCCACGAGGGCTTAGGTGGGGGAAAAATGTATAAGAAATCTTTGTATAAAATATTATTCCTCTGTATTTTTTTTATTTTGGTCAGTGCTATCAACATCGGTCATATGGCAAGAGTACAACTTTTGATTTTTTATAACTCATCTTGAAAATAGGAATCGTTGAGTAGTTGAATGTGATGTGATGGAGAACTGAACCGGGCGATCGTTTTGACTTGACCTAAAGGGTTTTCCTTTGGGTCTGTTCATGATAGTTGATTCTCGCTAGATAGTATCTGATCACAGTAACCAACACTTTTTTTCTCTTCTTTTCTCAAAATGTGATATGACATGAAGGTCTTTTTTTTCGGATAATAGTTGATTCTCACCAAATAGTATCTGATAACAGTAACGTAACATTTACATTTTTCCCATTTCTTTAAAATAAATTTAGTGACATGAAGGTCTCTTTTTTTTGGATAATAGTTCTGGTCAGTTTAAACGAGTGAGTTATATTGTTTGATTATCAATCAATTCCGGGTTTATACTGAACATTTAATTTCTGGTCCGTTTAAACGAGTGAGTTAATTGTTTGATTATCATTAAATTCCGGGTTTATACCGAGCCTTTAATTTCTGGTCAGTTTAAATGAATCAGTTGTTTGCAGACCTAGTAAGTATACCCATGTAATTTTATTCATTTCTTGGTCGCAATAGACATTTGAAAATTGCAATGATAAATGTAAAGGTTAAACTGGAAGCCCCGCACGAAAGTTCTAAATATTAACTCTCTATTCCATTCTACGTATTTCAGTTGCAAATCAACCAATCTATCATATTCTGTAATTCAACTCAACGAGTAGAACTTTTAGCCAAGAAAATCACCGAACTTGGCTATTGTTGTTATTATATCCACGCCAAGATGGCTCAAGCTCATAGAAACCGCGTCTTTCATGATTTTCGTAGTGGATTGTGCCGTAATTTAGTATGCTCAGGTAGGTTGAATTAGTTACAAATTGGTCTAGGACTCTAGGCGAATAGAAACCGCGTCTTTCATGATTTTCGTAGTGGATTGAGTCGTAATTTAGTATGCTCAGGTAGGTTCACAATTGGTTACAAATTGGTCTTGGTCCCTAGCCGAATAGAAACCGTGAACGAAAAAGTTAACAATTATATCTAAACTAACATAACAGTTTTACCCTCTGATATATGAAATTTAGACTATTTAGAGTAATGCTATCGAAGGTACTCGTGGAATGGAAAATTATCCTCGATTATTAGGTTATTACGTAGCACACATCTTGTATTATTTGCGCGATAATACAAACCTATTTACGTGGGTATATGGGGGTGTTCAGATTCGGAGATCTCATATGGATTAGTTCCTAGTGCATCTGGAAAAAGCTCAATTTGTTGTTTTTTTTATCACATTTTCTATTTCATTGTTTTTTTTTTATCACATAAGTATCTGTGATAGGTCTCCACTCTACGAGTATTCTCATAGGGAGCTATGCTCCAAAATAACGTTAAAATATTTGATAGTCGTTGATGAGAAGATATCGTTAAAATATTTGATAGTCATTGATGAGAAGATAGATGTTTTCAGTCAGGAAACTTAATAGTTAGTCAAATAATACTGAAGACAGCCTTGCGGTTTTAATTCCTTGTATTTTTCTGTAGATTCATTTTATTAGCCTCCCCATAGTTAGTCAAATAATACTGAAGACAGCCTTGCGGTTTAATTCCTTGTATTTTTCTGTAGATTCATTTTATTAGCCTCCCCTTCTAGGTTTTCTTCGCTATTTAATTTTAGTTGAAATTTGTAAAGTGAACCTATTGCCAAATAAATGAATATTCTAATTCTATCTCATGTGTGTCAACATGATGGATTTATTTATTTCTGAAAAATGCAGATATTTCCTTTTGCACTTCTGATTTTTTCTTTTAGAATAAAATGTTTTTTTTTTTACTTTAGGGTTCCTTCATTAAATTGATATCCACTTTTTTTCAGATCTCTTCACCCGTGGTATCGACGTTCAAGCTGTTAACGTAGTAATTAATTTCGATTTCCCTAAAATGGCGGAAACGTATTTGCATAGAATTGGACGTTCCGGTCGGTACGGTCATTTGGGTATTGCTATCAATTTAATTACGTACGATGACCGATATGCTCTTCATAGAATTGAAAAAGAATTGGGCACAGAAATTAAATCCATACCCAAAGTGATCGATCCAGATTTGTATGTAGCCAGGCCTGAAGACTTGGACCGGGATAATAGTACGGAAGAGAATAATGTGAGTAAATAAACAGTCAGCCGTCCCTTAATCAAAAGGACAATGTAAGTATTCTTCGAGCAGCGCCCGGGCAGACGTGTCTGCCATTCTTATCACTGTACTTTTAAATTGATTTTTTTTGTATTTTTAAGAGAAATAGATTTGGTACAAAAACAACAATTGGGCAAAAATAATACAGACGTGTTTCAACCATTTCGTGACATCATCGCAATTGATGTTGACCAGATATTTGAATCTGCAGCTCTGCTTTAGTCTTCATTGTCTGCTCCTCCAGCTTAGTTCCTTCTATACTACTAGGATATCATGTCCAAACATATATTTTTTTCTGTCATTACAATGTTTTTTACAAGGCTAATAATTGACAAGGGCTCTCAACAACGCTTTGCCAGGTGATTTTTTTTTTTTTTTTTTTTAGTCAGAAAGTTCCGTTTTTTAGTGACAATTTAATTTCTAAGTATGGTTTTGCCATTATTTTACTTAAATATTATAAAAACACAAAATCTAGTCTTTCAGTTTTTTTTTATTGTTTAAATTATTTATTTAATATGTTTATTTGTCTGTTATTTTTAAACTATAGTTTAAATATGTGAATAAAAATAATAGATTTTTTAGAGGAAAACTGTTCCTTAGACATTTGACGTGGCACGTTTAGGCAAAGTATTATAACAAACGAGTCATATTTTATGTTCATGGTTTATTTCATGTACCTTTTTAAATTAAGAACTACGGTGGATCGATTTTTGCTTCACGAGCTACCTCCCTGGATCCTTGGTGACCTTACTTACTCAGATCATAGGTTCGCTTTTCAGAATTGTTTGTCTTTCATTCAACTGCTGACTGCAGTCTGTCCTGGCATTTTTCATGTTTGTAATATGCCCATCTCATTAGGTTCTTTAGGTATAAGGAATAGATTTACTTTGTAAAAAGGTTATATTTTTAATTTGGTTTTTCATAATTAGGTCCATCAACAAATTTCTGCTCGAGAAGAGAGGTTTCACAATTCGGTAAATGTTAATGAATAAGATAAGGTGCATACATACAGGTCGTTAAAAGAGTTTAAATAATTGGAAATAGCCTTTTGTAGTGCAAAGTAGTTAACATTTAATTTTGTGTAAGGTTATTACAAAATAAATTTATTCATCATACCTCAGAACTTCCGAAGAATATCTTTTTCACGCTCATTTAACGAATTTAATTGATAACTCAGGTTACCTATCTCTTTGATTACGCACAACGTTGCTTATCTTCATTCAACTGACAACTAATGTATGAATTTTGTTTAATCGTTGGCAGATGTGCACTTAAAACAAAAGTCTCATATTTTGTTTAAACAATTCTGTGATGCAAATGTGTTGTTTCCAGCATGTCTGGGTTTAATGAGCACACACTTTTTTGTGAAAAAGATTTCTGGAGATGTCTCTAAAAATATCAGCACTCTCTTGATTTTGTACCAAAATTATTTTTCAACGTTCTTTTTTTCTTATTTTGTGTGAATATTCAAGGCCAGCCATGTTTATTTCTTCAAACTTGAAAAACAAACTGATTATTAAAAAGAAATAAACATGGATCCAATTTTTTTTTTTTTTCAATTTCATGTAATTTGTAAATAATCTAATGTTAATGTTAAGAGAATCAATATGCAACACAATGGAGATCCGTATGTCGCCTTCACAATGCAAGGAAAAAATGTTTCAATACACTAGTTGCAAATTATCAATTGATATCATTGTATTCGATGCTAGCTCAGATCTATGAGACTGCAGCTCTAAATAATTAAAAGTGTTTGCTGCTAAATTGCTTGTCATCGTACATCTATTATACAAGGCTTATAATTGACATGTGCCTCGAGAAGTTTCATAAAAAGTAAGGTGCGACGCACAACATCGCACAGCACAACCAATTCGTGTGTACTCAATAGCTCAGATATTCTAGGATACCATTGTGTTGTCTAATATTTTACTATGTTTTACTGTGATGTGTGCTCCTGGGAAATATAAGATCTTTGAACAACCTAGGTCAATTGATTCTTCTTAAAGAGTGATCATAAAATTAGAATTTTCTTTTGTACTTTGTAAATACTTTTTTTTTTAAATGTTGAAAATATTTTCAAGATTATGAAAACGTAACCTAAAAACACATTTTTTTTCTCTATTATTTCTTCAAACACAACAAGTTTGAATAGAATATAACCATTATAAAAAAAAATATTATTTCAGATTCTGATAATGTGATATTATTTTAATGAAATTGCAATGATTTGAAATAGGTCTCGACTCTCTCGATCAAAAAAAGAATATATAATTTAAAAATATCTTGAGAGATCGGTGACGAGGTCGTTTATCTTCATACTCATTTGTCGCCCGGCATATTCGGGTCGATTTTTTTTTTTTTGTATNTTTTTTTTTTTTTTTTTTTTTTTTTTTTTGTATTTCCTGTTTTTAATGTTAAATTAAATTTTTAAATCAGTTCCCAAGAAACACAAATCTCTCCCCTGTGCATATATCTTTCTTTGAAGAAAATTAATTTAACATTTTCTTTTGGAACTTTGGTCGGTACGTTTAACCTTCTGTTGTATCTAATTAAATCATTAGTTATTCCCCTACCTAAAAATTGTAGTTCAATCCTACGTTACTGACCCTTGTGTTGACCATTTCAAATAATTGTGTTTTAAGTTGATCGTTTAGTGACAAGGTATGGTCACACGTGTTTTTTTTATATCATTTGCGGATTAACTGTCTCATTTTTTTTTTATTTTAACACATTTGTCCTTCCCGCTTGACCAATAATAATTTTTGTCTATGGGCCCACCAGAACTGTTGAAAAATCCCCTAGACTTTTAGATTTAATGTTTACCAGAACAATAATGGGTGAAATTAAATGTCCATCATTTTTCATTTGTGGACTAAAATGTCTTTTTTAAATCTTTAGTTTTATCATCTTGACAAAATCTTTAATGCTCCATTTGTCTATGGGGCCACCAGAACTTTAGAAAAATCCCCTAGACCTTTTAATTTTACTTTTTTTTTGTTCCTTTTGTTTTGTGTTAACCAAGCTTAAAGAATTTGGATCACATTTTTTTAAATTAAAACATCGTGTAATGGAAATCTCGAGTTTTCTCGAACAATACTCTATTCTGCTTTCGAGAAGTTAATATCCAATCGTCATCAATAATGTTTTTGGGCAAATTAGCACTGAAAACCAAATGAAAAAAATTTATTGTTTTAATCTTAGTTTCAGTGCCATTTACAGTGGTTCATACAATCTCCCCCACTAATATGTTTCCAAGCCAAACATACTAATTTCTCTTGTTACGCGTTTGTTTTGTGCTAAGCATAAAAGGGGATCCTATCCCCGTTTAAATTGACTTGTTCAGTGTACCTGATTTGATAATATAATCTCATTTTCATTCTGCCTAAATTGAATCATATTAATGCAGATGTCAATGTCCTTACCGGCACACAAATGAGCGTGCGTATTTTATTTCTCTATCATCAATTCCACCAACGCTGTCTCAAAGAAAATGGCTGTTGAAAGTTCGTTGAAAACTTTCAACACGTCAATTTGATAGGCACAGTTAAACAAAAACAAGTCAAAAACTATTTTAGCCATCATGTAGGGTCATGTTAACCAAAGTTCTGTTAAAAGACGGTCTGATGAGTTAATATTTTTGTTTTTCTTGATAATACTTCTCAACGAAAGTCGCAGTTATACAATAATTCAGAATTTTCAATTAATATCACGGAGCGTCACGACCGTCCAGTGCGCCATCTCCATGATAATGTCATATATTGATTTCAGAACTTCTTCCGATTTCTGAAAGAACTTCTCGTACATTTTAACTTTTTAACCAAATAAAGCGTCCCGTTGTCAGAATAGAGATGAACATCTTTTTCATAATGTTTTTGACCCTTAATGAGCTTCATGGCCAGAATAATGTCAATGATAAGTGGAGACATTAAATATAGTCAATGTACTTCAGCTTCATCGATATACAGAGTGGACGCGATTTTATTTAGCACTGAATTTTCTCGGAACGTGTTCAAATTTTCGAAAAAAAAAAACTTTCATTTTTAATGCGGTTTTCTTGGTGTCTTGTATTATATACGGGGTGATCCAGAAGTACCGAAAATGGTGCCAGCTTTGGATTTTTACTCTCCTTTTCCTTTAAAAAGGAAAGTATTGTAATGGGCTGAAATTTTCGATGTCGAGTTTTCAATGTTGAAAAACTTTTTTAGGTCCTCAAATCTGGAGCATGTGTGTCGGTTTGTGAACAATATATGTCCTCGAAACGTGTTTTGGCGTTGAAAACTCGACATCTAAAATTTCAGCCCATTCCAATACTTTTTTCTTTTATAACGAAAGTCGTGTGATGTTCACACCAGATTTTTCAATACTAACACACACACCCCAATTTTTCTTCCATATTTGCGTTTTCCGTTTTTATGTACTTCTGAACCACAATGTATTCAATCGAAAGTACCCAAAACGCCGTATTAAAAATCAAAACTGTACGTGTTATTTTTTCGAATATTTGAACACGTTTGGAAAAAAATTAGTGTTACATAAAATTGCGTTCACCCTGTATATATTCTGAGACCTAGTTTATATTACTAGTCTCGTACTTGCAATTACATGACTAGTACAATAGTTTATTTTCAAATAGGCCCTAGAAGATTCGAAGTTACTTGTAACACTTTGGAACGTTGTGAGAATGTTCTTTTCAGAGATCTCATCTCGCGAATGTGATGAGAACTCTTCTGATAAAACATTGCATTTGTGTGTCATGATAAAAATATTTAATACACTTTTAGAATTGATGGATTACATTTAATTGAGAGTGGTTTCTTGTCATTAAGACCTGGGGCCTGTTTCATAAAAGTCCCGTATTACAGAAGCTTTGTCTGTAATACAAACCAGTATTAATACTAAATAGACATATGTGATTTATTAGAGAACACCTTATATTATAGGAACGGTATTACAAGTGTTTTATGAAATAGGGCCCTGGCCATTGATTGTACACTTGGATTAGTGTTCATATCAACGAAACATGACCGTATACAACAAATAAAATGTTCTTCCTGATACTGCTGAACAAATGTTTTTACGGTCAAATTTCGGTGAAATGAATTCGAATACATGTTTGCAATGTGCATCAGTCGTAATTGTTAGAAATCGTATCTATTCCAGCAGTGTCCCAAATAATAAAATTAGACGCTCTTGTAAATCTTTATCAAAATTCTAAATATGTAATATTTACAACGTTCAAATCGATGGAATGTAGTAGATATGTAAAAGATATTCTCTTTGGATTCGAGAATTTCCTTCTATCGACGTAATAAAAGATCAGTGACGTTATTTTCTTTTGTTGATACTGTCGATAGATCTTAGAGGGAGGGCTCTTTGCTTCCACGAATGAGTGTGTCTGTTAATCATATCAAAAATGTCTCCGTCAATAGTTTTCCACCTGGGTCACATCTCTTACATGACAACCACTGGAAATGTATTTATAATGTAAGGATTGTAAGGAGATGTGAACCAGACAAGCCTTAGGAGGGCTCTTTGCTTCCACGAATGAGTGTGTCTGTTAATCATATCAAAAATGTCTCCGTCAATAGTTTTCCACCTGGGTCACATCTCTTACATGACAACCACTGGAAATGTATTTATAATGTAAGGATTGTAAGGAGATGTGAACCAGACAAGCCTTAAGGCTGACAGAAAATCATACTCATCATCCACTATAACAGAATTTCTGTCTCATTCTGTTTTACTTTTTTTTTTTTTTTTTTTTTTTTTTTTTTTTAGAATTTTTATGTGTTGCCTTGAGAAAATGAAATATAGATTTCAAAAATTATTTTTGTAGCGAACTGCAATTAAAATACGAGTCACGAGCGCTTTCGTTTGTTACGACATCATCTGGTGAACTAAAGCAAAAATAATTTTTGAAATCTATATTTCAAACATCCTAAATAATTTATCTAAATTAAAATGAAATATGCTAAGCTGAACAATTATTTTCTTTTTTCCTGAGATACATTTTTTTTAAAAGATAATTGTTTTTCTTAGCAAGTTTTCTTAGTCCCCGTTGACAAAGTAAATGTAAATTTACAATTTTTTTCCCTATATTATGACTTTTTTCCACCAGGCCGAACAATGGAATGAGCAAACAAGCTCATGTTACTTATCACCATTGTTAGTAATAACAGTAACTGTTGGTAACAATAATCAAACTGTATGATCCAATTGTTCTCTCTGTTATAAATAAGTTCAATTATTCAGCCGACAAAAATTTAAAATATTTCGAAAAAATAGTAAATTAATATTACAAATCCTCACTTGTACACTTGACACCGTAGTCAGCATTGAAAGCTCACCCACCATCTTGTGTTCCATCTGAAACGATATTGTTCAATTAAAATTCAAAACATTTTATAAGAACCAGATCGTATTTGATGGGGATGTATGATGCTTTCAGCTCTTATCGATGAGTTTTTGTCAATATGATATTTAATAAATAATTATTAGTTCTTTCGAACATTTTCTTGAAGAGTCTAGTCGTGCCAAAATTCAAGCTTGGTATGGAAAAAAGTTGGTACAATGAACCGATGTACCTTTAATTCAATATTTATAACTTTTTTGTTATGTATTTCTATACCAACATTAATTTTTATTCCAATTGAGATCTCTCATCACATTTCGTCCTCTGATGTTTTGTTTCTTTATTTTTTGTTTGTAAAATCTCCAGAACTTGTGAAATTCTTTATTGTACAAGAAACAAAACATGTAATATTTTAATTGTGTTTTGTTTGATATTTCATCATAATACACAACTACATTGTCTTTCTCAATGGAGATGAAACGAAAAAAATTGATAATTTTTAGAATTTGTTTTCATGCTTTTTTTTTATCATTTTGATATTTTTCTCTATTGAGAGGTAAGACTGTTTTTTTTGGTTGAAATATCAAATGAAATTTGCAATGTCAAAATAAATTATGTCCCAAAATGACCGGTCACCCCCCTTAACTAGGATAGGAAAAGGCCTATGGCCCATCGAATGGTTATGGTGAGATCCAGGTTCGACCCCCCGGAAGTGACTTATTGACAAAAAGAGTCGATTTCTCAAGAAATTTAAATGGAATGGTAAGAATATTTTTCGTTCAAATAAAAGTACAAATAAAATAAAGAAAAACATTCTTTTTCATTTTTTCATAAAAATAATCAGGGGCAGAGCTGGAGGGATCTTAAGTTTAATTTTGTTACACCCTGTATAACGGTGTTATTTTAAGCTCCGGTGTAAAAGTTTCCTTATTGTGTTCAAAAAAAGGTTACCCATCTACCTAAATCATCAAAAGTTACATTTTTATTTTAATCAGTGTCGTAAAAGGACAAAGTCAGATGTCATTTTTCAGATCGTTAAAAATAAGCCGTTTAGAAAACGACAATTTTCGGATAGAAAGTTTGAAGTAAGGTGGTTATTTAGGACGAACAGTGATAACTAACCAAAATGATACATTTTAGTCGAGTAAGAAAAAAAAAATCACCTCAATTCTTTTATAGCAGTGCCAGAGGAATGAGAAAAATTCAATGCAATTGCATAGGAAATACCATTAGTTTTAGATGCAACTTATTTCGTATGTAATTGCATTGAATTTTTCTCATGCTTCTGGCCCCGCTGTGAAAGAATTGAGAAGGTGAATGATTTTTTTTTTGGAAACTAAAAAGTTTCCAAATTTGGGTTAGTTATCACTGTTTGTCCTAAATAGTAGCTACCTTACTCCAGACTTTCTACCCGAAAATTGCCGATTTCTAAACGGCTTATTTTTTACTTCCAGGAGAAAAATGATTTTTGACTTTGTCCTCTTAAGACACTGATGAAAATAAAAATGTACACTTTTGAGGGTTTAGTTAGATGAGGAACTTTTTTGGAAAACAATAAAGGAAATTTTACATCAAAGTGTAAAATTAATACCGTTATACAGGGTGTAACAAAATTAAAAGTTATACCCCTCTAGCTCTGACCCTGATTGTTTGATAAAATGAAAAGGCAAGTTTTTCTTTATTTCATTTGTACTTTTATTTTAACAAAAAATATTTGTACCATTAATTCCATTTAAATTTCTTGAGTTATCGACACTTTTTGTCAATAAAAGTCACTTCCGGGGTTCGAACCTGGATCTCACCATTACCATTCGATTGGCCATAGCCCTGTTCCTATCCCTAAAGCTTTTCAAAATTCAAAAATTCCAAGCCGTTCAAAAGTTAAGAGGGAGTGTAGGTGACCCGGTCATTTTGGGACGGACATACTGTATGATCTGTTATTTTAAAGGCACATTGAGACAGTCTCTCTCTCTCATTTGTAGGTTCAGACAAATAAGTCTTGGTTTACTGTCATGTCTCAGTGTGTCAAACTAATGCTGGGATTCAATCTTCTCATATTTCTCTAAAAAATGTATATGTTTGTCAGTTTTCTTCTATTTTTATATATGAAAAAATATTTAGAATGACGCTATCCCATTTATTTTTTTTATTTTTTTTAAAAAAAAGGAATTCAAATTTTACAAAAACAGATTTCCCAGACTGGTTATCTTGTCAGACCAAAACCAAAATGTAAATACCATGGCTCTTCTTTTTTTAGACAAACTATTTCTTTGTAAACTCAATATCCCGTAAATTGTGAGAAGGTCCCAGCATTATTATTTTTAAAAATAATTTAAAAAAATGTATCTCAATTCTCGCCGGATTTTCGATTTGGTATTGTCCCGCTTCCTGTGATGGCTGAGCAATCTTCTTTCTTGGGAGGATTCCATTTTGTTGATCTGGTGAGGTAATTTGAAAATTAAAGCAATGCGGTGGATAAATGTTGAATGACTCACTCATGGTGGAAGGGATTTCGTACTCGGAGGTTGACAACAGAACTCCATTACTAAATGGTTGTAGGTAACCAGTGTTTGACTTAATTTCGACAAGTAATAAGAACCCTTGAGAAATGTCATATCATATTAATAGAACCCCGATCGTGCGAGTTTGTTTTCTACCATTCATAAAACATAATTGATCATATAGATTTTAATTGATTGAAGAAGTTAACTATTAAGAGGGTTCGGATCAGTCTTTGTCGTTTATGACGCCCATCCGTTTCTGCTTTAATTTTCTTTTTTGTTTAATTATCATCCTTTTCAAAAGAAAAAAAAACCTCACCAAAGCAACACGGGGTATCATCCACGCATGTAACATAAAAACTCATTTTTGTCTCTTATCTGTGATTTTTATTCAGTGAGGGGATGTACATCTTCTCAAAACAACAAAGGAGACATTCATGTGTGTGTGTTCTCGCACAGTTTTTACTAATTTAATTTTTAGTTCTCAAAGATAGTCAGTCACTTGTTGTGTCATAGTCCTCCCTCATGTGTGAGCATTCAAAGTGTCTTGAGCCTCACTTTTATTGTTTGATTCCTTCTTCTACTTGAGTAAGGACTATGCATCCCCTCCTAAATCATTTGAAAATCAAATTAATCTGTGCCCTGTACAGAGCGCTCGATCTCCTTCACCATCTTCTACTTGAGTAAGGACTACGTATCCCATCCTAAATCATTTGAAATTTAAATTGATCTGTGCCCTGTACAGAGCGCTCGATCTCCTTCACCATCTTCTACTTGAGTAAGGACTATGCATCCCATCCTAAATTATTTGAAAATTAAATTGATCTGTGCCCTGTACAGAGCGCTCGATCTCACTCACCATCTTCTACTTGAGTAAGGACTATGTATCCCATCCTAAATCATTTGAAATTTAAATTGATCTGTGCCCTGTACAGAGCGCTCGATCTCCTTCACCATCTTCTACTTGAGTAAGGACTATGTATCCCATCCTAAATCATTTGAAAATTAAATTGATCTGTGCCCTGTACAGAGCGCTCGATCTCACTCACCATCTTCTACTTGAGTAAGGACTATGCATCCCATCCTAAATAAATTGAAAATTAAATTGATCTGTGCCCGGTACAGAGCACTTGATCTCACTCACCTCTTACTTTCTTCCAAATACCAGTTTGGTTTTCAACACATCTTTCCAATCTCTGGTATTTTGAGTGATGTTATTATTTTTATCTTTTTTTTTAAAAGATATCTTCTTTCTATTTTTACCATTATTGTCATCTTTCTCAATTAAGAGCAAGGTACTCATTCGTTTTCGAACTAGCCAAGGTCCTGTCAGGAAGCTTTTGTATTTATAAAACGGATGACATTTTATTTCCATTCGAGTCAGCAAAACTATTTTGCCTTGTACGATCAAAAATAAACATTTACGTTTATACCTTTATTTTTTATTTATTTATTTTTTTTTTTTTTTTAAAAAAAAGGTGTGTTCCCTTTTTCAATGTTGTAAGGTCTCATTCATTTTTTTTTTTTTAACAACAAGAACTAGCTTTCAATATTTTATCCGTTTTATTTTCTCGAAACATTTATATGAAAAATTGAATCGGAAATGATAGATTGGAATTTTTTAAGGGGGTTTAAAAGATTCCGTCTTGTGTGGAAGGTAAAGTTTTAGGGGTAAAGCTTTCCTTTTCTTAAAACCAAGTTTTGTAAAGAGTGTCAACCAAAAAAAGATTTTATTATTTTTATAAGACAAAAATATTTGTTCTTTAGTAGAAATGTTTCCATTTTTAAATAATTAGTATGAAAGTTTTAATGACATTATATATAGGTCCGAGTTGATCAAAATATCTCAAGAAACCCGGTTGACCCGTCTTTATTTAAAAAAGAATGATAAAACCGGTGTCATAATTGTGTCTAAATTTTCCATTGAAAAAGGGGTTAAAATGAGACTGATTTTTTATTGTGTTATTCTTCAGCATATTTTAATTTAATTTTATTTCTTGGATAAAGAAGACGAGCAAACTTTACTCCATGCTTGTATTCCATTCTAACATACGTAATGGTTGCTTTATAATTACTGTGTAGTTGTTCTTGGGTCAGACCAGTACATGCGGTGTGGGTTAACTTCAACAATTCGTCGGTAGACATTCAAAGGAGCGCAAGTGATTTTATTTTTAGAAGAAAAGGGAAACATTTCCTCATGAGATAGTGGTGCTTCTTCCTTTGTTGTCTTTTTTTTCAGGGGATTTTTTGTACGCTTCACTGTTTATGGGTTTCATTTTATTTCCCTGCGATTTTGTAATATAAGGGATTAGATCTCTTTTAAAAAAAATAAATGATATCTCCTACAGTTTTCCAAGCGACACTGATGAAATCCCTTAACCTGTTGGATGATTTTTTTTCTTGCTGATTTATCAAATTTTTACAATATATAAAACTAACTAGTGTGTCTTTATGTCACGCAACTTTGTGTTTCCATAGACGAATTGAAAGAAGAAAAAAAAATTATGCAAGTATTAAAAAGTAAAAATACTGCTTTCGATCATTCTGTCGAACTCTTCTTATTATAAGCCATGCAAACCATGCCAAGTATGAACCATGTGCAAGTTTGCGAAATGATTCATGAGCAATTCTGTTTAAAGCAATCTCTTTCCATTCCCTAATATCCAAATGTATAAAGCAACAATTCCGCAACTCTTTCTCTCCAGTGGTTCTTGTCTAAGTAAATTTAATAAAGAAATGTTAGAATTTCATCAAACCATGTTAATAACATCACCGTAGTACAACAGTCAATTCATCAAACCATGTTAATAACATCACCGCAATACAACAGTCATATTTCCAAGTTTATTTTGAATATCAGTGGGTTTACTCGGGTTAAGTCGGGTTGTATTTTTCTTTTTATTCGGACAATCTTTACGGGCTTTTTTTTGTACATCTGTGTCTAAAAAAATGAACCGAATAATTTGGAAGAACTTCTGTTTGAAAAACCACCGTGTTCATTCCGTTCTGTGTAAACACAACCAACTCATGTTCAACGCGAACATACAATCCAAACATAAAGATTTCGTTCATTACAATTGTAACTTCCTATCCTATCAATCAAATTGTTTGAATTATATTTTCACATTTCGAGTTAGAATGTTAAAAGGTAATCTAGATGAATGTTCTTAATATAAGTTGATACAAAACATACGGGGGTAATTTTTATTGATTTTCTTTAAGAACGTTCATTATGTATAACCTTAATTTCTATTGAAGATCTCAAATTATACAGTTCCTATTTGTTGCGCTCATATAACTGTTTGATAATGAAGACATTATGGTTAGGCTGTCTAAAACTTCATTGTTCAAACGAAAAAAATATCAAAGTTGTTATAAAACCATACTCGTATGTTTTTTTTCTTTTTCGCCTTAAAAATTCCATTCGTATTTTTTTTTATTCTCAAAACAAAATTACAGAATAATCGTGCCAGTACAAACAAATACCGTGATGAAATGTTTGTGCCAACAATTAAATACCATGATGAAATGTTTGTGCAAACAATTAAATACCGTGATGAAATGTTTATTAAACGGAGCTTTCGATCTTTGAATTTTCTTGTTGGGTTTGAAACATAGTTTTATGTAGTTTTTAAAGATTGAAACCTAACTTAAGAACTAATCTTATTTAAGCTGTTTTTATCGCAGAGAACGCTACATCGTTAATTTGAACAATGAATTTTGAAAGAAAGAACCAAATATAAATTCCACTTTCTGCCATCTCTTGGTACCATACTTGAGTATTTTTTTTTTTAATTTTTATTATTATCATTATATTGTTAAATCAATATGAATGTATTTTTATATTTTTTCAACAGATATTATTTTGAAAAATAAAAACCCCTTTTGATGAAACCATGTGAATTTTTATCATTTTTTTTTTTTTTTTTTTTTTTTTTTTTTTTTNTTTTTTTTTTTTTATCAGAAAGACTGTTCCAGATAACAACTCCGATCCAAAATGAAAATTGTATCATAGAACAAAATTGATCCGATTTGGAATGAGTAATTTTTTGGGATCTGTTTATTAAAGGAATACAAAATATAGATTGAATGATTTCACCATTTTTTGCTCCGAGACTGAGTTAGATTTCTTGCCAACATGATTTGGCCTCAAAGTCTTTAACTACAAAGTCAATGGTTTAATGTGCCTATTGGAAGACGGAGTTCTCTAGACCAATGAATGCAACGTTGTCCTGAACTTGATGTCACTGTTATTGATCATATGACCTTCGTGGAAAGTCGTATATGCTAGTTAATGCCGGGTATGCGTTCCAACGCTCTATAACAACACCTTTATAATTTGAATTTTTTGTTGTCAGAGAAGTTCATGTAATAAAATTTATTTCAATCTACATATGTTTGGACTTCAATATTAATTGTGATTATGTACTAACACACTGCGCCTGCTTCGCCGGGAGGCATGGATGGCCGTTCCTATGTTAATAGTATTCTATGATTTTCCTTACAGTAATCGAAAAATTGTCTGATTTCTGTAAGGAAAACATAGTATGATTGGGGGGGGGGGGGNTTTTTGGGGGGGGGGGGTCCATTCCCATCAATTTTTCAATATCTCTTGCCGTTTTTGGGTAAACAATGAGAGATACATACACAGATCTATCGTTACATTGAGTTTTTATTATTATAGATGACATTTTTATTACAGATCATATGAACTTCAAAGATGGTTTCAATGACTACTGAGATTAAGGATCGGAAGAATTAGTTTGTATACAAACTAGGTACATAACTATAAATATGAAGTCTAACCGCCAGATAGTATTTTCTCTTTTCTTTTGTATCAGAAATATTCAAGTACCGCCTCGAGAAATCGATTGTCTTCAACTTCGTCCTCCCCATTTTCGTCTATAGTAGCCACTGTTTTGTTGCAATACATTTGTCTGATCTTCTCCAAATCGCCATTTGTAGCACCGTCTCTCTGTCCAAGTTCAGCTTTTGGATCACTCTGAAAAGGTATTTTTTTTTTAAAAAAAAAAAGAAAATACTAGTAAATAATTTAAAAAAGCACTACCATTTACGACGACTTACTTTTGACTTCCGAGTCGAGTTTCATCTACTTTGTTTACAAGGAAACTGACTGTTTGGTTTGTTATTGTTGGTTGTCCGTTGGTAACTCAGGATTAGGGCTTCCAATCCCGCATGGGGGATTTGAGCTTAATCCCGCGGGATACCTCATTTTTTAATATTATAAGGAGGAAAGTTCTCAGTAGGTAGGTATATCCTCATACATGCACCATCTACGCTAACTGCTTTTACATATATTGCCTGATCTTTTTTCTGATCTCAAAGGCAATATGTCATCCTCACTTTGACTAAAATCAACCAAGTGTTTATAAAAATCTGGTGTGAGCATCACACGTCTTTCCTCATCTATAAAAAAGAAGAAAGTGTTGTAATGGGCTGAAATTTTCATTGTCGAGTTTTGAAGTCCCTAGAGCGGAAATAAAATTATATATTACACATCTCGATATATTACACTTGAACCTAAGTTGTATATTTCAATTTCTTATATGAAATTGATATGAACTGGCACCAAAGGTCAAGTTCTAGCTCTTTCTATTCTGGTTTTAGGCGGAACCGCCAAAAAGTGGCCTTCAAACTCTAATTAGCGGCCAAAAATATATTACAATCCAACCTAAGTTGTATTTTCCAATTTTTTGTATGAAATTGATAGTAATAGGCACCAAGTTTAAAGTTCTAGCTATTACCGTTCTCATTTTAAGCAGGATATGCGAAAACCACTAAAAAGCGGCATAAAACCGCCAACGGTACATTAGATTTCCACCAAAAGGTTATTTTGCCGTTCATGGCATAGAACTCTAGCACTTGCCGTACTTGAGATATTTTGTTCACAGTCAGACGAACAGACAGACACACACACGGATCAATGGCTGAAACTGGAGAAATAATGCTCTGGGGACCCCAAAAATGTTTGGCATTGAAAACTCGACATCGAAAATTTCAGCCCATTACAGTACTTTCCTTTTTATAGGATAAGGAAAGTAAAAATGATAAAATAAATACCTAAGGTCATGTTTTTTTTAAATAAAAATGTAGCGGGATTGGAGCTTGCGGATCCCGCAGACTGCAAATCCCGCAAAAAAGTGCGGATCCCGCAAATCGCGGGATTGGAAGCCCTACTCAGGATCCACGTGATCAGTAAGCTAATTTCTTTCATACAACAAATCAGTTGGTTTGGAAATGTCTACGAAGAAGACGATACTGAGAGTCGTAAGTGAATCCTCGTCATAAATAACGGTAGTTGTTTTAAAGTAGGATGTCTAATATAAATTTGTTAAATTATAGTAAATAATTGTTAGCTTTCAAGCGTCGCCAAAGAGTGACAGCGTTTTTAAGGTAAATCTGATTGTGACTTTCTTAGGGTAATCACTCCCTCCCAAAGTGTGACTGCGTTTCAAGGTAAATGTGAAAGCGGCGTTTTAAAGTTTTTTGAAAAATTACCTGTTAATTGTTGTAAGCTTCAAGCGTGACTAGTTTAAAGTAAATGTAAACTAATGAGGTTATCACCCTCCATGCGCGGATATAGGGGTGGGCCCAGGGGGGCACGTGACCCCAGTTTTTTTAAGCGGGCGATGTTTCTCAATTTTCATTATACCTAATCACGTAAAGAAATTTAAAAAATCAAATGACCGGTGATCCGCTGTGTCTTTTAGCCCATTGAATGCGGGCGGCACGAGCCCCTAAATAATTCCCAATCCTGAGACTAAATAGAAATACTTAAATAAACAATCGTCAATAATTCTGTCATCCGTCATGGCACTTTTCTCGTTATCACGCTTATAAAATCGTCAAGATGGCAACATTGGAGGAAGCATCGTTATTGAGAGAGAGAGAAAAAACTGCAATCGAAAGATCTCAAGGTCATCCATTCAACTGGGTGCTTTGATATTCCCTAGAAGGCATAGAATGAAAGTTATTTGTGTTATGCTCTACAGATTTTAACAAATTAGGTATTGTCGATAAACATTGAAATAAAAAGTACTGCCCAGGACTCGAACCTCCGGCCTCTAAGTTACGAGTCCCCCCCTCTTCCCTCCAAATTTTATATTTGGATATTGCGCGATTGTGCCCCCTCAGAACACCACTTTGCGTTTTCAAGGTATCCACAACTTAAAGAGTTACTACGTTCTAAGGTAAATGTAAAGGGACGGTGTTAGGTTATCCACAGTTCACCACCTTTCAAGGATTTCCCCTCACTTTTGTTGATCTAACTTACTTTTCCCACAATAGTTTCCTTGCCATTCTTTGAGAAAGCGCGACTGGGGTAATGCATTACACTTTTGTAATCATAGGGTACACCATAAGCTGACACATCCTTTTCAGAAGCTTTGTTGAAATCATTCCAGTAAGCTAAAATAATAAAATAAAAATACAACATTAATCGTGCTAGTTATTTTGATTTTATATTTTTCAGCATCTTCTTCATATACCTATACGTAAACAAAAATATGAAAGAAAAAAATCTTTACACCCAGTTGAATTCTGACGTACTGACTGATAATCAACGTAGTTCTACGATGGCTAAATGTAGACTCTTGAAAGTTCCCTTTTAGTAAGCAGGTAAGAAAGAAGAAAAAATCGAAAGTTCAACTGGAAACGAGACCGCTAAAATAACGCTTTATAGCGTTCTTTTTTTCGGAGATAATAAAAAAAGGATCCCCTCAGAAATATTTTTTGAATTTTTCCGGTTTCTCCTTGATTTATGGCCGATTATCACCACCAGAAAGTTCCTCTTGGGGATGAGCTATAAAGCTAAAGTTTGATATAAAGTTGTTCCGAAGCACAAAAAGAATAATTAATATGCTGGAGTAAAATATTGGAACCGTTTTTAATCTAGGTACCAATAAAACTCCAAAATTAAGAAGGGGTGAGCGAAAAAGCCACTACCACCGAAGATTGAAATTTGAGAAGTTTAAATATCGAAATTATTTTTGAATTTCTCAGCCGCAAGAAAGCTCGGGCAAACAGGTGTAAGTTCAATGAAAACCATTAAGAATTTAAATTTGAGAAGTTTAAATATCGAAATTATTTTTGAATTTCTCAGGCGCAAGAAAGCTTGGGGAAACAGGTGTCGTAAGTTCAATGAAAACCATTAAGAATTTTATATGTTAACTTTTAAATAAATTAAAACAAAACACTATTTATAAAGAAATTAGTTTCGAATCTAAAGATGGAAGTTGACTCTCAACTTCCATCTTTAGATTCGACTAGACTGATGATGAATCGAATGATTCGAAACTAGTTTCTTTATAAATAGTGTTTTTGGTAAGTGTTTTGTTTTAATTTATTTAAAAGTTAATATTTTTTAACACTTAATAATTAACATGTTATTCAAAATTTTTACATGTTTATGTAAAGATAATATTAGAATTATTATTTCGGAACAGCATTCTTAGTTATCTGTAAACATTTCCATTTGAATTGATAACGGCCTTCTTATCCACTAAAGCAAATGTATTAGATTGGAAGTTCTGATTCTTGCATCCCACAGTTTCCTCTTTTCCCGGTAAGAATTACACTCTCATATGAAAACTTAAAAAATCCTTTACCAGTCGTTTTGTGAATTGTAGATCTCACTCAGTTAATACGGTCACCATAGAGCCTTGGTAGAATCAAAAACTCATCAGCAAATTCTATAAAACTAATAAATGTCCATACAAGTTTGGTCCAAATCGAACAAGTCGTTCAAGAGTTATCGTAGAACAAACATGAAAACTGATTAAAAAAAACACTACCGTTATTTATGACGAGGATTCACTTACTTTTTCACTTCCGAATCGAGCTTTGTCTACTTCGTGCACATTTTTAAGGAAAAAAACTCTTAAGTTCCTTGAAAATGTCCACGAAGTAGACAAAACTCGAGTCGGAAGTGAAAAAGTAAGTGAATCCTCGTCATAAATAACGGTAGTGTTTTTTAAAGTTACCAATAGGATGTCTAATATAAATTTGTTAAATAATAATGAAAACTGATGGTTAAAGGAAAATCTTGGAGTGAAAACTAGATCATACTTCGTCAGATCAACTATACCTTTCTCTATGTTCTCCCACATGATCTTCACATGATCATCTCTATCTGCTCTGGCTTGTTCATGTAACAGTCCCATCACATGGAGTAACTCATGTTCAATAGGAAAGGCCGTCACAATTAATAATAATAGATCTCACTTCGTCAGATCAACTATACCTTTCTCTATGTTCTCCCACATGATCATCTCTATCTGCTCTGGCTTGTTCATGTAACAGTCCCATCACATGGAGTAACTCATGTTCAATAGGAAAGGCCGTCACAATTAATAATAATAGATCTCACTTCGTCAGATCAACTATACCTTTCTCTATGTTCTCCCACATGATCATCTCTATCTGCTCTGGCTTGTTCATGTAACAGTCCCATCACATGGAGTAACTCATGTTCAATAGGAAAGGCCGTCACAATTAATAATAATAGATCTCACTTCGTCAGATCAACTATACCTTTCTCTATGTTCTCCCACATGATCATCTCTATCTGCTCTGGCTTGTTCATGTAACAGTCCCATCACATGGAGTAACTCATGTTCAATAGGAAAGGCCGTCACAATTAATAATAATAGATCTCACTTCGTCAGATCAACTATACCTTTCTCTATGTTCTCCCACATGATCATCTCTATCTGCTCTGGCTTGTTCATGTAACAGTCCCATCACATGGAGTAACTCATGTTCAATAGGAAAGGCCGTCACAATTAATAATAATAGATCTCACTTCGTCAGATCAACTATACCTTTCTCTATGTTCTCCCACATGATCATCTCTATCTGCTCTGGCTTGTTCATGTAACAGTCCCATCACATGGAGTAACTCATGTTCAATAGGAAAGGCCGTCACAATTAATAATAATAGATCTCACTTCGTCAGATCAACTATACCTTTCTCTATGTTCTCCCACATGATCATCTCTATCTGCTCTGGCTTGTTCATGTAACAGTCCCATCACATGGAGTAACTCATGTTCAATAGGAAAGGCCGTCACAATTAATAATAATAGATCTCACTTCGTCAGATCAACTATACCTTTCTCTATGTTCTCCCACATGATCATCTCTATCTGCTCTGGCTTGTTCATGTAACAGTCCCATCACATGGAGTAACTCATGTTCAATAGGAAAGGCCGTCACAATTAATAATAATAGATCTCACTTCGTCAGATCAACTATACCTTTCTCTATGTTCTCCCACATGATCATCTCTATCTGCNCATTCACATATTCTTTTATTTATTTTTGATTCGCGGTTTTCGCGTATTGCGTCAATACTACAAATTTTCAATATTTTCCAAAGATACTTGTGTGACATATTGTAAATGTTTGAATAGACAAAAACAAGCATAACCACGTGATTAAGCACTGAAAACTGTGTGATTTGATATGATATGTCACACAAGTGTCTTTGAAAAATATTGGAAATTTGTAGTATACGCGAAAACCGCAAATCGATAATAAATAAATGAATATGTGAATGGACGCAGAATTTGACGTAAAATCTGAATATGCAATCAAATATGTATGCTTGTATTTAAAAAACAAAGTAGGTACCTATTTCGCGGATACCGCGATTTTTTTCGCGGTCTATTTTTTCGCGAGTAGTTGCAAAATCAGCCCATTGAAAATTGGGGAGCTACGTATTTTTCCTTTCCTCCAAACTTTCAACACGTTCGAAGAAAACTTCGAAGATAAGGTTAATAATAACCTGGTGCCTGTTTCGTGGATACCGCGATTTTTTTCGCGGTCTATTTTTTTGCGAGTAGTTGCAAAATCAGCCCATTGAAAATTGGAGAGCTACGTATTTTTCCTTTTCTCCAAACTTTCAACACGTTCGAAGAAAACTCACTGTAACATAAATTGCGAGACACCCTGTATATTCCTTTTTATATGGTAAGGTTAATAATGACCTCACTCAGTTAAATTGACCATCATTAGGCCCCAGTTGACCCAATAGGGACAACAACTAATTGGCAGATACTATAAACATAACAAATGTCCTTCATCAAATTCGAACAAGGTGATCAGAGATATCGCAAGACAAAGGAGACGTTTAAAGAAAAATCGTTGCGTTAAAACTAGACTTTACTTCATATGGTCAAAGATGAATTCAGTAAATTTTGAATGGATTGTAATAGTTTACAATTTTGATAACCATTATCATAACCTTTGATTTTATAGATACCTACAGTCTACGGAACCGAACAATCAATCAAAACGCTAGTTTTGCTGAGTAAAACAAAACGAGTTACATTGAAAATCACTTACCATATTTTTCTTGAAAAATAAATGGAATCTTGCCTCCTGGCCATTTGAAACTTTCAATTTTCAAACCATTTTTCGTCATAGGATTCACATTGTCTGGTAACAAGATATCTCCCTGATACATATTGGACAGCAGTTCCGGATATTGTTCTGTTGAGATAGAGATAACTAAAGCTTCAGGGAAACGCTGGAGTAATGCACCTAAACCTACGAGAGCCGATTCTGAATGCTGGGTGAGCATTGCATAATGAGTGAAAGTCGCATTTTATGATTAAAAAAAGTGCCATTTTATTCTCATATGCCAAAAAATGAATAAACTTGTGGTAGAACTACGTACAAAATTCAAGTCTCTATCTTTAACCGCTAAAAAGATAAAAATCCGCCCGGAACTTTTCGAACACTGTATAATGGCATCACACATTAATAACACAAAAATAATAATATTGCTAAGTCGCTGTCATTGTTATTTTACATCTGATGGTGCTCAGGTGGACTCGGTCCGTGGGGATATCAAGTAAGACAGACCTATTTTTGACAATGGAAGTGAAGTAGGTAATGGAGAATCCGACACATGGCTTTATACAGTGAAATCATCTTATTTTAGTCTCAGGAATATGTGGTTTACGAATTGACATCGAAATATGTTACACCCTGTATAGTTACGTTAGTAACATAATAATATTGCAGAGTTGCTTTCGTGAGGATGCCAAGTATGACTCATTTTTGACAATAGAAACTGGTAAGTGTAAAAATCTCAATCAAGGTGTGGGAAGAAGAGAGAGTTGCCATCTCACACTCGCACTATTTCCATGCTGTATGGATAGGAAAATATGTTCAAAAAGAAAAGAGCACGAGCGCGGCTCCCCAGTTGACCTGTGTAGAAGTAAATTAAACTGATAAATTAAAAAGCAACTCACGATTGTAAAAATTGTACCATGGGTAATATTGAACATTTCGTTCGGGGAGTGGCTGAAGATGATGAATTGGTAACGCAGCAACCATCAATGTTGAAAGGAATAGGAAAACATGTTGACTGTTCATAATGACTCCTTTGATCTCACAGATGATGAAGTAAAAGAATTTCTTGTAGATTTCCAAAAAGATCTTTGCCAAGCTTTCAGTTTTTAGAGAAGAAATCCAGTGAGAACAGATTAAAAAAAAAAAACAAAAAAAAAACTGAAATTTTCTTGTAAAACTATCTCTCCGAGGGAAGGTAAACGTTGAATGTGTCCCCCGAGGTCGGTTAATGGTGCAACCATGTTTACTGATAGCTGAGGTGTTATTTCCCATGTTAATTTTATCTTCAATGTACATTATGAGCTTGTACTGTTCTAGTTGAGAATTCAAAACGCGATTGGTTCACTCGGTTGATTGACAGTCTGTACGATAAAACAAATTAACATGTTTTCTTTTGTGGCATGGTACTAGACCCTAGACCGTGCTTGGAATTACTAATTTATATAATTGTTCGTCTTACGCGACTACAAACTCAAGCTACTACAAACGACCTGAAGCGACAAAGTTCATTTGATTTTGACATTCCAAAGGACGACAACCGA
The DNA here is from genome assembly GCA_012654025.1 of Pachypsylla venusta. NCBI lineage: Eukaryota > Metazoa > Arthropoda > Insecta > Hemiptera > Aphalaridae > Pachypsylla > Pachypsylla venusta. The sequence continues at coordinate 30,181,088 of CM022875.1, forward strand.
TAGGGTACTGAAACAGAATCTCATTGGTAATTTTACGCTGCTTGTTGGTCCATCGATGGTCTTTATAGCTCAGCAAAGGTAGCCTGGTGGAATTATAATAGATTGTGAATTGTTGTGGCATGCTCGTTCGTTGTACTGTAGGCTTCACCCATTTAAAACGGCCACCTTATGGATCCGGATGGCCCAATAGGGCTTCTAATCAGTCAATTCTACGAACCTAATAAAAAGGCATGTTAGTAAAACTAATATGCTTACAAAGTCACATTGTGGTTCCCCGTGTTATTGTTAAATCTTATGTTCATGCTTGGATTCGAATCGACAACCTCCTATTTATGAATCTATCCCCACTACCAACTGAGCTACTGAGGTTTTTTTCATGCTAAGTTTGGTCAAAATCGGACAAGGCATTCGAGAATATTCGTGGAACGAACGTCGCCAACGCTGGGCCGCCGAGAGAAAATCCGGGCCCGGACCTAAAATATTACGAGCACCTACTAAAATGAACAAATTCTTTTGGGCCCCTGTAAAAGACCGGTCCCGTGGGGATTACCCTCGCCCTGCGCCAACGTTACGCATTACGTGGGTTTATTTGTTTCCAGTAGTTTTTCTTTTACTAAAATTCCGAAGGCGTACTTATATTCTTCCAATCCAATTATCCCTTACTAACTTCTACGGTGAAAATGTTACTTGAGGGTGACATCCTCACGCGGTAACTCCACCTGAGCTGTTACTGTTGAAGTGATTGACATGGTGCTGATTCAAGATTAGATGTATGATAACAATTCTTCGATTTTTTTTTTTTAGCACGGTAACGTTTATGATTCATCCTAGTCTCTGGTGTGCGAAGTTGGCAAAATTATTTTGAACCAAAAGGCTATTAGATTGACTGGACTAGTTTCTAATAGCCTATTTTCTAATGACTGGACTAGTGACAATCTCCTCAGTCAATCAATCAAAATTTGACATTGTATTGCGAATTACCTACTGCTTCTCTCGTCAGTATTTATCTCTTTAATTAGGTTGTCTACTGTTACAAATTTATGCTGGCGTTACTTGGGTGAGTTATCATAGTATTAGGTAGTTGTGATTTTCAATGTTTATGACAGGTGTGTCAAAGAAGTCCACTAATTTGCCGCCCCTAGGCTATTTAGAACTTGCTGTCTCTATTTTGACAAGAAATGAGATCTTCGCTGCAGTATGTCTTGATTTTTTTTATTTGCCGCCCCTAAATTCTGCCGCCCTAGGCTATGACCTATGTATTTGACAAACAAGGTATCAGTGCACGCGCTGGGTGAAAAATAGAGGGGTGCTGCTCAAATACAAATTCCAAAAACATTAAGTTTCCAACCACAAGGATATACTTTCAGTGCGCAATACCCCCCAAATGGGAAATATTGAGCCTTCAGCTAAAATAATTACCTTTTTTTTTAAAAAAAAAAAAAAAAAACTTATTATTTTTCTTGATAAATATACCCCATACAAAATTTTGAAAAAAAAATTATATATCCCACGTTCCTATCATAAACGTAATGCATGAAGTAACATTTTGACTTATCAATATTCAAGCCTAACGAGGGGTCCAAAACAGAGTGCCGACCCAGGACCCTAGACCTTGGACCCAAGAAATGTAATTATACCATGTTAACAAATTTATCCTCAACGGAGCATAGTACCTAAGCATGGACCCCGGACCCAAGCCTAGTACCGACCCAGGCAATTGAGCAATGAATAATTCATTGTACTTGGGCGTTTAAGCTTACAAACCGCTCAGCAGCTTTGGGCTTCTAGGCCTACAAAATAATTGTCCAACATTTTGGACACTAGGCCTTTAAGCCTACAAAACAGAAAAAGTTCTTGGGCCTTTAGAGGATAACAAATAAAAAAAAAATTAATGGACAAGAAAAAAGGTCAGCTGAAAAAATGTTGGTCCTGGGTCCCGGCTCGACTGGTGCAAGGGTCCAGCCTATGGTCCAGGGTCTAGAGTCGAGGGTCCTGGGTCGGTACTCCGTTGTGGACGAGCACTTACGTGCGCAATTTTACCCCCATCTATATATATATTTTTTTTTTAAATTGTCTTAACGTCTCTTTAACATCTATTGGTCATTCAAGACGGGGTTTTTACCCTCCATTCGCTGGAAACTTGCAACCAGCTACTTACATTGACCTCACCCAGCCTGGGTTGGGCCGGAAAAAGTAGCCAGCATGAGTAGGGCGCGAACCCACGTGGACATCCACATTGGGCCGGAAAAAAAAAAAAAAAAAAAAAAAAAAAAAAAAAAAAAAAAAAAAAAAAAAAAAAAAAAAAAAACGGTCACCCATCCAAGTACTGACCACGCTCGACGTTGCTCAACTTCAGTAATCTGACGGAAACTAGAGTATTCAACGTGTTATGATCGTTGGCTAATCTTACTGACTAATCTTATAACTAAATTTAACAATAAAAGTAAATAAAAAATGTTTGATTGTAAAATCATACGTGGTATGATCGTTGGCTATATTTTCAGATATTCAAATTATTATATGGTTATTGTTACTATCGCTCGAGATGACTAATTGCTGTTGTACGTCGGTTAGTGTCCGACCAAATGACTTCTGCTCCCATCTTTCATAATGTGTACAAGTAAGCTCGGTTGGGTTACACAAGATCAATCAGATTACCGAATGAAATAATAATTTGGCCTCTTTCGCCCCCCCCCCCCCCTGTATCCGATTCTGGTCCTAAAAGAACTATTTTTTCTGTCCGATGAACTGAAACTGAAGATAGGAGCCCTGAAAAAACATGTAGAGGGGACGGATGATTAAAAGTTGAACTGGTTTAAATGAATCATTACTCAAAATATCACACGGATGTTTTATGGTCGTAGTAATTGTAGTATAGGTACATGATTTTCACATAATTCCGTTAGGAAGTATTTACGGGTATATTGCTTCGAGAGAGAGAAAAAGTCTTTTTCTTATAGTGAGCCGATGAAAAAAGGAAACCCTGTATGGGGGACCTAAAAGTTTCAAACTCAACATAACTTGCACACCTACCTGCATTAATTTATTTATAGATAACTATTATTAGGATCCTTTGTTAGTCGAAATCCGATTGGTTCCTAGAGTTTCTTTATATCTACATCATATACGGGGTGATTCAAAATTGAACTGTAATGATGGGGGGAGGGGGGGTCAAAGGTTCTCTATATTATTTTAAAGCTATTGTCTCATATATCTAGTTACCACCGATAACAATAATATCCCTAATGAACGTCTGAAATAATAACTTTATCTCATATTATATGAGGAAAACATGAGGTCATACTTGGAGAAGGATCTAAAATGCTTCCTGACTGAGGTTTGGTGTTTCACAAGGTGGATGTTGCCACTTCAAACAAGGCCGTACCCAGAGGGGTTCAAGGGGTCCGACCCCCCCCCCTCCCGAAATTTCATTATTTTTTTTAGACTTGATGTAATATTATAAGGTGTAACTCATCATCATCATCACCACCACCACCAATAACAACAACAAAACATCATAATCATCAACAACAACATCATCATCAACAACACCAGCAACATCATCTTCCATTATCATCATTTTCAGGTGTTAGTCCTGGCTTGACTGTCAATCCTCCCCCCCCCACCGAAAAAAAATCTTGGTAACGGGCCTGACTTCAAACATGTCCTGTACAACTATCAACGAAAAAAACGCGCCCGTCTAATGTTTCCACTTTCGTGCTTGCATTGGGTCCCGCGAACGTCTAATAATGTAAGCAATCATGCAGACGAGTTACATTAGTCAAGTTTCTTGAATCAACACATGGCGATATCCATGTTTGGTCAAGTTTATTGATGCAATCAGTTTTTACAAACAAACTACAAATAATAATTTACTTTATAGAATTACTATTTTAAACAAAAAAGTTGTAACCTTTCCAAGTGTATGTAGAATGTAGAAAAATTGTTTATTACATGAAATTCAAACAATATACACAATTAGAGTTTCCCTCCCTAAGCTGGACGGTCTAGCTTCTAAGTAGGGAATTTACAATATCAATTACTTAAAATTAGGAGAGGTATAATAAATATAACTAGATACCTGAATACTTGAATATTTGATACATTATTAGAACATAATACAATGATGTAAGTATAGGATCTAAACTCTGTATGCACTGACACACTATTGACGTATGTACCTCAATATCTCCGACTCCAATTGTTCCTGAGTATCAAACTCAGTATTTAACAATGATTGGTCAACCGAATTCAAAAACACCGGTACAAAATATTTTGGTAATCTTTTACCATAATTAGAGTTTACCTTGGGTACTATATATTTCTGATCTCTTAATTTATATGGAATAGATGTTTTTTCTCTATAACTCTTATTATTGAAATGTTTTACAATGATTAAATATTTATGAAGATCAAATATATGAAGGGCTCTGTCCCGATAGGAATTATTTCTTTTAAAAATATTATTTACAACAGACTCTTGAATACTAGAAATCGTTTTTAAACGGGTAATTGATGCGAAACCATAAACTGTCAAAGCATATCTGACCAAACCCTCAAAAAGACTTTTATACAAAATCCACATAATATTTTGAGGTACAGAAAATCGTATATGTTTTAATCTGTATGACACTGATCTTAATTTTGACGTAAGATGATCTATATGGATATTAAACTTAAAATTATTGTCTATAATAAGACCAAGATATTTTTCATTATTACTATACTCAAGACTAGTACAGTTACAGGAAGTTTCATATTCCCTAAGATACGAACACATTCTAGTATGATATTGAATTTTATCATAGTTAAACTTTATCTTCTTATGTGGACTTTTAATAATCATAACTTTGTAGTAATCTTTCACCAAAGAAATTTAGACGAATACTATGATGCTTGAACCTGTGCAAAATTAAAGGAAATTTAGTTGAGCTATACCCATTTTGCAGCAGTTTGACTTTCGAAACGACTAGACAGGACCGGAGAAAGGAAATCCGGTTCCGGAGGGGAGGATATTTAAGCTACACCCCCCCCTAATACGCCTTCAGCTAAAATCATAGAATGTTAGAAAATGCTTACAAACTGCTATTATCTAGCAACCAGATGCAGCGCACATATGGGCATGCTTACTCAACATCTAGCGCAATTATGAGCCGGGGTCACCCCGTATAAGACAAACAATAAAATTGGGGTTTTTGATTTCTTACCTTGATTACAATTTTTTTCTCATTTGTTTGTTAGATGTGCATTCGTCAGGTGCAGTCTTCATTGTCACCAAGCACTCGCTATGAACTACCGCCAAGCAACAACTTTAGTCAACCTTGTGTTATTATTTTTACAGTTTGTGTTATGTCGGATAGTCCACACCGGACAAGGTTCTCTTCTTGGATTCATTGACAAGTCAAGAAATGGGATTGAGTTTACTAGTTTCCTCGGAATTCCTTATGCAAAACCACCTGTAGGTGATTTACGACTCAAGGTAAGAGTAGAGTGCTTTTTTACTTAACGTCTCTTTAACATCTATCGATCATTCGAGACAGGGGATTTTACCTTCCATTTGGAAAAAAATTACAAAACAGCTACCCACAGTGACTTCACCCAGCCTGGATTTGACCGGTAATAGCCAGCATTACGGAGATGTAAACATACGTGGTCACCCATTTATTAGAACCTTGCCAGCCGTTGCTGAACTTCAGTGCTCCATTTAAATTTAAATGGAATGGTACACATATTTTTATTAAATTTTTAAATAAAATAAGCAAAAAAAAAAATACCTACTCATTTTTAACACAGCCGGGACAGAGGAATGAGAAAATTTCAATACAATAACCAATAACATAGTATCTATTGAAAATGTCTCATTTCTCTGGCCCGGCTGAGAAAAAAATAAGCAGATGAATGTTTTATTTTTTTGCTCAAATGTTTTCTTATTTATTGTTTGCCTTAAATCAGAAATCACCACGAGATTTCAAAAATTACAAGGCGTTCAAAAGTTATAAAATCACCACGAGATTTCAAAAATTACAAGCCATTCAAAAGTTATAGTCCTAGCAGTGTACTTCTGGAACATAATGTGTAGGTGTATAGTGTATAGTCCGTTTGAACGAATATCAAATGGACAAAATATACAAAAACTAGTATTCCATGGTTTTAGAGCAGTTTTTGGAAGCACTTATTTTTACAACTGGTTTAACACCTATTTTTACATCTGGTTTACCACCTATTTTTACAACCGGTTTACCACCTATTTTTACATCTGGTTTACCACCTATTTTTACAACTGGTTTACCACCTATTTTTACAACTGGTTTAACACCTGTTTTTTCAACTGGTTTACCACCTATTTTTACATCTGGTTTACCTACCACCTATTTTTACAACTGATTTACCACCTATTTTTACAACTGGTTTACCACCTATTTTTACATCTGGTTTACCACCTATTTTTATAACTGGTTTACCACCTATTTTTACATCTGGTTTACCACCTATTTTTACAACTGGTTTACCACCTATTTTTACAATACAAATTCTCATATTTTTGTTTGTTTAAACTACCGAACCTTAAATCTATTAATCTATTAAGACAAAGTAAAAATCAATAAAAATTGCCCCTAAAAAATGTACCACAATTTGGTTCTTGGTAAACATTTTTTTGAAATCTTTCAATTTGTAGCTCGTATTAATTCTCTTTTATACTTTTATTATATTATATTTAAGGACCCCGAGCGACCTGTAAGTTGGTTTGGTGTTAGAAATGCATCCACATATGGGTCGCCATGCCTTCAAAGGCATCAATTCACAGGGGAAATTGTTGGTGAAGAAGATTGTCTCTTTTTGAACGTGTATACACCCGAGGTAAGAATAATATAATTGTAACGTTTTGCAGGATGCGATTTCGAAAACAACTTAGAGTATCCCCATATTGCTCATTTTAAATGAAAGATCAGGTGGATGGCAGGTTTTTTAATACATTAAAATATTTAAGGGTTGGGTGATAGAAAATGGCGAAACCCATATATTATTTAATAACGTAAGCTCGTCTAGTTGTCACCTACCACTCAGGAGCGAAACCCATATATTATTTAATAATGTAACCTTGTCTAGTTGTCACCTACCACTCAGGAGCGAAACCCATATATTATTTAATAACGTAACCTCGTCTAGTTGTCACCTACCACTCAGGAGCCTATTGTTTTAACAAAAATTTACCGATTGATTCCTACTTTTTAACCAACCATATTGGACAGAGAACGTTAATAGAATTGTCTGCACTGTAAATTATTGATCAAAATGGGGGAAACCATAAATTAATTATTATGAACTCCACTTTCGACCCCGGTATACATTCCGAAATGTACTTGTATAATGTATATGTGTGTATGTATGTTTGTTACGCGATACAGGCCACAATTTTCATCCGATTTTGACGAAATTTTTTCGTATACATATTTGGGACATGAAGGCGTATAGCTTTTGAGGGCCCTGGGTGCCCAATATTTTGTTTTTTGAAAATGATTTTTTTAAATTTGATTAAGATATTTTTTTTCTATAAATGACTACAACACTGACGTGAACTCCTGATCATCTTGATCCACTAGATATTTAACAAACCTCCTATTGGTACATTAAAAAACACTAGCGTTGACGAGGATTCACTTCCGACTTGAAAGATACCATAAACATATTTGATGTCCATTTTCATTTTGACAGTTTCAAAGTTGTGTTAGTCGCAGGATTTCAAATAGAGAGTTGTGATTCTTTCCCTTTCAGTTTCACTCTGATGCGAAGCTCCCTGTGATGCTGTCATGTTAGTCGTAGGATTTCAAATAGAGAGTTGTGATTCTTTCCCTTTCACTCTGATGCGAAGCTCCCTGTGATGGTGTTATGCTAGTCGTAGGATTTTTCAAATAGAGAGTTGTGATTCTTTCCCTTTCAGTTTCACTCTGATGCGAAGCTCCCTGTGATGGTGTACATCCATGAGGGTGCATACGTGAGACATTCGTGCGATACGTATGGAGCCCAATATCTAATGGACAAGAATGTGGTCTTTGTATGTATGAATTTTCGACTTTCAGCCCTAGGTATGTGTTAATTTTATTAATATTAGTCCAGGACGTGGCGAGTTAAACCGGAATGAAAATTTATGTGAAAAAAAAATTAACGATGTAAATAAAACCAGAGCCTTATATACTGGTCTTTATTATAGTTTAGCCAAAAACTCAAAAAGTGAAAGAAAAGTTTAAAAACTGACAGTTGAATACAGCAGTTCCCGTCAGGCCTGGTGTTGTCGGATGGGTAGTAAAATACCACACGAAATATCCTGTACCTTCTAGTGTTGTTTTACAGATGATTCCCGTCAGGCCTGGTTTAGTCGGATGGGTAGTAAAATACCACACGAAATATCCTGTACCTTCTAGTGTTGTTTTACAGATGATTCCCGTCAGTCCTGGTGTAGTCGGATGGGTAGTAAAATACCACACGAAATATCCTGTACCTTCCTGTAGTGTGAATATTTCGGTCGGTCGGGGGTGGGGAAAGAAAAACAGAAGCGTGCAATCCTAGCATGCTAAAAATGCAATAGCAAAATAAGCTTATCTTATTATCAAAGAAAATAAGAAAAAAAAATCTATATTAGATAGGTATTAACTTTCAAAATATTTTTATGCCTTATTTTCTGTAATTTTTGGAAAGGGGGCTGGAACCCTTTTGCCCTTAAGGAGCAGTCACCACTGTTTTGATTAGAATCACTCTGTATTTTGAAAAAAAAGATTTTCTGCACGATTACAATATCTTCTATAGGGAGGAGAAAGTAAAAATCAGACCATTTATATTCAAATGGATACATTTTTTTAGGTTTCATGAGTTTCAATGATGAACTATTTCCTGGAAATTTTGGACTCAAAGATCAAATCATGGCGTTGGAATGGGTCCAAGAAAACATTGAGTACTTTGGTGGCGATCCGAATTCTGTGACTCTATTTAGTGGCAGCTCTGGAGGAGCAAGTGTGGATATTCTCTTGCTGTCACCTCTCACTAAGGGTAGGTAATTCTGTGACTCCATTTAGTGGCAGCTCTGGAGGAGCAAGTGTGGATATTCTCTTACTGTCACCTCTCACTAAGGGTAGGCAATTCTGTGAATCCATTTAGTGCCAACTCTGGAGGAGCAAGTGTGGATATTCTCTTACTGTCACCTCTCACTAAGCGTAGGTAATTCTGTGAATCCATTTAGTGGCAGCTCTGGAGGAGCAAGTGTGGATATTCTCTTACTGTCACCTCTCACTGAGGGTAGGTAATTCTGTGACTCCATTTAGTGGCAGCCCTGGAGGAGCAAGTGTGGATATTCTCTTACTGTCACCTCTCACTGAGGGTAGGTAATTCTGTGAATCCATTTAGTGCCAACTCTGGAGGAGCAAGTGTGGATATTCTCTTACTGTCACCTCTCACTAAGGGTAGGTAATTCTGTGACTCCATTTAGTGGAAGCTCTGGAGGAGCAAGTGTGGATATTCTCTTACTGTCACCTCTCACTAAGGGTAGGTAATTCTGTGAATCCATTTGGTGGCAGCTCCGGCGGAGCAAGTGTGAATATTCTATTACTGTCACCTCTCACTAAGAGTAAGTATATATGGGCGTATGCATTGTCACCAGACACCCAATACTTATTTAGAAACCTTGTGTTAATGGTCTATACAAGAAGAGAAAATGATGTCTATCAGAAGAAAGAGGAGAATACGGTTTCTTGGGACAAATTCTACCAACTCTCGAGAAGTTTTTTCTTTATGCCCCGGAACCGCTTTCGCATTACTCCAGGGCACTTCTTTTACAGGCATGCAAATCCGGAAACGAGAAAAATCAATCATTCGCAATGGGCGGAATTCGAACCCACAACCCCCGGCTCACATAAGTTTTTCTACATATTTGGCTAAATAGTTAGGCCTTATAATTATGTTTTTCGGGCATACATAGAATGTGTATTGCACATTCCTATAATTCTATTATTACGGACATACATAGAATGTGTATTGCACATTCCTATAATTCTATTATTACGGACATACAAAGAATGTTTATTGCACATTCCTATAATTATATTATTACGGTCATACATAGAATGTGTATTGCACATTCCTATAATTATGTTATTCACATAATAAGGAGAAAATATGCATGAAAAAATTCGAAGCTAGGAAAATTTGAGGTGTATCAAACGAAAGATTAATAAATGCACCGACCTAACTCATTTGATTAAGCATGGGGGGGGGGTCGTGCCGAGGGTCGGTGGTTCGTGCCCACAGAACGACGGATAATTCTTTATAGAAAATTGATAGATTCTATCATTGTGACAATGTTTCTCACATTAATACTAATAAAAAGCCAGCTCCCATGACTCAGTGGTTACTGCACTAGTCTTGCGCTCAGGAGACCCAGGTTCGAATACTGGCGGGGGCAAAAATTCGTCACTGTGGTTTGGATGTTTACGGAGCCTCCTCAGCCTTGTGAGGACAATGAGTAGCTATGAAGATGAATGCGCATAGCGATCCGGCGCCAGCATTGTAGGTAAAATAGAAACATTCAAAGGAATTGGATAATGATTGATATTGGTAAATCCTACAATTCACATGCAGACTGTAAACTTTGGTGCTCACTGCAGCACCAAAGTTGTGACATAATAATACAAAGAAACAGGTTTTTTTTAAAAAAAACTAATAAAATTTGTTATTATGATTGTTGTTGTTAACGTTCTCAACGACTCTCACTGTGTCTCTAGGCCAATGCCAATAAATAAAATTTGTTATTATGATTGTCATATTATATGCCAATAAATAAAATTTGTTATTATGATTGTCATATCATATGCCAATAAATAAAATTTGATATTATGATTTACATATCATATGCCAATAAATATTTTTTATTATGATTGACACATCATATGCCAATAAATAAAATTTGTTATTATGATTGACATATCATATGCTAATAAATAAAATTTGATATTATGACTGGCATATCATATGCCAATAAATAAAATTTGTTATTATGATTGACATATCATATGCCAATAAATAAAATTTGTTATTATGATTAACATATCATATGCCAATGAATAAAATATGTTATTATGATTGACATATCATATGCCAATAAATGAAATGTGTTATTATGATTGACATATCATATCAATATGGATGAACTGAGTGAGGTCTACAGTTGACAGAACTGCCAGTGATCTGCATTCATACATTTATAGGTTAAGGAACCAATTCACGCTAAATATTGTCAACATTGAAATGATTTCTTATTCAATTTTGGTTTGCAGGTCTTTTTCACAAGGCGATTCTACAAAGTGGAACGGCTGCCAATATGCGACTTATCGGAACACAGACTGCATTGAAACAGAGATCTGAAGCTGGTGCAACTCTGCTGGGTTGTCCCATACGACCGACATCCGAAGTTCTGTCATGTTTGAGGAAAATACTAGCCAAGCAGTTCATCACAATGTATGAAAAGTTTCATGTAAGCTGAAAAATAAAATAAGGGGCGAAGGGGGGGGGGGGGNAAAAAAAAAAAAAAAAAAAAAAAAAAAAAAAAAAAAAAAAAAAAAAAAAAAAAAAACAGAGCACTCAGTTTACAGTCTGCATGTTTATAGTCTGAAACATACGCAAATTAAATTCTGAAGGATTCTACTATACACCAAGGTCGGACCGCTTTGGGTTGCTCATTAGGATTTCCCTGTTTTCGGAGTCAGTGATACGTTGAATACACCAGCTCCCATTAGATCACTGAAGTTAATCAACGTCCAGCGGGATTTAACTTAGTGCGTAATAACGTAAGTTCCCGCCTCGTGCTACTGGCTATTGTGGGCTCGGAGGTAAAGCCCTTGTCCCAAATAAACAATAAATGGTAAAGAGACGTACAGTAGAAAATAATAATAATAATTCGTTAAAATAGTGTTAGGGTCATTAGACATTTGTAGAGCAAAAGAACAAATAATTGATTCCTGAGTTATTACTTTCTCTTCCATAGAAGATAAAGTATTGTATTCGTGCAGAAATTTTAGACATATTTTGTCTCAAAAAATCGTTTGACGGGAAGCCAAAGGCCAAAATAAAGATCAAATATATTCGGCCATATTGCTTTTGGGCCATATTTTCAAAATTTTGGGTCATTTTTGAATTTTGAAAATATTTGGAGCCA
>CM022875.1:30193951-30248550 GCA_012654025.1 Pachypsylla venusta
TTTCAAATGTGTCAAAAGGCTTTGGAGTAGTCTGATGGAATGATTAAGGAAGAGAAAGTCTAGTACGGTTTTCCGTACCATTTATTTTTTCTCGTTATCTTTCGGTTGAATAAAAGTGTATACTTCATGTATACATGAGATCAGACTCGGCTATAGTCCTTCTCGTTCTACATTTCACTGGATTTTAAGCTACGTAAATCTGGCATTGAATCATATCTTTAATAAAGAGGACAACGATCAGATACTTCAGGGTTAGAACCGTAAGAACATGTTAAGTGTTAATGATTTTACTTTTTTGTTCTCTTTCAATTTGCTTTTAGGAATGGGACTCTGTGCCTCTGAGAGTATTTCTCCCAGTCATGGATTCCTTTTCAAAAGACAAATCAGTTTTGCCGGATCATCCTCTATTACTTCTGCCACACAAGATGCCTGTGATGATTGGTGGGAGTAGCCGAGAAGGAAGTCTTGAAGCTGTCAAGTTATGTCATAATGACTTCAAGTACGCCAAGATAATGGAACGGAGGTTACCTAGGAGTTTGCTTGTGTTCCTTGGAATTCAGGACCATATTTCTGAGTCTAGACAAACATTTGTTGTCAATTCTTTGTTGAGGTATTACTTGTATAATCAGACTCTCTCAGCAGACAATATAGACAATTTTCAAAGGGTATGTAAAAACAACGGCCTGGTTACGCCAACAATGTAAAATACTTTCTTCTTAAACTTCACCCTTTCCCAATTCTATTTGAGGATTGTGTTGCCTTCCTTATTTCCACCATGCTACAACCTTTTGTTAGGTACCCACTCTCTTTAGCTGTAACACTTTCCTGGCACGGTACCCTTAGATTGTTTCTCACAGTATCAATTGCGTAGAAACTCACTTTTTGCTGATGCTCTCTCATCATTGGTTTAAACTATTGACACGGACTTAGGACCGTCACCTAATGAGGCTAGTTTGCTCCCCTCGGTGGCTACATTCAAGATGTGAAGAACATCCTCAAACAAACAAAGGAATCATAATATTTTGATTATTTTGAAATGTTGATTGTACCCATTGACCCCATTTCACCCTACCTAACTAGAAAATGAAAAGTTATGACGTAAAAAGTCAGCGTTTATTTCAAGTTGAATACAACAGTTCCCGTAAGATCACCGAAGTTAAGCAACATCCAACGGGGTTTAAACTTATTGTACAAAGAAACAACGACCGCGAAGTGTGAGGTTATTAAAATTTAGGAGATGAATTTCAATGATATAAATGCAGTACCCAATCTATCCCCTGAACATGTAGGAATAAACTTGTAGGTCTGTAAATGTAGACCTCAATCGGTAAAATGTCCATAGCAAGTTTCATTCAGACGAGGCATTCGAAAGTTCTTATGGATTTGTCTACGATTAACATATGTTGAAAGAAAAATCTTGAATTTCAAACTAGATTCCACTTCGATCGATCACTAACTATTACTAGTTTGGTGTATTCATCATCATCATAAGTTAACAGCTTAACAACCATTAGGCTGGTTTGCAATCACTCGCTCCTCTTCGATCGATCACTAACTATTACTAGTTTGGTGTATTCATCATCATCATAAGTTAACAGCTTAACAACCATTAGGCTGGTTTGCAACCACTCGCTCCACTTCGATCGATCACTAACTATTACTTGCTTTCTGCATGCGTAATGGAAAATATATCGTTTTGCGGCCCTTCATTTAGTCGCCTTTTACGACCGGCATGAATATGGGTGTCTTGGAAGTCCCCCTATCCATAGAAGATATAGCTAGGATATAATGCAGTGACTTTTCCTTGCTTCCTGCATAGGTAATGGAAAGAATATCATTTCGGACCCTGTCCTCATTCGCCTTTTACGACTTGCATGAATTTGGATGCCTTGGAAGTATTCTTTTTAAGTCCCTCTATCCACAGGGGACAATTGGTGTATTATGAAGGTATTTATTTTTCATTTGCTTTGAGCCTTGGCGCCAAGTCTTCATACCACATTGTCTAATATTGTGTTTCAGCTTGCCACGGACATTGAATACCACCTTGGAGCATACAGAACTGCTCTCCAATATTTCAAACATACAGATGTATTTTTCTATCTAAATGATGTAGCACCTCCTCAATCTTTGTTTGGCGCCCTGGGACACTGTCCATCTTTAAAAGGTAATGTCGAACCCATTTAGGTAACTTGGTTTTTTTTGATTGCTTATTGAAACTAGTTAACAGTAATCATGATTTTATTTTTTTCAATTTTAAATTTTCGTGGATTTTAATTTTCAGAAAAGATATTATGAATAGAATAAAATAGATTAAGCTGTGGGATTAGGTTGAAAAGTTCTTAAGGGAGAAGGGATCAAAAAGGGGAAAGTTTAGATAGAGGCCTTTGGAGAAGAAGAATCAAGGAAGGTAACATTGACCCCAAATAACATTGGGAAATCGAGAAGTGGAAGAACAAGAACAACGTTTTCAAAAAAAAAAATTCTTATTTTTTCAATAAGGTTAACAGGGGTATAGCTTCACTGTCGTTTCGCTGAAATCGACTACAGCTACTAAGCTGTCCTCGCAAAGCTCCTTAAAAAGTCCACAATACGTAGAGTCTTCCCATATGTTTACGGAAAATGCCGAATGTATGAAAATTTTAAATTTGAATAATACGAGGACTAATAAATAATTTAAATTGATTGAGGCTATTTTTTCGACTCTAGATCGACCTGATTTTCAAGCAAGATATTAGGGGATTGTTTGTCAACTCATTTGTACGCAACGATTGCTCAAGGGTGCCTAATTTAGTAGGACTGACTGAATGTACTACTAGACTGTACAATAAATTTAATAGAGATATGCCCGAATAGTCCTATGAATTTAAAATTTCATTCATTTATAGTGGCGTCATCGCAGTCGATGGTTGCCAGATTGATGTTGACACTGTCGTTCTAAAGGTTTCTCTGTTGGCAGCCAATTCTTTTAGGGTCTCAAGTGATGCAACGGCTAGCCATTCCATAATATTTTCCATCCACATTATTCTCGGTTGCCCTTGTGTTTTTGGTCCCTCTAGTGCCCCTTCCATAACAGCTTTCAAGGGTGACTCTCCTGATTCTCTCAGAATATGCCTTCTCAGAATTTGATTTTTATTTCCTTAATTGTGTTCGAGAGTTCCAGTTGTGTTTTCTGTATTCTTCTCTATAATGTTGTGTTGCTGACATTGTCTATTAATTTGGAAATTACTAGATTATAGATTCATTTGAAAATTACTGCTATAGAACAATGTTAAGAATATCGTGGATAGACAATTCATTTGGTAATTACTGCTATAGAAAAATGTTAGGAATATCATGGATAGACAATTCATTTGGAAATTACTGCTATAGAACAATGTTAGGAATATCATGGATAGACAATTCATTTGGAAATTACTACTATAGAAGAATGTTAAGAATATCATGGATAGACAATTCATTTGAAAATTACTACTATAGAAGAATGTTAAGAATATCATGGATAGACAATTCATTTGGAAATTACTGCTATAGAACAATGTTAAGAATATCATGGATAGACAATTCATTTGGAAATTACTGCTATAGAAGAATGTTAAGAATATCATGGATAGACAATTCATTTGGAAATTACTGCTATAGAACAATGTTAAGAATATCATAGATAGACAAAGTCAGCAAGAGCTTTAAAATACTTGGATTTTTTCAAATGTGTCAAAAGGCTTTGGACTGAAAATTCTATCTACAAAAAAGGTATACCATTTCAAGAGGTACCTACTTAATTTAGTACTGATTCTTATTGTGTGCCCTAGGTCCCGGTCATGGCGATGAGAGGATTTATTTTTTCAAATCGTCTCAAATGTATCCAAACTACCAAGAGTCAGAAGAGGATGTTCAGATGTCCAATTTGTTCTTGGACTTGTGGACAAATTTCGCAGCAAAAGGGTAATTTTACTTTTCCCAACTAACATCACTTCCGAATAATTGTTTATTCTAGATCTAGATTATACACGTTCATGACCACTGCCGTAGGGGAGGGGGGGAGGGGGAGACAGCGAAACGACCATATTCAAACATATTGTATTATTTTAACTTAACAAACAAAAGATATTATTGGTCGGAGGGGGAAAAGGAGGGGTGTAACAATAATCAAAATAAACTTTTCACGGTCCTTTAGAGGCCCTCCTGAAAAGTGTCTGGAATTTTGACATACAATCTAGTGGTTTGGTGGTCCTTTATTTTAGTAAGAATCTTCTTCTTTAACTTCACCCTTTCCCAATTCTATTTGGGGTCGGCGTTGCTTTCCTTATTTCTACCATGACGCAAACTTTTGTTTGGTGCCTACTCTCTTTAGCTTTAGCCCTTTCCTGGCACGGTAACCCTAGCGCAGAAATTAGCTTTTCACTGATGATTTCTCCTCAATTGTTGGAAGCAGAGTTTTTTAAATGCTGGATGCTCTTCATAACACCAAATCTTCTGTATTTACAGTGGCTTAGGACCGTCACCTAATGAAGCTGGTTTGCTCCCTTCGGTGGCTACATTTAATTTTATAAGAATCCTGCTACGTAGAACGAAGCTTAAAATTTCAATTTTCTACGTCGAACCATCAAAAAAAGAAGCGGGGATTCTGGGATCTTATAAATTTATGGGCTGCTGACTTGCACGTCAGTTTTTTAAATTAGGTATCTAGTTTTTATTAAAGTACCAACCTCCCCTCCCAAAAAAATTTTCAGTCCTCCGAGTCTGTCATTCATTTTGTATTTTTTACTTTAAGATATCCCGGCAACAAATGGTCAGCTGTAGAATCTGACAAGATTGAATATTTCTACATAGGAAATGATGATGTGAGAGAAATGCGAGCGTCTTTTGTTACTGACGGAATCAAGTTTGTGGACTACCTTTCCTCGTTGGAATATCCTGACGAAGGTTTCTGCGAAACTTCGGATAATGAAAGTGAAAACTGTTCGAAAGTTTAATTTCAAATCAAACTGAACTGCCAAAAAGAAAAGGATAAAACATTGTTTTTGTAGCGGTTCTCTTAAAATCTATTCTCCACATTTCTACATTAAGTTTTGGGAATATGGATGAAACAGGTTAATATGAGGTTACAAAAAAGATTTTGATGGCCCTTGGCTGGAACTGTGATGGGTCATCCTGGTACAGAGAATCGGCCATCGTAAGGACGAGGATAAAAGGTAACACACCTTAGTTCAACAATAATCGAGGTATTTTATTGGAAGTGCATTCGTATCTACGGAAGAACGCTATTTTTTAAAATTAAGTGAACTTAAGGTATAGAGATTTTCCTGACGTTTCGTTGCAATCCTCAACAGCTACTTAGTCGTACTCAAGAGGGTGAGTTCACCCCGAAACCGATAACAGCACGTGGCATCCTCGAACTCTCATCCGAGAAAAAAACACGCCTAAATTGCTTAACTTTAGCTATTCAAAGTGAACTGGTGTAATCAACGTGGTAATTTTGGTTACAAGTGTTTATTATTGGCTAGAAGATGGTGCATTCTAATGAATGCTAGACATCAGTTTTGGAATGTTTTATGTCCTCAAAGACAACTTTGTTGGAGGGTTGTAAGCCATCAAATTGGCTACCTTACAAGTTTATTTAGACCAAACCAGTTCGTGAGAGCAGTAATCTTATCAAACTTGAAAGCAGTAATACAGGTCTTACATAGCCAACATGTAAGAAATTCCGTCCAATGAAATTCGAGAATTAGGAGAAGTTTTTAAACACCCGAAGAGCTTAAGAAAAGGAGATGCATTGCAATGAATCCCGGCACATTGTGGGATATATAGTAACGAAGAGGCTGACACCTTAGAGAAAAAAGGAACAAAAATTAGCAAACCTCTCATGAGAAATATTTCATTCCACTCCGCCAAAAGATTAATTAAAAATAGAAATAACCAAACACATAAAGCTTGGATCAAAAACGAAGGACTCGGAAAGAAATGGGAAGAACTATTCGAGAAACCCGACATAATACCGGAATTCTCCGGGGGTAGCCAGTCTAAGACTTTTGACGGAACATGACTGTTTGGCTCAACGCCTCCACAGAATAGGCTGTAAGGACTCCCCCATCTGTCCTCTATGTAAAAATGTACAAAGCAAACAGTGATAAACACCGAGCACCTGTCTTAACCGAACATGACAATTTAGTAGAAAAATATTGGGTCGCAAGAAGTAAAATGACGTAATTGCCAAATCTGAGCATTTGAAAACAACAACAACAACATAAAGAAAAGATACTTCTAGAAAGGGAGCAACTTTATAATGTCAACAAAAAATGAAGAGTCAATGGTACTTTGCGGAATTGAAGTGGGGAGTGGGTTGAGAATATCTGTGACCCTGACCTAGTGGTAATATATGTAAAGGATGTGCTTTGGAAAGAAAGAAAGCATGTTGCGTTGACATTTAAAAAGGAAAGAAAATGTCAAAGTGATACGTCAAGAAAATTGACTTTGGCAGAGGATTTTAGTTTATTATTTTCAATAATGAACCTTTGGATTCGACTCAGATTTTTTACATCCTCTCAACTCGAATGTTGATATATTTTTTAATTTGGCTTAACGTCTCTTTAACATCTGTGGTCATTTGAGACGAGGGTTTTACCTTCCATTCGCTTGAAACTTGCAAACCAGCTCCCACATTGACCTCACCCAGGCTAGTTTCGGCCGAAAAAATAGCCAGCATCACGAAGGCGCGAAGTTACGTGGACACCCACATGGTACAACCTCGATGGACGTTGCTTAACTTCTAAACAGGAACTGGTGTATTCAACGTGCCATAGACGCTGGCTAAAAAAAATTCGTCTGTTTATACCACAATAAAGCATAATTATTTATTCATCCTCATCATCATTTATTAAGTACATGGAATTGGCTGATTTTTTTTACCCTACTTAGCCACCCGGATTCTCCAGACTGAATACAGTTCTACTAGTTAAAATTAAATAAAATAATTATTTTTTCCCCATTTATTTTAAATACAAAATTTTTATTTAAACAAAATAAATTATCATGAATCAAAAGTAAATATGGCAAAAAATACAGTCGGTCTCATTATGAAATAAAATGAGGTGAGAGTTGACATGGGCACCCG
This sequence comes from Pachypsylla venusta, assembly GCA_012654025.1. Taxonomy (NCBI): domain Eukaryota; kingdom Metazoa; phylum Arthropoda; class Insecta; order Hemiptera; family Aphalaridae; genus Pachypsylla; species Pachypsylla venusta. The sequence goes on from CM022875.1 coordinate 30,201,063, forward strand.
GGTTCAACTTAACTAGATATAAAATGCTTATTATGATAATATTCCAATACGAGAAACCAAGTTTTCTATGCTAAAAGCCATGCCCCTTTACAACATTATTACGCTGGTGAAGCCGCAAAAAATGAAACACAGAGGGTCTCCTTCGAGAGCGTCAGTAATTGCTACATTTGTTACTGAATCTGACAAGCATAAAATGTAGTGTAGAGAATATATATTTTTTAAAAAAAATTCCCCTAAGTCAATATGTGGGTTTTATAAGTAAAATATTTTTCATTAGAGTAACATCGAATCCCGGACTATGTACAAAAATCTTAGTATGTAGAAGACTGACAACATAGCCAGGTGTCCCGGAAGTGTCCCATCTCAACTGATACAAAACACTTTGAATGAACGAGAAAACTAAATATTGTCCAGTGTGATGCGCGGGTGTACACTTGACCATGGAGGTAACAATGCCCGGTCGTCCTTTGGAAGCGACTACAAAATCACGCTAAAACGAGCGACTGATCCAAATGACTGTAGGTTATGGAACCTCAGCCACTGTTAGCATACGATATATCCCTCTTACATTGACGAGGTTTCCTTTCATTCAATCAATAGTGGCATTATCGTGTCCGATGGTAGCCAGATGTATGAGACAGTAGCTCCAGATAATTTTGTAGTCTAGTACTATTTTTTTTTTTTTTTTTATTTTGAAATTGACTTTGGCAGAANATGAGAAGGTATATCAAGTGACACCTTGTTTTAAAGGTCTCGTTAATACGTGTTCATTACAGAAAACCAGAGCTCTCTAGTATCTACCGTTCACGAATTACAGGGTGGAACATGTGACCCATTCCCTTTGCGGTCGCACCGAAATGGCTGCTAAAAATGCCTAGAAATAAGTTTTCATGATCCCAAAGAAGTAATTTAGTAAAAAATAGTGTACCAACAAGACGGTTGTCCCGCCCACTTCGACCGCAGAGTTCGAGCTTTCTTAGACCAAAATTTTCAAAACAGCTGGATAGGTTTGGCTCGATTTCTGAGGTCAAAGTGGGCGGGACAACCATCTTTTTTACTAGATTACTTATTTGGGATCATAAAAACTTATTTCTAGGCATTTTTACCTACCGTTTCGGTGCGGCCGTAAAGAGAATGGGTCACATGTTCCACCCTGTAATTCGTGAACGGTAGATCCTAAAGAGCTCTGGTTTTCTGTAATGAATTCGGATTAACGAGATCTTTAAAACAAGGTGTCACTTGATATACCTTCTCATTTAAGATTTTGAAGCCTAAACGGCTGGCCGAGGACAAAAAAATTTTGGTCTAAAATTAATCCCCCTAAAATCTAAGGGATATGTCTTTTTGCGTTTTCTTATATTTTCAGCCATTCTCGAGATACGGGGGGTGGGGTGAGACTTTATGGACACTGTATATTTATAGTATATGAATGTATAAATGATTATAGTATATGAATTAGAGTATAATTCATTTATGTTATATGAATATGTGCGTAGATACATAACTCTTTTATCTATACTTACAACACGCAAAGCCCAGTTGGTATACTGACTCACTGATAATCAACGTAGCTCCACGATAGCTAATCCTAGATAATTGAAATTTGGCACACAGACTCTTTTTAGTAGGTAGGAGCAAGTTACCGCCAAAAATGTAGCTTTTAACGTTTTTTTTGCAATTTTTTTCTGGGCAAACTAATGGAGATAACGAAAAATGACCGAAAATGGACCCCCAAAATAGTATATAAGGACCCCATTATAAAAAATATAAAAATTGGAATTTTCCGGTTTCTACCCGATTTGTGGCCGGTTTTCAGCGTCGAAAAATGGAATACGCTATAAAATCGATTTTGAAAATTTGGCGTTTAGCTCATTTAGGATTGCCAACATTCAATTCAGTTCTTTTCTTCTTTAAAGAATCTACAAATAAAGATCTACAATAAGATTAAGGATGGATGATTCAGTGATTGTTTTCCTGCAAAAACAACCCAAATGAGTAAATTGAGTTTTAGGGAACATAAAAAATTGGTCATCGTAAGTAGACATATTTTGAAAGGGTTTGATTTTTTGTTTCACATGAAAACTATTTAGTTTCACTTACACCTAAAAATTGGAAAACTCAGACGAATGCTCGTTGTGCTTGCGTTGCTCAACACGACACGACTATACGCTTGTAACAGAGATCAGAGAGATTCGACAGCCTATGGATCGGTCTGAGCATTAGGGCTACTGCAAGAATCGCACAATAAAAACTTTTTATTGTCCGACTTAATGGACTTGGAAACATAATTCAATCACTCTGTACAATCAAAAGTTACTTATGCTGGCCTGACCAATAATGGACATGCAAACAAACGTAAGTGTGACCTCTGTACAATCAAAAGTTACTTATGCTGGCCTGACCATTAATGGACATGCAAACATACGTGAGTGCGCACTCTGTACAATCAAAAGTTACTTATGCTGGCCTGACCATTAATGGACATGCAAACATACGTGAGTGCGCACTCTGTACAATCAAAAGTTACTAATGCTTGCCTCACCATTAAGTAGACCGATAATTTTTTTGTAGATTACAGTAACAATTCATAGAGACGTCCAAACGACCCGTATCCACTTCATGCTTATTTGTCATGGACGACCAAAAAACCGTGACGAATGGTAGTGCTCGCACGTAAAAAATGTTGATATCCCAAATTGTACTCAAAGGAGAGACAAACGTGTAATTGGAACATCTCCATTTAACTGCACATGACAAACAAATGTTAGATGACCTATCTAATATTTATTGTCATGACGTCTTTCCAAGACTGGTCGCTATTCAACGTGGCGATTTTTTTTTTTATTTATTATTGTAGGCCGCAAAACGTTCGTAATTAAATTACTCTAATTTGAATGTATGTAACACATGTAAAAACACTCGGGGGGAAAAAAAATCGGGAGTGCTAGTGGGAGCGAGGCGTTAGAGGTGACTCGTATGGATTGATAATTAGCATGATTTGTTTTGTTTTTTACAAAAAGTAAAAGGTAATGATTTCAAAATTTCAGTCAATATGTTGAGACGAGATCATAAATCTTGCGAGTCATACTTGCGTCATGAATTAGCATACACCTTGTACTTGCTATTTAATGTAAAGGGTGTAAAATAGGGCCAAGGTCATTCATCCCAGAGACAGAGCATCTTCTGCTTCACATAATAAGAGTAGAGATGACACTTGCGACAAGTTTTGATACCACATCTGAAACATAGGAGTTAAGGTTGTCATTGAAATAAATAGATAAGCTTTAGATGCACTTTGAATGAACGAGAAAACTAAATATTGTCCAGTGTGATGCGCGGGTGTACACTCGACCATGGAGGTAACAATGCCCGGTCGTCCTTTGGAAACGACTACAAAATCACGCTAAAACGAGCGACTGATCCAAATGACTGTAGGTTATGGAACCTCATCCACTGTTAGCATACGATATATCCCTCTTACATTGACGAGGTTTCCTTTCATTCAATCAATAGTGGCATTATCGTGTCCGATGGTAGCCAGATGTATGAGACAGTAGCTCCAGATAATTTTGTAGTCTAGTACTATTTTTTTTTTTTTTACTTTTGAAATTGACTTTGGCAGAAGATTTTAGTTTATTATTTTCAATAATGAACCTTTGGATTCGACTAAGATTTTTTACATCCTCTCAACTCGAATGTTGATATATTTTTTAATTTGGCTTAACGTCACTTTAACATCTATTGGTCATTCGAGACGGGGGTTTACCCTCTATTCGCTTACAAACCAGCTACCCACAGACCTCGCTTGGGTTATGCCGGAAAAATAGCCAGCATCACGTGGGCGCTAACCCACGTGGACGCCCACATGGTACAAGCTCGCTGGACGTTGCTTAACTTCAGTGATCTAACGGGAACTGGTGTATTAACGTGCCATAATTCTGCTGCTTAAATTTTTAATTGTTATCTTACATCTGTTCTCGCCGGCTGATAATTACGTCAGTATCATATCATATGATGACATGATGATACTACATTTTACACCATCAGCTCAGGAGGACTCGGCCCGTGAGGATCCTAAAGTAACATCTTACAATCTCAAGTATGATTTACTTTTCCTCATGGGCAGCTAGCAAGTTATAAATGACTTGAAAGAAATTACGCCTTCGGTCTAGGTCTAGAGCGTGCTGCTACCGTAAGCATGTAGTCGCATCCAAAAGACGACCGCCGTTACTCTTCTACTTCTTGGCTGGAGATATTTCCTTTGGAATGATTTATTACTGAAAAGGAGACCTTTAATCCTCGGAATGATATCCAGGACGTGCAACGTGTCTTACGTTATTGTGAGAAGCTGAGGAGCACACAACACATGTCACGAAACACCACGTTCTATGAATTATCCTAATTGCTTCCTAGCATCCTTCTTTCAGCCATTCTTCTTTTCAATGTTCCCACAGTGGCGGAAAATCGAACTAACTCTAAAAGGAAAATTGCGATTTCCTTAATCGTGGCATGATCGCTTTTGATGGTAGCCAGATGTATGAGACTTCAGCTCTAGTTAATTACTGCGTAAATTTTTATTCGTTAATATACAGGGTGTCCCATTTTAAACGACCATCTCAATTTATTCCGAAACCGTTGGGGTGGCAAAAAAATATTCTGACTGAATGTTCATAAAAAAGAGGGGGACGTATTATGATGACCTTGGCTGACTTGTCAAGGTGGTCCTTCAAGGTCAGATGAAGGTCAACTTCATTTTCTTAAATAAGACGACCTGAATTTTATTACATTTTCGGTATCCCCATTTAATTCTACGTACATCTGACTATTCACTTCATGTTTTCGTTGAACTTTTTTGCGCCAAATTTTGGTCTGACATACCCGTGTGGCATATTGAAATGCATTGCAAGAGTGATTTTTTGTATAAAATGAACAAACAAGTGAAAAAAGGAAACCATCGTATAGGAAATGGCGAGAGTTTTCATTCAATATGCCTAACGGGTATGTCAGACCAAAATTTGGCGCAAAAAAGTTCAACGAAAACATGAAGTGAATAGTCAAATGTACGTATTAAATGGGGAATCCGACAATGTAATAAAATTCAGGTCGTCTCATTTAAGAAAATGAAGTTCACCTTCATCCGGCCTTGAAGGACAACCTTGACAAGTCAGCAAAGGTCATCGTAATACGTTCCCCTCTATTTTATGAATATTCAGTCAGAAATTTTTTTTTGTCACCCCAACGGTTTCGGCATAAATTGAGATGGCCGTTTAAAATGAGACACCCTGTACAGGGTGAGTCATTTTAAAGGACATAATCAAATATCTCATAATAAAATATCAAATGTTGACGTTAAATGGTTTGGAACTTTCCCTGCACAAGTGCGCACTCATGATCTTCAATCGTTCTTCCCTTCATTTTGATTTTACTTATTGCATCAATTCTTCGCCGTTATCCATTGTCAACCAGGTCAAGGACTTGGGTATTATTTGTGATCGTAAACTGTCCTTTTCTTCTCATATTGTTAATTTGTCAATGCGGTGTCATCGTTTGTTGGGATATGTTGCTAGGAATTCCAAGGGGCTCTCTTCAGAAGCCTTTGTTTTACTCTTCAAAGCTCTAATTCGTTCCCTCTTAGAATATGGTTGTGTAGTCTGGTCTCCGCATTATGAAGTGCACGCTCATACTCTAGAGCGTGTGCAGAGGAAATTTTTGTCTCATTTTCATTATCGCTATCCCACTGTTGAAGTTACATTGCCTTCTCTAGCTGACCGCAGGCTTACAGCTGATGCTGCTTTCTTCAATAAACTCTTAGAAGGCAATGTGGACTGCTCAAAACTCTTGGGACTGATCAGATTTGATTGTCATCGCAGGCTAAGGAGCAGAAAACTGTTTTACGTTAATAATTGTCAGAAAAATTATATTTACTATGCACCCATCAATAGAATGATGCGGGCGATGCGGCAACAATGTTGTATTCTTCGTACCCGTAATTATTTTTTTTTTTTATATATATACTTATAATTATTTTTATTTTCTTACCATTTCTTTTTAAATTAATTATGTTCATTGTATTGTTTTATTTAAAAAAGGGTTTGTCCCGTAAATGTACGATATTATTATTATTATCTCGGAAACCATTGGAGATAGGAAGAAAACGTTCGATACAAACCCTCCTTACTTTTTAGAGGAGAAATTTAATTGTGACCTTGATTTTTTTCTTCAGGGTCGCCTTTAGGGTTGTTTTAACGTTATTTTTTATTGTGCTATTGAATTTAATATTTATGCATAAAACTTTGATGTTTCACTCAAATGAACACATTCATGCTCAAATATTTCAATGTGTCCTTTAAAATGAACTACCCTGTATATCTAATCTTGGAGACTAATAATTGACATGAGCCACACTTTCTGTCTTATTTTACTATTCACAGCATCAGCTCAGATGGAGTTGATCCGTAAAGATGTCCACCTCAAGTAATTTCCCACAATCTCAAGTATGATTCATTTTTCACATTGTAAGTTAGTAAGTCATAACTTTTTTTTTAATTTGGCTTAACGTCCCTTTAGCATCTATTGGTTATTCGAGACTGGTGTTTACCCTCTATTTACAAACCAGCTGCCCACATTGACCTCACCCAGCTTGAGTTGTGCCGGAAAAATAGCCAGCATCACGTGAACCCACGTGGACGCCCGCCCACATGGTACAACCTCGTTGCTTAACTTCAGTGATCGAACGGGAACTGGTGTATTCAACGTGCCATAGACGCATAATTGAATTGGAAGAAATTACAAATAACACTATAGCAATTCAAGGTGGAAGTTAAATACAGCAGTTCCATGAGATCACTGAAGTTTAGCAACATCCAGCAAGCTCTTACTAAGTGGGTGACGTGACCACGCGGGTTCGCACCCTTGTGAGATCATTGTGGGTAGCTGGTTTGTAAGTTTCCAGCGAATGGAGGGTAAAAGCCCGTCTCGAATGAAAAATAGATATTCGCAAAGAATTTATTTCGTGTTTTTATCTTCAAGTTTGTTGATATTTGTCAATATAAATAATAATAATTTTTTAAAACTGTCTGTTTAAACCTCTTCGGGCGTATTCAGGGACCATTGTATACTCAACAACGAGATGTAATTACATATTCGGGATGGTTTGTAAGGAAAATAAAGTAGCTGCTTTTCAGCGGAATGGCGTGAAGCTATACTTTAATGTTCTTGCTGTGTTTCTTAAAAATGGTATAAACAGGAAACAGGATGATATCTTCTTTAACTCTTTCCCGGCACGGTAACCCTAGCTTGCTCCTCACAGTATCAATAGAAACTGCATAGAAACTCGTTTTTTGCTGATGATCTGTCATTATTGGTTTGAAGCAGTTTTTTTAACGGCTGGACGCTCTTCCAAACACTAAACCCTCTGCATTTACAAGGGCTTAGGACCGTCACCTAATCAAGCTGGTGTGCTCCCCCTGGTGGCTAGATTTTCCTGATATGAGGTGATGGTATGCGTTTCAGGTTGTCCTGGTGCGTAGAACCGGCCATCGTGAGGGCGTATATATACATTTAACCTCGTCTTTGTTATAAAATGTCTCCTATATCAGCTCAATAAAAAAAAGAACTGACGAATTACTAATCCAACTTTGGTTTCGTCTGCCGCCAGGCCGCCACTGATTGCCTTTAATTTTCTTACCGTTTCCATTGTCTGTTTTATCCTCCTGTTCAGGAAAATTTTAATTTTCAAACTGTCTTCTTAGCACAAGGAGCTTAATGTCAGAGCATTGTTTCTGTTTTGTATTGTGTGCTGACAAGAGAGGCTTCTTGTATTGTACCTTCACGTTCAATAAATAATTATCTTACACTATGCCCTCCGGAGATGTTCGGATTATGTACACATTCCAATCTAAGAGCACCACTATCAGCAAAACTCCAAAAGTCGTTCACACTTCCCTTATTTCAGTTTTTCGACCTGAGGAACGCCTAGCTTAAAAAGAGCCCACTGACGTAAACCAAAGGTTAAATAGAAAGATTGACGAAGAAATGTGAGAGGAAGGATGATAAAGAGAAGAGGCAGCGAACAGAATGTAGCATGAATAGGGGTAGACCAAAGCTGAGTTGAAAAGATAAGATAGAGGAAGACCCGAGAGGGGAAGGATGGAGAAGAGGCAGTGAACAGAGTGTGGGAGGAAGAGAGGTAGACCAAAGTTGAGATGGAAAGATAAGATAGAGGAAGATTTGAGAGAGAAATTATGGAGAAGAGGCAGTGAACAGAATGTAGAAGGAAGAGAGGTAGACCAAAGATAAGATAGAGATGGAAAGATAAGATAGAGGAAGACCTGAGAGGAAGGATGGAGAAGGAATGCAGAAGAGGCAGTGAACAGAGTGTGGGAGGAAGAGAGGTAGACCAACGTTGAGATGGAAAGATAAGATAGAGGAAGAGTTGAGAGGCAGCGAACAAAAGATCACAAGGAGGAACACCAACCCAAAGGAAATTGGAAAAGTGCAGCTAAAGAAACCAGGGATAAGTGATCAATCTTAATCCTTCAACTTTAAAACAAATACTTACCGATAGCTGGTACCAGCGTCTGCCCCTTTCCCTTTACAATATTTTAGGCCACATGGATACCAGTCAATGCAAAGTTCTAGTCTACAGGTGCAAGCAAACCACAGGTTGGCAGTTTCCGTGCAAGCAGGTTTAGACTTCAAAGGAAATTTTTTCGTACTGCTGAGAAACTTTGAGGGTGATATTCCTGGAAACAAATGAAACGAAATGCTGGTTATTAAACATCAGTCATGAGAAGCAAATATAGGGTCCCATACCCATACATGAGTATTTTACTATTTGTACCCAATTTCGTCAAAAGTCGGATAGGCCTTGTGTTTATTTTTAAACACAAGGCAACTTTTCCTTGTGTTTGTTTATTTTTCTTCTAAACAATCTCAGGGCGAAATTGTAGCACATAACTTTTCCTTGTGTTTATTTTTATTCTAAATAATCTCAGGGCGAAATTGTAGCACACAATTTTCCTTGTGTTTATTTTTATTCTAAATAATCTCAAGGCGGAATTCTAGCACACAACTTTTCCTTCTCCTTGAGATTATTTAGAATAAAAATAAACACAAAGAAAAGTTACGTGCTACAATTTCGCCCTCAGATTGTTTAGAAGAAAAATAAACACAAGGAAAACGCGAACAAACAAACAGACATTCACTTTTATATATATAGATAATCTCAGGGCGGAATTGTAGCACACAACTTTTCCTTGTGTTTATTTTTATTCTAAATAATCTCAGGGCGGAATTGTAGCACACAACTTTTCCTTGTGTTTATTTTTATTTTAAATAATCTCAGGGCGGAATTGTAGCACACAACTTTTCCTTATGTTTATTTTTATTCTAAATAATCTCAGGGCGAAATTGTAGCACACAACTTTTCCTTGTGTTTATTTTTATTCTAAACAATCTCAGGGCGAAATTGTAGCACACAACTTTTTCCTTCTGTTTATTTTTATTCTAAATAATCTCAGGGCGGAATTGTAGCACACAACTTTTCCTTGTGTTTATTTTTATTGTAAATAATCTCAGGGCGAAATTGTAGCACACAACTTTTCCTTCTGTTTATTTTTATTCTAAATAATCAATGGTGATATTGTAGCACACAACTTTTCCTTCTGTTTATTTTTATTCTAAATAATCAATGGTGATATTGTAGCACACAACTTTTCCTTCTGTTTATTTTTATTCTAAATAATCAATGGTGATATTGTAGCACACAACTTTTCCTTCTGTTTATTTTTATTCTAAATAATCAATGGTGATATTGTAGCACACAACTTTTCCTTCTGTTTATTTTTATTCTAAATAATCAATGGTGATATTGTAGCACACAACTTTTCCTTCTGTTTATTTTTATTCTAAATAATCAATGGTGATATTGTAGCACACAACTTTTCCTTCTGTTTATTTTTATTCTAAATAATCAATGGTGATATTGTAGCACACAACTTTTCCTTCTGTTTATTTTTATTCTAAATAATCAATGGTGATATTGTAGCACACAACTTTTCCTTCTGTTTATTTTTATTCTAAATAATCAATGGTGATATTGTAGCACACAACTTTTCCTTCTGTTTATTTTTATTCTAAATAATCAATGGTGATATTGTAGCACACAACTTTTCCTTCTGTTTATTTTTATTCTAAATAATCAATGGTGATATTGTAGCACACAACTTTTCCTTCTGTTTATTTTTATTCTAAATAATCAATGGTGATATTGTAGCACACAACTTTTCCTTCTGTTTATTTTTATTCTAAATAATCAATGGTGATATTGTAGCACACAACTTTTCCTTCTGTTTATTTTTATTCTAAATAATCAATGGTGATATTGTAGCACACAACTTTTCCTTCTGTTTATTTTTATTCTAAATAATCAATGGTGATATTGTAGCACACAACTTTTCCTTCTGTTTATTTTTATTCTAAATAATCAATGGTGATATTGTAGCACACAACTTTTCCTTCTGTTTATTTTTATTCTAAATAATCAATGGTGATATTGTAGCACACAACTTTTCCTTCTGTTTATTTTTATTCTAAATAATCAATGGTGATATTGTAGCACACAACTTTTCCTTCTGTTTATTTTTATTCTAAATAATCAATGGTGATATTGTAGCACACAACTTTTCCTTCTGTTTATTTTTATTCTAAATAATCAATGGTGATATTGTAGCACACAACTTTTCCTTCTGTTTATTTTTATTCTAAATAATCAATGGTGATATTGTAGCACACAACTTTTCCTTCTGTTTATTTTTATTCTAAATAATCAATGGTGATATTGTAGCACACAACTTTTCCTTCTGTTTATTTTTATTCTAAATAATCAATGGTGATATTGTAGCACACAACTTTTCCTTCTGTTTATTTTTATTCTAAATAATCAATGGTGATATTGTAGCACACAACTTTTCCTTCTGTTTATTTTTATTCTAAATAATCAATGGTGATATTGTAGCACACAACTTTTCCTTCTGTTTATTTTTATTCTAAATAATCAATGGTGATATTGTAGCACACAACTTTTCCTTCTGTTTATTTTTATTCTAAATAATCAATGGTGATATTGTAGCACACAACTTTTCCTTCTGTTTATTTTTATTCTAAATAATCAATGGTGATATTGTAGCACACAACTTTTCCTTCTGTTTATTTTTATTCTAAATAATCAATGGTGATATTGTAGCACACAACTTTTCCTTCTGTTTATTTTTATTCTAAATAATCAATGGTGATATTGTAGCACACAACTTTTCCTTCTGTTTATTTTTATTCTAAATAATCAATGGTGATATTGTAGCACACAACTTTTCCTTCTGTTTATTTTTATTCTAAATAATCAATGGTGATATTGTAGCACACAACTTTTCCTTCTGTTTATTTTTATTCTAAATAATCAATGGTGATATTGTAGCACACAACTTTTCCTTCTGTTTATTTTTATTCTAAATAATCAATGGTGATATTGTAGCACACAACTTTTCCTTCTGTTTATTTTTATTCTAAATAATCAATGGTGATATTGTAGCACACAACTTTTCCTTCTGTTTATTTTTATTCTAAATAATCAATGGTGATATTGTAGCACACAACTTTTCCTTCTGTTTATTTTTATTCTAAATAATCAATGGTGATATTGTAGCACACAACTTTTCCTTCTGTTTATTTTTATTCTAAATAATCAATGGTGATATTGTAGCACACAACTTTTCCTTCTGTTTATTTTTATTCTAAATAATCAATGGTGATATTGTAGCACACAACTTTTCCTTCTGTTTATTTTTATTCTAAATAATCAATGGTGATATTGTAGCACACAACTTTTCCTTCTGTTTATTTTTATTCTAAATAATCAATGGTGATATTGTAGCACACAACTTTTCCTTCTGTTTATTTTTATTCTAAATAATCAATGGTGATATTGTAGCACACAACTTTTCCTTCTGTTTATTTTTATTCTAAATAATCAATGGTGATATTGTAGCACACAACTTTTCCTTCTGTTTATTTTTATTCTAAATAATCAATGGTGATATTGTAGCACACAACTTTTCCTTCTGTTTATTTTTATTCTAAATAATCAATGGTGATATTGTAGCACACAACTTTTCCTTCTGTTTATTTTTATTCTAAATAATCAATGGTGATATTGTAGCACACAACTTTTCCTTCTGTTTATTTTTATTCTAAATAATCAATGGTGATATTGTAGCACACAACTTTTCCTTCTGTTTATTTTTATTCTAAATAATCAATGGTGATATTGTAGCACACAACTTTTCCTTCTGTTTATTTTTATTCTAAATAATCAATGGTGATATTGTAGCACACAACTTTTCCTTCTGTTTATTTTTATTCTAAATAATCAATGGTGATATTGTAGCACACAACTTTTCCTTCTGTTTATTTTTATTCTAAATAATCAATGGTGATATTGTAGCACACAACTTTTCCTTCTGTTTATTTTTATTCTAAATAATCAATGGTGATATTGTAGCACACAACTTTTCCTTCTGTTTATTTTTATTCTAAATAATCAATGGTGATATTGTAGCACACAACTTTTCCTTCTGTTTATTTTTATTCTAAATAATCAATGGTGATATTGTAGCACACAACTTTTCCTTCTGTTTATTTTTATTCTAAATAATCAATGGTGATATTGTAGCACACAACTTTTCCTTCTGTTTATTTTTATTCTAAATAATCAATGGTGATATTGTAGCACACAACTTTTCCTTCTNTGATATCACCTAAAAGTGTTGAACTCATAAATATCACCTAAAAATGTTGAACTCATAAATATCAACTAAAAGTGTTGAACCCATTGATATCACCTAAACTTGTTGAACTCATAAATATGACCTAAAAGTGTTGAACTCATAGATATCACCTAAAAGTGTTGATATTCCTTAAATCACCTAAAAGTGTTGAACTCATTGATATCACCTAAACTTGTTGAACTCATAAATATGACCTAAAAGTGTTGAATTCATAAGTATCACCTAAAAGTGTTGAACTCATAAATATCACCTAAAAGTGTTGAACTCATATATATCACCTAAAAGTATTGAACTCATAAATATCACCTAAAAGTCTTGAACTCATTGATATCACCTAAAAGTGTTGAACTCATAAATATCACCTAAAATGTTGAACTCATATATATATATCACCTAAAACTGTTGAACTTAAATATCACCTAAAGTCTTGAACTCATTGATATCACCTAAAAGTGTTGAACTCATAGATATCACCTAAAATGTTAAACTCATATATATCACCTAAAAGTGTTGAACTCATGAGTATCACCTAAAAGTGTTGAACTCATAAATATCACCTAAAAGTCTTGAACTCATTGATATCACCTAAAAGTGTTGAACTCATAGATATCACCTAAAAGTGTTGAACTCATAGATATCACCTAAAAGTGTTGAACTCTCATAAATATCACCTAAAAGTGTTGAACTCATAGATATCACCTAAAAGAGTTGAACTCATAAATATCACCGGTCATCTTACATGTAAACTCACTAACCCCCTTGTGTTCTCTTTAATCGTTTTTTCCAGTCACTCATTTATTAGGTGACATCATCATGTCCATACATATGAGATGTCCGTTGGCAGTTCTAAAAAAAGTGTACTGCTAAAGTTTTTAAATTGTTAATTCTTGGAGCTAATAATTGAAATGGCCCACATAACTATTTCTATGTCCCACATAACACTTGCTATGTCCCACATAACTATTGCTATGTCCCACATAACAATTACTATGGCCTGCAAAACCATTGCTATGGCCCACATAACAATTGCTATGGACTACATAACTATTGCTATAGCCCACATAACTATTGCTGTGGCCTACATACCTATTGCTATGGCCCACATAAATATTGCTATGTCACACATAACTATTGCTATGGCTCCCATAACTATGTAAATCTTCTTCGAATTCTATCTGCTTCTGAAAAGGTTGGACAGCCCTGCGCATAAATAGACAAAAACGAGAGAGGCAGTATTTATGAAAAGAGCCATGAAGCATATATGAACAAAGAGGAACTTGAGGGAGTAATGCAAAGAGGAGCAAACATATACAGGTCTGGTAGAAATATTTAGTGTCAACCCTGCACTTCTTAACATTGGGAATCTCGTGTCAAGCTCAGACTTTTATATTTGTACTTATACAGCGTGTACCAGAATGACCGGTCTCCCCAACCCTTTTTTTGGTTATGATGCTGAGATCTAGGTCATACATCAGACAATAATTTTTTAGACCTCCTGGCCCCAAAGTTTTTCAAACTTCAAAAATAAAAATGTGGCCCAAAAGATAGAGGACCTGTTTGATGTTCATTTTGAGTTCTCGTCAGACCCTTTTTTAGACGGGGAAAGTAAAAATAATATACGTTTGTCGTGGTGGATCTTCTGTGCCCAGGACATGTCGCTCCTATGCGAGAGGAACGACGTATGAAAAAAGCTTAATTTCCTTAGAAGCTTAAATTTATATTTGGGAAAAATGTACTTGTTAATTGTATTATGTTTCAAATAAATAAATATATTGCATTACATTACAATGTATTTAAAAAAACAAAAAAAAAAAATGCTGTTTCTTTGTTTTATGTCACAACTTTGATGCTCACTGCAGCATTGTAGGGATTTTCCAATATCAATCATTATCCAATTCTTTTGAATTTTTCTATTTTACCTACAATGCTGGCACCGGATCGCTATGCGCATTCATCTCCATAGCTACTCATTGTCCTCATGAGGCTGAGTGGGCCCCGAAAACATCCAAACCACAGTGACAAATTTTTGCCCCCCCCAGGATTCGAACCTGGGTCTCCCGAGTGCAAGACCAGTGCAGTAACCACTGAGCCATGCGGGAGCTTTAAAATGTATTTTTGCATTTAAAGAATACATGGTGATTTAGGTTGTTTGTATCAAGGGAATAGGAGTTGTACAACATGAAAAAAGAATCACTTTTTACAGATGTGACTTTTTTGTTTAGGCCTTCTTTAAAAACGTGATTTTTTTGATAAGCATAACTCCTTTAAAAAATGGTCCGATTTTCAAAAAATTAAAATGATCTGAAAAGCTAATTTTAAGTTTACACAATTACTTTTTACACATTGACTTGCTCCGAATCAATGTAAATGGCGTCCATTTGAAATTTTCAAATTTGATTTTCTCGAAAACCACTCCATGGATTTTTAATTTTTTTATCTCATTTTTGTAGAAATAAAAAACACTACAAATTTGATAAAAAGCACTACAAATTTGAAAATTTGCCATTTGAAATTGAAAATTTCAAATGGCCGCCATTTTGTTACATTTATTCGGAGCAAGTCAATGTGTAAAATTGTGTAAACTTAAAATTAGCTTTTCAGATCATTTTAATTTTTGAAAATTGGACCATTTTTAAAGGAGTTATGAGCTCATCAAGGAAAGTCACGTTTTTAGCGATAGCTCCCAAACTGAGGCCTAAACAAAAAGTCACATCTGTAAAAAGTGATTCTTTTTTCATTTTCTACAACTCCTATTCCCTTGACATAAACAATTATAGTAGCTACTACTTTGGACAAACGGAGGGACTCGGCACGGTGTGCTGATGTGCTAAAAGTTCCAGCAAAAGTCAGAATATCTTGGGTGTAACGACTGTAACCGATGTGTGCTTCAAAAAAATCTTTTACCACTTTTTCCAACTGCTGAAATTCTCATGGCCTCTTGAACCAGTGAAATATAAATATTTATTCATTAGAAGTGCTCTAACCACAAGAAAGAAGAGGAGCGAGTTACAAGAAGAGATAGCAAAAAATATTAAAATCTTTTAATATTTTTATTCAAAAAAAGCGTAGGTACGCATTTTATAACTGATGAATAATTTAGCAAACATTACGATCTTCCCACTTGTCAATGTTCGAATAGAAACAGAAGAGAGTGAAATGGGGGAGATGAGTTTAGTAAAGTTTGAGAACCAACAAAAGAAAGAACAAAGTTCATTGAGTCAGAGTGAGGTAATAAAGAAAATTCAAACCTACACAAGAATAATCTGACATCATTTCCCAGAACGTCAGAACACAGGGCTGTAGCCAGAATTTTTGTTAGGGAGAAACAAATTTTAAAACCGATATTTTCTCATAAAGATGACCTACTATTTTTTGAGTAATATATACCGAGGTGGCGCCCGAGAACGCTGATTTAGTTATGTGGATCAGATTATCAGAATTTGATTTATAAACAACAAAAATTATAAAACAATTTTATAAGAATTCGGTGATCGTTTGGAACTTCACTGTGAGTCTAGGTTAGAAAGACAGGGGATCCTTTGGTAAGTCCGTATTATCTTTTTCACTGAGTCGAACTTATAACATAAATTACTAAAATAATAATATAAATATTTAGACAGAATTTCTTCGTCTTTTTCTTTTGATTAAACCTTCTCCTAGGGCTTGCATCCCTATAAGGAAAACGTACTTACAACGTTTAGACGTTTTCTTTGGGTGTAAAATTTATTCAGATAAACAACCCGGTTACAGTATATAATTGTGTACGTTTTATAAAAAAAATATCGCAAGGGCCTCATCCCCTGGCGGCGACTCGTTACTTTTCGATATCTACGTTAACCAGTGATCCGTGTGCGTCAAGATATCTCAAGGAGGGTAAATGCTAGATACTTGAAATTTGGTATGTGCGACTATGTCACTTTTATGACAAGAACGAATCAACACACTTCTGGTTGAATCGAATCAACAGTTAGCGGCTTTGACCGTTTTTTACGGATTCCACAGTATTGCCCATGCATATTAAAATCATGCATGGAACGCACCAAAGACTTTGGTTGAAATCGATGGTACTGTTGACGGTCGTTTGCCTCTTATTGGCGATTTTAACGAATCCAGCCCCAAAAAAAAGGTAAGTGCTAGGGACTTGAAATTTATGAATGTCAATATAATGCATAAGATACAGAACAAAACTTCAAGTTAATATCGAATCTCCAGTTAGAGGTTTTGCCCCTTTGCGGGTGTTTTTATGATTCCTGTCTAAAAAGGAGAGGTAAAAAAGACTTAAAAGACTTAAAATTTGGTATATGAATCATGCTGACATACCAAATTAGAGATTTGACATATTAATGTCCTATTGCGGACATATTAATGTCCGCAACATTTCTTGATATATATGTAGTCTTAGAATTTATCAGACAGAAGGCTCTGAATATTTAAAGTATTTTTTTCCTATCATTTCCAAAGATTGACAATTTGTGAACAAGCAATATTTTCAAATTTAAAGTTCACAATCTCGACTTAGATCTATATAGAAAAAGTTTTCTGACAGATTCCCTTGTAACATCAAAAGAGGGCGGGAGTTTTGAAATAGAAGCTATCAGTTGTATCACATCTAGAGCAGAAACTTTCGCGAAGTTGTCTTTTGTATATCAAGTTACATCAGAGAAGACAGCTCAGAAAATGAGGGAGAGGAAAAATACTGAGGAGGTTCATGAGCTCTCAAACAACATCACTCAATTGTTTTAAACTGATTCATATAGCCAGCGTCTGTGGCATGTTGATTACACCAGTTCCCGTTAGATCACTGAAGTTAAGAAACGTACAGCGAGGTTGTACTATTTGGGTGTCCTCGTGGGTTCGCGCCCACATGATGCTGGCTATTTTTCCGGACCAACCCAGGGTGGGTGAGGTCAATGTTAGTAGCTGGTTTTCAAATTTCCAGCGAATGTGAGGGTAAAACCCTGCCTCGAATGACAAATAGATGTTAAAGAGACGTTAGGCAAATAAATATATAAAAAACTGATAAATTGATGTGTTTTGATTGTATTTTCCTAAACCAGAAAAAGAACAATGGCAGGGCCGTACCCAACATTTTTTTTTTTTCGTTGCCAAATCAGGACTAACACCTGTAAATGATCATCATGGAAGGTGATGTTTTTGTTGTTGTTGTTGTTGTTGTTGTTGACGAATGTTTAAGTGCCCAACGTGGTGTTTCTATTTATTTTTATTTTCCTTTGGAGAAATAAATATTTTGATAAATATTACATGGGACCACAAACTGCTAGATTTATAAAATGTATAAAATCCCCAAATTCAAATTGGTTCTTACACCATTACATTAAAACTATAATATATGAAGCGGTCAAAGTAGAATATTTTCATTAAAAAAAAAAGATTAAAATTTCGGGGGGGGGGTCTGAACCCCATGGATCTCCTCCCCTGGTTACGGCCTTGAACATTGGACTCGTTAGGGCAGATTCTATGATTTTTTTGACACGCCGCACCGTTTTATTACTCACTAGCTGTTGTTGATTCAGCAAAATTGTAGAAGGACTCACCTCGTGTCGACAGGGACTTTAATTAAACGAATTTTATTTTCACCAATTAATTTATTTCCTGTGGAAATCTCCATGCCGTTTGTATAAAAGGCGACTAAGGGCTGGGTCGGAAACTATATCTTTTCCATTACTCATGCGGAAAGCATGGATAAGCTACTGCATTATCCGTAAGGATTCTCAAGTATCAACAACTCGCCATGACCAGCCCCACGGATGTTTACCTAATTTATCTAATGTATGTTTTTTTGGTTAAAGTCTCCATAACATCTTATTGGTCATTCACAGGACGTGTTTTTTTTACCCCTTATTTGCTGGAAATTTACAAACCAGATAGCCACATCAAACTTTCTCACAGTAGGTCTAAATAAAATTTCGCTGAAATTTCCATAATTTCAGTGGAACTGGTGTGTTCAATCCCCTCCTCTAGGGTCAACGTGCCATAAAGGCATCTAAATACTTCTGAGACGATTCTGGGACGATATAGTAAAATCTATAAATCCGCGAATGGTACGTACAAAGAGGGAGTGTGGAAAGGACTATTAAGTTCAAGTAGAATTTAGATTCTAGATAAAGCAACCTAACAGCTGAGATTGGAAGGCTGATAAGTGTACAGGAAACATTGAAGTGTACAATAGAGGAGCTATTATCATTGCACGCAATTATACAGTATGTTCTATGAGCAAATGCAAAAATGATAATATTGGTTTACTCATGTCCCCAATAATGTAAGTCCAACTAAAATTACAAAGGGTTTTAGATTTGTTCACCTCGCAAGGATCATATATTTTTTAAACAAAACATTCGAAAATTCCGAAATCCGGACACTAGAATCCCGAAGAATCGTCAGTCTCATAATATATTTATTATAATCCCGGTAATGCAAGGGCATGCCATGTTATCCTCTATATGAGATTTTGACCACATACTAATATGACTTGAGTTTGCTGCTGCCAGAACAAGACCCATAAGGGTCACTGTCATTAGTCTATTAAGAGACTTATTTTTGCTAGCGTCACCACGAAAATGTCCCTATCACAAATCAAAGAAACAAGGTTTCTTTGTAAATATTATATTGGCTGTATGGTATGGCCTCGCCATCCAAATCATCCAATGCCGACAAATAAAAAAAATATATATATTTAATTTTTTTTTTTTAAAAAAAAGACAATGTGTCGATTCATGTTGGAAACAGAAAATATTAAAAAAATTGTAGACTTTTCAATGTCACTTTTCAATTTCATTCATTTGAATTTAGTGGATTGGTGATGGTAATACGCTCTGACTGATAATGATAAATAGTAGGGCGTGAGATCAAACCCAGCCAACCCATGGAATTTCATCCTCATGAATCTATCTATATATATAAAAGAGAAACACACTGACTTAACACTCATCGCAATTTCTCCGCACTGGTACGTCCTAGGAGGCTGAAATTTGGCATGACTTAGGTCTTAGATGCGCACTAAGAAAAGATTTTAAAATATTCGAATTGGGGCGCCCGCCACGGGGGAAAAAGGGGCGCGTTTACATATGACGGTCACTTTTTCATCACTGTTTCTCCGTACCGGTACATTTCCGGGGGCTCAAATTTGGTTCGTAGGTTCGCTTTATGTTCTGAATGTGCAATAAGAAAGGATTTTTTAATATTCCAACTGGGGCGCCTACCGTGGCGGTATAGGGCGCGCCCATAAAATATTATCACCTTTTCATCACTGTTTCTCCGTACCGGTAAATTTCCGGTGGTTGAAATTTGGTGTGTAGGTTCGCTTTATGTTCTAGATGTGCAATAAGAAAGGATTTTATAATATTCCAACTGGAGCGCCAACCGCGGGGGTAAAGGGCGCGTACATAAAATATTATCACCTTTTCATCACTCTTTCTCCATAGCGGTAAATTTTTAATGGCTGAAATTTGTTATGTACGTTCGCTTAATGTTCTAGATGTGCAATAAGAAAGGATTTTTTAATATTCCTACTAAGGCGCCAGCCACGGGGGAAAAAGGGGTGCGTTTACATATGAAAATCATATTGTTTCTTCGTACCGGTACATTTTGGGAGGTCGAAATTTGGTATGTAGGTTCGTTTCATGTTCTTGATGTGCAATAAGAAAGGATTTTTTAATATTAGGGCGCCAGCCGCAGGGGAAATAGGCGCGCCCATAAAATATTATGACCATTTCATCACTGTTTCTCCGTACCGGTAAATTTCCGGCGGCTGAAATTTGGTATGTAGGTTCATTTTATGTTCTAGATGTGCAGTAAGAAAGGATTTTTTAATATTTCGAATGGGGCGCCAGCCGTGGGGGAAAAAGGCGCGTCCATCAAATATTATTTCCTTTTTATTTCTGTTTATCCGTGCCGGTAAATAAGTGTAGTTTTGCTGATCAAATGATATCCCCTGAACGGCCTAAATCAACATACCCTTAACTGGGGTCTACGAGACTTTCCTGGAAGTGGACATTAGGTACGCTAAAAGAGCCGCGACGCTGCGCCAATCAAATCCCACAAGTACCCTTTGACAAGATAGCCCCTTCCCAATAGTTTTATTTTTGCTTTATTTTGGACATTCATATTTATCCTCATTCTTCTATCAGCTATTGTAGCCCGTAGCGAAGCACGGGTAAAACAGCTAGTTTGAGATATTTATCAATATTGAAGGACATGAAAGGGGCCGGGATTATCAATATCTAGTCCGGCGTAATCAACTCCTCAGAGACGCATAATAAGCTACCCTTAAACCAACATCACTTTCTTCGATGAATATGGACACTACGTATTTGAATTTAAAGTTTTAAAACGAATTGACACTGTCTATTAAAATATTTAGCATTATTGATTTTAAACGATTCCTAAGAAACAATGAATTAAATAATTTGTTAATTTTCTAAAAATCAAGTAAGTAATAAATTGAGGTTAGGAGGAGCTGCTTGTATGGCTACTAGTTTTAAGCATTTACAATTATCATCGCGTCAAAGTTCAAGATCTATTGTGAACAGTCACAAAATTTATTAACATAAAAGCTATATCATCCCGTAATAGCCCAACACATAAAAGCTATGTCATCCCGTAATAGCTTAACACATAAAAGCTATATCATCCCGTAATAGCTTAACACATAAAATCTATATCATCCCGTAATAGCTTAACACATAAAATCTATATCATCCCGTAATAGCTTAACACATAAAAGCTAGATCATCCCCCACTAGTGTGCTA
Source organism: Pachypsylla venusta (assembly GCA_012654025.1). NCBI lineage: Eukaryota > Metazoa > Arthropoda > Insecta > Hemiptera > Aphalaridae > Pachypsylla > Pachypsylla venusta. The sequence goes on from CM022875.1 coordinate 30,222,674, forward strand.
TACTATGGCGAATAAATTTTGGCGGCCCCTGTATTGGTTTAGCATAATTTACTGAAACACAATATCCCTAATACATAAAAATGTATTTTTCAACTGTGAACCATCAAATTTATGATAACCATTTTTTTGTTCGAAATTTTCTGCGAACATTAACATTATATTTCCGGGGAAATATATTTTCTATTTCTCCTGTGTTACATTCCAGTAGTTTCCAATACGCCTATAGACCAGGACTTGCCAGAGGGGAACGCGGGGAAATATTGGTTGTGCGGTCTAAAAGAAGAAGCAGCCACTTATCGATTTGAATGTGAGGTGCTGGAAAGCAGAAGATTTTTGAAATGACGAAAAGCTATTAGTGCGGAACCTAACCCGCCTAATGAACGAGTTCTATAAGCCGACCCAGACACCGTTAGTGGTAATAATCGAGCAGTACAATTGTACATCGTCCGCCGTGAGCAGAACTTTTGTCACTTATCGTTGACCGATTTGATTGGAATTTGGTATGTAGGTCCCATTTGGGGTCTAATTGTGCATCCTTTTCGTCATTGTTAATCACATATACATACCAAATCAAAATCGTCGGCTATGTGGTCAAAGTGTACGACGCGGGGTCAAACGGATTTTTATTCAATTTGTGGATTCTACGTACCCTGAAACGTAACATATCAAATTTAGGTGGGGGGGTTACTTTTTTTCGTGACGATTCCAAAGATTCATTATTGAAAATCTCCCCTTCTTTAACTTCACCTTTTCCCAATTCTATTTTGGGTGCTTTAATTTTTCTACCATGCCACAACCTTTTGTTCGCTGTCTACTCTCTTTAACTTCTCACAGTATCAATTGAAACTTTGTAGAAACTAGCTTTTTGCTGATGATATCTCATCATTGGTTTAAAGCACAGTTCTTTCCAAAGGCTAGATGTCCTTCCTAACACCAAACCTTCTGCTCCCCTCGGTGGCTACATTTTCATTATTGCAAATAATAAACCAAAATTCGATTTCTTTACCCAACTACCCAAAATAATGAAGAAATATGTAATTCCGTATTACTTTTGTTTCATATTGTTTTATGTTTCTACGAAATGTGTCCTTTGGAACAGGTTGAAGCATTTGAGTTATACATTTGCTATGAAATGAAAAACCAAAGCAATATTTCAAATTTTATAGGCAAGAGAAGGGGAAAACGTGAGTTACAAAATTCTTCTGGGAGCAAAGGTCGGGTCTGAAGTGGGTATACTTGATTTATGTTCATTATTATTGTTGAGTAAGGGAGGAATGCTTTTCGGTTTGACATTTAGGAAACATATGCGGGAAGGAATGTTTTCAAAGCTCCCCATGAATAGATTTGATGGGCAAGTAAAGGATTTGACATTTATAAACCCGATGGGGTTTGGAATGTGTCCAAAGCTCTCCTTAAAAAAATACGTTTGAAGAGAAACCAAAGCATTTGATGGCAGAAGGATGGAATCATAAATTACTGCATGAGGTAGCTAATTCGAGCATTTCCTGCACACTTGTCCTCCTTTTTCATTAAGTTTATAGGATAATTATTGTTTCACAGGTTGGCTTTAAGATCTTCAAGGGGTGGCCACTTCGGGCATTTCCTGCACACTTGTCCTTCTTTTTCATGAAGTTTATAGGAAAATTATTGTTTCACAGATTGGCAGTCAAGATCTTCAAGGGGTGGCCACTTCGAGCATTTCCTACAGAGGAGCACTGAACTATCCTTTAGAAGAACACTTTGCTCTAGATAGTTCAAACCGTCTACCGCGGCCAGGGGGATTTAAAAAGAATACTTCCAAGCCACCAAAGTCTATGCGGGTCGTTAAAGGCGACTAAGGGCATGGTAGAAAACGATATCTTTTCCATTACCCATGCAGAAAGCAAGGAGAAGCTACAGCATTATCCGTAAGGATTCCCTTGTTAAAACAACTCATGGCGAGTTGTTGCAAACCAGCCCCACACGGCTGTTAACCTATGATGATGAATTCAAATCAAACGCTAATACGTTCAATCCACTTTCAAAGTATTGACCTTTCAAAACTTGAATTTACAAAGACCCATAGAAACCAAACGTTTACCAGAAAAGGGAAATATGATGAATGAGGCTGTGCAAATTATTTATTAAGGAATACTGTAAAGTTATTTCCATTTTATACAGCATTTATAATTATCAGAGTTCATGGTTCTTTCAGATAGGAAGCACTTCAGACGCCGCGGACCTATATTAGTATAAAATTTGAGAGATATCAACTAATGGATCTAAATGACCGAAAATACGTCTCCGTGGCAGAGTGCGCATCACACTCGGCACCACGGAGGTTCCGGGTTCGATTCCCGGACGGGTTGAAAATTTGAAAAAGGTATTTCGAATTTTCTACTTGGTCTATGGTTGTGTTTGGGGGTAACTCAGCCTCCTGAGGACAATTGAGTAGCTATGGTAATAGCGCCAAGTGGTAGCATTATAAGGAAATTGTTAAAGTGTAGCTTAGGCTTTGATATTGGAGTGAATATTGAAAATACCTTGTAATGCTATGATGCCCACAAACATTGTGACATAATAACACAAGGAAATATACATTTACATTTAAATGACCGAAAGTTGTGAGGTCTAGTTTTAACTCCACATTTTTTCTCTATGTGTACCACGATAACTCTCGAACGCCTTGTTCGATTTTGATGAGATTATTTTAGGCCACCAGAGGCCTCATGGTGGCCCGTTATTTATTCACGGGTCTCGCTTAGAACCATTCTGTATATTTCTTCAGATAAAGAGATAAATCACGTTCAATTCGTCGTCCCCCACATCTTAACTTGTGAACTTCTCGACGAACTTTTAGGATTAATTTTTAAAAAAATAAAAAAGTTATTTAATTAAAATAACTTTATAATGAAAGTTTTATTTCCGCCATTAGATCTGTGCAGCAAATGCTACAAAAATTGAACGGGAAGTAATGCTCACTGTCAGCGCTGGGAATATTTATAGCTTTCTAGGAACGGGCGCTCCAAAAATATTCCCCATGCTAGTTTATATCTTGTGTATATACTCAAAATATTCATCCCTCTCTGGGAGGGAGGGTTCCGAAAATTTCCCCTCCTAAATAGTTTAAAACATAATGTATATTTCATTTGATGTCTGCCCTGAAATTATTCAAAACATTCTGGGAGAAGTGCTCCAAAAATTTACCTCTTAAAAACATTGTATTTGAATTAACCCTGGTCCGTCCTTTAACTTGAGTAGTCGCCCACCCAAGTTACTGGGTGGACGTATTTTTCTTTTTCCTTATGATTAGACGGCAAGCTTCGAGCAACAACTAGACCGCCAAAATCAACACAACCAGTAACTTTAACTCCATAATTATGAAATAACTTTTAAATAACACTCCATTATTATGAAATAACTTTTAAAATAACACTCCATTATTATAAAATAACTTTTAAATAATAGTTGGGTACCTTTGAACAGGCTAGCTTCAAACTACGCAATGGGAACTATTGCTACAGAGGAACAACCCCCAATGGAACCTAGAAAGCAAATTCCATAGAAATTGAAGAACGTCATTGATAAATTACGGCCAGCCCATCGGAATTTTTGGATACAATTTTCGAATTCGTATACGTACCTTGATTTCCACCCTCGTGCATCATAAACCAAATTTTGGTTCTTATTGACTGTTTGGGTCATTTAATTTAGATATCGTGCGGTATACGAGTATAGTAGCGCTGTACTAGTTGCAAAAACTTTAATCCCGGGTCATTTGAGAGTATAATTTCAATGGGTCGACTTTTGAAGTTTGCACCATATAAACGTACATTTATATTTAAATATTTATCAAATTTCTCCGGCAAATTATTTGCTATATTTTTTCCCTAACCATAATTTTTCCTATAAAACCTAACATTTTCAATTCCCGGCACTTTTTGTCCATAAAGTTTGAATAAATTTTTTATGCATGAAAACCATGATGTTGTATATTGAAAACTTTTGCGGAATTTTACTTCCCTCGAGGGACTCCCTCCTTCTCCCCTCCCCTCTCGCTATCTAAATCAGTGGATCTCAGCCAGGGCTGTGAGGGTCGTGCACAGTCAGAGATTTTTTTAAAAAAAAATATTGAAAACCCGGTTAGGTGAAAATGTACCCGTACAGGGTGACACACAAAACATCTGACACATGTTCACATGTACTTTCTAATGTTTCAGATGATTTTAGAAACTTACCAGTTGCTTCACTCGTTCTTCGCTACGGCCTATAGCTTGACGCCTTAGAGGCATGGGCGTTCCTGTGCTAATAATATGATTCTCCTTTCAAAAATTGGAAGCTAATAGTATTCTATAATTCCCCCTACAAAAATCGGGAAAACGGTCATAAGTCGAAAACGGCTGGACCGTTTTTTGTGAACTATGTTCCAAATTTAGGTCTAAAAGGCCACCTAAAACTTTCTTAAGTTGATATGTTGTCGGGACAAAATTTAAAATATCGGACCATGACCGACTAAATTTGATCAAAAACCTAAATATCGGCTGTTACTCGAAAACGGTTCGACATTTTTGAATTCTGATATTTTCTGTGTTTGGGCCTATGGTTTTGAGGGGGGGGGGTCCATTCTCATCAATTTTTCGATATCTCTTACCGTTTTGACTAAACAATTAGTGATACATACACACACACATACATATATTATAGAATAACGAAAATTATAGGTTTATTATTTTTATAATGACCGTTGGAAAAAATAACCCTCATTAAAGTTTGATATTGTACGTTTCAAGGCATGAAGCGTTCTCTGTTTTGATAAACTTTGGTGTGTAGGTCCCACTTGGGCTCTTATTGTTCGACGCAACTTTTCGTCACTACCAAACACATATTATATATTGTCCACAATCGGTCAACGCTAAGTAGGAAAAGTGGCTTCGCAGAGCGGCGGACGGAGGGATATTTTTATTTTATTTTTGGATTCTTGAACCAAGAGTTGAATATCACTGTTTTGTTTCAACTTGGAGGGAAAGTTCCAAGTACAAGTAAACCCCTAGGGAAAGCTCCAAGTACAAGTAAAGCTCCATCGTGACAAGGAAACTGTACTATTATGACACTTTAGGGAAATTAAATTTCTGTGTAAACACAACTCTCGAAATGTTCTTACCAAATTGGATCATGTTGCAAGAACTGCAAGAGAAGCCCTAATAAAATTATTTCAAGCGGATCGCATATATACAAAGGTTAAACAGCCCTGGGCGGCCATCGATAAATTAATGTGGGTTTGGGGATTGTGGTGGTCTTTCTTTTTGAAATTCTACTGCTCATCATCGATTCAGGAGGTCGAATATGCCCGCAAATGGCTCCCAAAAGTGAAAATCAAGTTTGCTACAACCTTGCCAATTTCTGTGACCGAGTTGTTAAGAGCATTGATTCTTGGTCCGGAGGTTGTAGGTTCGAATCCCGCCCGGAGCGAAAATTTTCTGATCGAATTTTCTCGTTTCCGGAATGGCATGGCTGTGAAAAGGAGTGCCCTGAAGTAATGCGAAAGCGGTTCCGGGACATAACCGAAAAAAAATGTTGCTACATCAGCCTTGTGTCAACCGTGTGACATTTAAGTTCAACCTGTTCAGGTATTTATAGCTCTCGTCTCCAGTTTCATTCTATTGAATAAAATGTCGTCTTTTTGCGATAGTTTTTACAATTTTGGGTCCTAATCTGTTTGCTTCCTATCAACCAAAGGTAAGGTTATCTTCCATTAGATAATCTGGTTGAACTTGTGTAACCCAATTGAGCATATGAACTTCTTCCTGGGAAATGTTCGGTCCAGCTAAAAAACTCTGCCAATGTGACATTGGGTTTACTATTTTACTCGCTAAAAAATTCCCCGTCCTAAAAGTTTTGGAGCATACCAAATGATAAATCTCTGGCTCTTAACATTCCCTTTTTAGACAGAATTTATAAAAAACGCTAAAAACCGGAAAACCACCGACGATACCTTCAATTGCACTCAAAAGTTTTCGGACACAATGAAACACCAAATATGATACAGGTGTCACATTTCAATTCTCTAGCACTTATCATTCCCCTTTTAGACAGGATAAATGAAAATCGCTAAAAAGAGGAAAAAACCGCCAACAGTACCTCGATTGCACCTCAAAAGTTTTGGGGCACAATAAGACCCCAAATGGGACCTATATATCAAATTTCCGTCACCACTAAGTGGTGACCGTACGTACGTATCTATAACGTACGTTAGGTACGTATGTATGTAACGTACGTATGTATGCCTGTAACGTACGTACGTATGTATGTAACGTACCTACGTATGTATGTAACGCACGTACATACGTATGACTAAAAGTGCCCATCACGGCGCGGCGTACAGCGGACAAACGCATTTTTTTTATTCGATTTTTTGATTCTACGTACCTTGAAAAGTACTTGCGCCCCCCCCCCCCCCCCCNCCCCCCCCCCCCCCCGGTGGCTACATTAATAAATATTTATTATGACGCAAAAATTGTAAAACTCCTAAAAAATAATACTTAAAGCACTAAACCAATCACACTGGTATTGTGACTTTTTTTGGTGCTTAAATGTGTCTTTAACATCTATTGGTCATTCGAGACGGGGGTTTCGCCCCCCCCCATTTGCTGGACACTTGCAAACCAGCTACCCACATTGATCTCACCCAGCCTGGGTTGGGCCGCATCACGAGGGCGCGAACCCACGTTGATACCCACATGGTGGAACATCCTCGCTGGACGTTGCTTAACTTCAGTGATCGAAAGGGATCTGGAGTATTCAACGTGCCATAGACGCTGGCTAGGTATTGTATCTTTTTTTTTAATTTGGCTTAACATCTAGTGGTCATTCAGGGCGGAGGTATTGTATCTAATAATATTATGAAGAGCATTCATTATGTTTATTTACCCAGTGAATTGGCCCATACGTGTAAGTCGGCCATTCTTGAGTACGTAGAATCTGCAGCTTCGGAACACATTGAGGTGAGATGGGGACAAATTTTGGACGCGGTCGCCGAATTTATGTTCAAAAAGAAATCCATTGAAATATTGAAACGTCCTCTGTCTTCCTCAGCCTGTCGAACGGTGCCGGGATTTTTCTGTGAACAAAAAAAAAACCATATATATTTCAATGAAAAATGTATGTTGTTAGGTTCCTCCTATTAACTTATTTTTAGGGGTCAGTTTCTTTATTTTAAGAAATTGGTATTCAAAGGAATTAGCGGTTGACATTTATTGACCTTAGATGTCATTACAGAATCAGTTGACCTTGACCTTAGATGGCATTACAGAACCTGTTGACCTTGACCTTAGAAGTCATTACAGAATCAGTTGATCTTAACCTTAGACGTCATTACAGAACCAGTTGACCTTGACCTTAGATGTCATTACAGAATCAGTTGACCTTGACCTTAGACGTCATTACAGAACCAGTTGACTTTGACCTTCGCGTCATTACAGAAACATTTGACCTTGAACTTAGACGTCATTTCAGAACCAGTTTGACCTTTCTCCGAGAATCCCACCGACTGTGATTTGAATTCTTAACGCTAAGGATACTCACAGACAGTCAATTACTTACTTATCTTATAGCATATCACACGTTTTTTTTGTAAGCAAGGAAAAAACAAAAACAGATTTTCTTATGGGAGTCCGCAGATCGAGCAATTAGCAGACTAATTAACTTTGTTTTTTCTTACATATAAGCAAAGATGTGTGCTATAAGATAAGTGAGTATGCAGCTGTCTGAGAGTACTCTAAAGGTGTGAATAAACAGAAGGCACATTCGTTGTTGTTCAATGAACATAAGGTATGTAACATGCTATGAAATATTCTACAACATACTCCTCAGCGCAGAAGAGATGGAATATGTAACTTAAATATTCTATATGAAACTCCATGAAATAAAGCGCGCTGGGAGAGGAAGACAAAGTAGGTTTTTCTATTTAGAAAATTAAATTCAAACACTGTTTTTAAGAAACATAAACTGAAAGGCAAAGGAGAGTGAGGCCTTTGGGTTTGGGGCCGGAAAACAAATTTCTTATATTGAAATAAGTACACTTTTCCAATGAAAGTTTTGCGTGGGACTCATACTATACAACAATAGAGAATTACATCTTTTAATTCCAAAACATAGTCTTCCGTTTTATTTTTTGAAGGCTTGAAGTAGGAACTTTTTGACGTATCGAATATACATAAGTATGTAACAAGCAGTGGCGCACACAAAGGGGGGGAGGGTCCGCCCCCCCCTTAAAAAAATATATTTAAGTTCTTATGCACATACAGTGATCGAGTTCAATTACATAAATCAGTGATCGAGTCCAATATACGTCAAAATAACTTCCTCACCGTTACACCTCTGTCTAGAACAAATTTAGATATTTGCTGGAGGATCTTAACTTTACCCCCCAATCATGATCTGACCAGACCAGACCGGGATAAATATAACTGTACCAAAGAAATACGTTTGTCATGCACAAACATACCCTAAAAATCCCGAAAATTCCCTCCCCCCATTTTTTGATTTGACTGCACCAGACTGTCGATTTTAGGTATAAATTGAATATGATGTATCAAAAAAAAGACACGTTTGCCATTAATAAACACACCTTCAATATCCTGGAAATGTCTACCCCTCCCATGACCGCAGCAGACGGGCGATTATAGGGTAAACTGTACAAGTATTAAAGAATATCACAAAATTTCACCTCGAAAATTAAATAAAATGGGAAGCCTGATATATTTTATATATACTCCGCCTCCCCCCGGAATTCAATCCAGGCAGCCTTGAAGGTTAGCGTTCATTTTACTACTAAAGATGAAACGTGGTTGTGGGACCCCCCAACCNCCCCCCCCCCCAATAAAAATCCCGAGTGTGCCACTGTAACAAAGTATATGTACATGAGATTCTCCTATGTTTTGATATTTGCTGAGTGCAAGTCTAAATCTGCCGTCAATCATTTTCCAAAGTTTGTTCCCTCATTCATCTTGCTTCTGACATGTGAATACGTCAGGTGAAATAATGTAAAATACAGGTTGTTACTAAAATCTCTATGAACATATTGCGATTTAATTGTTTTATATGTTTTAAATTTATTTATTATATTATTTTATTTTTGTATGACGTTGAAAAAAACAAGTTGACTGTTTTTTTCAAAAATAAAATTGTATATTTTGGATTATGGTGTTGAATTTTGTATCAAAAAAATGCTTGAATTTTTTTTTTCGATTTGATTTACAGTTTTCGAAATAATTTTTACCTTGATTTCTAACATAATATATGAAGCAGTATTTGGCACGCCCATTTTGAAATATTTGGGCATAAATATTGTAATTTTAGTGAAACGTCAAAGGTTTATGCAAATAGGCGTGCTGCAATGCTACACATTTTAGATTCCTCTTACTAAGAGCACGTCACGCACAAAACTATATCGAAAACTGTAGGTCAAATCGGAAAAAAAAAAAAAAATTTTTAATGCAAAATACCATAATCAAAAATACAGATTTCTATTGACCTTGAAATAATCTTGAAAGCAACCTTCGCAAAAAATTTCAAGGTCAACATAATGGTCATAAAGGTCAACCTTAAAAATTCATATTTTGTTTCGAACGGTTTTTTGTAAAATGAGCAGTTTCTGAGAAAATCGATCTTATTGATTAAAAAAAAAACCTGTATTTACAGGTATATTTGCTTAGGGAGAGTAAAAAAGTATTCTTTGACCTTCTGAATCGATTCTGAAACTCGGACACCCTGTATATAAGGATCATTTTACATGCGTTAAGGTACAACCTGTACAAGAAGATTACCTTGTCGTGGGAAGGATATGTTTTGTTCTCTCATCAGGGCCCCAGATGAGAGAAAGATGGATGTTCGAACGACATATGTGAGAGAAAGGGAAAGACACACTATATGACGGATGCTAAAACACGTTATAATACCAGGATCTCAAGATAAATCACTTCTCATTTTAGCGATTTTTCTTAGCTTATTTATGTATAAAAGAAAATCTATAGTTTCTCTATGAAAATTTACATGTTATTTACCCTTTATGCGAAGAATAAGTTATGTTTATAAGTTAAGGTTGCCGATTAGAAAGAATAATATCGATATTACCGATATTGATATTATCGAAAGATTAATATCGATAAGCGATATTATCAAATGGTTGAATATCAATATAAAATATCGATTATATTGAAACCTATATTTTTTTCAATATTATCCGATATAATATCGACAACCCTATTGAAAGTCTACTTATCATTCAGCCTGAGTAATTTACAGATGCAAATAATACTAGTATTTCTGTGAACTGTAGAACTCTCTCAGTTCTGCCCAATGGATAAAGTTTGTCCTATATATAATGACTCATATTAGGCAATATGTTGCATAAAGTTTTCCTTGCAATTTATAATAGAAAACAGCGCTAACTTAGCCACCACGAGTGGACCAATAGGGCCTAAAAGAAAATCAACCAATTCTATGAACGTCGTGATTGACCATTCAAATTAAAATCCGTTCAATTAAAAAGTCCTTCAGGTTCGATACTTAAATTGGGGATAGCTAATTTAGATTTCCTAGAGCAGGGGTTCTCAACCTTCTCAATACCAAAATACCACTTGGTTGTATAAAGGAAAACAAAAAAAATCATTAACGTATAAGATCATAATTACACAAAGAATCATGCAAAGATACCTGATAAGATTGAAAGCAGAGTGGCAGAGTGAGTAGAAAGGTGGGAGTTTGAACCCACTTCCTCCAGTTCTGATGAGATTACGTACTACCTACTCTTATCAGAAACAATAAGAAGCTGAAGTTAAAAAATAATATTGCAAAGGTACCTGATAAGATGGAAACAGAGTGGCAGAGTGAGTAGAAAGGTGGGGGTTTGAACCCACTTCCTCCTGTTCCGATGAGATTACGTACTACCTACTCATATCAGAAACAATTAGTTCAATATCAGGCTGAATAATACATAATGCCTACATTTATTTTATGATATTTTGTGTAAAACTGAAAATGGCTCCGCGTACCACCGTTTAAGAACCCATGTCCTAGAGAATGAAACGGAAAAAAAACCTTTGTGTTAAATCTACACCTTCATTAACTTCCGTCAATTATACTAAAATAGAAAATCATGATATGGACAAATTCATTAAAGAAACTTCAGCTTTTCCTAATTCTATTTGGGGTCGCCGCCGCCTTTCTCAATTCTACCATGCCACAAAACCATGTTCGGTGCCTACTCTTTTTACCTGAAACCCTTTCCTGGCACGGTAACCCTATTTTGCTTCTCACAGTATCAATAGAAACTGAGTAGAAACTCGCTTTTTGCTGATAATCCCTCATCATTGGTTTGAAGCAGATTTTTTTAAAGGCTGGATGCCCTTCCTAACACCAATCTTTCTGTATTTGCACAGACTTAGGACCGTCACTGAATGAAACTGGTGGCTTGCCCCCTCGGTGACTACATTAATTATGTAATACATACATTAATATATGTAATGTACCGAAATATGTTAAATAACGTTAAATTACATAAAAAGAGAGGGAAGTCCATAAAGAGGTATTGTAAAATTATTTTGACGCAGTTGTTAAACTTTTGCCATTTTAAGAAAAAGTTGTTTTTCATAAAAAATAGAACAGAGTAATATGAAATTACTTTTATTTCCATTCTTGGTATCAAGAAAACAATATGGAGGGTGTACTCTTATATTATACGGCAACATTCAAATGAATACGTTCATAACAACAGTAATTTAGAAAGCTATAAAAAAATACCCTCTTAACACAACATGTTCTCTTTGTACCTACTATGGAGGGTCGTTTCCAGAAGAAACCTATTTTCTTAACTCAGAGTTGAGATTGAAACATGATTCCACATCCACAGGTTCATTATTGTGAACCAAAAATTGGACAAAACAACGAGTGACCTAAAACTTTGACAAAACGACAGAGTGACCCAAAAAGCTTCGACAAAACGACAGAGTGACCCAAAACTTGGACAAAACAACAGAGTGACCTAAAACTTGGACAAAACGACAGAGTGACCCAAAACTTGGACAAAACGACAGAGTGACCCAAAACTTGGACAAAACAACAGAGTGACGTAAAACTTGGATAAAACGACAGAGTGACCCAAAACTTCGACAACACTATAGAGTGATCCAAAACTTCGAAATCACTACAGAGTGATCCAAAACTTGGACAAAACGACAGAGTGACCCAAAACTTGGACAAAACGACAGAGTGATCCAAAACTTGGACAAAACGACAGAATGACCCAAAACTTGGACAAAACGACAGAGTGACCCAAAACTTGGCCAAAACAACAGAGTGACCCAAAACTTGGATAAAACGACAGAGTGACCCAAAACTTCGACAACACTATAGAGTGATCCAAAACTTCGAAAACACTACAGAGTGATCCAAAACTTGGACAAAACGAAAGAGTGACTTAGAACTTGGACAAAACGACAGTGACCCAAAACTTTTAAACCGGTGTTTCAATGAAAAGTACTAATAACTTAAAATTACTGTTCTAGTAACTTAAAATAACTCATCCGAACGGTATTAGGCCTTGAAAAGACAAGAGATGTCATATGTGGCCAGATGTGTATTATCATGAGCACTGCACGTGTTAAAGAAACTTTTTATTTTTCATTATATAGTCCCAAATTAAATTGTACCCAAAATTATTGAAAGTCCCGTCAGAAGAATGCGGACACAAAGACATAAAAACAAAAGTTTTTATAAATATATACTTAAGGGTCTAATCTATTTTCATAAAAATACATAAATTTCATTTTAAATATAAAAGTCATTACACGAAAAATTTAAAACTTTATTTTGTGTTAATGTGGTAAAATGATGTGAAGGGGTGAGAAGCCTTTGAATAACGGCCATTCTGTTATGAAAATAATGTTTGTCCCATTATTTAGTAACCATGTGGAGGCCCTTGTTAACATGCTGACAATTTATTTATGGAAATAACAACACTTTCAAGCACTATTTTAGAATATTTAATCACCACAATGTTAGTCTATGAGTCTATACCGAGCGCTTCCTTGTAATGTTATTAAAGCTGCCTAACCCAAAATTCAAAAGGACATGAAAAGCGTGTAAAATAGTAAAAACCTGATACATTGAATACACCACCATACTGTTGAAGCTGAAGTTAATCAAAGGCTGACTGAAAAAATTGTGGCGCAAAAGATCTCTTTTTATATATATAAAAAAAAAAATAAACCGACAAAATATCAATTTAAATACAAACTCTCTATTACCATTTGAATTGAAAGAAAAGAAATGTAAATATTGATTCAAAAATGTTCATTCTAAAGAATACAACTCCTTTAAATCAACTGAAGCGTTCATTTGTAACAAATATAAAACCGATCCGATTAAGGAGACTTTTTTCAGTGACTTTAAAAAAACTGTAAATGGAGTGGCGTTCGAAATAAAAATTAGATTAAAAATTTAAATATAGGGTAAAACATTGAAATATAGGGTAAAACTTTGAAATATAGGGTAAAACATTGAAATAAAGGGTAAAACTTTGAAATATAGAATAAAACATTGAGAGAATCACGATAAAGATAGAATTTCAAAGAAATACTCCATGACTAAGTCCCTTTCAAAAGTCTTGGGAGAAATAAACAATTCTGATTGGTCGTTCATGTTTTTGCATTCAATACATACCCCCGGATACTAGTAGCCATGATCTTCTACTAGAAGGCGAAATTTTATTCAGGTCGCGAACATAGAGATGATGATACACGCGTATCTGAGAAATTCAAAAATCACTGACAATCTTCTTTTAATTTTCAGATAGTACTTTTGAAAATTGTTATAAAATCGGTCCAAGTGTCCGTGGCTTCTGAACTGGATAAATGAATTTCAAAGGATATAGCTCAACCGACACTCCATATACACACACAACACCTTCTGTGTAAATGTAATCCCTTGCTTTTTAAATTTTGTCTATAGTGCATTTTCCGTCTGCCTTTGTTCATTGTGGATTTGAGGAGGAGGAGGAGAGGGGGGGGGGCGTGTCGCAGCCTCTCACTCTCAGCCAGCATCATTTGGGTTGATGAAAACATCATAAATAACACATGCAACATCAGTATGAGCTGCATACATTATTTCAAGTGTAAAGGAGTCATATGAGATTTGCATAATGCATGGTTTTTGTTTGATTGAAAACATTGTCTACTATAAAATGCACACACCAGTGATGCATAAAAAAAAGTCGTAAATTTTTCAAAGTGTATTCAAAATGGTGGATTTTTTTTTATTTTTATGATGATTTTCATTAGAGTGCATTTTTTGTTGTGTTTATACAGGGTGAGTCATTTTAAAGGACATAGTCAAATGAATCGGAAACCATTGGAAATAGGGAAAAAGTTCGATACAAACACACCTTTTTTTTTGGGGCGGGGGGGGGGAATTCATAGCGACATGGACAATATTATCCAAGGTCGCAGGTTATTTTAAGGTCAACCTTGGTTTTTTAAATGTAACCCTATATTTTTTATTTTATTATTGAATATTGTATTATTATAATTTTTTTTTTTTTTGATTAATTTTTTTTCGATTTGACTTACAGTGTTTGAGATAATTTTTACCTTGACGTGCTTTGAGTAAGAGATATGATACATATGAAGTATTATCGGTAAGCCATTTTGAAATAAATGGCCATAAATGTGGTCACTTTAGTGAAAAATCAATTAAATTTTCTCTCTAAGGGGGGTTGAATCGAACGTTTTCTTTTTATCTCTAACGGTTTCCGAGATATTTGACTGTCCTTCAAAATGACTCACCCTGTATATGACTGGTAAATGAAGTTTTTGTATTTTCGGATTTGCATATTTTGTTTTCGGTGCTTTAGGGTCGTAAAGCAAATATACTTACACGTGTCATACCTTTTAAAATACCAAATATTACAGTACGACTTAACTTTAGCTTTCAAAAGCTTATTTTTTTCCATTTGTAAACACAAATTTTGACACGCTTTTGTTTTTAATAATTTCCCGTCCTTGCATACAGTATGCCCCAAAAAATACTCGACATTTACTCATAACTTTCGAACGGCTTTGAAGAAGAATTGGTTATTGTCTAGTGCCAATTGGCCGTCGATGTCACGGAGGTAATATTTTTTCAGTATCTGTCGCCAAATCTACAATTAAATCTACAATGACACTTTTAATTTTATACAGGGTGTCAAAAAGTGTCGAAAAACGGTGCTATATAGTTTTCGATTTCTAAAAACAAATCCCCATTTTTTTCTTATACATTAGCTTTCTTCATAAAATTTTATTTACTTTCAGATAAGCTCCGGACCGCTTTAACAAAACTACAGGGTGATCCAATATTGTATGTATTTGACTATTAGTTCTGTTTATAACAAGGATGGATACTGCCTAACGACGAGACACTGGCGATGTCCCGAAAGATTTTCTCAGAGAATCTGGCACCAAATCCACAGCTCCCACACTGATAATAATCAAGCAAGATCCAAATTTAATATTTAGAACTTTGAAATTAAAATTTGAAACTTATACAGGGTATCGCAATGAAACATATATAATACTTTTAACCGTGAAGTTTTTTTTTTGTGTTTTTTATTTGTGTTCTCGCCCAAAACTTGGAAACGGTAAGTGCTCTCGGAACGGGTTAAAGAATTATGCCCATAATTAAACTTACACTTTCTTGTGTAAGTTTAATTAAAAATTCTGAGGTTAAGACTAAAGAACTCTATATCTGATATAATTAATCTGAGGTCATACAAGACTAAAATACCATTTACAGGACAATATTCATTCTCATAAAATGAGATTGAAAATTAAAAATTCTGAGGTTAAGACTAAAGAACTGTATATCTGATATAATTAATCTGAGGTCATACAAGACTAAAATACCATTTACAGGACAATATTCATTCTCATAAAATGAGATTGAAAATTAAAAATTCTGAGGTTAAGACTAAAGAACTGTATATCTGATATAATTAATCTGAGGTCATACAAGACTAAAATACCATTTACAGGACAATATTCATTCTCATAAAATGAGATTGAAAATTAAAAATTCTGAGGTCAATTTTTATCTGATATAATTGATCTGAGGTCAATTTTTATCTGATATAAATAATCTGAGGTCAATTTTTATCTGATATAATTAATCTGAGGTCAATTTTTTTCAATTCCTCGACCACGGCTGAGACACACACACACTCGGTATGAAAGAAGTCATAAATAATAAATTTATAATGAAAAAATATTCCATCGACAGAAGGTTAGAGACAAATTTGAAAATTTGGGGTCCCAGCTGGTGCCATCAGAAATAATGGAACGAGAAATGTTTATTTGTCGGAGTAATGACCTTTACCTTTTTTTGACTTTTGGAAGAAACAAAAAAAGGTTTGCCATTTAGTTTTATATTTTCCTTTGTTTTATTGTTTAATGCAAAAAAAAAAAACGACCTTCTGAAAATAGTCTTCGGTGGATAATGGACACTTTCTCTTATTAAAAATGTATGCTGTGAAAACCAGGGGAATAAAAGATAAAATTTAGAGTAACTTTTTCTTTTTACTACGATAGCATTTGGCTGGGGAATTTTACAAGTACGAGCATTTACGTAGTTTCCGTGTTCCATTCCATAAAAACATCTATTACATAAAGGAAGAGAGGGGAGAATTTTCTCAATCGCTCTTCTGTTTGTAATCGCGCAGAAAATTTTAATTTTTTCGTTTTAAGAAGTATGGACACTTTTTCAGATGAAAAAAATTAGGATCAAAAAGGCGTTTCTCGTTGGTTTTTCGTCATATACGGCGTCTTTGAAAGGTCCTGGAACGGCTGATAAATAAAGGCTGAACACACACCCAAAGAATTTTGGGTGTATTTATGGGAAATTAAAATGAACTTTTTGAGGGATGCGCGTAATAAAACGCTTTAAATATAACAGAATTGGAAATATTTTAAGATAGTATCATTATCTCCTACCATGCAACACAAAGAACATGTGGAACAGTGCGTAAAGGAAGTCATTTGTTCTGTGACACCCTGTATACAAGTCTTTTTTACTTAATCTTTAAAAGTCCCACCTTGCAAGAATTATATTTTAAATAAAAATATGTAAAGTAAATGCTGAAGGCTTAATTTCTTCCAATCCAATAATAAGTTACTACACCATAAATAGTGAAAATAGGTCTTACTTGAGATTCAGATATTACTGCAAGGTGACAACCTCCAAGTCCATCTAAGCCGATGGTGTAAAGCAATACAGAAAGCAACTCTGTAATATTATTATGTTACTGACGTTATTATATCGCTGTGATTGACATAGTTCTAAGGACCCATGCTAATTGTATTCGGTGCTCTAGGACCTCTAGAGCAGGGGTTCCCAAACTTTTTGGTACCGCGCCCCCTTTCTTGATATGAAAGCTTCTCACGCCCCCCTCCCCTTTATATTATAAATTATGGATGGGTATGTTTGTTGCTGAATGCCATCTCATTCAAAACGCTAATATGTAGCTGAATGCTATCACATTCAAATTTTGTAAACATCATGTTCAATAAAATTACCTTTGTAAAAAAATGTGTACATTTATATTTTAACTAAATGATAATAATTCAACTGGTTTCGCGCCCCTTTAGCTTGCCTTCACGACCCCCAAGGGGGGCGCGCCCTCTAGTTTGGTAACCTCTGCTCTAGTGCATAATTCAGTCTCATAAATATGACTAATTCCAGAATTGATGATGACACTATTGATCAATCTTCCAATGAACCGATAAAGGGTTAAACAAAAAGTCAATGAACGGATGAAGGGTTAAACAGAAAATCAATGAATGTATGGAGGGATAAACAGAAAGTCAATTGACCGATAAAGGGTTAAACAGAAAGTCAATGAACGGATGGAGGGTTAAACAGAAAGTCAATGAACGTATGAAGGGATAAGCAGAAGTCAATGGAACGATAAAGGGTTAAACAGAAAGTCAATGAACGAATGGAGGGTTAAACAGAAATTCAATGTACGTACGGAGGGATAAACAGAAAGTCAAGAATTCCCAAGAAAGCATTATTTTTCGATACTCAATTGTATTGCCAAAGGGGAAGAGGTGACCCACAATTTCATTTCCACAAACAAGAGCAAAAAGCATGACAAAAGATTTTTTTAGCAAAAAGCATGACAACTAATTGCGAAGCTCATTAAAAAAATGAATTCAAAAGAAATTGATCTTTAAAAGCAAGAAAATACCGAAAGTGGGCAAGTCATCGAAGCCAAAAGAATTAAATATCTTCTCATTTTCAAAACAACTAAGTATATCTCTTTGTATTTCATTTCAATCTCTTTGTTCATTTCGCTTTGCTTTATTTTCCAATTTATTGTTCTCATTTTGTTTTTACGATTTTCTGAGCTTTTATTTTTTTATTAAGAACAAAAGTTTGAAAAGTTGTGATAAAAACAATGCTGACTTGCAGCGCTTTATTTGTAATCACAGAGATATTAATAATAAAAGTTCCAATATTGTTTTGTGCTGCTAATTTCTTTCTAATTTTACTTAGAATTCAATTGTAATGGATTATTCATATTTCCAATGAAAATAAATTAAAAATTTGTTTCAGAATTAAATATGGAAAATTGACAACAATTTATCGTCTGTATTTAAGGATATTTATTTTCCTTTCTTTTTGATTCAGAGGAGAAATTTCGGAAGGGAATCAGGAAAATAAAATACTTATATTTATGATTATGATCAGTGGCGGATTTAAACTTTAGCCGCCCCTAGGCAATTAGAATTTGCCGCCCCTATTTTGACAAGAAATGCGATTTTTCCATTCGTTAGTGATTACTTTTTGTTGGTTATATTTATTGCCGACATGATAATAACTCTGTTGCCAGGTGCAATATCCGTACGCGTTTCATACTTCAATTACTGCAGATGAAGGCGCAACATCAAGATGCTCACGCGCGTATATTTGAAAGCTCTACGGCAATTGGAGTTTGTATGCATAATGCAAACTGTGCAGTATCTTTCTGATTTTCAATCGTGTAAAAAGTGAGAAAAATGTAAAAACATAAACACTATTTTCATTGCAGCTAAATCCAAAAAAATATTTTTTTCATATTTAAGTTGCTCCATATTTTGCCGCCCTAAGCTTATTGATTATATGAGCGTCAATGAGGAATAATTTGATTATAAATGCTTAGCCAGCTTAGGCACGTTAAATAAACCAGTTCCCGTTAGATCACTGAAGTTAGGTAACGTCCAGCCTCGTGATGGCTGTTTTTCCGGGCAACCCAGGCTGGGTGAGGTCAATTTGGTTTCTAGCGAATGAGGGTAAAATTCCCGTCTCGAATGACCAATAGATGTTAAAGGAAAAAAAAAAAAATTTTTTGAGCATCACTCACATTATCTCCCAAACATTTAGCCTTAGCTTTGGGGATGTGTATTCTTGTAATTTATTTAAAAAATATATTTAACCTTAGAAAACAACAACAAAAAACTGTCGACTCTTCGGGCATAGTCCTATAAATACGGACTTTTGAAATGAATAATAACACACAGAATTATTTTACATGCACCTAGAACCTAGAAGTCGTTCTTTAGAAGCAACTACAAGATCACGCTACTACGGGCGATTACACACTACTACAAGCGACTTTAAGCGACAAACATCATTTGCAGTCGACAGCAGTTGCTCTTAGTAGCATGAGCTACGACTGGGGTTAATGTAAGATAACATCTTTATGGTCGCTTTTTCATACCTTTACATTATACACGTAATATTCTATCGTGACTTAAAATTAAACATTATTAACTTTAAAAAAAGATAATTACATAAACTTTTTGTACTTAAAAAGTATTTTGGAAGTGTCCCTCCCCGAGCCCTCAATTTCAGTAAAAGAAACTTCTTTTTCCAGTACATTCCTTTAGCCTACTGGTAATTTTTCATTTTTATAGCTTCGAAATAAATTTTCTTTTTTTAGGGGGGGAAAAAGAATATGAAAACAAAAACACGTTTGAAAACTCAAGTTTTCTTTTGACTCGTTCGTCTTTTATCTGTCACGTTCTTTATCCTAATGTAAGAAAAATACAACTTTTCCGGGTTGATGGGTTTTAAGTTGGAATGGAAAGGCATGACATATTATATACAGCAGCCTAATATTTAGGGTATTCCTAAAGTAATGTCCCAAACGAAAACTCAAGGTTTAGGGGATCCTGATGGTTTTCTGGACGTTTATACACCCATACAGCCAAATATTCCAAAGTTATGTCTCAAAAAATAATTTTGCGTAACGTCTCTTTAACATCTATTGGTCATTAGAGACGAGGGTTTTACCCTCCATTCGCTGGAAACTTGCAAATCAGCTGTTCACATAGACCTGATCTGGTCTGGGTTGGACCGGGAAATTAGCCAGCATTACGAG
The DNA here is from genome assembly GCA_012654025.1 of Pachypsylla venusta. NCBI lineage: Eukaryota > Metazoa > Arthropoda > Insecta > Hemiptera > Aphalaridae > Pachypsylla > Pachypsylla venusta. The sequence goes on from CM022875.1 coordinate 30,243,105, forward strand.
GGCGCAAACCCACGTGGACACCACATGGTATAACATTAATGGACGTTGTTTAAAGTGATCTAACGGAGACTGGTGTATTCAACGTGCCATAGACGCTGGCTGGATGGATGTTTTACTCGCACCCAAAAAATGTGCATTTTAATTTGTATGAATAATCTGAAACGCATGTGTAGAGCTCTAGAGCTAGAGAATCTCTTTCCTCTGCACCTAATAAAAGCCTTTATTGTCTGATTTTGGTGAAATTTGATACCTCAACCTACAATATGTGAATTGGTGTATGCAAAAAGGGGTTTAGCCACAAAAAACACAAATATGGTTTTAATTTAATTTATTAAAATTTATAATTGAAAATGTAATCAATATAATTTTAATTGAAAATGTAATCAACAATACATATTTATAGAATTTCAATTTTTTTTAATGACTTTTCTCAGGTACGTAAAAGGCAATTCAGTCTAGCATGAGAAAATAAATCTCAGGATCGCATATTAACATAATTATTTTATGAGTAAGTACCTATTATGAGTCAATGAGTGAATACCTATTTGCAAGTTCTCAAGGTGTATTTTCTAATCTAAGGCACCATGCATTAGACTGACTATTTTTTACGTATATCTTGAAAGTTTTTATAGAATTTCTTAAAACTGATGCTTGTTGACTGAGGCCATACACCGATTTTTGGATACAATGATCCATGTGAATCATGTGACAAACTGCTGTAACAATCTAAGGTGACTCCTTAGCATCATCTTCATTAAAGGGTCACGACCTGTGATCTCTAAAAGTTTGTCCCTCTTAAATTTAAATATCTAAAAAGATTCATTAAAATAATTATATAAAATTGTTGATAAAGTCAGTTAGCCTCTTTCCTGAGAGAGGCTTTTGTTCAAACTTTGAAAATGTTTTTGAAATGTCCTACTGTGTGCATACGAAATACAAAGAATGCCTCCAGCTTCCCCGGCGCGCCGTCAGAAAATGAGACGACATCAAAATTTATTCCACCAGAAACAGGAATGAGAAGGAAATTGAGAAAGGCTTATATTTCCATAGAAAAATTCAAGGAGACATCTTTCCTGGTAAAAGTTTATCGTTTGAAATATAATAGTTCACTCTACTGCGCTGTTGTCGTTGATGTAGCAGCAATCATGAGCCAAAGAAGACTAAAATCACTGATATTGGTAAACATTTGTTTCATCACATCAAATAATCATCATCAGACAAAATGGGTATGGTTGCTGTGAACCGATGTTGGTCTTCTTTCGGTTTGTATTTAAGTATTGATAGTCTTTGGCCAAAAGTTTTTGAGTGTTTGGGTCTGAGGACAACTCTACTGCGTCAAGTTTTCTGGTCCGAAAATTTAAGATAAAATTATACCAAGCTGTGATTCAATCTGTACGTCTGTTGATAGTGGTGCAAATCTTGGCGTGTGACGTTGAAAATTGAATCAATTCTCATGACCAGTAGTTCTGACCAAAGCCGAATCATTTAAGAGAGCACTACTTGTCACATACCATCATACCAAGAAGGAGAGGGTGACCAGAAAAACAATGGCCTGGAAGGGGTCCAAAATTAGTTCATAGAAAATAAGCCAGTAATAAAGAACGATATAAGAAATGGGAAATAAGTATTCTTAGATATAAAGGGGACCAACACTGCGGCATAACGAATAATAGAGAAGAAATTGTGGAAACTCATGCAGTACCATGTGGCCAGCCGCTAGTGTGTCACTTCACAGGAAAAGAGTTTATGATTGCGCAAATGTGCACACCAACCGAAGACATAATTATTATTATTAGAGTATGCATATCAAGAACGATAATTTGTTCTTTATAAGGACATTCCTTCAGACGAGAGGGTCATTTTAAAAAAGAAAGAATATAAACTTTACCTTTGCAGACATAAAAGAAATCCTAAAATATATACAAGGTTTCAATTTGAATATTTAAATAGAAGAAGCAATTGAAAAGGCTCGTCACGTCAGCGCGTCTAATTAGATTCGTTTTCATAGAAAAAAACAGAAGATAAAAAATTCCCTTGCCGCTGTACTGTCCCTCATAGTCTTTACCTTTGCAGACATAAAACGAATATTTATTTCTAATATTACCTTCTTGGGAAAAGAAAAGAACAATAGCGAGTTGAACCGAAGACAGTTCCATGTTATGTTTGAACAATTTGCAAATAGAGGGAGGAGGGTGTAGAGTTTTTGTTTTTACAGCGGCTCACCATCGATTTAGGAGGTCAAAAAAGGCTTTATTTTCCCAAGCTTGTATCCGCAAATGCCTCCATGCGGAGATAGGGTACGTAAGGTAAAAATCAAGTACGAGGTTGGTACCGAAAGTTTAAAGCCCGACCAACAAAGTGTTAATTCAAGGCCAGACCAACATTGGGTTAATGTATTGCAGTCCTGACAATGTTTTTACATATTTTACATTGTCTAATAATAATACAAGGTGAAATTATCGAAATGTTTTGATTATTTTAAATTTGACCTTAACATGAAAGGTGATCTTTGATAAGGTTCCGAGTACATTTTTCCGATGTATTCAGCTCCTCCATGACAACGCCCCTGTCCAAATCACTGCCATTGCAAAGGTTTCAGAGTGTGAATGGGTTTCACTGAGATATCTCAGCCTTCCTGCAGTCCAGACCTGGCTCCTAGCGACTAGTTTTGTGGAAAAAAAAAATGAAGTGATGAAAAGATCAGATCGCCTGTAAGGATACTAACTAACTAGTTATTGACGGGCATAGAGATGTTACCCAAAACATGAATTGAAGTCATAAATAGGACACAGTGGTTTTTTAGGCCACAAAATTTGGGAACCACCCTCGTATACTGCCAGTCTCCTATACTAAAGTCATGGGTCCATATTTTGAGCAATATTTAACCATTCCACCTTCAAGTATTCACAGTTGTTGTGTCCCTTGGGATTTTAAGGAGTTTCCTGCCAGTCAGTATATTTCGTCGTGTCAAAAGATTAGGTATTTTTTCATTCGGTAATCTGATTAAACTTGTGTTACCCAACTGAGCATTATAAAAGGTGGGACCGAATAAAAGTGTTCTTACAGTAAACAGCTCTGAATTACTAAAAGGACAATTTGAAATGAAAAGAGCTGTGAATAGTTGAAACGACTGAAATTAAATATTACTTCAGTCAGCGTCTATGGCACGTAGATTACACCAGTTACCATAGGATCACTGAAGTTAGGCAACCTCCAGCAAGGTTGTTCTATGTGGGTGTCCACGTGGCTTCGCGCACTCGAGATGCTGGCTATTTTTCCGGCCCAACCCAGGCTGGGTGAGGTCAATTTGGGTAGCTGGTTTGCAAGTTTCCTGCAAATGGAGGGTGAAACCCCCGTCTTGAATGACCAAAAAATGTTAAAGAGACGTTAAGCCAAATTAAAATATATATATATTACATGGGTGGAATCATTGCTGTAGCACCTTACCTAGAGTTGATTTTGGTTTATTATTTTTTACTTCATGTTCAATATATTCGTTGGAAGCCATATATAAGAGGGTACAATTTTGCTCAGAGAAAGAAAGTACTAGGAAATCCATTTTGGGAAAAAAAATCTCCCTGGTTGGAGTAGGTAATGAAGTCTTTGTTTTTGTGTAAAACACATTTTGCGGTTAAAAATTCTGAGTACAAAATTATATTTACAAGGCTTTCTCAGTTCAGAAGAAAAAATTAAATTAACAAAAAATATAAATGTTGCTTTACGAGGTTTAAAATTTATGATAAATTATTTGTCATACCTCCATCGTCCTAACGATAATAATTGTGATGAAAGCAGATACCACTGGGAAATTAAGTCGTTTATGAGAAGAAATATAAAGGCAAAATGGCGCGAGGGGGGGGGGGNGCGGGGGGGGGGGGAGAAACTTGAGAAGATTTTCTTTTTTGTCTTCGTAAATTCTCTCTTTTTTTTAACAGTAAAAAGAAAATTGAAACGAAGAAGGGAGTAAAAAATACATACAGAACATGGGGGAGAGAAAGAAGGACAAAGAGAACCCTCCCCATTGATGTCCCCCACGGAGAGTGAATGGGGGATGCCTCTCAAAGAACATCAAAAGAAAATTGCTGCTAGTTTTATTTTATGTTTCTTAAATTTAAAAAGTTTTTCGACCTAAAAAGAACTTTTTAAGATCCCACAGAAGAAATACCATCACTAAAAGCATTCCTTGAGGCCTTTGCAATCAAAAAATAACGATACACAAAGAATGCTTGTATACTTACAATTTAGCGCTCAGCAAAGATTGTGCTGAATATGCTGGGACAAACACCAAGTCGCAGCAACATGGAGGCGAAATTCACTTTCAAAGATATGATACAGGTGGATTATATCCAACGCATTTAGGAAAACAAGGAAAGAGCAATCCTATAGTATTTTCAAGGCTGGAACTGATCTGGAATAGCCATTTTCCTGTATCAATGTTTTGCTTAACTTTGAATTTCAATTGAGTGCCGAACTCACAGTTTTAAGACGGCCCAAAATGTTTCTCAAACGTTTCTTAATTCATAAACAGTTAGTTTCAAATAATTTTAAATTGTCCCCTGTGGATAGAGAGGGGCTTATAAAGAATACTTCCAAAGCAGTTAAGTCCATGCCAGTCGTAAAAGGCTACTAAGGGCGGGTCGGAAACGATATCTTTTTCATTACCCATGCAGAAAGCAAGGAGAAGGTACTGCATTATAGGGCATTATCCGTAAGGATCCTCAAGTATCAACAACTCATGATGATGAATTTCAAATGTAACACGATGAAAAGCCAAAAAAATGTTTGATCTTACTTAAATCACAATGAATGAAAGTATGTCAAGCTAAAATAAAGCAACACGGATTCGCAATTTCCAAAACTTTACAAGTACCCACAAAAAGAATACCATCACGAATAACATTTCTCGGAGCCTTTGCAATCAAGAACAATACATAAAGAATGCTTTTCCTTTTATTTTAGGGCACAACAAAAAAAATCTTTACAAAGGGTGGTTCATTTGTTCATTACGCGGTCCAAAAATTATTTTATTTTCCAGTGTTGCATCCAGAATGAAGAGACCTTTCATTTGATACGTCAAATGATTTTAACGACACCGACGGAAAAATATTCGATTGAATGTTAGAATTAATTTTATGGGAAATTGGAATATGTAAAAAAAAGGTCATTTTTTAAAAAAGTGACCTTGAAATAAGCATGAAGGACATAGTTGTCCGGTGAGGGCTGCATCAAAGTCATTACAGGATATCGTGATATTTTGAATAAAATAGATCTTTAGTATTTCCAATAATTTCATAGATATTTAAGGTGGTATCACACCATTTGTCATGATGGCAAATTTTGTGATTTTTTTCGACTTCAAACATTGTGTGAACGGCAAATGTATTTGATTAAATTTGCTATTTGATTGCATTGATATCAAACACAAAAGTGATTAAAAATTGTCTAA
>CM022875.1:30250968-30262863 GCA_012654025.1 Pachypsylla venusta
TTGTTTAGATTGTGGCCTACTATAGTGTTCCAGTAAAGTTTCTACTTAGTGTTCCAGTAAAGTTTCTACTATAGTGTTCCAGTAAAGTTTCATTCAAACACATTGTTTAGATTGTGGCCTACTATAGTGTTCCAGTAAAGTTTCCACTATAGTGTTCCAGTAACGTTTCATTCAAAAACATTGTTTAGATTGTGGCCTACTATAGTGTTCCAGTAAAGTTTCCACTATAGTGTTCCAGTAACATTTCATTCAAAAACATTGTTTAGATTGTGGCCTACTATAGTGTTCCAGTAAAGTTTCATTCAAACACATTGTTTAGATTGTGGGCTACTATAGTGTTCCAGTAAAGTTTCTACTATAGTGTTCCAGTAAAGTTTCTACTATAGTGTTCCAGTAAAGTTTCTACTATAGTGTTCCAGTAAAGTTTCATTCAAACACATTGTTTAGATTGTGGCCTACTATAGTGTTCCAGTAAAGTTTCTACTATAGTGTTCCAGTAAAGTTTCCACTATAGTGTTCCAGTAAAGTTTCATTCAAACACATTGTTTAGATTGTGGCCTACTATAGTGTTCCAGTAAAGTTTCATTCAAACACATTGTTTAGATTGTGGCCTACTATAGTGTTCCAGTAAAGTTTCTACAATTTTGAAATTGACGAATATTGATAAGTACACTATTTTTTATATTGTAAATTAAAACTTCTAAATTGTTTTTTATGTGTAATTCAAATAATTTTTGTAGACGTATTTTGGAAGGAAATGTGTTTTTTCCATAGGACTTTTACGGTATGTTGCATACAACTGATGATAAGCTATGACGTTACGGTAAGTTGTATAAGGTTTACACTAACGATAGATTGTGTTGCTTGGTAATGCTCTCAATCTTTTTGGGCTAAGCTTGATTAATCATTCACTTTACTTGAGAATACTGACTCCATCTCTGAACCCCGAGAGTTTTCGATTTTTATTTCTTTAAAAAATGAATTATTAGTGGTAAAATAACATAATATCACTAGGAAAATTAACTATCTGCACCCAAATCATTTTTGCACTCCTGAAAAGTTGCAAAAATGACCTTAGGGCGTGTTGCACTGACATCGATGAATTACTTACAGAACGAAAATTACGACCACATCATATTCATTAAATAAATAGTGACATAGACGCGAACTAATGCATTGGTTAAAGCGCCTAGTATTATCATCGTGTCCAATGGTAGCCAGATGTATGAGATAAGCTGTAGTCTACCGTCAACCGTAAATGATGAAGAAGATGTTGATGATTTCAATGGAGAACAATGAAATGAAAACTGATCTTGCACTCATTCCAGTTTTCCTTTATCATATCTAAGGTTGGAACCATTCTTTTTACATTTTTTATTAAAAGCAAACGATTCTTATGTAATTTGGATTTTTTATTTTTCATTAAAAATCCCAATTGTGTAAAAAAAAATACCAAAAGTTTTGTTATTTTCTCCTCTTTCAAATAAACAAAAATATAAACGTTACTTTGCGTTGTTTTAAAAAGAAAAAACAATTCAAATATAAATATATGGGTTGTGCAAAGTTACCCCACCCTATGAGGTAACTTTGCACCAACTTTAAGAAAAGAAAAAAAACATATAAAAAGCGGTTTCTCACTTTTTTATAATAAAAAGAAAATGATAGTACATATTCTTAGGAATCATTTAAAATAAAAACTAAGTTTATACAGTGTCTAGAAATAACTATATTCTATTTGAAGTAAAAAAAAATCCTTTAAAAAACACTACCGTTATTTATGACGAAGATTCACTTACTTTTTCACTTCCGACTCGAGTTTCGTCTACTTCGTAGACATTTTCTACTTCGTAGAATGATCACGTCGGTCCTGAGTTACCAACGGACACCTAACAATAATAACAACACCACACAGTCAGTTTACATGAAAATGTCTACGAAGTAAACAAAACTCGAGTCGGAAGTGAAAAAGTAAGTGAATCCTCGTCATAAATAACGGTAGTGTTTTTTAAAGTTACCAATATTATGTCTAATATAAATTTGTTAAATAATAATAAAAAAATCCATTAAAAAAATGCAAAGTAGCCCCGGTTGACGGTAGTACTGAAGTTTTTAATTGTTATCACACATCTGTTCATGGAGGTTTATAATTGACAGTGACACACAGGAGCCATGAGAATCACTAGAATATAATTACATCAGTAACACAAGAGTTACGTACAAAATGATATTACAGTGCTGCTTGCTTTGTTATTTTACACCATCAGCTCAGGTGGACTCAACCAGTGAGGAGGTCACCCTCAAGTAACTTCTTACAATCTCAAGTATGATTTACATTTCCTATTGGAAAGTTAACAATTCAAAAATGGATAAGAAGAAGTTACGCCTTTGTTGGTATTTGAAAAATGCTCAAATCCCGGAATTCGACAATTGAGAATTTTTTTAAAAAATATTTATTTTCGCCCAACCAGGGATTAGGAAACGTTTTTCCAAAAAAAGACCTTACCTGTGTATAGATAAACAGGAAATTTCTAATTTAAAAGTCGACTTGGAGTCGTTGAAGCATTTGGCAGGATACCACATCGCGATGAAGTCGTTTTTTTCGCTCAATGATCTATTTTAAGGGTTAAACCTAACAGATACATTCGTATAAGTATTGGCGTGGATTGAACCTTATTATAAAATAATTATTAATGAAGTTATCTTAATGGTCACACTGGCATTGTACTCTGGGGCCCGGGTTCAGTTGGGTCGGAAAATTTTCCCGACACCAGACTTCTAGGCAGCCCTCTAGACTTCTTTTTTGATTTATGGAAGAAGAAAGGGAAAGGGAGTTTGGTGGAAATTGGGACTTTGCCTAGAAACATATTTTTGGTGCTAACGTATTTTACCAACTTAAAAGGGCCTCGCGAGAAGTAAATTCATCTCTGATTGAGTAGCTACATTAATGGGGTCCCGCGAGGAGTTAATCCGACCCTGATTGAGTAGCTACATTAATAAGGCCCCGCGAGAAGTTAATCCGGCCCTGTTTGAGTAACTAGATTAATAGGTCCTTGCGAGAAATTAATCCGGTCCTGATTGTGTAGCTACATTAGTAGGGCCTCGCGAGAAGTTAATTCGGTCCTGATTGAGTAGTTACATTAATAGCTCGTTGCGAGAAGTTAATCCGGCCCTGATTGAATAGCTACATTAATAGATCCTTGTGAGAGGTTAATCCAGCCCGATTGAGGAGTTATATTAATAGGTCCTTGCGAGAGTTAATCCGACCCTGATTGAGAAGTTACATTAATAGGTCTTCGCGAGAAGTTAATCCGGCCCTGATTGAGTAGCTACATTGAGTAGCGGATATAGCCCTATTGTTTTGGGGGGGGCACAATCGCACAATATACCTAATAGAAAATTTGCAGGGGAGAGACTCGTAACCTAGAGTCGGGGGTTGGAGTCCTGGGCAGTACTTTTTAATGCAATGTTTATCGAGATACGACACCTAATTTGTTAAAAGCACAAATGCCTTTCATGGCTACAACATGCAAAATGCATTCTAGGGAATATCCAAAGAACCTAGTTGAACGTTGACCTTGAGATCTTTTTGCCAATTTTAACCCAATTAGAGAGTTTAGGAAACGTTTTTACGGCCATGTCTCTATTGCGTATGTACAATCGTCCCATGTTGGGCGTTTTTTTTTNGTTTAATAATTTTTTTTTTTTAAAAAAAAAAAGGTGCCTCTACACATCTCCCCGGTGCCGAAAAAAATGCCATGACGCATGACAGAATTTTTGAAAATTTTTAATTAACGTATTTCTATTTAGTATCAGGATTGGGAATTATTTAGGGGCCCGTGCCCCCCACTCAATGGGCTAAAAGACACTGTTGATCACCATTCATTTGATTTTATAAAAAAGAAATTTACGTGATTATGTATAATGAAATTTGAGAAACACCGCCCGCTTAAAAAAAAATGGGGGGGGGCACGTGCCCCCCGGACCCCACCCTATATCCGCGCATGATTTTAGGTCATATTTCGTTCAAGCAAATAAAAATCAAGTTTACTTTGAATTATTTCACAAACATTGAAATTATAAAATAAGGGCGGCTCAGGATTGTATGGGAGTAACAAAAAATTAATAAAGGAGAAATATGTAAAACAAACAAAGAGCCGCAATAATGAGGAATATTTTAGAAAACAATTCTTGAACTTCGATATCTAAATTGGTATTGACATTCATTCTGTTCGGATGAGACGGAAAATATTGATAACCTGAAAATGAAACAAAGAAATAAAAGTAAATTTTTATTATTGAACAAATTTGTATTAATTCAAATATTTATAAATTAATATATGAAATAACCAGTATTAATAATATAATAATATGTTCTCTGTACGGTTTGTTGTTGCGTACTGCCGCAGTGTACTTCTATCATCATCATATGTTAAAAGCCGAGGGACTGGTTTGCAACAACTCGCCATGAGTTGTTGATACAAAAGAATCCTTACGGATAATTCAGTAGCTTCTCCTTGCTTTCCGTATGGGTCATGGAAAAAATATCGTTTCCGACCCTGCCCTTAGTCACCTTTTACCACCGGCATAGCTTGGGTGCCTTGGAAGTGTCTCCTGTACTTACATTTACTAAGGTATACTCCACTACTTTCATCCTGGATTATTTCTGGGGGACTGAGAGTAGAAGGCTGGTTTATATTTGTAATTTTTGAGGTCTTGAAAATGTCTACGAAGTAGACGAAACTCGAGTCGAAAGTGAATAAGTGAATCCTTGTCATAAATAACGGTAGTGCTTTTTAGAATTACCAATAGGACGTCTAATATAAATTTAGTTGAATAATTTATAATACCTCCTTCACGTGAATTTCTTTGTTTTAAGCTACTAGAGAAGTTTCTCAAAACCTATCGAGGAAATGTTTTTTAAAAATGGCTGGAAGATGTCTGGTTGTGGCTAGGGTTACCCGATGAAAATTTCAAAAATAGGACATTACAAACTAGCAAACCACACTGACTTCAACAAACCTGGGTAGGGCCGGGAACAGTCAGCATTCTGCCAATAGCATGTGTCACTGCTCCATCAAGGTAATCGTCGAACAGAAATTCTACTCTATGAACATATCTACAACCACTCGTCAATGAGTAAAAGAGGCAAGTAAAGCTGGAGTTTTAAAAGTCAATTCATTATTGAAAATAATAAACCAAAAACAATTCTTTAGGAATGTTCATGAAATAGTCATTTGTCTATGTGACTATTTCATAAACCGTAAGTGATAGAAAATTGAATTTGGACAGCTTTTGTATATATTTTGGTGTAGACTTGGCCACGAAAAAATNCTAGCGGTATAGACTCTAAAACCATATAAGTATTCCAAACATTTTTTAAAAAAATCTCGAAATAATGGGGGATTGGGTCGGATGGATGCAATGTTTTATTAGCCAATCTGAGTTTTTTTTTTTATTTTACTAATACAATAGACATACATAATCTCCTCCCAAGTTAATTACGTAACTTCTAAAAGCCACAAGATAATGTACGAGTATATTATTTGATTGACTTCACAATTACCAATTTTAAAGTTGATTTCTTCCCATGAGAAAAAATGAAAAATGGAGGGAATATTTATTAGTAGTTTTGTGAACTTAGACCTCAATCAAATAACGGGCTACAATGAGGCCCGTGTTGGAAAAATTTCATCAATCGGGTAGGGCGTTCGATAGATATCGACAAACAGATAAGTGATTTTGCAGATGATTTAATTTTATATCCCATTTTTTCTCTTCTTAGTCGTCGAAATTGAGTGAGGTCTGCAGTTCACTAAACCACTTAGTTTAATTTAATCTAAATGAGATAGACGGTATATGGGATATATCAAACACAATAAAAGTTTTTTGATCACGCACTTAGTGAGAATAAACTTTTTTTGTGTATTTGTGTTGCAAACTCTGCATGAATACAAAAAGCTCGGGGCGTGGGAGTGCGGGAAGGGAGCATGAATGTGGGAATCCCTAGAAAATAAGTTCTAGGAATTGAATTGATTTTTTAAAACGACGAGAAAAATGCACATTGGCAATCTTCTGGGACAGAGCGAGCAATATATCCCCCCACCCTAAAAAAAGAGAAAAATTTGCATTTTATATGGTAGATACAAATCTTTGTTTTCATATTCTTTGGGACAAAAGGATTCTTGGGGATGCCCTAGGAACAACTGTAACGCCACGGTTTTCTACTATGGCAGTTTAAAAGCACAAATAAATCATAAAAATATTAAAATGTTTGAACTGAAATTTGTCCTTTTTTCAAATTATAATATTAAAATCCTTCGAACTGCACCCTCCCCTTTTCACAGTATTTCCCCCAAACAAAAAAGGTCGTCATTATTTGTTCAAATACATTTAATTTAAAATTTTAAAAAATAAGGAAAATCTAAAATACTTGTGTGTGGACTTTTTTTTAAAAAAAAAAGAAAATTAATTATCATACAAGCAACCAAAAGTTTCATTAATGAAAAACTAATATGAAAATTTAATTTTTGAATTTAATCAATAATTTCTACAAAGATATATGAGTCTGTTTTTGATAATCTCATACCTTTGTAATGGTTGCTCAGAATTAGTCCTAAAAAGGAGGTTTAACCTGCAACTATGAATTGCTTACACCGAGTGAGTAATTCAAAGGTAGAGAAGTGGTAGAAGACTTACGCTGCTATAGTCGACCTTCTATGGCTTGTACACAAGAAAAAGGTCTAAACATAGAATTTCTGATTGGTCCTTAATCGTTCACCAAAGCAACAACCAAACGAAGAGCGGTACTCGCGGCATTCTAACGCGTGTTGTTCTAATTAAATTATAGAAAGCCACATCAAGTGGGACCAGCTCTATTCCCATTTAAATCTGTATACCTAGTACAAAACATTGTGGTTAACGTTGTATTGCCGGTTCTCATTTTGTTCATTGGGCATTCATAATTAATAAGCCCGGATTGTCTTTCCAATACATATACTTAAACACAATATAATGCAGTGAACAATTGAACGCTGGTACAGTAAAATACAGTCTAGTCAGGACTTTGTAAAATTAATATTCCTGTCTCATATTTATTCCTCAAAACATTCCTGGAGTCTTTGAGATCAATAAGATAGACGCCATAGCTTGCATCATGTATGTTTGAAAATTAAGAAAAATATTATTTTCACTTTTTGCTGAAAATTGTTTTCTTTGCCATTTTCTGTTCTTTCTTTTTTGACGGAATGATCTTCTTTATCTTCACCCTTTCCCAATTCTATTTAGTATTTGGGGTTGACGTTGACGTTTCCTTAATTCTACCATACCATAACCTTTTGTTTGGTACCTACTCTCCTTAGCTGTAACCCTTTCCTGGCACGGTAACCCTAGCTTGCTTCTCACAGTATCTATAGAGACTGGGTAGAAACTAGCTTTTTGCTGAAGATCTCTCATCATTATATGAATCAGAGTTTTTTAAAGGATGGACGACCTTCCTAACACCAAACCTTCTGTATTTACACGGGCTTAGGACCGTCACCTAATGAAGCTGGTTTGCTCCCCTCGGTGGCTACTGACGGAATGATACATGTTTTTTTTTTTTAAAAAAAAATTGAACAGACTTGACCGAACTCAGCAGTCCTCCTGGTCTACTGGGTATCTCACTGACACTAGTATACTTGGAGTACCCGCATTCAGTTCCCAGCGAGGCCGGAATATTTTATATTTAATGTATTGGTTTTGATTTCGAGGTAAACCCAACCTCGCGAGGGCGATTAAGCTACTTTGAGTATTCGGCATTACTAAAGTAAAAATATTTGGTTCGGTAGAAGGTTTTAGAGATTATTATTACATGAGGATCTTAATAATGCTGTGATACTCACAAAAATTGTGAAGAGGGCATCTGGCCTTACCACAAAGAAATTCTACATTTACATCTTCACGTAACTAAAGCTTTTTTCGTTGGGGGTGACAAGTGCAGTTTGTTTCACGTATAATTTTGAGCCTAGTAATAAGATATGATATAATCTAGAAATATACATGCGTAACCTGCTATCGCATAAGTTGACCTGTGAAATTAGTCATATAAAGCCCGACATATTCAATTTCCGCAAATCCCCTTTTCATAAACTATTTCAGACTTCCCCCTTTCTTTGCCCGGACAGTCAAAATTGTGAGTACCTCCTGGCGTATAAACTATCTCAATCAAGGTGGAAAACAAAGTCCAACTAATAACTACTACAGTAATGAGTTTCCGTTAAGTTTTCAAATAAAAGAAAATTTTCAACTCTCACGCGATTGTATGAGATTGAAATTTTGCAATCCTGTAACTAGCACTTGCACTTTCCTTAATTAACTCTGACTTGTCCAGATCATTTCTGTATTCTTCTATCTTTGTATTCGGAATCATTTAGTTTTTATCATTTAGTTTATTTTCAGACTATCTTTAGTTTATTTTCAATAATAAACCTTTGGAATCGTCAAGAAAAATAATACCCCCCCCCCGCCTCAAAATTTGATTTTTTACGTTTCAAGGTACGTAGAATCCAAAAATCAAATAAAAAAAAATCCGTTTGTCGGCCGCGCCGCACGTGTCAAATGTCTAATTGTGTCCCGAAACTTTTGGGTGCAATGAAATTTACCGCTGGCGGTTTTTCCATCATTTTAGCGGTTAACCGTGTCTAAAAGTAAATGGTAAGACCCAGAGACTTGTAATTTGCAAATATGTCAAATTTAGGGTCTAATTATATCCTAGAACTTTGGGGGCGGGGTTTGTAAAATCGATCTATAGATTTGAAAAATTTACCATAATAGTTACAACGCAAACAACCAAAATGAATGTTTCTTCGTCTCGAACCTTTGGAAAGTTGTGAAAATTTCTGAAAGAATACCCTCATAGGACTTCTATGACTAAAGCAGAGGTTCCCAAACTGGAGGTCACGAGATCAGTTGAATTATTATTAAGTAATCAGAAAATTTAAAAGAGATACTTAGCATTCAGCAACACATTAGCGTTTTTAATGAGATAGCATTCTGCAACACATTAGCGTTATGAATGAGATAGCATTCAGTAACACCCATACCCATTAATAATTTATAATGTAAAGGGGGGCAGGCTTTTATTTCAAGAAATGGGGGCGCGGTACCAAAAAGTTTGGAAACCCCTGCTCCAAAGCTACCAAACCTCAGCCTGTTTCTCAACTGCCCAGAGAGTTTGAACAGTCTTCCTATCAGATTGTTTTGGACAAGTTCTTCTCTGGGGAGATTCATGCCAATCCCTATGTAAAGCTTGTTCCAAAATGGCCGGTCACCCTCCCCCCCCAACTTTTAAACGACTTTTAATTTCTTGAGAAATCGTCATTTTTTGTCTATAAAAGTTACTTCCGAGGGATCTCACCGTAACCATTCGACTTTTCATGGCCCTTTTTCTATAGAGCTTTTCATAAATTCAAAAATTCCAAGCTGTTCAAAAGTTAAGAGGGCGGGGGTGACCGGTCATTCTGTGGCACGCTGTATATCACTCGTAGTTTAGACGTTGCATAGCTTCGTTGATCAAAAAAATCAATTAGGTAGGTGCAGTGATTTTTTTTAATTAACTAAACAAACTACCAACGTTGTTAAAAAAAAAGTACCCAGAGACAAAAATGTATGCAATTTAATTCTGCAATTTAGCGTAAAATTTTAATAAGAAATCTTGTCGTATCCTGAGAGATAATAAACTTTCGACGTTGGGTGAAACTTTGTGGTCTTGAAAATGTTTTTTTGTATTTTGTGAGACCTTTAGAAAATATTGTAGACTTTTTGTTTTCGAAGAAGTTTTAAAAACTGCTGGAGTTTTCATTTAAAGTTAGTAAGTTCTGTCTCAGATAAGTTTACATTCTGAAGCGGAGTCCCTCGCCATGTGTTTTGTTCAGGTCGAATAATTTGGATATTTTAAATTCCCAAAAATGAACGACTTTACGACATTGAACATGCCAGTTCTCGTAAGTCACTTAGTTAATTGGGATTTAATTAATTAGTTAATCGTAAGTTAATTGGGAGTGTTTTTTTTTTGTTTTTTTTGCAAACGTCTCCAGCCTGGGGTTGGCCGGAAATTGCCAGCATAAAGAGAGCGCGAGCCTTCGTGGTCACTCACCAATTAATTCCTCATTGGTCGCTGCTTCAGTGATCTAACGAGAACTGCTGGATTCAACATATCATTGACGTTGTCCAATCGGAAGTGTTGAATACGCAGATAGTAGTCCGCTTCGGGACACCACTTGCTGCTGACTTTTCGGAGAGCATTACCTCGTGAGAGTAACTAATGCTGGGGAGGCTTACTTATTTTAGTGCTTCACGAAGATGCTTAAAAAATAAGCGAATTCCTAAAACTCCATGATGTATGGAGTTTGCTTGTTGATCAAAAGAAGTGAGATCTAGTTTTAACATCACATGTTTTCTTTAAACGTCTGTTCGTTCTACAATACCTCTCTAACGCATCAATTCTGATGAAATGGGTATAAGGACAGTAAGACGTACTGAAGGAGGTCGGGTCTCTATAGGGCCCAACAGCTAATTAGCAATTTTTGTAAACATAATAGAGATGTTTTGCTGATTAGAGATGTTACAAAATAGAGATGTTTACAAATGACATAATAGAGATGATTACAAAAATTGCTGATTACAAATGTTTACAAAAATTGCTGATTAGCTTTTGGGCCCTATAGAGGCTCGACCTGCTTTTTGCTAGGTCTTACTGGTAAATTTTCCACGTGAGATGAATTGTAGCCTATGATTTTTTTTTTCCTTTAATTTAAGTATCTGACCACAAAAAAATCGAGCTCTAAGGGTTGGAACCTCTCGCCTTTTACTCGACAGTTTTTTCCACTTTTCGATTTCTTTAAGAAAAATTATGAAAATGAGTTACCTTGTATATTAATGTGATTATGTTTACAGGGTGGTGACGTAGTTCAGGAGAACATTACTGCCAATCTATCTGAAGATGTGGTCACCTTGGAATTCCAAAGAAATGACGGTACTCTGGTCACTCAGTTGATAGATTTCAGTCGGGTAAGTACAAATCATCACTCTCACCAGATACGGGAAGACCTTACAAGGATGGGTGTGTTCAAAAGCACGGGAGGAAGTTTTGAGTGGATAAGACCTCATTATGGGTTTGTGCAGGTAACATGGACGGCTTCGTTTGTAGGTGATCCTGTTTTAACGTATGGTGACAGTCAGTTATTATTCTCAACCCAAACCAACTCGCCATGTCAGAAAAAATCCCATTACGACATATCAAGACCAAGTGTGTAAATATATCCCTCCTGATGGTCCATGCGCAAAGTGGCACAGCCATCCATTCCAACATCGCATCGTGGGGAAGGGACCAGGTGTGTAAATATATCCCTCCTGATGGTCCATACGCAAAGTGGCACAGCAATCCATTCCAACATCGTGAAGAAGAGACCAGGTCTGTAAATATATCCCTCCTGATGGTCCATGCGCAAAGTGGCACAGCCATCCATTCCAACATCGCATCGTGGAGAAGGGACCAGGTGTGTAAATATATCCCTCCTGATGGTCCATACGCCAAGTGGCACAGCCATCCATTCCAACATCGTGGAGAAGGGACCAGGTCTGTAAATAATCCCTCCTGATTGTCCATACGCAAAGTGGCACAGCCATCCATTCCAACATCGCATCGTGGAGAAGGGACAAGGTCTGTAAATATATCCCTCCTGATGGTCCATACGCAAAGTGGCACAGCCATCCATTCCAACATCGTGGAGAAGGGACCAGGTCTGTAAATAATCCCTCCTGATTGTCCATACGCAAAGTGGCACAGCCATCCATTCCAACATCGCATCGTGGAGAAGGGACAAGGTCTGTAAATATATCCCTCCTGATGGTCCATAC
>CM022875.1:30266994-30283335 GCA_012654025.1 Pachypsylla venusta
TAAGCATGAAGGACATCGTTGTCCGGGGAGGGCTGCATCAAAGTCATTACATGATATCGTGATATTTTGAATAAAATAGATCTTTAGTATTTCCAATAATTCATAGATATTTAAGGTGGTATCGCACCATTTGTCATGATGGCAAATTTTGTGATTTTTTCGACTTCAAACATTGTGTGAACGGCAAATGTATTTGATTAAATTTGCTATTTGATTGCATTGATATCAAACACAAAAGTGACTAAAAATTGTCTAAATAGTCTGATAGGAATCTTCTCAAAACGAGATACTATGTCAAGTAGCATATTATCAATTTTTTTTTTTAGTCAAGTGAAAAATTAGTCAGTTCAAAAATAAACTAACTTTTCACTTGACTAAAAAAAAATTATTTGCAAATTTTACACTAGGATACACATTTGTACACCTATACACATAAAGAAGAGAAGAATTTAGGTTAAGAAAAGAAGGAAGGAAGGGAAAACAAAAACCATGCGCGAGATTTGTTTATTTTTTAAAACCATTTGTTTATTTTTTACTATTAACTAGTGTTCTGAGGATGTCTCCAGGAAGAGACGAAACATGTCAACTCAATTGTAAATTTTATTATGTAACCTAAATTCTTCTCTTCTTTATGTGTATAGGTGTACAAATGTGTATCCTAGTGTAAAATTTGCAAATATTTTTTTTTTAGTCAAGTGAAAACTTAGTCAGTTTATTTTTAGTTTGATAGTCTGATAGGGTTTAAACGCATGACAAACACGTTTGATTGTTTTCGAAAACAATTTCATTCATCTTACATTTAAAAAATATTTCTGAGGCGTATGTGGACACCCAAGTCCTCAATTATCGAAAATACACAAGTGAAGAAAAACTAAATTAGCTTTTGATCGTATTGGTACAGATCTGTGCTGTGGTATAAATATCTGGTTGCTATGGTATAAAACACAACAAAATTTGAAAGGAAATAATGTTGTCTGAAAGTCGAATCAAATAGTGTAATAGGGACACAATTATATATCAATCACGCAAATTCAACAAATATACAAAAAAANTTTTGGAATCATGACAAATAGTGTAATACCTTTAGACATTAAAATGGACCACCCTGAATTTGGATAAAAAAAGGTTTATTTTTTGCGTGGTTCATTTCAAAGTTAATTACTGAAAATAAATAATGAACCAAAGTAGCGTATATGTCTACGAGAAAATGTATCAATTGCTGAATCATTAAGTCGTGCTTTCATTTGTTTTCCAATGACCCAATTTCAAGTTTAATTTATTTATTTTCATCTTTACATTGCGGTCAGCAAATAAGGAAAACAAAAGGGGATCAAAGTTTGTAACTACAATCCAAAGTTTGTGACTACATTCAATATTCATTTTGAAAATTATGTATTCTCGTTGTTCTTTTATTATATTGTATAAAATATTCAAGTTAATTTAATTTTCACAAAGTTACATCATTCTCATTTTATTTGAAATGGAGCCGACATTATCATATTACTNTATTCATTTTGAAAATTATGTATTCTCGTTGTTCTTTTATTATATTGTATAAAATATTCAAGTTAATTAAATTTTCACAAAGTTATATCATTCTCATTTTATTTAAAATGAAGCCGACATTATCATATTACTTTACCAGAATATTTTATTTAATCCACATCATTTAAAAAAATATTTTTTTGTTCTCTGTAATTAAGCAAGAGAATACAAAAATGGTTGGGTGAAGGGTATTTTTGTTGTAAACAATAGATACTTATTAGCATAGTTCGGGGTGTGGTATTTGATGATAAATTATACGTAACCCCCATAGAGTTAGGACTCAATAAATATTTGTAGTTGATAATGTGGTATTAGATGATAAATTTCTAATAGAGTTAGGACTCAATAAATATTTGTAGTTCATAATGTGGTATTAGATGATAAATTATACGTAACCCTAATAGAGTTAGGACTCAATAAATATTTGTAGTTGATAATGTGGTATTGGATGATAAATTATACGTAACCCCCATAGAGTTAGGATAGGACTCAATAAATATTTGTAGTTGATAATGTGGTATTGGGACCCCCATAGAGTCAGGACTCAATAAATATTTGTAGTTGATAATGTGGTTTTTGATGATAAATTATACGTACGATCCATAGAGTTAGAACTCAATAAATATTTGTAGTTGATCATGTGGTACTTGATGATAAATGATACGTAACCTCCAATGGGTTAGGACTCAATAATTATATATAGTTCATAATGTGGTATTTGATGATAAAGTATACGTAACCTCTATAGAGCTAGGACTCAATAAATATATATAGTTCATAATGTGGTATTTGATGATAAATTATACGTAACCTCCATAGAGTTAGGAATATACTCGGTAAAAAAAAAACGAAATAGTTCTGTTTGTTCCGCAATAACTCTCGGGCCAACATGTGACTCGAAGTATCTAAATACGAGTATTTAGATACTTCGAGTATCTAAATACTCGTATTTAGATACTTTCTGAATCTCATATACAGAGAACACCTAATATATTTGTTTTGTATACCATGATCATTGTTTAAATTATGCTCATTATCATGAAATGTTCTGCATGTATTGTGCCAGTGGAAAAGTTTCAGAGATAACAAATTTCAATTATATTTAACAAACTCAAACAAAGGTATTATAGGAAAGAATAAAAAGGATACAAAGAAAGGAAAGAAAAAACGACGAAGGAAAAACGNGTTCCTTGTCCTATTAAAAAAATCAAGTGTACCCTGGCTTTCGAGCAATGAAAACTCAACTAATTAAGAATCAAGAGTCAAGGTTTGAGAGTTCCTTGTCCTATTAAAAAAATCAAGTGTACCCTGGCTTTCGAACAATGAAAACTCAACTAATTAAGAATCAAGAGTCAAGGTATGAGAGTTCCTTGTCCTATTAAAAAAATCAAGTGTACCCTGGCTTTCGAACAATGAAAACTCAACTAATTAAGAATCAAGAGTCAAGGTTTGAGAGTTCCTTTAGAACTTGCCTCCTCTATTTTGACAAGAAATGCGATTTTCACTGCAGTTTGCCTTGAAAATTTTCATTTGCCGCCCTGGGCCATGGCCTATGTTGCTTTTACGGTAAATCCGCCACTGGACTTAGATATAATGAAAATTCCAGATTTCATTAATATCGGATGAGGAGTACAAGATACGTAGAATTTCAGGACATTTTGTCTTCCGCATGCATACAAACCTTCCCTACCGTATTAGTTAGGGAGCACTAAACGGCCATAGAAAAAAAGGAGAGGAAAGGAAAAGAAAAAACGTAAGAAAGAAAAGCAATAAGACACGTAAATAAGCTGTACACGACATCTAGAACGCAACCTACATTACAAATAGAACACTAAACCTATTTCATAGTAAAGAAAATGTGTTTAGAATATCTAACAAAGCTACCAACACAACTATAATGCTGATCCAAGAATTGCAAAAGGTAATATATCAAAGACACGCAAATCATTGTGAACCAACCAGAGTCAGCATTCAACAAAGATATTATACAAGGTGTATGATACACAGCGAGTGTACTATACATAGACAAAGTGAACATTGAACATACAAGTATGATGCTGATTGAAGAAAATAAAAATGTAATATGGAAGAGACAGAAATCAGTATTCACATTGTTGATCAATAAACTGTTATTAATAATAGCATGTATATGTATAATAAAATAATCCAAGAAAACAAAAATGTAATGTGAACCAGTCAGAGTCAGCATTCAACAATGATATAATACAGGGACTGTACTAAAGACAAAGTGAGCATTGTCACACAACTATAATGCTGATTGATAAATAGAAAAATAAAAAAAAAATGTGTTTAGAATATCTAACAAAGCTACCAGAAAAATGTAATACATAAAAGCAAGTGTACGATAGACAAATTAGACATTGAAAAAACAACCAAACTGCTGATCCATGTACAATCCTCAAATCATCCAATTAAAATGTTTATTAGAAGATTTATACAGGAGTGTGCTATATTTAATTACCTAAACATGCTATTAGAATCAGCGGATGTTAGTATAATATTATACCAAAGAAACTAGTCAGCATTCGATATAAATATCTGTATGAAATACAGAGAATGTATCATACAGGGTACACCATTTCAATTGACAGTATTTATTCACTTCGTACAACAAAATTGTGGTGTTAAACCACGATTTTTCTTTCGTCCATGTTTTTGTACCACTATTACTCTTGAAGGCCTAATCCGATTTTGGAGAAATTTGGTATGAATTTTCAGTTCGTACTGACAATCATTCAAAGTAAAAGTACACAATGCCCAGTTGTCACTGGTATCCAGTACTTACTTTAATTTCCATGTCCGGACCAACAAATGTCATATTTTTTCCGGCCAATATTTTGCCACGTCCATTGTCTTTTCATTTGCACTGGCTAGTTCCTCATGTGTTCACACGACATTGGTTTTGGGACAATTTCACATAAATCGCTTTCTGCGGGTCCCCATTTCAAAATATCTCCTGTTCTTAGCCGGTTCAGAGTCTCCCATGTAGGGAACGGTAATTCTGCTCTTGTGGATTTCTATTACAACCGCTACAATACAATTGACCCACCAAACGGAGGCATTCACTCTTATTTAACCTAAGTTTTCCTGGCAGATTAGAAAAGTTTCTATTATTTTGCTCAACACAAATAGAATAAACGAGCAATCTTGTAAACATTTTCTCCGAAACAGAAACACGCTAACATTTTGTTTTCATTAAAGAGGAACAGAGTTTCGCAATTGATTTCCAAGCTTCAGGTGATAAGTAAATTGATGTACTTTTATATATAAGGGGAACAAGACACANGAAAATTATTTCAAAGGTTTAGTATGACTTGAAACATAACGGGGGGGCTACAAACCTGTCAAGCACAGACAAAGAATTGAATCTCTGATGGAGGAGTTCATGCAGAACAGACGAGCACAAACATCAAAATGTGCGCAGCTGAAATATGGGCGGGGGTGCGAACGCGACTCCTAGTTCACATTAAGTGTAAGGATTTTTTTTTCGAGACACGGCCATGAAAACGATTCCTAATCCATATCAACCAGGAGAGAAGGCGGTTGTACATGGAAAACTGTTTTGATGAGTTGGCGGTGTGTTATTTTGAGGAATTCTGTTGCAATTTTCGACTTTTGAATTAGCGCCTTGTGGGGTTATTTGTTCACTCCTCAGACTCATAATGCTTGGAGTTTTTACTTTATCTTCCCTTATACGAAGTATAGGTAAGTAAAGTATTGTAACGGCGAAAAAAATAAAAAATAAAAAATACTCACGAAGAGGTCAAAATAGAAGTCTTGATGTAAATTAAAAAGGAAAAGAAATCATTGCTAGGTTTAAAAACAACATGGGATGCATTTTTTGTTGACAAGTTATTTTTTGGATATTCAGGTTGAAAAATTTTTGCAAAAAAAAAAAAAAATCGTATATTTTTTAAAGAATATGGGGAATAACTCATAGGACATACGGTGTGTTACATCCTATATATATATGCATGCGTTTAGAATAAGTTTGAATAATCCAGACAGGCAAATAGAAAGAGATTGCATTGTACAAATACAATACCGATTGAAACAAAACTTTTATGAAGTGCAAAGTTTGTGAAATCAGTGTAATGTACATTACAGTACAATACTCGTATCGACTGTTCAATAACAGACGGAGGAAAACATAGAAATGTGAGAGTATAATCATTTTAGTGTTGTTATAGAGTGGGAGTCAATAATCTGGCCACCGAGGGGAGCAAGCCAGCTTGATTAGGAGATGGTTCTAGCCTGTGCAAATGCGGAGGGTTTGGTGTTAGAAAGGGTATCCAGCCCTTGAAAATTCTGTTTCAAACCAATGATGAGAAATCATAAGCAAAATGAGTTTCTAAGCGGTTTCTATAGATATACTGGGTGGAGCTGGGGTTACAGTGCCAGGAAGGGGTTTCAACTAAAGAGAGTATATAGGAAGCGAAAAAAGGTTGCGGCATGGTAGAATTAAGGAAAGCATAGAAGACCCCAAATAGAATGGGGAAAGGGTGAAGTTAATGAAGAACTGGGAGTCGCTCTTAAGGTCACGGAATATGATACGGAATGTTAAAAAGACTCACAGAAAAACAACGTCTACCGGATAGTCAGTGAAACTTTTCTAATAAGCCAAAAATTAGCTCATAAGCTCCGCATTTACTGCTACTCGTTCCAACAGTATAACTAATATTAATGAGTTAATTTTTGTACCTTTTTGAAAATATCCTGTGACTATCACGAGTTTAACGTCTGTTTGTTTGTTTGTCTGTTTGCTCCATGATAAATCTCGAATCTCAAAACCATACCCAAAATATTCAGGAAAAATATAATGTCCACTCTATCTTGTTTCGTCAAAATATTGGACTCTATCTTGTTTCGCCAAAATATTTAGGAAAAATATATAATATCCACTCTATCTTGTTTCGCCAAAATATTCAGGAAAAATATAATCTCCACTCTGTAGTTTCGTCAAAATATTCAGGAAAAATATAATCTCAACTCTATTTTTTCGTCACAATATTCAGGAAAAATATAATATCCACTCTATGTTGTTTCGTCAAAATATTCAGGAAAAATATAATCTCCACTCTATATAGTTTCGTCAAAATATTCAGGAAAAATATAATATCTGAGCTTTAATGCCCTTAATCACCCTAAAAAACTTTGCAGGCTGATTAAGGGAATCAGCTCATTGGGGACATATTGACCCAATCAGTTCCAAAATTGGAATGAAGTTTTCATTTTACAGAATATAAGAGTGTAAAAGAACTTCAGAGTTAATATTTTTTTTTTTTTTTTTTNTCTCGGAATAAATTACTCTCGAAAATAAGTGCAAATGACTGAAATTTCGTATACTATAAAAACATTCCAAAAGTGTCAAGTATTTTGGCGAGGAAATAATCAGCACACAAACTCCCTCTAATTTGACCCTTCAGAACATGCGATTACAAAGAATGTACCAAAATGACCTTCTCGACCCTATGTGCTTCGTTGGGCTCACTAACGCATTTCTTAAAATATGTTCGATTTGACCCACATCAATGGGTTGGTGGTACAGTGAGGCAACTGACTAGCATAGATAAATCGTGGGTTCAATCCTAGCCAAAGCATAAATTTTTATCCTCATGAATTTGAGTTATCTACCAGGTTATAATGGACGGTTTAAAACAACTTTTCAGGCCCGATATAATATAATTCGGGTCTATGTCATTATTCTTTACGCGTAAATTCAGGTTTGGTCAATGATAACCTCAATAGTACGAGTATAACTGAGGAACACAAGAAAAAATTGTTTGAGAAAGATATTAGATTAGGTTCTTCATCTATGTAAAGTGATTTCACACTCTTCACAAAGTTCTCGTCTGTCATCCGCTGAACATGGGCAGTCTTATATGGCAGACAAGATACTCACTCACTTAGTCACTCACTCAGTGTCATCTTGTCAGTGTCATCCAGACTGCGTATTGCGAATACAAAATGTGTATTCGGACACATGCACCTATTGTAGCACAGGGCTTCCCTAAATAACTTTGTATGTTGTTACCCCCTTTTTTTAGTAAAATTAGTCATAGGTGTTTTGGTTCCCAAACAGTCACTCTGGGTTTACTGTGTTCTTGTTTGACAACTGCATCTGTTGAGGGTTTGACGGCTCTCTTCTATTATATATGAAAACTGCTTCAAGAGATGGATTTTTATTGAATCCTCTGTGAATGACTGTTAGATTCTGACTTCTCATCATCATCATTATTATTTAATGTGTTTGAGTATTCTATTTGACTATTGACTGCTACTTCCACTAATTAATGTATTACCTACCTTTTAGATAAAAATCTGTATAAAAAAATCGAACATTATTAAAAAAATTAGCGATCTGTTACAACAGAACTTGGTTATTAGCAGCCTAGTAGAGACCAGAGGATTCAGAAAACTGGGCCCCTTGAGAAGTCCAGGCCCAGGAAGAATTCCCTCATTTACGACCCCCTTGCCATTAGGCCTGTCTGGTACAATCTCAATATTGTACAACCATTGCTCATTTAATATCTCTGTTACACCCTGTATATTATACAACCATTGCTCGTTTAATCACTCTGTTACAACCTGTATATTATACAACTATTGCTCATTTAAGCTGTCTGTTACATCCTGCATATTATACAACCATTGCTCATTTAATCTGTCTGTTACATCCTGTATGTTATACAATCATTGCTCATTTAATCTGTCTGTTACATCCTGTATATTATACAACCATTGCCTCATTTAATCTGTCTGTTACACCCTGTATATTATAGAACCATTGCTCATTTAATCTGTCTGTTACATCCTGTATATTATACAATCATTGCTCATTTAATCTGTCTGTTACATCCTGTATATTATACAATCATTGCTCATTTAATCTGTCTGTTACATCCTGTATATTATTTATTCTCTCTGTTACATCCTGTATATTCTACAACCATTGCTCATTTAATCTGTCTGTTACACCCTGTACATCATACAATCATTGCTCATTTAATATTTTAAGTCACACAACGAGCTTGTATTTGTCTATATGCATTCATTATAAGTATTTTCATTTTTTCAAAATAAAAACCAGAAGTTGTATTTTGCAATTCTCATTTTCTTTTTCAAAAGCTCAGAATTATACTTTAGGAATAAAAAAATCTGCATAATGGAGATAGAGATCCCCTAATGAGGAGCACAACAAGGAATAAACAACACGAATAGGGTGAACACATTTTATCGATGGCGGATTTCACTAAACTCCAGATAGCATTGAACAGATAGATCGTACCAAAAACATTTTTAGATCATGATCCATAACAAATGGTACCCACTGAGGAGAATCAGGAAGTGCGCGCCTGTCAGCAGAATCAAACGATCTTCAAAAATGAAGCCCATTTTGAAATTTTGGTGCCAGAAAGATATCTACCGCTTTGGAATAATAGACAGGATTTTAACAGGGCTAGGAGCCGGAGCCCTTTTTTGTAATAAAAAGGAGCGCGAGCCGGAGCGGAGCTAAATTTACCAAAATTTCGGATCCTTTCCGGCTCTTATAAAAAATGAAAACAATGTGTGAGATGAATCATTTGATTTTTGTGCAAGGGGAGGGGATTAAATAATTTTAACGGAACCTGAATATTATAGTTTTTTTTTTAAAAAAAAAAAAGCCTTAAGCGGTTTTCAAGCTATGAGGCAAAAGATTTTCCAAAGGGTGACCTCACATGGCCCCGTCAACAAAATATATGGCTGGAAGTGATTAGATACCCTTTAGGGCATACGTGTAGAATTTGACAAAAGTTTGTAACCTAAGTAGTTTTCAAAAATATAGAGGAAAAGTGAAATTCCAAGATGGTGGCCTCACATGGCCCCACCCACAAGATATATGACTCAATGTGATCAAAAGCTTCTAAGGACCAATCGTGTAACATATCAGAAAATTTAGATCGCCATAACTCAAGCCGATCTCAAAATACTGAGAAAAAAACAGAAATTCAAAATGGCGGACACAAATGGCCCCGCCCATAAAAATATGACTCACATTGATCAAAGGGCTTTATGGGTCAGGCGTATAACATTTCATAAAAGTTCAGTTGCAATAACTTCAACAGTTCTCATAATAATAGGAAAAGCGATATTCCAAGATGGCGGTCTCACATGGCCACGCCTCCAAAATAAATGTTTTTTTTGGGCCAGAAACCATCCCGGACATGGGCCCAACAACTCACGAAAGTTTCATAGTAATCGGATGTGTGGTTTAGGAATGCACAAAGGACATACAAACATTCATTTTTATATACTGGTTGTCCCAAAAGTCTGAGACCACCTGAATATCTTTTGAACGGCTTTATGTGGAGTTTTGAAATTTTGCATGTTATTATATTCCAAATTAAACCACCTGATTATGTAACCAATTTTTCAGGGGCGGGTCCCATGTGGCCCCCAGGAGGTCCAACTTTTGTTTTTTAAATACGAACCCCCATCTTGTGATACATTTTCAGAAAGACAATCAAATTAGAAGTACCTGGCAAACAATTTCATACGTCTAGTGTGTTTCCAAATGGTCGCCATTTTGAAACCAAACACGCTAGACGTGTGAAATTTTTTGCAAAGTACTTCGAATTTTATTTTCTTTCTGAAAATGTATTACAAAAGATGGGGGTTCGTATTTAAAAAACAAAATTTGGACCCCCTGGAGGCCACATGGAACCCACCCCTGAAAAATGGGCCACACCATCAGGTGGTTTAATTTGGGATATAATGCCACGCAAAATTTCAAAACTCCTCATAAAGCCGTTCAAAGGATATTCAGGTTATCTCGGACTTTTGGGAACCCTGTATATAGATATAAGTATAATAAAAAAAATCTGAATTCAGTAATAAATATATTATATATGTAAGTTGCTGGAGCTGGAGCCGGAGTCGGAGCCATGTTTTTGTTTCCGAACTCCGGGAGCCGGAGCCAGTAATTTTTGGAAAGAGGACCTGGTTTCTAAGCTCTGAGTACAAAATTGAATGACAGAAGTCAGACCGGGGTGCCTAAATCAGCTAGACAATTTTTCTTTAACCGTCTGTTTGTTTGTTCGTTTGTTTCACCGAACGCCTTGTCAGATTTTGATAAAACTTGGTAAGGACATTGATTATTGCTGATTATAGTTTTACATGGACGACGCGCCGCGATGGCTGCATATGTCTCTACCTTTTGTTTTATAAGGCAAATTGTTTTCGTTAAAATTAAAATAATTAGTATTACAACTTGTAATCACAGAACTCCTTGTAAAATATTGGAGTAAGAGGAAGTAACTTATGTGAATTGCAACGTAAAGCGGATTAGTAAAGTCTCAGATGTCAGTTATGTCACTCAACGAGCGAGAGAGAGAGATTAAGGTTCCGAGAATTATCCTGTACATTTCATATATCCAATTAAAAAAAAATCATCATGGAAACAAATAACATACAGTATGAAATTGGAAAAAATGACATACAGTATGGAATTGGAATAAATGACATACAGTATGGAATTGGAATAAATGACATACAGTATGGAATTGGAACAAATGACATACAGTATAGCATTGAAAAAATGACATAAAGTATGGAATTGGAACAAATGACATACAGTATGTTTGTCATTTGTTCCAAAAAGAACAAATGACAAACAGTATGACATTAAAAAAAATAACATACAGTATGACATTGGAACAAAAACGACAGTATGGAATTTTAACAAAAAAGATGTGGGCACAAATTTAATGACATAATATAGTATAGCACTGGAAGAAAAGACATACAGTATGGCAATGTAAGAAAAGACATACAGTAGGGCATTGTAATTAAGTCCTTCAGTATGGCATTGTAATAAAAGTCCTTCAGTATGACTTTGAAACAATGGAGATGTGGGAATAAAGGACATACAGTATGGCATTTAAATAAGGGAGATGTGGAGACAAATGATGTAAAGTAGAGCTTTGGAACAAAAGCCATACAATATGGCATTAAAACAAAAGCCATACAATATGGCATTGGAACAACCGAGATGTGCTGGGGACAACAGCCATTCAGTATTAGCATTAGAACTACAAAAAAAGAGGAGAAAGACGTATAAACAATTATAGTCATACATCATACGGTATTATGGCATTAGAAAGACGGGATAGTGAGGAAAACACAAAAGTCATGAGGAACAGCTCAGGGGAAATGCTGAGAGTATAGAATAGAAAGTGGGAACTTATGTTGTTGAAAAGCCTCTTCGTACACAAGATCTTAATTAATGACAAGTTTCATGCAACTAGGGTAAGCTATATATTTGTATAGTGTGAACCATATATCATCATTGCAATGTTCCCTTGTCATACTGCGGCGGACTATTATACAGGGTAAAGGTGGTATCACACTATTTGTGATGATGCCAAATTTTGCCACTTTTTCGATTTCGAACATTGTGTATGGCAAATATATTTGAGTTTGCCGAAATAGTCTGATATGATTTTAACGCATGACATGACAAACACGTTTGTCATGTTTGATCGTTTTTGAAAACTATTTCATTAATCTTACTTATAAAAAATGTTTCTGAGGCGTTTGTGATCACCCAAGTCCTCAATTATCCAAAATACGCAAGTGAAGAAAAACTAAATTAACTTTCAAAATTATATTTATTACAGATAAATATCTGGTTGCTAAGTATAATACACAACAAAATTTGAAAGTAAATAATTTTGTCTGAAATAGGGGCACAAATATAAATGCCAAGCACACAAATTCAACAAACATACCAAGTTTTGGCACAAATAACTTAGAGCAAAATTTTGGAATCATGACAAATAGTGTGATATCACGTTAAGATCGGTGCGACATGTCATCCCAAACAAAAAATACTCTAATGAGTATAAGGTGTATGACGTTTACGTTTCATTTTTAAGGTGGCGGCCATTTTGTAAATATACTTCATAAAATCGATTATAAATTTTTGGGTTTCAGATAGGAAAAATATAATTTAAACTAGCATATTTTTTTTCGTAAAGTCAGTCTGACCTCTGAAATTTGGGCCGAATAAATTTTAACCGAGATATAATTCTGCATTGGATAAAACATGTTCGTACCCAATAAGCTACTAAATGACACTGAATATTCACATTTTTGGCGGAGCTGTTACTGTATGGCTGCAAAAAAAACGAGCAAGTTCCAATCAATTAACTCACACGATCAGGTTCAAACTTGAAAATTAGCCAGCGTCTATGGCACGTTGAATACACCAGTTCCCGTTAGATCACAGAAGTTAAGCAACGTCCAGCGAGGTTGTACCATGTGGGTGTCCACGTGGGTTGGCACCCTCGTGATCCTGGCTATTTTTTCGGACCAACCCAGGCTGGGTGAGGTCAATGTGGGTAGCTGGTTTGCAAGTTTCCAATGGAGGGTGCGAAATCCCCGTCGAATGGAGGGTGCGAAATCCCCGTCTTGAATGACCAATAAATGTTAAAGAGACGTTAAGCCAAATTTAAAAAAAAAACTTGACAATAGCAATGCTGATCTTCTATCTATTAAGTACCGAAAATATGGCCAAGCTCTCTTTATCTGTTTAATCAAAGCACTTCTCGAGGATGTGGAATTTAGATTGGGAGACCGAAGAATCATTTAACTGTGCACTCGACCGCACACCATATTACACAGTATATTTCACATTCAGTGGATTTGTTCAAAAGATAGGGCAGACCTAAACAGTTTGCAGTAAATTAATTGCTGTTGGGATGTGATGCAGGATATCCTTTCCCCCAACTCAACACAAAATTTATATTATTCTTGTTAATTGCAATTTGCAATAACTCTGGAGAGGTCAAGAGACGATTCTCACCTCAAAATCCAAACATAATTATTTACGTTCCTTTCCAAAAAATAAACAGAGAGTACCAAAAAAGATTCTCAGTATTCCCACTGTAGGTATATCATACAGGGTCTCAAAAGCTCAATGTCTTATGAAAAGTTTGGACTTTTGAAAAACTCTGAAACACGTATTTCTTTATTGCAACTTTCTAGCAGTTTCAAGTGGGTGCCAACGTAGGTTCGCGCACTCGTGATGCTGCCTATATTTCCGGATCAAGCCGGGCTGGGTGAGGTCAATCTAAGTAGGTTTGTAAGTTTCCAGCGAATGGAAGGTAAAACCCTCGTCTCGAATGACCAATGGATGTAAAAAAGACGTTAGATAAAAGAAGAAGAAGAAGCAAAGTGATATATCTCTGTTTGGCAAAACTTACAATCCAGCTCCCACAATTACTTCATCCAGCCTGTGGAGTGGACCGGAATAGCCGAAAAACAAGGGCGCGAACCGACGTAATAAATCACCAGGTAACACCTCGCTGAACGTTGTTCATCTTCAATAAATTTTTACTCTTTCTTTGACTTGTTTGAAACATTGTTGCCGTGAAATATATTTACATAAATCTTTTTCCCCAAGAAATCGCCTCAAGTAAGAAATATAAAATGAAAAGCAAACAAAATGGAGTACATCATCTGCTCTTGAGTGGTTCTTGGAAATTTTCAGTACTGCTTCGTACAAACTTTTCCATTCTAATGTACCAAAATATTCTCGAATAAGGAAAAAAGAAAGGCGTTCTGTTAGCCGCAAGCCAATAGAATACCAAGCTGATGATCGCAACTTTGTATGCGTCTTTTACTCTTTTCCCCTAGCTGTAGAATTCCTCATGATCAAACCTGCCTCGGTAGCTCAGTGGTTAAGCTCTCGCCTGGTAAACAGGAAGGCGCGGGTTCAATCCCCAGCAGAGGCAGTATTTTTTCCTCATTAATTTGAATATTTGACCACAAATTACTTATTTGGGATCATAAAAAATTNGAGAACCATGTGAAAATTTTATTTTTTTAACAATCACCTCCAATACACAAAGCTAACATTACAAATTATAATGCTACTACTTGTCGCTATTACCTATTCAATTGACCTCAGGACGCTGAGTTACCCTCGAACACAACCAGACCAAGTAGAAAATTCGAAAAAACCTTTTTCAAATTTTCTACCCGACCAGGAATCGAACCCTGGACACCTCACTGGTGCAAGCCACAGAGACATCTTACAATTAGCTATATCGTCGAATTACGTTGATTTTATTGTTCAGTTAGTTAGTACGTCAGTATACCAACTATGAGTTGTATAAGTTTGTGTTTCGTACACCCATCCCATTCAATTCGTTTTACGTTCAAGAAGTACTCTGTAATGCAGGGATTCACCCTTCTTTTAAAAAGAAACACCAATGGTTTATGATATTGAGGGAAATTCAGCAATGAAGAGCCAATGCTGGCACAACCAAAAGGTGCCGTAAAAACCTCTTCGATCTTATGACAGTGATTTTTCAAGACTTTATAATGATGTTGGGAAAACGTGTGCAGGCCCTTATCCAGGATTTTATTTTGGGGGGGGGGGGTTCATGTAAAGTGATTNGGGGGGGGGGCATGTAAAGGGATTTTTACCATATAGGGACTATAGGAAAAATCAAAACTTTTCAAAAAATTTAAGGGGGGGGGGTTGAATCCTTAAAACCCTGTTCTTGTTAGGGGCCTGAACGTGTGAGAACACATCCTGCGCTACTTGTTGATTAAGTTTTGCACGATAGGGTTTGTCCAATATTCTCTTCTTCTATTCAGCACCAAAATCAATTTAAGAAAATCAGTGAAGCATGAACTACAAATAGCAAAGCCTTTCTTTCTGTTTGTTTAAGTAAAAAGATATATTTTTTCTTACTCAAAAGAGCTTTTAAGTTGTTGTTTTGTGTGAGTATCTTTTATATACTTTACTCGATTTCTATACCTTATATTATTATTAGAAGGTTTAACATTTCTTCACGTTATACGCTTTGCAGAGAATTTATGATAAGGGTATATCATATTCAGAAAGTAAAAGAAATGGAGTTTATACGATTTTTTATGGGTACAACATAGGTGTTTCCAAGTAGATTAAAATATTTATCTTTTACTTACTCTTCCATGCTATAATATAATGTATTGTATTTGTGCATAAAATTTTGACTTTCTTTCAAACCGGTTGCAAATCTCTATTGAGACTGCAAATAAAGCACTGCGACCTTTATTTAGATCTATTGTGAGCAGTACGCGGGGATGGAGTCAGATTCGCACCAACAGTCTCCTAATGTGGTTACAAATTCGCCGCCTCAACATACTGAGGCTGTTTTTATACTTTTGAAAAAAATTTGGTGTGAACATCTCGACTTTCCTTATCTATAAAAAAAGAAGTATTTTAATGGGCTGAAAATTTCTATGTCGAGTTTTCAATGCCAAAATACGTTTTGAAGTTTTTTGATATTTTACACTTCAACCTAAGTTGTATTTTTCAATTCTTATATGAAACTAGCAGGATACGCCCGCTTCGCTTGGCCTTATAGGCATGGCCGTTTATAGTTTCAACCCCTTTTTTTGGCCGATAAAAAGTAGCCTATGTCCTTTCCAAAAGTTGAGTCTATCTCTATACCAAATGTCATCAAAATCGGTTCAGTAGTTTAAGCGTGAAAGCTTAACATATATACAGACAGAGTTACTTTCGCATTTATATATTAGTATGGAAGTATGGATTGATATGAATTTGCACCCAATTTCAAGTTCTAGCTCTTTCTATTCTGGTTTTAGACAGAAACGCCAGTAAAAGCGGCCTTCAACCACTAATTAGCGGCCAACAATATATTATACTTCAACCTAAGTTGTATTTTTCAATTTCTTGTATGAAATAGATATGAATAGGCACCAAGTTTAAGGTTCTAG
>CM022875.1:30288220-30307227 GCA_012654025.1 Pachypsylla venusta
AACCTGCCTTGGTAGCTCAGTGGTCAAGCGCTCGCCTGGTAATCAGGAGGTCGCGGGTTCGAAACCCAGCCAAGGTAGGATTTTATCCTCTCAATTAATTGAGATTTTGACCACAATAATAGTATAAGCTTACTGCTGGGGTAAAGGGACTCGTTAGTCTCATTCGAGCAGTATAAATAAGCAGTATTATTATAATTTTTGTCCCGGGATCTCGGTCTATTATTTCCCAAATAGTTCTCTTGTGTGTGAACAATGCTTTTTTTTCACAAAAAAATAATCCAAATATTTGAATTGATTTAGCCATGCTCATTTTTCTTTCTCATATTCTTGATCTTAATATAATAAAATTTCGTTGAAAGAAAATGCTCAGAAGATAAAAAGAGAAGAGAAGGAACCAACAAGGATACAGAGAAGATGAGAGTAAGATAGTAGAATACAAGTTGATAAACAGTGGAAGCAAAATCAAACGTAAACATTGACACGTATTGTGGATTTAAACCCAATGATGAGTTTGAGGAAAGCTTTCAAAATGAACGAAAGAATGTAATGCTGGAGTAAAGAGTAAGAGATTTCCGAACGGTTCTCTTTCTATCTTTCTCGCTCTCGTAGTATTCTATTTTCTGAAAGCCCGGAAAATTGGTTTTCCCATTCTCTCTGGTTTATTTGTTTTGTTTGGTTTCTAAA
This sequence comes from Pachypsylla venusta, assembly GCA_012654025.1. NCBI lineage: Eukaryota > Metazoa > Arthropoda > Insecta > Hemiptera > Aphalaridae > Pachypsylla > Pachypsylla venusta. The sequence continues at coordinate 30,288,905 of CM022875.1, forward strand.
ATATTATTCTCTCTTATCCAATTGTACAAATTTCGTTTTATCTTTGATTTAATTTTAGTTCTTCTTTCATTTCTCCTGCATATTCCAAACCATTTAACCCTGTTTGCACGATTTAAAAATAAATACTCCTGGCTCTTCATATATACACGTTATGTAAAGTAAAGGGTTTGACAATTCAACTTTTACATGATTCTTATTGTGTCCCGTACCCTTTAAGTACGAGATATAAACTCGATGTGTGTTTGAATCGAGGATTTATCTCACAAACAATAGAGTTGAAATTTTCAGATATTATGGTATCCAAACATACGTAAGAGGATCACAATATTTGAGAAACTTTTAAGGATACTTTCTATTTGAGAAACTTTTGCATTTTATATTACGGGGAGCAGTCAAAAATCAAAAATAAACATCGCCAAGATAAATTCAAAACTACACAGAATTATAGGGTATCAATTAGGTTTTCGTGACTGACTTTTGGTGACATAAATAACTGAAAGGGATAACAGTCTGAAACCTGTTCATTATATTTTGAACGGCTGTATACACTATCTCAATCTCATATTAAATAATTTAGTTACCGCTATCAATTTGGTGATTCGAACCATGTAACGGACGAGTTTTAACTCTACACTCTTATTTGTTCAATCTGTAGCCATCACAATTGTTTAGGTGTGTTTATTATTTCAATTGTCTACCTCTTATTTTTATTTTTTGAGACAGAGCCCTGATTCAGACAAATATCTTAGGATTTTTAAAAGGGCTTCCGTTATTACACTTCTAGGTTTTCGGTACCCCATATTCGCACACACGTGTATGTTTTTTTTTTATTTTCCAGTTTACTTATACTATTGTCAACTTTTGATTACTCCTATATCAGAGATTCGGAAACACAATATTTGAAAGTCTAATACTTCTTACCATTTCTGAGATAAAGATGTAATTCAGACAAACATCTTTGGAATGGAGTTTTCGCGATTACTGTACGAGTACTGAACAACAAAAAGTGATCAAAGAGTTTAAATGTCAAACTGTTTTCTCTTGTGCATGCCGTATACGACGAACGGGCTGATATCAATGTTCAGAAAAATTTGAAAGAGGGGTAAATGGATTTGGAATATGCAGGGGGAAATGAAAGGGGAACCAAATAAATGAAATCAAAAACAAAATTTGTAGAATTGGATGAAAAATAATAATATTACTTACTAAAAAACTAGGGAAAACAAATGAAACAGAGAGAATGGGAAAACCAATTTTCTAGACTTTCATAAAAAAACCTGCAAGAGAGAGGGAGAGAACTAAAATCTGGCATGAATAAAAATTTCAGCTTTTTTCCACGTACACGGTACCCCACATTCGCACACACATATATGTATTTGTAATTTTCCGGTATACTTATCCTATTTTCACCTTTTGCATACGCCTACTGATGTTTTGGCTTTTCATACATACATATATAAGTAATAAGGGGGAGATGCCAGCATAAATCAAGTGTGCTTGAAAGGAGATTTTGGGTTTAGCAAAATTGAAATATAGTGACCTTTTCGATCGAGGGTTAAATATTCCGCGTTCCATTTCAGTTTGAAGTAAACGCACATTTACATTTTCAGTACGACTTAATCGCACGCATCTTGCGGTGTGGGGGGTCATGATGGCGTACAAATTGAATCATATTAAACTACAACAATCAACCTACTCCAGAGTTGTTGATGCTATCTCTTACAAGTTCAATCTTCAAATAATATAAGGCCCACGCAAAGGTCGTCACTGTTCCCTGAAGACGTATGCGTTCTTGCGTCATTTGATAATTCAACTTGGAGAAGAGGACCGGGGTGAACCCTTCTCAATATAGAAAACAAATTTAGGGAAAAGGTTGTTGATAGATTACATTGATAATTATATTTATTACAGATTCATTCACTAAGATTTTATGTTGATCAAAATACACCACTGGGAATTTTTTAAGCAGACTATTAATAAAAGAAATGTTTTAAACTGACTATTAATGAAGGGAATCTTTTAAACAGACTATTAATAAAGAGAATATTTTAAACTGAATATTAATAAAGGGAATCTTTTAAACATACTATTAATAAAGGGAATCTTTTAAACATACTATTAATACAGGGAATCTTTTAAACAGACTATTAACAAAAGGAATCTTTTAAACTGACTATTAATAGAGGGAGTCTTTTAAACTGACTATTAATTAAGAGAATCTTTTAGGCAGACTATTAACAAAGAAAATCTTTTAAACAGACTATTAATAAAGAGAATCTTTTAAACACACTATTAATAAAGGGAATCTTTTAAACAGACTATTAACAAAGGGAATCTTTTAAACAGACTATTAATAAAGAGAATCTTTTAAACAGACTATTAATAAAGGGAATCTTTTATAGAGACTATATATAAAAAAACTTCATGTTGATGTCATAATGGTTCTATTTCGGACTATGATACACGTCCCAAAATGACAAAAGCTGACAAGTGATATGAAAACAAATTAAGTTTACCTGTCTCAACTTTGACATAGCATCAGAAGAAATGAACTCATCTTTGGAGACATGAGTCACAAAACACATAACTTGGTACTGGCTTTGGCCACGCTCTTCTTCACCTAAGACAAGAGCTTTCAAAACTTGGACTTCCTAAAACAAAAGGAATTAAAACATTTTTTTCATTTCATCTTCATCATAGGTTAACAGCCATGGGGCTGGTTTGCAACAAAAAGAATCCTTACGGATAATGCAGTAGCTTCTCCTTTCTTTTTGCATGGGTAATGGAAAATATATCGTTTTCCACCCTGCCCTTGGTTGCCTTTTACGACTGGCATGGACCTGAGTTCCTTGGAAGTATTCTTTTTAAGTTCCTCTATCCACAGGGGACAATTTTTGATACAGGAGTATCACTTTTTATTTGTGAAAGAAATAAATCAATTTTTTTTCAAAAATTAGACTATCATAGTCTACTCACTAAAAAGTACAGTAATTTCACGACACCTGGCTTAAATCATGAAATTCCGAGACGGATGTAGGGCCTCAACAAAAGTTCCTCACCGAACTTGATTTTGTGCGATCGACTTGGCTTCTTCCCATATTTAAATTTTTCTTTAAATTTTTTCTCTACAATTTTTTTTTCAAGTATTTCTACCCTGTTCCCGTTTATACATCAGGAACCCACAAAAAATCTATCAATATTAAAAAGGGAAAAGTGTATTTTTTAAAAAATTTGTCAAGCTTTCACGCAAAACGGAGCAACGGAATGGCGGATTTTTTTAGCATCATGCTATTATAGGCGTCTGCCGAAGCTGGAGAATATGATAATACACTCAACTTGATAATTTTATATGAAAACACCTAGCCAATGTCAATTTCACGCGAAATACAACAGTTTCCGTTAGATCACTGAAGTTAAGAAACGTCCAGCGAGGATTTACTTGGTGGGCGACTACGTAGGCTTGCGCGCTCCGGCTATTACCGACTCAATCCAGGCTGGGTGCAGTCAAATTGGGTAACTAGCTTGTAAGTTTCCAACGAATGGAATATAAAAACCCCGCCTCGAATGTCCTTAGCTAACCATACCAGTATATTTATTGTACAATAAATAATTATAGTACAAATTGGTGCCAGGTACGATGGCATTTGTACAAAATAACAAATAAACTTTGTTCTCACAGACTGTCTGTCACAAATGTGAACACGACAACTTTTCCATATGCACGTACTACGTATAATCATTTTCACATGTCGGATTTATTTCTGACTTGTGGGTTTTCGTTTAAAGTTTTTATTTCAAGTGGAACATAATTTGAAAATGTTACAATACAAAAACTCGAATGAAAATTCGAAAACTCTGACCCCAATTTTATTGTATGTGATCTGAAGTGAATCGAAGCTTCGTTTGTCATGCTAACAAATATCTTTTGCAAGAGTTCTCCTCAAACTTTTATATCCGCACATTAAAATAGAGCTCAGCCATAGATTGTAAAAGACAAACCAGGAAGACTATGTCAACTCGCATATTACATCAGCCAATGCCAATGCCATAAATAAGATGATGCTCATGAAAGTGCAACAACAAAAAGCTTTCGCCTCCTACGCAAACTTGGTGACACGCCCCAGGTATGTCACCATTACGAGGCAAAAACCAGACACATCGACAGCAAATATCCGCATTTTGTTTCTGCCAACTTCAAGAACTAGTCTTAGTACGAAACTAGTCAGCTCTAACATCATTTTCATTTTCATCGCTAAGTAAAGATATAGTATTTTATCTGCAAAACAAGTCAGAAAGTTACATTACAAAAATCGAATGAAAAGTCCAAAACTCAGACCCGAATTGTATCTATGAGTACAGATGAGTAACTCATTTTATCTGCCCTACAAGTCAGAAAGTTACCAATACAAAAACTCGAATGAAAAGTCCAAAACTCAGACCCGAATTGTATCTATGAGTCCAGATGAGTAACTCATTTTATCTGCCAAACAAGACAGAAAGCTACCAATATAAAAACTCGAATGAAAAGTCCAAAACTCAGACCGGAATTGTGCCTATGAGTCCAGATGCTCGCGTTTCGACTGTCATATACCGAGGACACGTGTTTTGATGATATCATATTGCATTTGAACAATGCAATATGATATCATCATCAGTAGCTAACACCTAGCGCAATTGGGGGGGGGGGGGNGGGGGAAGAAGAATATCAGCAGAAATAAGAAACAAATTCAAGATTAGAAATTAAATTCTCAGCATTTGAAATTATAAGAAAAGCAACTGATATCAAAAGTAGTGGCGAAGATTTAAGAGTAAATTTTTGTTTTATAATTTGCGCTATTGATGTACATTCGGTACAATGAACCTTTGGAATCGAGCGCAAAAATGAATCACCGCTTCAAAATTTTATATTCTACCTCCAAAAATTGCATTGAGAAAACCGTTTGCCGCTCACCGATATTTTATACGCAGGTCCCAGCACTAAAAGTTCGCGATAGTGTCAGTCATATATATATATATTCGGATCCGAGTGGCCCAATCTTCAATCACTCTGCCACATACATCGATTTGATCGATGGCATTGGCTATGTTGTTTAAGGGTATCGGTCGATTGCCACTATAAATTAAATAAATGTGTCGTGTGGGGTCCAATCGTACAATCTAGTTAGAAATTCACGTCATCTCTGCAAGAGATAACCATGCCCTGATATCGTTTATGCGGAATATCCATTGCGGAGATAATAAAGTTTTATCATTTGGACGTTCTTCTTAACGTGTGTCTTGAAATATGTAAAACAATAATGCACCACAGCAACACTATTGGGAGCCTCTCTGAAGAAACAAAGTACTCAAATTCTTTTCAATCACATAACTCCTTAAAAAGATTGAATTCCCCAAAATTGGAACCAAAACACAAAAACACAGAATGGCCTTCCCAGTGATGTTGTTGCTCGGTGTTTTGTTAGGACATGTGTTGTAATTTTTTGAAATAATTAAATTAGACAGACGCCAACCAAACAGCATATAGCTGTCCAGATTGACCTGCTTTTATTGAACCCCCTACATAAAAGTGAGCAGGGATGTCCAACCCTATGAATCGGAAATTGTGAGGGGTAATGGAACCATTTAAATGAAGGAGTTCTTGCTGAATTTGATGGTTGTTAATATGTTTTAGAGGGGGCCGCGTAAACTTTTTGTACCGAGCGTGTAAAATTTTAAGAATTTGTTTTTTAGTGCTTGAGACCGAGGATTTGCTAGATTAGTTTTGAATTATTTACCACCGAGGGGAGCACACCATCTTCATTAGGTGTCGGTGCTAAGCCTGTGTAAAAATTGAAGGTTTGGTGTTAGGAAGGGCATCCAGCCTTTAAAAACACTGCTTCCAAACAATGATGAGAGGTCATAAGAAAAAAAGCTAGTTTCTACGCAGTTTCAATTGGTACTGTGAGAAGCAAGTTAGGATTACCGTACCAGGAAAGGGTAAAGAGAGTAGGCACCGAACGGGAGGTTGTAGCATGGTAGAATTAAGGAAAGAAACGACCACCCCAAATATAGAATTGGGACAGGGATTTGCACTTCTCCTTTGAAAATTAAAACAAAACACTTACCAAAAACACTATTTATAATTATTTATGAAGAAAGTAGTATCGAATCATCAGTCTAGTCAAGTCGAAGGATGGATAATATTTTTGGTAAGTGTTTTTAATTTAATTTATTTTAAGTTAACATTTTTAACCTTTATAATTAACATATTATTAAAAGATTGAAACTTGTCCTTTTCCCCAAAAAAATGTTACAATTCTGTACGATTGTACTCGCTAGGAGGATAACAGAAATTTCCCCTGATTTTTCAGCGGGTACAAAACTAGTATGTTTTATGTTTGCCTACAGCCTACGCCACGCTTCAGAAACTCAACATACACAAACGAAGACTCTACTTTACTAAGAAGATTCAAAACTTATGTTTCCAACGAACGCTCTTTCTTTCTAAGTCGCTTTTATTTTTCCCAGCACTTCTCTTTTCATAATTTTATCTTTTAACGTCTCCAAGTTAATGTAAGTTTTATTTTATAGGCAAAAGCTACTAGCGTCGTGAAATATTCACTAAGTCGAGACCTGATGTGTATACGGGATGTCGCAATGAGTCCTGAAAGTTCATTCGACTGAATTGATTGAAATTAAATGTACAATTAATTTGTGGTCAGTTCACAATTTTTGTCGGCATTACAGACTGACTAAGAACCTCATGTAATTATAATTATAATCTCATCCATCTTCTACCATAACAAAAATTTTTTCTCCGGTAATGTCGTAGATACATTAAAGTATCTACTCAATCGTGATCACGAGGCTGAGTGCATTCCTAAATCAGAAGAAACAAGTGAAAATTTCTCCGCAACCGACGGAAATCGAATCTGGGTTACCTGAGTGCAATGCCAATATGATTGCTAATCGATTGCTAATTAAAAAACTGGTTCAATCTAATGATGAAAGGTCATCAGCAAAATGCGAGTTTATATTGATACTGTGAGAGGCAAGCTAGGGTTACTCTGCCAGGAAGGGGTTACAGCTAAAGAAAGTAGGCACCGAACAAAAGGAGTGGCAGAATTAAGAAAAGCAACGCCGACCCCAAATAGAATTGGGAATGGGTGAAGTTAAAGAAGAAGATGTTATTTTTACGTCATATAATAAGCCCAAAAAAACTTAATGAATGTCCAAACAGAGTTTCATCGGACATTATCTTGGAATGAACAGACCAACAGAAGTTTAAAGAAAAATAGTGGAGTTACTTCGTTCAGTCAATAAAGTCAAAGGTCCTCAATTATTTTCATCATAGCTCCCCTGTATATTACAAACATTTCGTTTTCGTATAAATAAATTTTCGTAGGAAGATGTACTCTCTAAATTTATTACCGAAATTATTATGGGTAATAAAATTCAAATCTTTATTACTAACGCTGTTGATGTGTAATAAACCTAAAGAGTACATCACCAGATAAATAACAACCTTTTAGAGAATGGCATTCCTACAATTGATACTAGGCCGAGATACCGGGCCAAATACATTGACTCTTTTGTCAATTTTTGTTCCCTCTCTAATGGATGCTACCCAGAATCAGGAAGTTCAGCACATGGGTTTATTATTTTACTGTGACTAAAAAAATACCCCCCACCAAATTCTGGGGCGTAATTAGACCCTAAATTTGACTTACGTACCAAATTTTAAATATTTGTAACTATTTTTTTTTTGACAGGATTCATGAAAACCGCTAAAAAGCGGTATAACCGCCAGCTATATATTTGATTGCACCCAAAAGTTTCGAAGCTTACTGAGACACCAAACAACATACCAAATTTCAAATTTCTAGCTCTTACCATTCGCTTTTTAGACAGAATAATAGAAAACCGGTGAAAAGAGGTAAAAACCGTCAGCGGTATATTTGATTGCACCCAAAAGTTTCGAAGTTTACTTAGGCCCCAAATATGACATACATACCAAATTTCAAATCTCTAGCTCTTACTATTCCCTTTTTAGACAGTAATACTGAGAACCACTAAAAAGCGGTCATACCCCCCAGGGTATATTCGATTGCACTCAAAAGTTTCGGGGCACAATTAGAGCCCAGACTGGACTTATATACCATCCAAATTGGTCAATGCTCAGTGCCCATAACGACGTACGGCAGACAAACGTATCTTTTTTATTCGATTTTTGGATTCTTTTGGATACCTTGGAACGTAAAAATACGCCACCCTCCAAATTTGGAGGGGGGTATTTTTTTCGTGACGATTCCAAAGGTTCGTTATATTAAAAATAATAAAACAAAAATTGCAGGCACCAATTTGCAATCCCATCAGTAAAGGCTATTCAGGCAGACAAACTTCAAAGGTTTATTCATTTTTTACACCCACTGAATCCGCATTCTCACGTGCAGAGTCCGCCTGGAATGTTTAAAATAATTTAAAAAAATAATATACCAAAAAGCAACTCTGTAATATTATAGTGTTTGTTATGTAATTTTATTGCAGTAGTTCAACTCAGCTGTCTCTAATTCATCCATTCACAATCAGAAAAACAAAACGAGCGTAGTATATTTTCTCAACTACAAACATCTCATTTCTTCCCAAAAACAGAACACAGATATTTGAAAAGTTCCACAGCAGGCAGTAGTTGCTGCTGTCTGGCAGATAATACCAGACCTCCCATTCCCGCTATTTTATCTTCACTACAAGAGAGAACTGATAGAAATCCATTCCCAAACTTCAAAATGACTGCCATCTTTTAATATATTTATATATCGAGCTCAGAATAGCTTATATATCCAGCTCAGAACAGATTTTTTGTAGAAAAAAATCGATAAAGAAAGAGGAAAACTCAATAGTGAATGCCCTATGGAAACACAAATTGTGTCACTTTAAAAAGAATGAATAATATAGAAAGCCATTTTATATTATTTTGTATCTGGTACAGTGAGCATCAGGTGTGTTGTATCTAACGTTTCAATGAACAAAAAGAAAATCTTTCATCCGAGTAATGTGGATACAAAAGTAGACAAAATATTAAGTCCAACATTAATGTATCTGCGCATCCAATAAATAGCTTTAGCCATACTTCTGCNAAAAAGTATGAATAATATAGAAAGCCATTTTATATTATTTTGTATCTGGTACAGTGAGCATCAGGTGTGTTGTATCTAACGTTTCAATGAACAAAAAGAAAATCTTTCATCCGAGTAATGTGGATACAAAAGTAGACAAAATATTAAGTCCGACATTAATGTATCTGCGCATCCAAAAAATAGCTTTAGCCATACTTCTGCTTGCACTGTTATCCATGCATGAAAATAAAGCTTAATAGATGAGTATGTATGCATTTTGCACATACTCAAGAAGAGGCAAACGAGGAAATTCTGTCAACTCACACATCGGTCAATACCATCAACAACATACTCAGGATTTTCCGACAGCAAATAGTCCGGTATGTTCCCCAGTGTAGTTACGAAGCAAAAACTGGACAAGGTTGTGACTGGACAACATCCACAACTAAAATCCGGATTTCGATCCAGCCAAAACAATTAAGAACAAGCCTATCGGGTCCGCAAGACGATACTTCCTTAGATGTTGTCATCTATGAAGCGATCCGAGTGCAATAGATGAATCAGATTCTTTGAGAACAAGTCACAAAGTTACAATACCAAAACTCGAATGAAAAGTCCAAACTCAATTGTACCTATATCCAGATGAGTATCTCAGACTCCAGACCCTCGTCTGTCACATCCTCAACAAACACTCCCATTGCAAGAAGAAATCTTAGTCAAGAGCGACACTGAGGACATTATCATTTTGTACCTAAGGAGAGATAACCCGACGAGCCGCCTGAGAACGATGTATTAGTTAAGTACATCGGATAGTTAGAATTTGAATGTAAACCATCATTATCAATTGCTAAAGTCTACGCCATGGTTAGACAGCGATGTCCCTCTGTCTGATGCCATCCTTTTCATTTCTCCATATGTGTCCATATTCATTTCAAAAAATTACATCAAAAAATGTTGGTCCTTCAAAAAATTTGGGTCTCGTGCTCTAAACTTCTCGTCGAGGTAACATATTATTCACATACAACATTGAACGTTATTCAAGACGTCAATTGAACTGTTCCAATGTTCCACCTTTTCTATGTACTTCACAATTCATAAACACAATTCCACAGAAAGTTATTTTCAATTCAAATATAGGTTAAACTTATTAAACTGTAAATTAAAAACTTGCAGTACACTGCAAAATCGTTTCTCTATGAAAACATAGTTGAGGAGAAATATGAGAACCGTGTGGTCCAAAATATGTATGTGCTGATATGTGTTCAAATATTCTGAGCACAAATCAGCACATACAATCTATATTTGAGATCGCTAAATCCGTATTGTTCAATTGACGGCTTATATGTGGGTATTCCTAGGAGGGCAAGCAAATCCCTTACCTTAAATACAGCGAGGATTCGAAATATTTATCCACATATTTTGTTTAACATTTTCAACCAAAACTACTAAAGATGTCACATTTTACGACCTAATGATGCTCAGTATTCTTTCCTTCCATTGGCTCTACTTCGTTGGGCAAACTTTCGGTAAATCAATAAATTTTGAACCAGGTGGTGGTCGCTCAACTGAAAAATATTTGAAACTAATTTCTATATATTGTAAAATACGCTGAAAGATACACTCCTTAAAATATTAAACAATTGTATTATTAAGTTCAACTTGGATCGTCTTTTAAATTTTCCTCCAAAGGAATGCATTTAGAGGAGTGCTCTTTTTTTTTTTAATTTGGCTTAACGTCTCTTTAACATCTATTGGTCATTCAAGACGGGAGTTTCACCCTCCATTTGCAGGAAACTTGCAAACCAGCTCTGTAGCAATAGTTATCCATTGCGATTTGATATGCTAGTAGGAAACTAGCTTATTTTGAGGTAGCGGCACCTGAGGTAGCGGCACCTGTACCTGTTGCAAACCAGCTACCCAAATTGACCTCACCCAGCCTGGGTTGGGCCGGAAAAATAGCTAGCATCACGAGGCGCCTAGTTACGTGGACACCCACATGGCACAAACTCGCTGGACGTTGCTAACTTCAGTGATCTATCGGGAAATGATGTATTCAACGTGCCATAGACGCTGGCTGAGGAGTGCTCTAATACTCTTTAAAATACACATTTTTTGTATTGATAGTTCTTCCCATGAAATTTTGGTTTTATTATGTTCAAAAATAAACTTTTGGAATCTTTCATTTCGTATTACTTATCAAGGCATAATAATGAACTTTTGGAATCTTTCATTTCGTATTACTCATCAGGGTACAATAATGAACTTTTGGAATCTTTCATTTCGTATTACTAATCATTCATTCATTCATTCAATGTGGCATCATCGTATCCGATTGTAGCCAGATGTATTAAGACAGCAGCTCTAGATAAGTACAGCAGCTGTAGTATACTGCTTATGTTTTTAATTGTCATCATTCATCCGTTCTTGGAGGCTGATAAGAGGAGTTGGCTCGTGAGGATGTCACCCTCAAGTAACTTCTTACAATCTCAAGTATGATTTACTTTTCCTCATGGAAAGTTAGCAAGTCATATATGCTTTCGGAAAAAGAAATTACGCCTTCGGAAATTAAATCCTTCATTTCGTATTACTTATAAGGGTATAATAATGAACTTTTGGAATCTTTCATTTCGTATTACTTATCAGGGTATAATAATGAACTTTTGAAATCTTTCATTTCGAGTTACTTATCAGGGTATAATAATGAACTTTTGGAATCTTTCATTTCGTATTACTCATCAGGATATCAATAATGAACTTTTGGAATCTTTCATTTCGTATTACTAATCAAGGTATAATAATGAACTTTTGGAATCTTTCATTTCTAGTTACTTATCAGGGTATAAAAATGAACTTTTGGAATCTTTCATTTCTAGTTACTTATCAGGGTATAATAATGAACTTTTGGAATCTTTCATTCCTAGTTACTTATCAGGGTATCAATAAATAATGAATGTTAACATTTCTTAACTTTTAATTCAAATGGAAAAATCTGTTGGTATTTAAATTAATATGTTTCGGAATTAAGGAGTATTTTTTTAATAAGTAAGAAGTTTTCTATAATGGCTGCTTTGTGTTTCAATTTAAAAGCAAATAAATACTATTTAATTATGAACATTGTATCTTTTATTTATAACTTTATGAAAACACCCAGAAAATTAAATTTTTGTAATCTCTCTCCAAACAAGACTTTAATAATATTTATGTGTGAGTATGTAAAATACACCTCTGTAATATAATTGCAGACACGTGTGCGGGAAAGAAAACTGCATTCTCATAAAAACATTAAGTGTACTCGAATTAATATGAGTAAAAGATACCCCCCAAAAATACNAAATTTTTGTAATCTCTCTCCAAACAAGACTTTAATAATATTTATGTGTGAGTATGTAAAATACACCTCTGTAATATAATTGCAGACACGTGTGCGGGAAAGAAAACTGCATTCTCATAAAAACATTAAGTGTACTCGAATTAATATGAGTAAAAGATATATATTAAGTTGGGGGAAACTCAAGTCAGAAGATAGCAAGAAACGCTCAGAAAAAGTACCAACACTTTAACCTTCTATGCAATCACATAAACCCTCGAACAAAATGTATATTTCTTTGTGTTATTACATCAAAATGTTTGTGGACATCTTAGAATTACTAGGTATTCTCAACAATCACTCGAATATCACTGAGCCTACTCAATTGTCCCCAGGAGGCTGAATTATCCTCAAACACGATCAGACCAAGTAGAAAATTTGAAAAAACCTTTATCAAATTTTCGACCCGTTCAGGTATCGAACCAGCAACCAACTTGGTGCCAGCCGAGTGATGCGCCACGGAGACTTTACTATAGAATAAGAAAAGAACCCAGAGTAATCATTACCCTTTAAAAAAGGTAAAATCACCGAGACTGTAGAGTTGTCCAGAATAATAGACACTGCTCAGTTCAGGGACATGGCGGAATTATGTGTTGCAGCAAGGTTTCAACTTTGACATACTCTCATTCATTTTGATATCTGAAAATAACTGTTTTTAAATTAAAGAACATTTTGAAGTTCTCTCCATAATCTCTGTAGAAGATCATAAACATTTTAGGCCGTCTTATCGCCACCGGTCCGACACTGAATAGGAACATATTTGGACTTAATTGTGTTCGGGCGATGTCTTAGGACATAGAATTTCAACATGTTCCCAATTTGTAATTAAAGAAAATACGAAGGTGTTCTAAAGACCATAAAATATTTGTAATAATAAATGCATTTAGATCAAAATATTTGTATTAGTAAATGCATTGAGACCAAAATATTTGTGTTAATAAATGCATTTAGACCAAAATATTTGTATTAGTAAATGCATTTAGACCAAAATATTTGTATTAGTAAATGCATTAGGACCAAAATATTTGTATTAGTACATGCATTTAGACCAAAATATTTGTATTAGTAAATGCATTTAGATCAAAATATTTGTATTAGTAAATGCATTCTTCAGACCAAAATATTTGTAATAGTAAATGCATTGAGACCAAATTATCTGTATTAATAAATGCATTGAGACCAAAATATTTGTATTAATAAATGCATTTAAATCAAAGTCTTTGTACTGATAAATGCATTTAGACCAAAATATTTGTATTGATAAATGCAAAAAAAAGTACCTACATTTTATACACCTAAGGAAATGCAAGGTCGTAGAAAATCAAAAGTTTTGCCTTTTCTCTTTAGCCGTACAAAATATATTCAGACTTTGAGGACTTTTCAAAGACTCTGTAGAATTATATTCCGAACGCACGGAACTCAAAGAACTGATGTTCTCTCTTTTACAAAAACTATCTTTTTTTTTCTGCTACAGTCAGTTTTGTGTTCTAATGATAAGCGAGTGGGAAAAAAGAATTCATTTGGAAAATACACAAAGGAGATAACGCTCCTTGAAGACTCTTTAATGTTTTATTATCTGTGATGTGCAACACGGATCTTGCAGCTGTTTAAAGTAGATTAGTAGTTAGTGACGTAAGAAGCACATAAATTTATACAGGACCCACACAAAAAGGAGTGAATAAACTGACGTCAGAAGCACATAATTTTATACTGGACCCACACAATCTTTTTTTTCTGCAACAGTCAGTTTTGTGTTCTAATGATAAGCGAGTGGGAAAAAAGAATTCATTTGGAAAATACACAAAGGAGATAACGCTCCTTGAAGACTCTTTAATGTTTTATTATCTGTGATGTGCAACACGGATCTTGCAGCTGTTTAAAGTAGATTAGTAGTTAGTGACGTAAGAAGCACATAAATTTATACAGGACCCACACAAAAAGGAGTGAATAAACTGACGTAAGAAGCACATAATTTTATACAGGACCCACACAAAAAGGAGTGAATAAACTGACGTAAGAAGCACATAATTTTATACAGGACCCACACAAAAAGGAGTGAATAAACTGACGTAAGAAGCACATCATTTTATACAGGACCCACACAAAAAGGAGTGAATAAACTGACGTAAGAAGCACATAATTTTATACAGGACCCACACAAAAAGGAGTGAGAAAACTGACGTAAGAAGCACATAATTTTAAACAGGACCCACACAAAGTAGTGAATAAACTGGCTAAGAAGCACATGATTTTATACAGGACCCACACAAAGAAGGAAATAAACTGACGTAAGAAGCACATAATTTTAAACAGGACCCACACAAAGTAGTGAATAAACTGGCTAAGAAGTTCATGATTTTATACAGGACCCACACAAAGTATTGACGTAAACCTTTAGTCGCCTTGGAAGTATTCTTTTTAAGTCCCCAATGTCCCCATCCACAGGGGACATAGGAAAAACATACCTATCTAATGCAGTAGCTTCTCCTTGCTTTCTGCCTAGGTAATACAAAATATATCATGAGGTAAAGAAAATACTATATTTTCACTTGACTATAAAATTATTAAGATGTTAATTAGAGCTGACTAGTTTCGTACTCTCCTGAGCACATCATCAGAGCTTGAACTGAGTTTGTAGACAAACTCAGTTTGTAGTCTACAGACTGAGTTTGTAGTCTACAAACTCAGTTCAAGCTCTGATGATGTGCTCAGGAGAGTACGAAACTAGTCAGCTCTAATTAACATCTTAATAATTTTATAGTCAAGTGAAGATATAGTATTTTCTTTACCTCATTATGGATTTACTTGACATAGTATCCCAATTCAACAAAATTACAAAATATATCGTTTCCGACGCTTGCCTTAGTCGCCTTTTACTACTAGAATAGACCATGGTGCCTTGGAAGTATTCTTTTTGCATCCTATCCAAAGGGGGCTACCACCTATCCCAACGCAATTTCCCTGAGACTCCCAAACATATTTCCACAATTTTTTTTAAATCAAGAATTGTGTAGCTTACTTCTGTGATGCCCCACGTTATTAGTCAACTGTTGTTTTCCATTCGTTTCCCGTTGACACGTGTTACAACCCCCCCCCCCCCCCNCCCCCCCCCCCCCAATTAACTCACTTCCACTTCTATCTACCTCATTTATATTCCATAGTTTCTCACGTCCCGTCCTCCGTTACATTTTTTAATATCTTGAAATTCTTCTTGAATTATGTATGCAAACAGAACACTGTCTTACAACAATTTTCTATTTTGGATATTTGTTCTCCCCTGTCCCTCCCCCCTCCCGTTGTGATTTTTTTTCGTTCTCGTGTAACATGTTTATAATTAGTATACAATATGAATACCAGAAAGAAAATTGGAAAACTCTCGCGTGTGCTATAAAAGTTTTCCTTAGAATTTTGAGAGAGGGGAGGAATAGATTGTGAAGGAAAAGCTTTTGTTTTGAAATAAAATTTTACATTTAGTACTATGAGAGTTTTCCTTTACTTTAGGAATGCCATAAGTAGGGAAGATTTGTATTTATGTGGATATTTCGAGAAGAAAAAAAGAATGCCCTCACAATTGAGGATTCTCAATATTTAAACATTTTCAAGGTCTAATCCAATTCTAGAGCAACAGAACATTTTTCTCTTCTCCCAGAGGATTCAACTTATTTTATATCAGTTTTTGGATAGTAAATAATTTGAAATAAAAGTGGAGGGCGTCTTGAGAGCAAGCAAAGAGAAACGAGAAAAAATTGGAAACATTTAGAGGAATAAGTTCAATTTAAAAAAAAAAAAACACACTCAGTGATACATAAATTAATTATAAAATTATAAACTAATCGCTACCAAGGTCACCAAAATACTCGTATGTCACCCTTGATATAGTGTCATTTTGGTTAGACTATATTTTTTTGTATTCAAACAGTTTCGGAGCTATTTAGACCGCATGAATTAAAGTGGACCACTCTGTATATTCGAGAAGTCTCAGCGAGGTCCGAAACATGGACGTTGCGTTGTATTAATGAAGAAGAGCACATTGTCTTCCTTTAACAGTGGCCACGTTTACCTCGCTGGACTTCTCAAGATCCATATCGGTATGAAAAGTATCCTATGACATAATGACTAGACCATTGATCATCATAGGTTAACAGCCATGGGGCTGGTTTTGCAACAACTTTCCATGAGTTGTTGATACTTGAGCATCCTTACGGATAATGCAATACCTTCTCCTTGCTTTCTGCATGGGTAATAAAAAGGATTCCAAACCTACCCTTAGTCGCTTTGACGACTGGCATGGACTTGGGTGCTTTGGAAATATTTTTAGAACCCTGTCCACAGGGTACATAGAAAGGATATAATGCAGTAGCATCTCCTTGCTTTTTTCATGGGTAATGGAAAGGATATCGTTTCCGACCCTGCGCTTAGTTGCCTTTGACGATTGTCGTGGACTTGGGTACCTTGGAAGTATGCTTTTTAAGTCCCCCTATCCACAGGGGACTGGACTATTATTTATGCAAAAAAACATCCGTTTCCTTATGATAGAGGGACAAACAAACACACTTTCACATCGTTAAACTGAAAAAGTGTGTACTTTCACATTGTTACTATTAGTGTGAATTCCAAAGCTTATTTCCGCAGAGGTTTGTAATAAATAATTTCAATATTGATTAGATTGTTTTTGTCGAAGCTTCAGCGCATACAAATCTGTAATTAATTGAATTCCACAGTGTGGATTAAAAATTTGTGAACATTGTTAAAGAAGGAAGGGAAAAATCAATGAGCCCCCTTTTAATCCTCGTTGGGAAAAGTGTTTTCATTGTTCTTGTATCCCCACTGTAAGGTTCACTAAACCTAAAATAAACGCAGGCAGGCAAATTTTAATTAGTGATCAGACTAATCAGTCTTCCTCCTCAAACTCTTCGTCCGCTTTCAATTGTTTTGATTTACGAGGAAACAAACCTTTTCATGCTATCATGGGTATGTTTCTGGAGTTTGTTGCAAATAGTATCACCAATGGTTTTTGTCGCACCTTCAATCATCGACTGATTATCCGGTATCATCCACACCAAGGAATCCCGCAGACTTCATTGGTTGGGTACTGTGTGAGACAGGTTATAGGTTTGGGGAATACGGTCCTTTGTGGAATTTGGAGAAATGGTTTTAGCTGTCTCTCTATCGATTCTCGATATGTATTTGTTGAGTAAACGACACGAGCTTGATTGGAGTTGGGCTAGGATGCACCAGGTGAAACGAGAAAGACATTTCTCCAAGGGATCTATTTTTACTGATTCATGTCTTCTCCCCGATGTCAAAATAGATTGCTGTGCCACTTTGTGTATGGACCATCAGGAGGGATATATTTACAGACCTTGTGCCTTTTCCACGATGTTGGAATGGATGGCTGTGCCACTTTGCGTATGGACCATCAGGAGGGATATATTTACAGACCTTGTCCCTTCTCCACGATGCGATGTTGGAATGGATGGCTGTGCCACTTTGCGTATGGACAATCAGGAGGGATTATTTACAGACCTGGTCCCTTCTCCACGATGTTGGAATGGATGGCTGTGCCACTTGGCGTATGGACCATCAGGAGGGATATATTTACACACCTGGTCCCTTCTCCACGATGCGATGTTGGAATGGATGGCTGTGCCACTTTGCGTATGGACAATCAGGAGGGATTATTTACAGACCTGGTCCCTTCTCCACGATGTTGGAATGGATGGCTGTGCCACTTGGCGTATGGACCATCAGGAGGGATATATTTACACACCTGGTCCCTTCTCCACGATGCGATGTTGGAATGGATGGCTGTGCCACTTTGCGTATGGACAATCAGGAGGGATTATTTACAGACCTGGTCC
>CM022875.1:30309851-30324350 GCA_012654025.1 Pachypsylla venusta
AACGTTAAATTCGGTTCAGCGGTTTGGTCAGAATGGGAAGTCGAAAATAGGCTACTTTTTACACTTTTTCAGAAAATTGTATTATACTCCAATTTAAACGCCTGTAACTCAAAGTCGGTTATTCCAAATAAAAAATTATATGTGTAAAACTTGTGGGAAATCAAATTTCACGTTCGGAACGTACCCAATTTCAAAAATTGACCTTCCTACCCATAGGTAGACGGAAAAATCAGAAAGTGGTCGTGGCCGCCGATTGGCCTATATGACTATTTGGTAATTTTATGACGTCTGACCTCAAAACTATTAATTTTATATTGGGAGATTTAATTGTTAAGTAATTTTATCGTCCAAGTAGAAGCTCTGCGTTGCATTTGGTGGTAATAGGGCAGCAGGGGGAAATTTTTGGAAATCCCCTCCCTAGCACCTCCACACAAAACGTTTATTCGGATGAAAAATGATACTAATATAAAGATACAAAGCATTTATGCTCTCAGAGCATCCCCAGCACCTCTATTATTTCTAATTTGATCTTTAGTTTGTATTTTAAAGTGGTATTTGCCACAATGTAGCAATTTTCAATCTTTATGCTCCCGACGTCAAAATCTTTCATTTTTGGTAAGCAATTGAATTAGAATGTACTTTTTGAGACTCATTTGGTTACAAGAAAGTATTTAGAAGCTTTGTGTCGTAATATGTGCATTAGGGTGGAACTGTTGACATTGTGACACTAGATCCTATACTAAAATTTAATGAAGCATATTTGACATCTCTTATAATCTGATGTTCCAGAAGCAGGAAAAAACTGCTGGGACGACATGAAAATGATTTTTGCCTTCTCTCCAAAGGAGAACGCAAGGACAGAATGTGCTGCTGGTTGACTTGATCGATCCGTTATCTGTTCTCCCCCCTCTCGTTCATTTTTTCTTTTGTCTCATTTCGTTTATTGACTTGTTTGCAACTAGGAAGATACCAACTACATCGATGATATGACCCGAACGTACAGCCCGTTCACTAATTTCCAACATAAATTCAAATTGAAGATGAGGAAAAAAGCATTTGGGACGAATTAAACCTTTTTAAGAACGGAAGGATGGAATGCCCTGGTGCGCAGTCTAGTTCGGTCTATTCTCCCCTGTCCTGCTCATTGTGTCTCATTTTGGTACATCCATGATGTGAAAATGAATAATACCTTTCGGTTGGAATACAAGACTTCATCTGAATCCTTCCCAAAGTTCAGAAAATGTTTCTCAATCAGGAATTGATCGCCTTCAGGTTATAGCAGCGATGTAGTTGCTATGTTCTTAGTTGCAAACATGTCAACGATATGAGACAAAATGAACAAGAGAGAGAAGAACAAATAACGGATAGGGCCACCAAGTCATACTGTCCAAACATTCTCCTTTGGAGAGAAGGCAAAATCCTTTTCATGTCGTCCCAGCCGTTTTTTTTTTTTTGCTTCAAATAAAGTTGGTATAGAAGCTAGTGTTACAATGTCAACAATTCCACCCTAACGCACTAACAACGCACATATTACGACACAAAGCTTCTAAGTACTTTCTTGTAACCAAATGAGTCCCAAAAAGTACATTCTAATTCAATTTCTTACGAAAAATGAAAGATTTTGACGTCGGGAGCATGAAAATTATTAACACTTATGAACTTAGTTCTGAGCGTGCTTTGGAAGTATTCTTTTTAAGTCTCCCTATCCACAGGGGACATAGGAAGGATATAATGCAGAAGCTTCTCCTTGCTTTCTGCATGGGTAATGGAAAAAATATTGTTTCCGATATCCTCAGTCGCCTTTTACGTCTGGCAGACGTAAAAAGCGACCAAGGGTAGGGTCGGAAAAGATATTTTTTCCATTACCCATGCAGAAAGCAAGGAACGTCTAGCATGGCCTGAGGTGCTTTGGAAGTATTCTTTTTAAGTCCCCCTTTCCACAGGGGACATAGGAAGGATATAATGTAGTAGCTTCTTCTTGCTTTCTGCATGGGTAATGGAAAAGATGTCGTTTCCGACCTTGCCTCTAGTCGCCTTTTACAACCGGCGACGACTGGGATACCTTGGAAGTATTATTTTTAAGTCCCCTTATCCACAGTGGATTAAATTTTACATTATCATTATGACCATACTTTTATTTTAAAAAAAAATTATGTCCCGTGCCCCGGAACCTTTTTCGTAGTACTTCAGTGTTTTAGAGTCATCCCACTTATTGAAACACTACCGCTCTTTATGGCCAGAATCTCTTACGATAAGTGAATGCTTGTTTTTCTTGTGAAATGTGATGTTTTATAAGGACAGATTTCAGGGGATGTAGATGTTTCAAAATAGTCAGAGTTCTTCTAGAATGAGAATGTGCACGTCCATGACATTGGTACCAGTGTGACCTGGTTTGATAAGCTCCTCCATTCGATTTACATAATAATTATAGGAATCAAAACCGTCCAAAAAGTGTTTAACACTATCCAAATCTACGTTACTAGAACTAGAGGCTATGCTCCCGGCCACGTCTGTTACACCATCAATACCATCCGTTCCAGCACTTGAAAAACAAACGTCAAACATTTTACCCTGATCCCACAAATCTTTAAATAATTTGCCAATTTCATACTGGACTTGCAAAGTGAGATGTAAATTTCTACCGCCTGTTCCCACGACTCGGTTGCTCATATCCCATGTGATTTCACCACCATTAATAATACATAGTTTCAGCTTTTCTGATTTGTTTAAAATTGTAGTAAGTTCGTGTATTGTTTCATTGGATGTATGAAGTTGCAAAAGAATCTCTTCCAATTGTTTTGTACAATCTTCCGAGTCTGGAAAATTGAAATGAATAAATCAGTAGAGAATAACTTACAGTGGCCATCATTTGGCCCCGGTTGGTCAAAAACTAATTATCTAATTCTATGAATCTCCTTTAACTTCACTATTCGGGGTCGGCGCGTCTTCCATAATCCTACCATGCCACAACCTGTTGTTCGATGCCTTCTCTCTTTAGCAGTAACATTTCTGGTGAAATTATTTAAGATAAATTGTTGAGCTGATTCATGGCCAGACAACCTTTCTAGTGAAGGAGGACTTCTTAGATACCTTTTTTGATACCTAGTGTCTTCTTGTTAATTAATGTGTCTGCTGTATTTTTCCATGACATCTCCTGGTCCTCAGCTATATGAATGGTCCAAATTCACAATTTACTCCCCCTTACTTTTTGACTGTTTCCATGACCATCTCCTGATCCTCAGCTAACTGTATGGTCTGAATTCACAATTTACTCACCCGTACTTTTTGACTGTTTCCATGACCATCTCCTGATCCTCAGCTAACTGTATGGTCCGAATTCACAATTTACTCACCCGTACTTTTTGACTGTTTCCATGACCATCTCCTGATCCTCAGCTAATTGTATGGTCCGAATTCACAATTTACTCCCCCTTACTTTTTGACTGTTTCCATGACCATCTCCTGATCCTCAGCTAATTATATGGTCCAAATTCACAATTTACTCCCCCTTACTTTTTGACTTTTCCATGACCATCTCCTGATCCTCAGATAATTGTATGGTCCGAATTCACAATTTACCCACCCGTACTTTTTGACTGTCTCCCTTGCCATCTCCGTCTATGTTTGGCAAAGAATTTGACCAGTTCGACATAACTTGCACAAATGTGTTCCCCAAAACCTTCAACACTATTTGACAATATTATGGTTTGAAATCCTAATCTTTCGGCTTCCAGTTTAGCACTTTTTAAAGCCAGATTATTATTTCCCAGAAGAAAATTGTGGACATTTTTAAAGTACATTTGATTTTGATCTTGGTGTGGTTTTGTATCGAGTATTTTCATTACATTTTCAGGAACCTGTTAATAAAAGAAAATATTAGTAAGTAATTGATTTTACCAATACGAATAGAGTAATTAAGACGTAATCTGGTCAAATAATCCAATTAGTTATGCTATCAGTTATTTTGCCTTGTTGAATGTTTACAAATTAGCACCGATTTGGGAGCCCTTTACTTTCCCAACAGAAATAAAACCAGGAGATTGTTAAAATGCAACAGTCGTTGCAACTTGCAACACTGAAAAGAGCAAATGTCTTAGTTCAAAATTCCAAGTCTACTTAGACCCAAATTTGTATACTGCGTCGCAGAATCTAGTGATGTTATTTTCGTGAGCTGGACCTGACTCTTACCTGATATTGAAGACCATATTTTAGCAGAATATTTTTGGCTTCTGACCAATCATCTTCATTAAGCACAGTAGGACCGCTCGCTATATCTGATAACGGATCTCTTACCACGTCGGATATTATGAGACTAATTATCGTAGCTGGGTAACCCATGATTGCTAATTGTCCCCCTTTTACTGAAGATATTTTTTTTCTAACTTTATTCAATTCCTTAATGTCTGCTCCAGTTTTGACCAATAAATTTATTGTTTTCAATTTATCTTCCAATGTTAAAGAAGGATGTGGTAAACTTAAACATGCAGAACCACCTATAACAGCAGAAAAATAGTAAATATCAAACGAAAAGTCTCGTGAATGGTAACAATGAAAAATAAATCAATAAAAATATTTTTCCACCTAAATTTCAGAGAATGAATGTCACGCGAGTATTCTTTACTATGGATAGGATATCAGGCTGTGAAATTCTATTTTTTAAAATATTTTGGTTTATTATTTTCAATACCTAATGAACATTTGGAATGGTCACAAAAAAATATCCCCCCCCTCTCAAAATTTGATATTTTAAGGTTCAAGGTACGTAGAATCCAAAAATTTAATAAAAAGTAAAGGTGCAATCGAATACACCCTTGTCGGTTTTTGCGCTTTTTAACAATTTTCAGTATTGCTGTCTACAAAGAGAATTGCAAGAGCTAGAAATTTGAAATGTATATCATCTTCGGGGTCTAATTATGAACAAGAACTTTTTTTTTGGGAGGGGGGATTTTTTAGGCAGTAAAATAATGTCACATTGGCAGAGTTTTTTCCGTTGTTTTATGAATTTTAAGTGAGTGAATTTTTTGATCACCGTTTCCAAAAACTAATAATCCTAGGAAGTCTGGATTTGATTTTTAAAACAGGAACCATAATAATTAACAATAGCTTACCTCCAGAAATCAAAACAATTAAAATATCATCTTCTGAACAATTTTGTACTAAACTTTGAATTAAGCGAGCATTTTCACATGAGAATTGGTCCGGCAAATTGTTCTTGGCGCACTCTTTTATTTCAATTTTACTATCATCATTAAATTTCGGTTTCAACGTATCAACACTTCCAAAGGGAACACTTAAAATTCCTTTTGTTATGTGTTCATGAAGTATACTTTCGACTTCCTCCGCCATTCCCAATACAGCTTTTCCAAATCCAACCAAGTAGATATTTTTGAACATAAAGATTTCATTTGAAACGATTAATTTATTATCCATCATACGAATATTATTTTTGATTAAATTTTGTCCCTTTACAGCACTGATGGCCGATTTGTAAATTAATTTAACAATTTCTTGTAAAGAGTTACTTCTGGCACTCATTGTGATATCAGTGTTCAAATCTTCAATATGGTTCGGACCATTCACATTTTCAATCCTAATTTTTCTATTAATGTGGGGCACACTTTTGTGTAAGATAATTATGTTGATTTATTTTTGTCCATTTTCTCTAGTTGTACGTTTTTTCTGTAGTAACCATCAAACCAAATATAGTTTGTTCCTAAAATTTTTAAAAAATAGTCAAATATATAAAAAATGTTCTTTTGAGAGAGATATGAGGATTAGTACCCACAACAACCAATTTGCATTTCTTAAAGGCCGGCTAATGGCCAAATAAAAAAAAAAAAAAAAAAATATTTTAATTTTTGCATCAACAACAACCACAACAACGACAACATCATCAACAACGACTTCATCATCATCAACAATAACAACAACATCATCATCGACAACAATAACAACATCATCAACAATATAAAATGGCTGTCAATCCTTCGGATCCCCCGAAAAAAAATCTTGGGTACGGTCCTGTGTTATGCTATCAGCCATCGCCATAATTCTACACGTTGTGCCCTTCCATTCACTTCTGAACACCTCGGAGTCTGCATTCGCCTTAGTCCTAATTACTATTGAAAGCACACCGTATCAATGTTATCATTTAATTATCCGAATAGATAATATCCAATTTATTTATTACTTTACAACTCTTTCAAAATATTTTTAAAACATAAGGTACCAGTAATAAAAATTTATCTGATAGCTAGGTACTTGAAAAAACAAATTGCTAAAAGTGCATAATATGTGATTCTTATATTTTCTTATTGCTGCTGAGAGGTTTGTTAATTCGGTCCAATTTCAAAAAAAAAATATATTTCACATATATCCTATCGTCCGTGGCACCGCCCCCATACCCGTACTCTGAACACCGCCCGCCGCGCTGGCTGTGAGTTGAACTTCTGCCACTTTCCGTTCGCCGATTTGGATACAATTTTCTCATTNGGGGGGGGGGGGGGGGGCACCATTCAACAGTCCGGGTAGTTCTGATTACATAGGAAGTTTGAAAAAAAGCCACTCGAAATCGAAATCTCTTGAAAACGGATTGAAATTTTGAAAAACGTTAGAAAAAGTTTTTCTTTAATCCAAAGTGGAGCTTTTGGTACAGGCTTTAAAATTTTGTGCATTTTCAGGGGAGACCTCAGTAGAACTATAGGTACTATTTTTAAATACATTTTTTGAAAAATAAAATAAAATGAAAGTATATAGAAATTTTTCTGAGATCGGCACTCAAAACAATTTAGTCCAAGTTGAAATTGAGCTTTCTAAACACTTGTAAATCATAGCTCTACGTCACGGGCGTACAAAAGGGGAGGGGAGCTGGCCGGCTATAGCCCCCCCCCCCGATATTTTTTTCGAGATAAACCATCATTTATCTCGAAACTTCTATTTCAGTTTCACGACTGAAATAGAATGTCAGACTGAAATAGGACGTCAGACAAACTTCTATTTCAGTGTCACGCAGAAAACACTTTTTGAAAGTATCAATTCAGCTGTATTTTTCAAACATTGAAAGTGTCAATTCACCTGTATTTTTCAAACTCCATGTAAATCATTTTGTTTTCCCAAAGTTGTTTTGTGTTATAAGGCAAGTATCAAGTATTGTTCTAGCATGATCATTATTATTACTATAACAATTGGTGAGTGTGGTTACCTAATACTTGATAACTTACGAAATATGTAGATAGTAGTTATCTATAATGTATTTCTATCTGTGGAGACATATCTACGTATACTTGGTTTGATGGAGAAAATGCGTTAACACCGGTCCTGGATCTTAAATAAATTTTAAAATATTTTCATTTTCATTAACTTCTCAAAATAATTACAAAAGAAATAGTTCTATTTAAGATTTCAAATTTTGATACCACCCATTTCGTTCTCGTTACGTTTTCTTTTCAAACAGCCTGCATATTAGCACGCTCGTTTTTTTTTGGCATTGCAAAACATTTTACTTTCCAATGATGCTTGGGTCCAATAGGTAGAACTATGTCAGTTGCCACTCTCCACCCATGCTATCAAAATAACGGAAAGTGGCACACTGCACTTTCTATCTCTTTCTTTAACTTCACCATTTCCCAATTCCATTTGGGGTTGGCGTTGCTTTCCATAATTCTGCCATACCAAAAACTTTTGTTCGCTGTCTGCTCTCTTTAGCTGTAAACCTTTCCTGAGCGGTAACACTCGTTTGCTTCTCACAGTATCTATATAGAAACTGCATAGAAGCACACTTTTTGCTGATGATCTCTCATCATTTGTTTGAAGCAGAATTTTGTAAAGGCTCCCCATTTAACACCAAAACTTCCGTGTTTACACGGGCTTAGGAACGCCACCTCACAACACCTGTTCCTATGGTAAATCCTTCCTCATCTCTTCCATCGATCTCTGGACTACCGTATCCTATCCTAAATTCACTCACCTTTCACTCTTTCAAATCATCTTTATTGGAGGCAGTCAGTGAAGTTTTGTTAGCTCCTATTCACTAACATTTTCTCTTCTCCTTTACTATCCTTTTCTCCCCTTCCTTCTAGTCCTAAACCTTCTCCTCCCTTGAAGGTTGGTAGCTTGTGAACAAATCATGGACGTGTGTTTGCGTGAGTGAATGAGTTTTTTTTTTTTTTTTTTTTTTTTTTTTTTTTTTTTTTTTAAATCTGTTAAAAAAATCTTTATATTATTAAAGGGTAAAGGGACGCTTCAGTCTCGTCCCCGCTTTATAAATAAGCTATAATAATATTTAAGTTCGCTTCCCTCGGTGGCTACATTACTGCACTTGCTATCTAAAGTAAATATAAATACATAAATCTGATAAATCAATTTTTCATACCTATGCACTTTACAAGACAAGTATTAGATAGGTGTACATATAATTTAGATATTATATTACGAGTATGTACTAGTAATATTGTTTGCTATCAAAAATCACAATTTACAATTTTTTGTAAAATGTCCGGGTGAATGTTGTTACTGAACCGGGACTATCAGTAATTTTATCAACGAATATTAACTACTACCTGACAACTAATAGTTAAATAAAACCTCAGGCAGGTCTCTACCTAGCTATTATAGGATCCATATTATACAGGGTGTAATCAAGTTAGGGCATGATTCTGACACTAAATGACGTACGGTCAAATGGAAATTGAACCCGTCGTGTTTTGTTTATTATTTTAAATAATAAATTTTTGGAATCGTCACGAAAAAAAGTACATGCCCTAAAAATTTGATGTATTCCGTTTTAAGGTACGCAGAATGCAAATATCGAATAAAAGAATCCGCTTGTCCGCCGTACGCCAAGATTGGACACTTTTGCCACTTAGAGTTTACCGCATTTGGGGTCTAATTTAGCGACCAGTGGCGGCATTACCAGAGTATAAAGATTAGTTTGAAGAGATTCTTAGTGCAAGAGGCTTTTAGTAATGCCCCCAAAAATTGTGAAATTTACCACAAAGAAAAAATTGTGAAAATTACCACAAAAAAATTCGACATGTACATTTTTTTTTTTTTTACATCAGGCCGATCGTTATCGATTAATTGGTAACCTCAAAAACTTCATTATTCATAGTCAATATGAATAATGGGGAAAACTGATTAGGCTGTGGGCCCTATCAGGCCGATCGTTATCGATTAATTGGTAACCTCAAAAACTTCATTAGTCATATGCAATATGAATAATGGGGAAAACTGATTAGGCTGGGGGCCCTATCAGGCCGATCGTTATCGATTAATTGGTAACCTCAAAAACTTCATTAGTCATATGCAATATGAATAATAGGGAACAAATGATGATGATCAAGAAAAAATAATTGAAGATAAAAATACACAAAATTTGCAACGTCAAAAAATAATAAGACCATCTACTTAATTAATTGCCAAGAAACACTTGTAAATACAAATTCAGGAAATAGCCGCTCTGAAGGATATGGTAATAAAAATATTGAGCATCCGTTTTATTGAACTTAATGAAATCGATAATTTTCAACAAAAATCGGTTTTATAAAGATCCTTATTGATCAACTAAGGCTGAGCTCAGATGATCGCGCGGTATCACGAACCGCGCGGCACAAGATTATCTAAATAGTGCATATTGTCTACATGACCGTGCGGTACTAGTTCTACAAATTTGTATTGACTTGTGCAGTTGATCCGCGCGGTTTGAGACGAAATAAAGCAGCCAAGAAGATATTTTGATGCCAGATTTCCGCGCGTACATATTACGTTGTCATGTGAATGCTCCTCCCGCGCGGTACCGCGTGATCATCTGAACTTAGTCTAAGCCTTGAAGACGAACCAATAATAACGGTTTCTGATCCATTCGGGTATAATAAACCAAATGCAACCCACCTATGATAGACGGAAATTTATTGGCTCTGATAGAAAGTCATGCCATGCATCGTTTTGTTTGGGACAGTGCTAGGTAATTACTGATACATATTCATTTGACGAGTCCATCAGTACTCCGAACACACCTAGCCTATGATGATGTGTTTGGTGCTCGTTCGATTAGTGCTTCTGTTTTAAGTGTGTCGAGTCTATTTAGTAGGATGTCCATTATGTTACTTACAGTCAAGTGTCTGATAATTTGTTTCATATTACTAAGATTTAGTGATTCTAGTAGCGGTAAGTTTGTTTGATAGAAACAGAGCACTTGTCAAATTTATGCATCTGATTTTTAGGATAGTACAAAAGATGGACGTGTATCTATTCCATATGGAATGGGACTCCTTTTGGTGAGGGATTTGACTATTGAGGACTCGTTGGCAGGAGCTAATCAGCACCCGGGGCAACCACCCATTTTGGCGCCCCCTCAAAACAAGGGCTACGTCCATTTTGGCGCCCCACAAACTTCGCGCCGGCCCCCCCCCATAGTTTCGTCTCTGCTCGTTGGAAAGTAGTCCAAGGGTACACAGGGAAACCATTACATGGAAAGAAACATTCAAAATATGCGACACGGCCTCAGTAGCTCAGTTGGCTGAGGCGGTAACCAGGAGGCTATTGGTTCGAATCTAGCTATACCCCCGCCTAGTATAGTCACAATAGATCTAAATAAAGGTCGCAATGATACTTGCAGTCCCAATAGGAATTTTGAACTACTTTAATAATAATGAGGTATGCGACAATTCCCACAATCAAAATTTCGTAGGACTGCAGTGTTTCGTTATACTCAAGGTAATGAATGAACCCATCAGTTCACCTATAGGTACTGTTGTCTCCAAAATTTCACCGAATTCCCGAGCAGTTTCGTCTACGCATGCACCAAAATCTTTTTCTTGACACATATCTGGCTTCAATTCGGTCCATTTTTGTAGGGTTAGTACAGACTACCCTTTTGATTAATCTATATGGGTTAGACCGCTGCTGCTACTACTACTACTACATGTGGGGTGGTCTGTAGGAAAAGTATACCTATACAATTTCTGATTTTGAATTGATGGAAATGTTTTTTTTCTATTTTTTTTTTAGTAAATCGGTATGCCATCACAGAAGAAGTGGACGAGGGATCACCCAACGAGGTAGATAATGAACCAATCAAATGGATGTTAATGCCTGATGGAAAAGGAAATGTTAGAATTGGAGTTCTCTCGGGGCTCAGATCGGAGTCAGAAAAAGCTGATATTGACCATAATGATATTAAATTCATGCTCTATACAAGGTGAGTGGAACTTTCAGGAGCCTATCTAACCTTGCGCCGAATTTATCAGGTTCTTGTAACTATTCATTACAAACCGAGCGAAGTGAGATCTAGTTTTAACACTACGTGTTTGTCTATTTGTCCTCTGAACACCTAGTCCGAATATTTTGTAACAGACATTCATAGAAATAGCTGATAAAATTTGGGGACATATTGAACCTCCCGGTACCCCCCGAAAAAAAATCTTGGGTACGGCCCTGGTCACGAAAAAAAAATTACCCCCCCCCCTCCAAATTTAATATTTTTGTATAAGAGCGAACAAAAGACTGTCTCACAAACGCGATTTTTTTTGTGCAATGAAATTAATGAAACAAGAAAAAATTAAGAGGAGTCATTCAGTGATAAATATTCTGGAAATGAAAAACTTTTTCAATAACTTTCTATAAATTACAATAGAGCGCGATACTAATATGGTTTCTACTTCTACTATCTCGAATAGGCTAAATCAATGTATGGTCCATATTTACCTATTGCACAATGTTATTTAATATTAATTTACAAATTGACATTTACACCAATTTGCTAAAATATTTCAGTAAAAATAGATATTTAATATTAATTTCTGTATCGTGAGGGGTTCAAAATGCTTTATGATGACAAGAATTCATCAAAATACCTGCCTGCTTAGAAGGCAATTTAACTTAAGAAACAATTCACCATTCTAATGTTTTAACATCCGACCTCTAGAACATTATGACGACTTACACTTACCTCCTAGGTAGGATCCTATACCTATTAAGGTATCCTCGTATCTATTTAACAAAAAAAAAAAATTTAAATATCTTTTTGATTCCACGTTACTGTATGACTTCAATTGATAACTGACGTCTGACATTTTCGTTTTAACTATGTGAGATTGATTTTTTTTTTAACTAAATGGCAAAACATCGAAATCTTGTTTATTTTCTTAATTTTTACTGCTTCTATCTATATTCTAACTTTTTATGTTAAAAAGCGATCAGTTTGTATTACCAATCGAACGTAACACAACACGTGAAGTTTGTATTGAGTATATTAATTAGTTTTAATTAATATTCAGTTATGCACTCTCTTTTAAAAACGATTTAAGAATTAAAAAAAAAATATATATATATAAAAAAAATTTCCCATGCCGGGAATCGAACCCGGGCCTCCTGGGTGAAAGCCAGGTATCCTAGCCACTAGACCACATGGGAGTTGATGTCTGAAGGAGAAAATTAATTATATAAAGTGGTATTCATTGAGGATAACTTTCATTATGCAGCGACCTCTGTTTTAGTACTAACAAATATTATAAAACCGCGAGTTTAAATTTTTATCGTGTTAAAAAATTAGATATTTCTGAATCGATTATGATGAATTAATTTTTCAAATTTCATTATTTTAATTATTGTATTACTAATTTGATAATACAAAAAGTTACTTGCACTTTGTATACACCAGTTCCCGTGAAAACACTGAAGTTAAGCAACTTCTATTGAGGTTTTATATAGTTGGTGACTACGTGGGTTCAAACCTCCAGATTTTGGCTATTCTCAGAGCAACCTAGGCTGGTTTCCAGTGAATGGAGAGTAAAACACCCGTCCCGGAAGTTCACTTTTCAGGTATGTATGTCAAAGAGACCTTAAGCGATCACTGCCATTACATT
Organism: Pachypsylla venusta; assembly: GCA_012654025.1. Lineage (NCBI taxonomy): Eukaryota > Metazoa > Arthropoda > Insecta > Hemiptera > Aphalaridae > Pachypsylla > Pachypsylla venusta. The sequence continues at coordinate 30,322,715 of CM022875.1, forward strand.
CTTTCAGGAAGAATTTCAAAGATCCAGAAGTGCGTTCAATGACTTCCGATTGCAAGCCAGTTTTTAAATATTTCAAACCAAACAGAAAAACGAAAATTCTTGTTCATGGATTTGGTGATAGCGCTGACGAGTCAATAATGTTTCCACTGCTGAGGGACGGTAATGCTCATGCACTATTTTGGTTTAGTGCTTTAACTGATATCAAAGGTTTTTTGTGTTCATCGTATTTTTAATTTTAGGGTTCTAAAGTGTCAAATCAATAATACCATATTCTGCTTATAATCAAAGGCCTCTCTTTGGTTAAAATGTTTAATGTTTTGAATAAATCTGTTTGTATTTGTAATATAAAATACAAGCTGTTTCGCCCGTGCTTCGCTGTTTTTCAAGGAGAATGGAATTTTGATGGGGGGTATAGGTTTGTATCCACCCTGTATATTGCAACCTTTAAAAAAGCTAAGATTTAAACGTTTTGCCAGGGGCCTTAGAGGCATGACTGTCTGACTTTTTAGTATTTTCTAAATTTTATTTTGCCCGTTTCCGGTTTCGAACTCATAACTCTGGAATGGTTATTCATACCTTGGCAGAAAATATCCTAAAATAAGGACTACACGGACTAAAACTTTCTCGCTTTGAGTTAATATGTTGTCATGACAAAATTTAAAATATCGGGCCGCCGTAACTCGAAAACAGCTTGGCATATTTTTGTTCTAATAATTTTCCTGGGGTCGTAGACCATGATTTTGGGGGAGTCCATTCCCCTCAAATTTTTGCTATCTGCTACCGTTTGGGCTATGGTATTGTAACAGACAACCCCTCATACATAGGTACATCTGGTACATAGATACATAGGTACATACATACAAATTTCTGAATTATACATTAAAATTTTTGCTCCAGGCCTGTTGACAAAACCAGGGACTCAGATCATTCCCCGAAAATAATCCAAAGGTGCTAAATCGTAGGATTGTCAGAGTGGGAGATGACAAAAATACATTATAGTTAATCGGTGGCACGTGGCAGCGGAGGTGGCCTCCCAGTCACCGGAAAGAGCCTCATAAAAAGTTAGGAATCCGTTACGGACTTTGGACCATGTTTAGTCAGATATCTCAGGAACATCTTATCCTAATGGACACAAAATGAAGCCCTTTAGATATAGGTACTTTTAAGATCAATAGGGGCTCAACATGACATAATAGGTATACTGCACATTGTTTGAAATTTTTAATTTAAATGTACTTCTCTGGTTAAGAAATCTGGTCAATCAACCATTTTTTATCTTCATAACTGTTCACAGCCTATCTTGAGAAAGACGACTACAACGTCTTCACAGTGGATTGGTCACCTCTAGCCAAAGTTCCCTGGTACAATTCGGCTGCTAAAAATACTTTGCCAGTGGCAAAACATACTGCATCCTTCATAGATCACATGGTCGACTCAACGGGCACAGATTCTAGGGATATCCATTTGGTGGGATTTTCATTGGGTGCTCATGTTGTTGGATTAACGGGAAAACATGTCAAATCCGGTCAAATGAAGCATGTCACTGGTAAGTCAATATTGAACAAATGCGTTCCCTTGGAAAACATGTCAAATCCGGTCAAATGAAGCATGTCACTGGTAAGTCAATATTGAACAA
>CM022875.1:30347890-30365218 GCA_012654025.1 Pachypsylla venusta
ATACCTACTAAATTTGAAGTCTCTGGCTCTTACCATTTATTCCCTTTATAGACAGGATTAATGAAAACCGCTTTAAAGCGGTAAAAACCACCAGCGGTATATTTGAATGAACCCAGAAGTTTTGGGGCTAACTGAGACCCCAAATATGGCATGCATCAAATCTCCAGCTCTTACCATTCTCCTTTTAGACAGCAATAATGAAAACCGCTAAAAAGCGGCAAAAATCGCCAAGGGTGTATTCGATTACAGCCAGAAGCTTCGGGGCACAATTAGAGTCTAGATGGGACCTATATACCAAATTTTATCCAAATCGGTCAACGCTAAGTGGCAAAAGTGCCCATCACGGCGTACAAACGGATTTTTTATTATTCGATTTTTGGATTCTACGTAGGTACCTTGAAACGTATAATATCAAATTTTGAGGGGGGGTGACGATTCCAAAGGTTCATTATTTAAAATAATAAACCAAAATAACCCCCTCAAAATTTGATATTTTACGTTTCAAGAATCCATATATCGAATAAAAAAATCCGTTTGTCCGCCTTACGCCGTGATGGGTTCTTTTGCCACTTAACGTTGACCGATTTGGATGAAATTCGGTATATGGGTACCATCTGGGCTCTAATTTTGCAACGAGACTACAATTTTTAGCGGTTTTTTGCTGTCCAAAAAGGGAAGAGTAAGAGCTAGAGATTTTAAATTTGGTATATGTATGTCATATCTGGGGTCTCACTATGCTCCGAAATTTTTGGATTCAATCAAATATTCTGCTGGGGGGTTTTACCGCGTTAAGCGGTTTTCATTAATACCGCCTAAAAAGAGAATAGTAAGAGCCGGAGACTTGAAATGTAGCATGTATGTCAAATTTATGATAGAAGGTAAGATGCTATCATCAACCATAGTGATGGTCTTTGGATGATGCTTCTTAGTGGTCGTATACTTAGAGGCTAACTAGCATTGTGCATGTAATTTAATTGAAATACGTAGACAATATCGATTCGGATTAAATATTAAAATGGCAAGGTTTTGATAGTACTCAGATTATCATCGTCAGGCCGCTGTTGACTACGATTTTCAGAATAGAAGTTGTGCTTGTACCCGGCCATCTCAAGCTTCCACTTATATCTTCTGCAACTGTGTCGGGGTCACAATATGTAACATTATAACGCAAACTGTGTTATAACTAACCCTGTGTGATGTGATAAAATTTAATATGATATTAATAGTTCCATTGCTACCGGTGGCCATTGATATACAATTCTGTTTGTTTTTAATGATTGTGATGCAAGTTATCACTTCACTTGTATTTTGATGTTAAAACTAAGTGTAAATATAAAGAGTGTACCCGATGAGATAGGGGGACTTAAAAAGAATACTTAAAAGGCACCCGAGCCCATGCCGATCGTAAAAAAATAATTAAGGGCAGGGTCGGAAACGATATCCTTCCTATTATACCCATGCAGAAAGCAAGGAGAAGCTACTGCAGTATCCATAAGGATTCTCAAATATCAACAACTCATGGCGAGTTGTCGTAAACCAGCCGTGGGGGCTGTCCCTTTGGTTAGAGAGCTTACCTATGATAATGATGACCAATTGAGTTAACCTATGATAATGATGACCAATGAGAACGCAAAATTTCAATGTCAGCATTTGTGTGGCATAGTATTACAAGGTACTTTTAAAATAATACCAATACTGCTAGGAGAAAATGAGAATCTTTTTGAACTGACCAAACGGAGATTACCTATGAAATCGTATCCTAATCGCATTTAAATTAAATCCAAAAGAGTGCACTAGTAGAGTTAAAGAATCTGTGCTATTTAGAATACACTTCACATTACTTTTCACGGAATCGATAATTAATATTCACATGTTTGGTTTATTATTTTTAGTACGTGCTTTTGGAATCGTCACAAAAAATACCTCCCCCCCCCCTNACGTTTCAAGGTACGTAGAATCCAAAAACCGAATAAAAAAAAAAAAAATCCATTTGGCCGCCGTGATGAGCTTTTTTGCCTCTTAGCGTTGACCGATTTGGATGAAATTTTGTGACTAAATGCCGTTTGGGGTCTAATTATGCACCGAAACTTTTGGGTGCAATCGAATATACTGTTGACGTACATCTGTTTTTTAGCGATTTCCAATAATCATGTCTAAAAAGGGAATATTAAGCGCTAGAGACTTGAAATTTGTTATGTAATTTGGTTTACCGCTTTTTAGCGGTTTTCATTGATACTTTCGAAAAAGGGAATGGTAAGATCCAGAGACTTGAAATTTAGTATGTATATCATTTTTAGGGTTTCATTACGCACCCAAATTTTTGGGGAGGGAGTTATTTTTTTGGACAGTAAAAGAATAAACCCATGTGTCACATTGGCAGAGTCTTTAAATTTATTAATGATAAAACATACATGATGTTAATACGGAGGGAGTTCCTTAACTTTAACTTCAAATGAGTCTGTATTTAAATTGATTTTTAATTTAAATAAGGAGGGTTCCTTGAGGTTTTCTCGTCTCTGAAGATACCTTGAGAAAATTAAAACTTCTTACTGTCCAATGATCAAATTTGTGAACCGTCTTCCTTTCCAATGGTCTGTGTTCAACCAATTTAAATTTGTATAATACCTCTCTTTAGATCAGAGATTCCCAAACTGGGGGTGCGCGTCCCTCTAGGGGGCGCGCGACCAGTTGAATTATTATCATTTATTTAAAATGTATGTACACAATTTTTTTTATTGAACATGATGTTTAGAAAATTTAAATGAAATATGTGTAGCATTCAGCAACTCATTAGCGTTTTGAATGAGATAGCATTTAGCAAAACATTAGCGTTTTGAATGAGATGCATTCAACAACACATTAGCTTTTTGAATGAGATAGCATTTAGCAACACATTAGCGTTTTGAATGAGATAGCATTCAGCAACACATTAGCGTTTTGAATGAGATAGCATTCAGCAACACATTAGCGTTTTGAATGAGATAGCATTCAGCAACACATTAGCGTTTTGAATGAGATAGCATTCAGCAACACATTAGCGTTTTGAATGAGATAGCATTCAGCAACACATTAGCGTTTTGAATGAGATAGCATTCAGCAACACATTAGCGTTTTGAATGAGATAGCATTCAGCAACACATTAGCGTTTTGAATGAGATAGCATTCAGCAACACATTAGCGTTTTGAATGAGATAGCATTCAGCAACACATTAGCGTTTTGAATGAGATAGCATTCAGCAACACATTAGCGTTTTGAATGAGATAGCATTCAGCAACACATTAGCGTTTTGAATGAGATAGCATTCAGCAACACATTAGCGTTTTGAATGAGATAGCATTCAGCAACACATTAGCGTTTTGAATGAGATAGCATTCAGCAACACATTAGCGTTTTGAATGAGATAGCATTCAGCAACACATTAGCGTTTTGAATGAGATAGCATTCAGCAACACATTAGCGTTTTGAATGAGATAGCATTCAGCAACACATTAGCGTTTTGAATGAGATAGCATTCAGCAACACATTAGCGTTTTGAATGAGATAGCATTCAGCAACACATTAGCGTTTTGAATGAGATAGCATTCAGCAACACATTAGCGTTTTGAATGAGATAGCATTCAGCAACACATTAGCGTTTTGAATGAGATAGCATTCAGCAACACATTAGCGTTTTGAATGAGATAGCATTCAGCAACACATTAGCGTTTTGAATGAGATAGCATTCAGCAACACATTAGCGTTTTGAATGAGATAGCATTCAGCAACACATTAGCGTTTTGAATGAGATAGCATTCAGCAACACATTAGCGTTTTGAATGAGATAGCATTCAGCAACACATTAGCGTTTTGAATGAGATAGCATTCAGCAACACATTAGCGTTTTGAATGAGATAGCATTCAGCAACACATTAGCGTTTTGAATGAGATAGCATTCAGCAACACATTAGCGTTTTGAATGAGATAGCATTCAGCAACACATTAGCGTTTTGAATGAGATAGCATTCAGCAACACATTAGCGTTTTGAATGAGATAGCATTCAGCAACACATTAGCGTTTTGAATGAGATAGCATTCAGCAACACATTAGCGTTTTGAATGAGATAGCATTCAGCAACACATTAGCGTTTTGAATGAGATAGCATTCAGCAACACATTAGCGTTTTGAATGAGATAGCATTCAGCAACACATTAGCGTTTTGAATGAGATAGCATTCAGCAACACATTAGCGTTTTGAATGAGATAGCATTCAGCAACACATTAGCGTTTTGAATGAGATAGCATTCAGCAACACATTAGCGTTTTGAATGAGATAGCATTCAGCAACACATTAGCGTTTTGAATGAGATAGCATTCAGCAACACATTAGCGTTTTGAATGAGATAGCATTCAGCAACACATTAGCGTTTTGAATGAGATAGCATTCAGCAACACATTAGCGTTTTGAATGAGATAGCATTCAGCAACACATTAGCGTTTTGAATGAGATAGCATTCAGCAACACATTAGCGTTTTGAATGAGATAGCATTCAGCAACACATTAGCGTTTTGAATGAGATAGCATTCAGCAACACATTAGCGTTTTGAATGAGATAGCATTCAGCAACACATTAGCGTTTTGAATGAGATAGCATTCAGCAACACATTAGCGTTTTGAATGAGATAGCATTCAGCAACACATTAGCGTTTTGAATGAGATAGCATTCAGCAACACATTAGCGTTTTGAATGAGATAGCATTCAGCAACACATTAGCGTTTTGAATGAGATAGCATTCAGCAACACATTAGCGTTTTGAATGAGATAGCATTCAGCAACACATTAGCGTTTTGAATGAGATAGCATTCAGCAACACATTAGCGTTTTGAATGAGATAGCATTCAGCAACACATTAGCGTTTTGAATGAGATAGCATTCAGCAACACATTAGCGTTTTGAATGNTCACCACCAATCCTACATGTCACGCACCTCCACTGAATTAAACATTACTGTCTTTACCTTTGTAACATTTTGTTGTTGCTGCCAGTGCTAAAATGATATCATGTGAGCCCCTCACCTCCAATCCTATATGTCACGCACCTCCACTGACTTAAACATTCCTGTCTTTACCTTTGTAACATTTTGTTTGCCAGTGCTAAAATGATATCATGTGAGCCCCTCACCTCCAATCCTACATGTCACGCACCTCCACTGAATTAAACGTTACTATCTTCAACTTTGCAACATGTTGTTGTTGCTGCTGCGAGTGCCAATATGGTATGATGATTATTATTTTGTTTCCAAGAGGTACTTAATAAGTATCTGTACTTCATTAATTAGATGTACGATCATTTTAATTTTTTTTAAAGAGCAAGGTCGTACAAAGAACTCAATTTTTCTTTATTAAGACAATTAAATAATAATGTTTTTTGAATTATTCAAATCCAACAAATGTGGATTGTGGTCCAGTTAAATATACCGGGTGTCTCAAAGTGAATGATCCTTTACTTCATGAATCAGTCAACAGCCGTGGGACTGGTTTGCAACAACTTGCCACGAGTTGTTGACATTAAAGAATCCTTACGGATAATGCAGTAGCTTCTCCTTTTTTCTGCATGGGTAATGGAAAAAATATCGTTCCCGACCCCGCGCTTACGAGCGGTATTGTGTTCAGTGTTTTGATATAAGGCATATAAAATACTATATGTTCACTTGTCATAGTATACCAATACTTCAATTCTAGGAGTTTAGGTATTTTATAGTTCGTATGGATTTTTGATCAAAGAGAGTAAGTACAAATATGAAATGAGGATGATGTACGTATAAACGTATAGTGGACCAGGAGATGAACCAAAATAGAGTGGGCTGTATATAGTGTATATTCTTCTGGAGGTTTGGATGTGAAGAGGGGTTTATTCCTCAAAAGCGTCTTTTTAAAGGTGATTCATTTCTTCTTTATTACGCACATTATCTAGATAACAGTCGCGGATAGAGGGAGGGGGGGAGTTTAGCAATAGGAAAGTTCGACCCAATTTGAATTATTCAGTTTCGTTTCGAGCCACGCCCACAGGTTTTACTCTTCCTTGCTAACACTTCTGACTCCCTTTAAATGATATATTCAAAGTTGTGAGGATTTTGGAAATGGCAATCAATTCGTGCGTGACCTCGCATTGATTGTTTTGAACTTAAGATAAATCCGCCCCGGTTTGTAATTACAGACCGCTCATAAACAGGTATCTCTACCTAATAGTACCTTCACAATATTTATGTCAAAGAATTAAATTTAAGAGAACGATTCAGACTTAAGTCATTAACATATAATAAAAATGATTTGAATAGGGAGTGCATAAAGTATAACTGGAGGTATTAAATGGTATTTGCATATTCAATATCGTGTCTAATGGTAGCCAGACGTATGGTTGCATATAAAGACTTCCATATTCAATATATTGAATGTGGAAGTCTATATTGGACACGATGATCCCACTGTAGTGGGATCATCGTGTCTAATGGTAGCCGCATCTATCGGATTGCTCTATGTTGCTGTATCCTGCTGTATTTTTTAACTGCAATCAAATCTTGGAAGCTAATAATTACCATGTTGGCCCGTAGAACCATGTCTATCAGTGTTATATACCGGGTGAGCTTTTTTAAAGTACATAGTCAAATATCTCGAAAAGAGTTAGAGATAGGAGGAAAATGTTAGATACACCCCCCCCCCCCCCCTATTTTGAAGGACAAATTTAATGGTGACCTTGAATTTTTTCTCCAATGTAGTCTTCAAGGTAAATTGAATTTTGCACACTAAAGAATTATTTTTTGCTTAATTTTTTATTTTGATTTGACTTGAACTTTCGAGATAAATTTTACCAAGTTCTCTGAGTAAGAGATATATACCATGTGCACCTTTACGGAACGATTATTTGCTAATATTGTATATTTGTGCATAAATCTTTGATGTTTCACTAAAATTAACGCAATTATGACATAAGTTATTTCTTAATGGGCGTAATATAATAATTCACATATTACATATCTTTTAATCAGAGCACGTCAAGGTAAACATTTTCTCGAAAACTGTCAAAGTGAAATTAAAAAAATAATAATAATAATAATAATAAATAAACACAATAAATATTTCTTTTTTAATAAAATATTGAAAACCACAATAAAAAAACTCTGCCAAGATAAGGTGAACTGGGCCCGTGAGGATGTCGTGTCTTCAAATAACACCTCACAATCTCAATATCATTCATTCTTCACAATGGAAGTTTGTAAGTTATATGGTAGCATCAGATCAGGTGAACTGGGCCCGTGAGTATGTCGTGTCTTCAAGTAACACCTCACAATCTCAATATCATTCATTTTTCACAATGGAAGTTTGTAAGTTATGAAATTACGCATACGGAAAGACAAAGAGATACTTCCGAATGCTAATGCTAGAATATTTTTTTCTCGTGACGATTCCAAAGGTTTATTATTGAAAATAATAAACCAAAATAGAGAGTTCTATTTAAAAAACAACAACATATTTTATCTTAAAAGAACATCAACGTTTATATGTTGATGTTACTTATATTGCTGTAATATCATTGGTATGTTTCAATAGTTTAATTTTTTACCACCGAAATGGATGTCACCGCGGAGACTAACAACACAAAAACGTAAAAAATCGACAGGGTTGCAACTTGGCCTCAGTAGGAGGAACTAATTAATTTGTTCAGCGTCTGACTATCTTGTTTTCGTCTTGCCTCAAATTCCATTCACCCGATTTTTGTGTAGTTCAAGAAATTACGTGTAGTTCAAGAAATAAGGCTAATTTTTTCAATTTTTGGGTTGACGGAACCCCCGGGTTTTTATTTTGACGGTATAGATTGATATGTCAAAATTAAATTCCTGGTTCCGTCAGCCAGAAATCGATTTTTTTTTTCATTCAGATCTCGTCATTGTGATTCCTTTATTTCTGCTTTTGTGTGTAATATTAAATAATATTTAACAAGGCTGATTTTTTCGATTTTTGGGGTGACGGAACCCGGGTTTTTATTTTGACCATATAGATTGACATGTCAAAATAAAATTCCTGGTCCTGTCAGCCAGAAATCGATTTTTTTATAAAGTTATTTTTTTTCATTCAGATCTCATCATTGTGATTCCTTTATTTCAGCTTTTGTCAGTGGCGGCCCGTGAATATTTAGCCTGGGGGCTACATGCCCCCCAGGCATTGCTAAAATGCAATAGAAGTTGATTTTTTGGCTTACCTGGCTAATATATCGAAATTTGAGTCATATTTAGATTTGGTTTCCATTTAATTCCTCTTCCAATGATAGACTTTGAATTTGCATGTTAAAAGGTTAGGTATTTATTCAGACACGATCTAAATAATTGCCTATATAATTTATTGTAAAGGAAATATGGTTAAATTAAACTTTAAGATTATATATTTAATAATTTCATTTAAAGATATAGAATAACTATTCTTGTAAAAAAAAAAAAAAAAAAAATAGATTCCAAAACAAAATTCATTCATGCCTTAAAAATTGAATACTACAGTTCCCGTCAGATCACTGAAGTTGAGCAACGTTTGCATTGATTTTGATTGATTTGATACTCAAAAGTAAACATGAATAAAAATATTTTATTGTTAATACAATTTATGTTTATTACCAAAATACACTGAATGCGACGTTTATTTTATTGAGAAAAGACTCATTTTCCAACAGAATTTAAATTAATAAACACTTTTTATTTAATTAGGGTTATTTCCAAATAGGAAAAAAAGTCGAAATTGGCTTCAAAAAATAGATTTTCTATAAAATAAAAAACAATTTATCAATAATTATATTTTACAATCAACAAAAGCAATCAAACACTTTGTTTATAAAATTTTTGAATTTTGCTGATACGTTATCACAGTGTTGCCATATTTTAAATAATGTTTGGCTGATGTTACATCAAATATTATTTGAGCCGTATTACTCAATATAAAAATAAAATTAAAGATAATAATGTATTATCTATCTATCTACCTACCATGAAAATTGTTTGAATTAATTAATTAATTTTTTCCAGCTTAATTTGGAGCCCTAAGCAAGTCGTGGGTTCGATGAATATTTTTTTTATAAATTTGCATTTATTCCTCTATGCTCTATACTTCTGTGGGTTTCTTCGAAACATTTGGCAACATCTATTTTTTTCTTTCAGAAGAAACGTACCCCTATTTGAGAGGAGAGAAAATAAAAATTCCCCTCAGAACGCGATAAAATGGAACATTATAATACATTTTGAGAACCAATAATTTATGAGCAGGCCCAATTTCTATATAACTAGGATGGATAATTCCTCTCTTATTTTGAAATTAGCGGGAAAAGATACGAAATTACAAAGGAAATTATCTAGAATTTTGGAGCTATAAGCATTACGCCCGATATTTTTTGCAAGTGAACATCAAATATTTTAAGCAACTCGCAAGTTATAGAAAATAAAGGGATATATTTTTTTCAAGTGTTTTCCCTTTTTGGGGAAAGAAGAATACTTTTGTAGATATAAAATTAAATTACAAACAAAATATTTTAATGCTTTATTTTCTGTAATTTTTGGGGGGGGGCTGTGCCCTTTTGCCCTTAAGGAGCAGCCGCCACTGGCTTTTGTCTGTAAAATATTAAATCATAAAAAAATCAAGGCTGATTTTTTATTATGGCCATATAGATTGATACATCACTCTAAATCTTATATTAAAAAGAAATTTTAAATTGACCAATTTGTAATAGACATTTTTTCAAGATTTAGCAGGTTGTTTCAGGGAAAGGCGCTAGAGATTAATAAAACATACCATCAACCCAAGATTATCAGACCGTATTTTTAAAGAAATTCTGTTAACATAACAAAAACGTATCTTGCAGACCTTCATCCCTCTCATAAACCTTGGCCACAATTTCAATATTGTTAACTGTAAAATTGTATGTGGGAAACCGCTCTAGTTCGTGTAAAAAATACAAAATTTGGAATATGACAGTAATGACCTCCACAAATTTTGTGATTGTTGATCTTACAAAACAATATATTAAATCTCATCCCTTCATCTCATTATCATACTTATTACAACAAATCATAACACGCAGGGCAAATATTTTTTTTTTTTCTTCTTTATTAACCTTTTTACGGAATTAGAATGAAGTCAATATTCCAGGAATGTGTCAAAAATACGACAAAAAATGATCTTCGCGTTTAAATTATAGACCTATAGATTACGCAGACTTAAGGTATTCAGGTGGGAGGATGTGCCCCGCAGCATTTTGCTGAATTTGTGTGTGTGTGTGTGTGTCATGGCGTGAATTATTGTATATATAAGAATCGCATTACTTATTTGGTAATAGATTTTCATGTTTTGATTGTATAAATTGATACAAAAAAAACTTTTGATTGTATAAATTGATACAAAAAAACTTTTGATTGTATAAATTGATACAAAACTTTTGATTGTATAAATTGATAAAAAACGTTTGATTGTATAAATTTATACACAATTATTATCTTTCAATGTACAAAATTTTCATTAAATATAAGAAAACTTGTGTACAACATGTTGATAAACATTTGGGGCTGCAAAATTTTGCTACGTGCGCTTTTTCCTGAAAATGAAGTCGTGTGCGACAATCAGTGATAACTAACCAAATAAAGGAAACCTATTAGCGAAAAAAAGAAAAACATTCACCATCTCAATTCTTTCACAACAGGGCCAGAGGAATGAGAAAATTTCACTGGAATTACAAAGGAAATAAAGTTTTAGATGCAAGTTATTTCCTATGTAACTGCATAATTTTCTTATTCCTCTGGCCCTGTTGTGAAAAAAAAGATGGTTAATATTTTTCTTTTTTTGATAAAATGTTTCGAACTTCCGGGGAAAATGAGATTTAACTTTGTCCTCTTGCGACATTGATGAAAATAAAAATGTACAGTTGATGGTTTAGGTAGATGAGAAATCTTTTTTGGAACACAATATGGGAACTTCTACACCAAAGCTTAATATAAATATCGTTATACTCTTGACTTCATCTGTTACTATTGTTTGCTTATGAGCTTGAATATTTCTTACAAAGCTCAATGACACCACAGCATTACAAGAATCAATGTGTAATACTCCTGACTTCATCTGTTACTATTGTTTGCTTATGAGCTTGAATATTTCTTCCAAAGCTCAATGACACCACAGCATTACAAGAATCAATGTGTATTACTCCTGACTTCATCTGTTGCTATTGTTTGCTTATGTGTGGTTGAATATTTTTTCCAATGCTAAATGACACTTAAGAAATGAGTTGTGGTTTCCACCCACTCTGCTCATGTCTATGATGGTAAATACCGATGGTGATATTGATGGCTCTAGTGACCTGAGTTTGTACAGGTGACCTTCTTCTAATATGGACAACTCATGAGGTAACGTAATGAGAGAGTTGATAGTGTTGGACATATTCATTTGATACACCACAGTTTTTTTCTTTTAATTCTGTTCAGGTTGTTTTACGAACAAGGGTAGAAGAAATTAGAATGTAAATCTAAATGTCGAGTTTCTTTCATGTAATGACTTGCTGGCCCAGCGAACTTTTCACAATCTTTGCGGGCATCACATCATTACAAACTTCTTTTTTAACCTCACCCTTTTCCAATTCTATTTGGGGTTGGGAGTTGCTTTCCTTATTTCAACCATGCCACAACCTTTGGCTAGAACCCTTTCCTATAGCTTGCTTCTCACAGCTTTTTCCTGATGATCTCTCCTCACTGGCTTGGAGCAGAGTTTTTTTATATGCTGGGCGCTCTTCCTAACACCAAACCTTCTGTATTTACACGGGCTTAGAACCGTCACCTAGTGAAGCTGGTTTGCTCCCCTCGGTGGCTTCAACATTAAAGCCTTATGTACTTACTAATAATCTTTTAACATTACTCTGGTAATGCCTCCACTGGCCACTACTCACATTAAATTAGCCACGCGAGTCTGAGTGTACCCCGAAACGACTCATTCGGAATTGAACTCGGGTCCCCCGAGTGAAATGCCATTGTAATGCCCAATAGACCCGGAGGACTTTCAAGAAATTAGACGTGGTCGAATTTTCAAAGTTTAAAATCTTTAAATGTTTGGATTTTGTGTTTGGATGTGTCACGGGGTGCATTCAGCCTTGCGAGATAAATCTTCTAACCTGGGAAGAACCGACATGAGACATTTGAAAAATGCGAAAGCCTGTTGTAAGTGCAGCACAAATAAATTGTGGTCGTCACATTTCACCATAAAATATTAATCGACTTTGATATCTTTGCGCATGATTCTGGTCTGGTCATAATTGGAATGTATGAATTTTAAGAAAATTTTGTTGTTACATCTTGTTTTTGACAAATTGTATTTGATTTTTGCCCAATGTAGCCACCGAGGGGGAGCGAAACAGCTTCATTAGGTAACGGTCCTAAGCCCGTGTAAATACAGAAGGTTTGGTGTTAGGAAGGGCATCCAGTCTTTAAAAAAACTCCACTTCAAACCTATGATGAGAGATTATAAGCAAACAGCTTGTTTTAACGCAGTTTCAATCGGTACTGTGAAAAGCAAGCTAGGGTTTCCGTGCTTGGAAAGGGTTACAGCTAAAGAGGGTAGCCACCGAATAAAGGTTGTGGCATGTAGACTTAAGGAAAGCAACGCCAAACCCAAATAGAATTGGGAAAGGGTGAAATTAAAGAAGAAGAATATTTGATTTTTGTGCCAAATGCAATTTATTAAATTTGTATCTCTTTCAATTTTCTCTTTATTAATATTATAGGTACTTACAATCTAATTTATTGGAGTTCCTACAGTTTCCAAGGTATTTCTTTAATGTTAATTTTGATTACATATTCACCCTGATGCAGCACTTATATGTATATAACTATAAAAATACAGGGAAGCAGTCTTGTAGCAGGAAACGAATAGTGCCAGAAATGAGTGTAAAGTTTTCAAACTCACTTGAAGCTCTGATAATGTGTTCAGGAGAGTACGAAACTGTCAGATCTAATTAACATCTTAATAATTTTATAGTCAAGTGAAGATATAGCATTTTCTTTACCTCATGAGTGTAAACGAGTTAATACTTAAAAAGATACTTCGTAAAACTTTTGGGGTTTTAGACATTTTTGGAAAGGAGAGATGTGGTTTTTACGCAATGCAGCCACCGAGGGGAGCAAACTATCTTCATTACGGTACTAAGCCCGTGTAAATACAGAAGGTTTGGTGTTTGGAAGGGCATCCTAAAAAACCCTGCTTCAAACCAATGATGAGAGATCATCAGAAAAAAACTATTTTCTACGCAGTTTCAATTGATACTGTGAGAAGCAAGCTAGAATTACCCTGGCAGGAGAGGGTTACAGGTAAAGAGAGAAGACAGCGAACAAAGGGTTGTGGCATGGTAGAAAAAGTGAAGTTAAAGAAAAGATGTGTTTTACGCCAAATTTTGTTACCCAGATTGACAAAGATCTTATTATTGGTTCTCTCTCTCTTGCTGGCTCGTTTTACTAGTGTTCTCCCTTTCGATGTTATCTTTATCTCCTTGGGAGTATACACACGTTTCCATGAAACACTGCCATTGGTCAAATCAATGATACAACAGATGTACGGTGACATTTGTGGCCCTCTTGGTCTAGTCTAGTGGGTTCTGGGTATCCCACTAGCATTGAATTTGGAAGACCGGGCTTTATTCCTGGCGGAGTCGGAAATTTTTGAACTCAGTGGTTGTGATTTCCGGATGCACTCAGCCTCATGAGAACAATTGGGAAGCTACTTAAATTTTATGGCATTTAGCAGAGCGAAAAGATTTGATTTGGTAGAATATTTAAGAGATTATTAGTTCGTGAGGCTCTTAAGGTGGTATTTGTCATGATTCCAAAATTTTTGCATAATTTATTTGTGCCAAAATTGTCTATTTTTGATGAATAGTTTGGAATATATTTAATATTTGTGCCCCTATCAATCACACTATTTGATCCGATTTTCAGACAAAATTATTTCAAATTTTCTTGTGTTTTATACCATAGTAACCAGATCTGAAATTAATATAATTTTGATATTTTCTATTTTACCAATACGATTTGTCATCAAAAGTTAATTTAGTTTTTCTTCACTTGTGTATTTTTGATAATTGAGGAATTGGGTGTCCACAGACGCTTCAGAAATATTTTTAAGGGTTAGATTAATGAAATTAGTTTGGTCACTTTTGCGAATTTAATCAAATATATATGTCGATCACAATGTTTGAATTCGAAAAAGTGACAAAATTTGGAATCATGACAAATAGAGTGATACCACCTTTACCATTTTCGTCCGCTAAATTCAAATTATGAAATCTATTCAATCATCCAGTATAAAGTTTTCAATTAGTGTATCAAACTAAAGTTAGCTCTCATATCAGTTGTTTGATTCAAATTAATTGAATTCTAGTTCATTTTATATTTTACGTGCTTCCATTTTATGACGGCATATATCTGTTCAATGGTGCGAGTACATTCACCAATTAATTTGTTTACTTTGTAAAATAAATGTAGAAACCTTCCTACATGTCATGAGGAAATTATTATATCTTGTCCTTGAAATGGATTTTGAGGAGTTCGTACCAACACAAAGAACACCCGAAGTGTCCTGATGCCGAATAATGGTATTACCATGAAGTAGATCATAGAGCGTGTAATAATCTAATTAGTGGATTGGAATCCTGAGAGGAAAGGCCGCTACGAAATAAAATTTTGGAAATTCAGCTAAAATAAATATTTTTAAAATATCAAATTTTGAAAGGAAGTAATTTTGGTTTATTATTTTTTTCTGAAAATACATAGAATACAAAATACATAGAATACAAAAATCGAATAAAAAATCACCGTCCGCCGTGATGGGCCCTTTTGACAACGTTGACCAATTTCGGTGAAGTTTAGGTTCGTTACCGTCAGTCACATAAATAAAAATAAACCCCTGTGCCATATTGGCAAAGTTTTATTTCATGATCGATTCCAAATGAAAGCAAAGGTTCATTATTGAAAATATGTAATACGCCAATGAATCAATAATAGGTATACAGTATCCGGTCTTACACAGTTAAATGGGCATGCATTTAACTGCGGGAAGCAGTTAAAAGTAAAAGTAGTGTAAACATTAATTAGATTTGGCAGCCTTCGTCTCTTGTCGCAGCTCTAATGTGAAAAAAAATATTTGAATTACCTTTGACAACGTTCGGTTGTTATCACAGCTGAGAATTGAGATATTATGACGAGCGTACAAGCTTAACGAGATAAAAATCATTGTAACGCTGTGATGAATAGTAATGCTGTACCACCTACCACACCATACTACAATCCATAGATCTTAGATCAGATAGATATGACGTGAACATCTTTTGGCTCAGATTAAAGTTTTGTTTTAAATTAAGCCATGTCTGAATAACGAACGTTTGCCTTCAAGATGTTCAAAATTCAAGTTTCATAAATCAATTTAAAATTCTAGCAATTTGTTGCCAGATATAAAAGATAAAAAAGTTGCAAAAAGCAACCTTTTAGATAATTTCTCAGATATGGTATGGTTATGCCAACTTGGTAAATGCCAAATCATTAGTTTCAAACGTCAGTCTTCTTCACTATGACATAATGTAGATGGTGATCTGATTTCTTTAGGAAGCTGAAATTTGGTTGTTTATAATCTAGAATGTTGATAATATCAGTACAGGTACCAGGCCCGGACTAAGAGATTCAAAAGGATGTGTATTAATACTGAACATCAATAATGATAATAATCGTCTGAACGGCGAAAGATGAACAAAATCGACCAGAATTATCAAGACAATAAATTATTTGTCGGCCCAAGACAGTCCAATCTATGCCCATTGCGGTATATGTTTTTGCTCAGTAATACTTGTGGTCCAAAAAATTAGGGAGATCTGGCAACATGGTATCAGGAGGTATAATAATTACTGACTGAAGTAAACAACCACTTGAGTGTGTTTTGGAGCCTCGCGGTGAGATTATTGCGATCGATAGACAAAATGACAAACAAGGCAACAGTTCAAAATGAGTGAACGGGTTTGGCCCATGTCCATCTCAACTAGCATCATTTTAGGGTGGGCAAACAAAAATTTCAAATATGTAGACTTTTTTGGTGTACGACAATGAATACAATCAAGTGGGAAAGCTAAATGTAGACGCAAATTTTGGTTATTTTGGTTTCTTGCACCGACAAAAACAATTGGTTTTTTACACCAACAAAAACAATTGGTTTCTTGCACCAACAAGTGGGAATGTGGGAAAGGTAAATGTAGACGCAACTTTTGACTACTTTGGTTTCTTGTATTGACTGGGATCATCAGTAGCGGACCGTGAATATTTGACCTGGGGGGCTACAGTAAAATTTCAAAAAAAATTGCATGTCTGTGCATACAATACAATAGAACATTGGGCCCATAACCTATTGATCGTATGTATCACCAGAGTCGGACGCACAACCTCTTACACTTTGAATTATCATAATGAAATAGAAATAACAAAGTTACGTAGAGGAAATATAGAATTAAACTTAATACTTTTATTATAACAATAAAATAAGAAGATACATTTTAAAAGGACACATCACGACATTTTTGTTACAAGTTACAACGTGGAAGCGGAACAACAGATTCAAAACTTCTGCCGGTCAAACCATACAGTGTTGCCTCTTTCTAGCGTATTTCATTTAACATCTTGCACCAACAAAAACAATTTCTCGTGGAAGCCCCAAATATGTAGATTCAGCTGCCCCGAGTGTCTCCCTCATAATCCAGCCCTGAGAGATATCTATGTATTAATGTGAATGTATTACCCCCAAACGTCAGTCTTCTGCAATTCTGCACTATTACATAATGTTAAAGATTTGATTTCTTTAAGAAACTGAATTTTGGCTGCTAGTTCTCCAGAATGGTATTACTGATAATGCCACGCAAATACCTCCAAGACATGGTTAATAACAACTCAAACAATTTAAGGCATTATAAACAAATATCACGTAGGGTCCCATACAGGTCTTCAGTTAAGGGGCTATCGAGGAGATATTGGAAAAGATATTGGAACTATCACGAGAAGAGATAGTGAAATTTTCAATTAATAAACAAAGCTTCCTATTAACAAATAAATGAACCTGCTCCCATGATTTTCCGATTTTGAAAAAATTCTGAAAATTTGCCAATAGTCACGGTCCAATATCTCAAATTTTGTCGCGACAACATATCAACTGAAAGCGAGAAAGTTTTAGCTGACATCTTTATCCTTTATTTAGGACATATTTTGCAAAATTGTGACTAGCCATTCGAGGGTTACAAGTTCGAAT
>CM022875.1:30371976-30410507 GCA_012654025.1 Pachypsylla venusta
GCCCGTTGACCCCCCATACAGTGTTATAGGCTGCCTCGAACTCAGCCTCACTTTTTTAGATGTATCTAGAGTGATGTCCTCACAGGCCTTCTTGATATGGTCTTTGAGATCTTCGAGAGAGGCAGGTGGGGTTCGGTAAACAACCGACTATAATTACCCCATAAAAAATAGTCACATGAAGCCAAGTCCGGTGAGTGGGGACACCATTTCCGATTTCCGCTGACATCTCCTACCTATCCTGTTTTGAAAACTGTGTTCTAAGAAGGTCGAAGTGGGCGGGACAACCATCTTGTTGGAACACTATTTTTTTACGAAAGTACTTATTTGGGACCATAAAAAATTATTTCTATGCATTTTTACCTACCATTTATGTACGGCCGCAAAGGGTCCATTTTCACATGTTGCACCCTGTATAATATGGTCTTTGAGATCTTCGAGAGAGGCAGGTGGGGTTCTGTAAACAACCGATTATAAATACCCCCAACAAAAATAGTCACCTGGATCCAAGTCCGGTGAGTGGGGACACCATTTCCGCGGACTTTGTTCTAAGAAGGTTCGAACTCTGCGGTCGAAGTGGGCGGCACAACCATCTTGTTGGAAAATTATTTTTTTACGAAATTACTTATTTGGGTCCAAAAAAAAAATATTTCTATTCATTTTTACCTACCATTTAGGTGCGGCCGCAAAGGGCCAATTTTCCAATGTTCAACCCTGTAATTCGTGAACGGTGGATCCTAGAGAGCTCCCGTTTTCTGTAATGAACTCGTATTAACGAGACCTTTAAAACAAGGTTTCACTTGATATACCTTCCCATTTAAGATTTTGAATCCAGCCGGTGCCCAACCTAAACCGCTGGACGAGACCAAACATTTTTAGTCTAAAATTAATCCCCCTAAAATCTAAGGGATACGTGTTTTTGCGTTTTCTTATATTTTCAGCCATTCTCGAGATACGGGGGGTGGGGTGAGACTTTATGGAGACTCTATATATACATAACTATCATTTATCATAATACATATTATGTATCTACACTAATACATATATTGCTAGTATAATATATGCTATAATATACAAAGAATATATTGTTAGAATCCCCAGGAAAAGGTCTATCTGATACACCCAACAATATCAAAGTATAGGTACCTATTTTTCACGAGCCGAGAAATTTCTCGTGTTTTTACGAGACGAGACTTTTTGGTTTCGAGACGAAACAAGGATTTTGTCCCGTCTCGTGAAAAAAACACGGGACGAGACGAGACAGGGCCTGTCTCGTCTCGTCTCGCGTCCATCACTATTTACAGCAGATCTTCTCGAAACAAAGTTCGGGCACTCAGCTAGTTTTTATAAAGATTTTCCTCCTTTTTTGAGGGGGTAGGTGTCTATCGAGCTGTACCTCACGCTCTACTGTAAGAATCTTCACTGTTGTATTGCATTTCTGATAATAATTAAAATCAACATTTCTGACAAATTAATGATTTATGTTACATGTAATTTTTCATGACTGTTTCTCAACAGGTCACGAAGATATCCTTACAATAACCAAGATGAGATGCGCTCCCACAACATTGTTAATTACAATAAAACTAATAGGTCCTTACCTATAGTAACAATTGATTGATAAGGGACACGTGTAGGTGTACGTACTAGCTTATTGCATAGCAATAGTTACGGTGTGTGGGTGAGCCTAGACAGATTCATGCAACTTGCAACCGATTGCATTGTTTGCTTGGAAAGAAGGAATCATCACTAATCACCACGTTATTAGTGATGACACCTCGTAACCACTAGCACAGAACTTTTGTAAAATCGAATTAAAAAAAAAATGTGTGTCCGTTGTACGCCGTGATGGCCACTTAGAGTTGACCGATTTGGATGAAATATTGGTACACAGGGTGTTTGGCTATAAATGGGAAAAAAATTGGAAAAAACGTCTTCTAAACTAGCACAATATTCATCAAAAAATATTCTAGGAAATATGAAAATTCACAAATTGTTTTTTTCTTTTTTTTATGATATCCTTTTAAAACATCTGAACTCATAATTCCATTTGTTATACTTGGGTACTGTCATAACGAGAAAAAAATACTAAAAAATCAAACTTATCAAACGAGAAAAAAAGAAAAAAATACTTTTAATCGAACATTTTTTGGACTTTGGAAGGCTGCCATTTTGGTTCACGGTCTTTTTTCGAATTTCTAATTTGACATTTGTGTCCAGGACTTTAATTGGAGCTTACTTCTAAAAGTTTATCGTAATCGGACCATTTTTAACATGGGTATTGCATTTTTTGTTCGATTTTTCAAATTTTTTTTTACACACAATGTCTAGGAAAGAGACGCTCGTTTCATAAGTAGAATCATTTTTGAGTACAGACAAAAAAAAATTAATCACTTTTCAGGTTTTCCCCCATTTTGCTTTTGTTTCTTAAAATTTTGATAGCATATTTGAAATCACCACCATCAAGAACTAGGATTTAGTGTTCATCTTCTTTATGTTCGGTCACACTGAACCCACTTAGCGACGTTGAAAGTTGTCCAAAAATGACCTTCTCCACCCTGTAACTCGGCTATGCTTCGTCTGGCTCAATAATGAATTTAGTAAAAAATGTTCCATTTGATCTCAGCTACCCACCATATTCAGGGGTCCCATTTATAGCCAAACACCCTGTATAGTATATAGGTGCCATCTGGGATTTCATTGTGCCATACTAATTTTAGGTGCAATCGAATGTATACCGTTTTTGGTTGGTTTTCGCTTATTCTGTGAAAAAAGAGAATGTTAAGAGCTAGAGACTTGAAATTTGGTATATCATATTTGGAATCTCATTTAGCTCCGAAACATTTAGGCGCAATCAAATTTACCGCTGGCAGTTTTTACCGCTTTTTTGCTTAAAGAAAATGGTAAGAGCCAGAGACTAGAAATTTGGTATATATGTCAAATTTTGAGTCTAATTATACCCCATGTCTTTTTTTGAGGGGGGGGGGGGTNTTGAGGGGGGGGGGGTATTTTTTGGACAGTAAAATAGTAAACTCATGTGTCATATTGGTGGAGTTTCACATTTAAATTGTGTTCCATTACGCATGTTTTCTGTCTATGTTTGAAGAAAATACCGTTTAATTTTGACATAGCATCTTCTTACTTGAAATCGTGGCACACACATACTAATGGAGCGTTCCGAATTTCGAACGTTTTTTAGTCTACGTTAAAAAAAACGCTTCGTTTAATTTTGACGTAGCGTCCTGTCACTGGAAACCGTCACGACAAAAGAACTTTAAGTGAAAAGTAGTTTTAATATTGGAGATAATCTCACTTCCAATGTGAGGTGTTAATCCAAGAAGCTGTTCTTAATCTAATGCTAAAAATGCATGCTAAGACGGATTTAAAACAAACTTAACCTTATACATTTTATAAGAACTTTAATACTGCCCTAAATTTCATGTTTCAACAGTGGCGAATCTAATATTGGAGCTTAGCCCACCATCAGGCTAAGGGTATATACTTCTATTGGACCCCGAAAGAAGGATTCCGACAATTGCTCATTCGGCGCGATATTATTTTTGAACCGTGGAATGTTGAAAAGTGGAAATCTGTATTTTATAAGTGAAAATATTTGAAATGGACAAACAAAGAAGTATTTCTAAACTTAACATTTTCAACCAGAATGCTGGCTATTTTTCTGTACCAACCCTGGCTTGGTAAGGTCAATGTGGTTTGCAAGTTTCCAGCGAATGCAGGGAAAAAACCCCGTCCCGAATGTCCAATAGATGTTAAAGAGACGTTAAGGGAAAAAAGGTGTATATATTTGGTTGTGGAGTATTGGTCTCCTTGTGGTTTTGGAACTTTATTCTTGAGTTTGATTATATTTAGACATTTTTAAATTTATGATCTGTTTATATTCATGTCAACTGACCAATTTTAAATACAAACCATTAATACTGAACTGTCTCTTTGTGTTCTTATAATTTATGAACCCGGAAAATTTACACAATGCCTGTAAAATTACAAGTGTTTCATGACACACAGCCATACAAAACACAACGCCACACCGTCCCCTGAACATTGTGCCATATTTATAAATATAACGACTCAATAAATATATATGATAGTAATATAGCCATAGGGTGTAAATGGGACCCATGAATATGGAGGATAATTGGCATATAAAATGTTCATGGATTCAATATGAACCAGATATACTGGATACAGGGTGGCCATGTCAATATTGACATGGAATATTGAAAATTCAAACAGAACGCCTTTCCATGTCAATGGTAAAACTCGAAAAAAGTATTCTCAATAAAGCTACTTTTCACGGCAAAGAGCCCATAGGTGCTACAGTGTTCATAGGTGATACACCCACCCTAGTTTATTTTTGTGATAGCATGGTCTAACGTAGTCAAAACGTAGCCACCGAGAGGACCAAGCCAGCTTCACATGTTCAAGGTTTTGATATAAATCATGGCATGGAACTCTGCATGTCGGATGAATCATGGATATTGATGACCCTCGGAACATTTAGATTTGGGATTTACTTAAAAAAAACACAACACTTTGTTGGGGAACTAGTTTACCGTGAGATGTTTAATAAAATTTAACATATAATTATTTATTTACAATTTTATTTGGGAGAAAATATAGTTCCCTTACTTGCAGATTAAACCTATATTAAGGAATTTAGTAGCCAGCGTCTATGGCATGTTGAATACACCAGTTCCCGTTACATTACTGAAATTAAGTAACGTCCAGCTAGTTTGTACCATGTGTATGTCCACGTGGGTTCGCGCCCTACTCATGCTGGCTACTTTTTCCGGCCCAACGCAGGCTGGGTGAGGTCAATGTTAATAGCTGGTTTGCAAGTTTCCAGCGAATGGAGTATGAACCCCCCGTGTTGAATGTCGAATAGAGGCTAAAGAGACGTTAAGCCCAAAACGAATTTAGTTGTTCTAAGGTAATAATATGCTTGTCACAATGTTGTTGCCCTGTTAGTGTTAATTCTTATGTTCTGGATTCGAACCAACAGCCCCCTGGTTACCAATCTAACAGCCTCCTGGTTACCAATCTACCTACTGAGGCTATTAAAGTTATATTAGGACACAGAATTTTAGTAAATAGAAAAATAAACATGGTAACGAAAATACTGAAGCTTTCCCTGGATGAACCAGTCGAATGAAGACTTTGTGTATAGCTTTATGGAGTTCTTTGAAGTGACACGCTAAATATCAAAAGGTCCAGGATTTTTGGCACTCGCCTATCTTTATAAGAGGATAACAAATATCAGGACTAAATAAGGTGGGAAAAATATTTTCGACCAATAGTACCAGACGATTGAGCTGATGGCCAATATTCTTTAATATGATTTAAAAAAAAGTCGCAGTGAAATAGCATTGCCAATGAAGACCTGTCCACGTTTTGGGAAGTGCATAAAGTTCCCGAAACACCAGCAACCACTGTAATGAGGACGCGAATCCATATGGACACCCACATGGTACAACCCCGCTGGACGTTGCTTATCTACGGTGACATCACGGGAACTGGTGTATACAACGTGCCTCGCTTCTCCTACGACTGTTTGTCTGTTTGTTAAAAGATAGATAGGAACTCCATGTCTGATTTTGATGGAAATTTATAGAATTCGGTCAGTAGTTTTAGACCCCACTTGTCCAACTGTGTTGCCGTAGTGACCCATTTTTTGAGTAAGGTCTACAGTTTACAGAATTACTAGTAATGATCCGAAAGAATGTTTGTTGGTTTGTGCCTCTTCAACAATATACATGTCTTTTATAAAGAAAAACCAAAGGAAAGGCAGATGTTGCAAAAAACAATGAGTAGGTAAGTGACCCCCCTCCGACATGAAAATCTCAGCTGCCCCCCCCCCTAGGCCAGATGCTGGCTACGCCCTTGAAGTGAAGTCTTTGGTGATTCTGTGTACATATTCAGAAATGTAAATGTATATTTCTTTGTTTTATTATGTCACAATTTTAGTGGGCATCATAGCATTACAAGTATTCTAAACAATCACTCCAATATCACTAAGCCTAAGCTACACTTTAACTATTTCCTGATAATGCTACCACTTGTCGCTATTACCATAGCTGCTCAATTGTCCTCAGGAGGCTAAGTTACCCCCAACTACAACCAGAACAAGTAGAAAAATTTGAAAAAACTTTTATCAAATTTTCGACCCGTCCAGGAATCGAACCCGAAACCTCCTTGGTGCAAGCCAAGTGTGATGCGCAATCTTCCACGGAGACGTCTACATATTCAGAAGCTGATAAGTTTAGGGACCAGACTGATGTAATGTCTGATGGTCGCATGTGGTTTACATTTGTGTATTAGTTATATTTTTGTTTTTGTATTGCAAAAGGACATATAAAAAGCAGGTTTCGCGTAAAAGGTGCCACCAAGACGTGACCGAAGTAGAAGCTAGGTATGTCCAAAGATTAAGAATACAATAATTGTCTTAATTAAAGTTATCTGATGCACAGATAATTACCAGATATGAAGTTAAATCCTTCGCACACTTCCATTGCGATTTGGTACACACCTTTTGGATTTTACGTGACATTGGTTCACTCTAATTAGCGAAGTCATGTTGTTATTGCATAACATACCTAATCAAAAAAAGGTAGGTCACCCATCATAAGATACAAATCAAATAAAACATCAATCAGTCGATAAACAATTTCATGCACTATTGGTGTTGATGAGATGGACGAGGATGAGTCACAAGAAGATTTGGAAGCTGATGGTGTGGGCCAGAAAGAACATACGTGTCCAACAGTTAAGTTTTCCAAAGAAAGATTGTTTGCATGGCCATGTTATTTTAAACGAACAATTCAATGACTGTTTCTTGAAAGTCCAAAGTATGGAGGTAGGGATTGCAATCCCGCATGATCCCGCGGGATTCCGCACTTATTTATCAATGTTCTAATTTAGTGCGCACTTCAGGTATAAGCCTCCCGCACTTATGTATTTTGGTAGTTCTTATTCATTATGCAAGAGTTCAACTTACAATATATAAAAATTCAATTTTTTTTTTACTAAGATTAAAAATTGGAAATAAACAACATACTCGTAGTTTTATAAAGAAGCGACAAGGAAAAAGGTCTTCAAAGATTGTGGTCCCTGGTCTCTCAGAATCAAGAGGTTTTATTACTTTTTTTTATTGTTTTGAAAATGTTAATATTTAAAACAAATAGTTTTAGCCAGTGTCTATGGCACGTTGAATACACCAGTTCCTGTTAGATCACTGAAGTTAAGCAACGTCCAAACGTCATCGTTATTTTGAACCATTCAAATCAATGATGAGGAATCATCAGCAAAAAGCAAGTTTCTACGCAGTTTCTATTGGATACTGTGAGAAGCAAACTAGGGTTACCTAGTAAAGTTGTGGCATGGTAGAAAAAGGAAAGCAGTGCCGACCCCAAATAGAATTGGGAAAGGGTGAACATATAAACGAACATAGCATGATCCATACTCTAGATATGCTTTGTTGTAAGTCCAGCCATACCTCGAACACACTTATTGCGTGACCGAGGCATGGCTGAAGGGCATAGCCTGTCGGTAATACATACCTATTGATTGATTTCTTTTCTACTTAGAATCTATTCCAATATCTCATAAAAAACATTTATTGTGTTCCAAGATGTTTATTTGCTGATAGATAGAGATAATTAGCGTCATTATATATAGTCGACTACAGAAAAATAGGTAGCACGGAAATAATGCAGTGTTGTGAAGAAAAGCAGTCAATAGTTATGATAAGCAGAACATACCAGAGTTGATTTCAGCTCGAGATTTCCGTATTGTGATATAATAAAGCAGTTCAATTTGTTTAGTAATGGGATCAGAACATGCCAATCACAACGAGATTTTTGGGGTGTACTCGGACTCGTAAGGACAATTGAGTAGTT
Source organism: Pachypsylla venusta (assembly GCA_012654025.1). Classification (NCBI taxonomy): domain Eukaryota; kingdom Metazoa; phylum Arthropoda; class Insecta; order Hemiptera; family Aphalaridae; genus Pachypsylla; species Pachypsylla venusta. The sequence continues at coordinate 30,379,890 of CM022875.1, forward strand.
GTAGTTGATTAGCACGATAGCTATGGTTTGTTATCACGAGATTTGCTGTTTGTTAGCACGAGACTTTTGGGGTGTACTCGGACTCATGAGGAAAACTGAGTAGTTGTAGTTGATTAGCACGAGAGCTATGGTTTGTTATCACGAGATTTGCTGTTTGTTAGCACGAGACTTTTGGGGTGTACTCGGATTCGTGAGGACAACTTTGTAATAGAAAAGAAGTGTTGCCTTCCTTTAGCAACTCTAAATTACCCTCCCCACTTATTCTTTGTCATCAAAAGCTGATTGGATGGGTTTATTATTTTCCTTTTATTTTTTATTATTATTATTTTTTTTTTTTAAATATAAACCTACGTATGTATATAATTTTAAAAGGCGCCCTCTTCTAAAGATTTTATTTCTTGTGTCGAAGGGGGGGGGGGATGGAGTTGGATTCGAACCAACAGCCTCCTGGTTACAAATCCACCGCCTCAATTGACTGGGCAGTATTTATATAAGGACGACCCCTAGGTCGTCCTTATACCGTACTTAACCAATTCTTCAACAGTGATTTATTTTCCCCTACTTATGGAATATCACCTTCGATTTTGATGATTCAAATTATATTTAATTCACGAAATACGACCACAAGAACCAAATTTGTGTGTTTGGAATATTTTTGTGCCTCCATCACACTATTTGATCAGACTTTCAGACAAAATTATTTACTTTCAAATTTTGTTGTGTATTATACAATAGCAACCAGATATTTATCTGCAACAAACATAATTTTGAAATTTTCTCGTGACTAAAACGATTTCAGATCGAAAGTTAATTTGATTTTTCTTCACTGGTGTATTTTTGATACTTGCGGACTTGGGTGTCCACAGACGCCTCAGAAATATTTGTTAAAGTTAAGATTAATGAAAAAGTTTTCAAAAACGATTAAACATGAAAAACGTGCTTGTCATGCGTTTAAATAGAGAATTTAATCAAATATATTTGTCGATCACATTGTTTGATACAGTTTGAAGTCGAAAAAATGACAAAAATTTGGGATCATGACATTCACTGTCGTAGTCACGTGACTTATGTTTGTAAGAAATGGCCTCTGCGCCTCTGTGAATATTCCAGAGATTTATTTCACATTGTCCTGCCATTTCATCACTGAACTCTGAAAGCTCCCCAACGAGTCTGACAATATATTCCAATTCGCCTTGTCACTGCCATTTTATCACTGAACTGTGAAAGCTCTCCAACAAGTATGACAATATATTCCAATTCGTCTCTTGTCACTGCCATTTCATCACTGAACTCTGAAAGGTTTCCAACAAGTCTGACAGTATATTTCAATTCGTCTTGTAACTTATATAATACTGTGTAACACTGCGCTAGTAAATATGTGTTCCTTGTTTGTAACGATCATTTAACATTAACAAATGTCTCAGAATATACTACCATAGCTACTCAATTGTCGACAAAAGGCTGAGCAGGGCCGTACCTAAGATTTTTTCGGAGGGGGGGGGGTCCGAAGGATTGGCAGCCAAGCCAAGACTAACATCTGAAAATGATGATCATCGAAGGTGATGTCTTTTTTGTTGTTGTTGATGTTGTTTTTGTTCTTGTTGTTGCTCTCCTTTTTGCTGATTTTTTTGTTGCTGTTATTGTTGTTGTTGGTGGTGATGATGAAAAAACAATAATGAAATTTTGGGAGAGGGGGGTCTGGACCCCATGGACCCCCTGGTTACGGCCTTGAGGCTGAGGACAATTGATTCTTTTAAAAAAACTTCTTTAAAATTTCCGACTTGACTACAGAATTCACTCATAACAAATAGAACAGGAGGTGTGGAAACTCGTGCAGTGACACGTGACAGTCGCTATACAGTGCCTCACATGACACTCAAGTACCATTAGGACTATGCACACCAAACAAAGACATTTGTATGGTATGGTGGAAGAACGATTTTTTGTGTCGTTGCTGTTTCTTAAACGTTGACGTTGATGATGACAATGTTGGTGTGCACACACATTGAGCTGGTCTGCTGATAGCATAATATTCACCCGACTACAAGTCGCTCTATTGCCACTAGCGCTTGAGTTTCACCGTCCCTCCGCCTCAGGGGTAATTGGGCGGGTGACGTGGTAATCCACCTGGGCATTTTATTAAAATGACCCGTAATTTTTTAGTGCCGGGCACGGATTTCCGCACGGCGTCCCTGACTGTTACTAGAGGAAGTTTTGAAGTAGCACCATTTATTGTTGACTTATCCGCTATTTCTCACTTTAATTCCTTTCCGGTCCATTTGTCATGCCTCACTCTTGATCATTTTCGTGCAAAGCTTTTTGGACAGTATTACTACCAAAATGAATTTCGTTGTGTTAAAATACTATGTTTGTACAATGTGCCCTCTTCTCGTATGGGTAAAATGTTCATATTTACATTCGAACCGACAAGCTTCGTGTTACGAATCTTTACCATACATACCTACTTGACCCAATCTTTTATAACTTCTATAACTTCAAATTTCCCCAATTCTATTCGGGGTTGGCGTTAATTTTCTTAATTCCACCATGCCACAACCTTTTGTTAGGTGCCTACTACCTTTAGCTGTAAACCTTTCCTGACCTTGCTTGTTTTTCACAGTATCCATAGAAACTGCTAAGATTTGGGAATGATCTCATGATTGGTTTGAAGCAGAGTTTGTTAACTCTTCCTAACACCAAACCTTCTGTATTTACCTTCTGTTCACCCTGTATATATAATGTTCCTCTTGGTTCTCTCACCTTATCATGTAAATCAAATTTTTTATTCATATTTTTATTGACGTATTTTTTATTGCGACAAGGTTAACTGAAATCGAAATAGTAGGTAGTAGATATATAGTACATTCATAACTTAAGATCCACAAAACAACAACGACAAAAGAAACAATTACAACTTTGATTCATCAAAGTTACAAATTTCAGATGTTGTTAAACAAAATTTAAAAGACAGTGTTTTTTTTTTTTGTCTTAACGTCTCTTTTAGTCTCCATGCGATGGAAACTGGCAAACCAGCTACCAACATTGAACCTACTCAGCTTGGGTTAGGCCGGAAAAATAAATAGCCAGCGGACTGATTTTTGTGGTGTTTGCTGTCAAGACATACGAAAATGGAAATATAAAGCCAAGGGACTTATCTTTGTGGGGTTTGCTGTCAAGACATACAAAAATGGAAATATAAAGCCAAGGGGACTTATCTTTGTGGCGCTTGCTTTCAAGACATACGAAAATGGAAATATAAAGCCAAGGGGACTTATCTTTGTGGGGTTTGCTGTCAAGACATACGAAAATGGAAATATAAAGCCAAGGGGACTTATCTTTGTGGGGTTTGCTGTTGAGACATACAAAAATGGAAATATAAAGGCAAGCGATCTGATTTTTGTGGTGTTTGCTGTCAAGACATATGAAAATGGAAATATAAAGCCAAGGGGACTTATCTTTGTGGCATTTTCTGTTGAGACATATGAAATCGGAAATATAAAGCCAAGGGGACTTATCTTTGTGGCATTTGCTGTTGAGGCATACGAAAATGGAAATATAAAGCAAAGGTGATTGATATTAGTGGCGTTTGCTGTCGACACGGTGCTCTTTTCTTTGACCAGGCCATCAACCGGCTGGTAGAAAGTATCTTGCATCTACGATGGGAATTTGGTGTGTTGAAGGAGCGCAATGGATGAAAGTTATCCACTAAATTGGAAACAGAGGAACCATCTTCTTCCTAAGGGACAATGCTACCTGGAGACTATCTTCTTCCTAAGGGAAAATGCTACCTGGAGACTACTGAGATATTTTTTTATTATTTTAATTTAGTGAAATTTTATAATTTAATAGATTTTTAAAATACTATTTATTTATTTTGTAAGAACCATATTTGGATCATAAAAAAAAAGAAAAAAACACACGCGTTCATTTTCATTTGGGTCATACTGTACTGATATTAATCTTAGAGAACCTTATTTGAGAGGACATCAGCTAAAAAGAACTCTGATTGAACATCATTAATTAATGATGTCTAATGCACACTGGTACAAAATAATGTACAATGTGCCTAATTGAGCAACCAATAAGGGAATGAACCTCGATCAGACCAACTCCATTCAAAGTATAATAACTAATAACTACAACATAAAATACATTCCATATCTTGCAAAAGATACCCTATTAGTCATGTGTGATGATTTCGAGATACAGATCGCTCTTTACAGTGAATCGAACTTTAGATCTCGCTCCCAAAAAATAATTTGTTAGCGAGATCTAAAACTCATTTCAACTGTTTCAACAAAATGCGATCACCAATAGAACAAATCAGTTCCCGTCGCTAAAGTTAAGCAACCTTGGGCGTGATGAGTACTTGGAGAGGAGTCATCTCGGGGACATCAGGTGTTATTGGATTTTCGAGGTACTCTCATACTTTTGAGGACAACTGAGTAGATGTTATTGAAACGACCGGGGAGGTCGCCGTTACCTTAATAGGTATATAATGATGCGCTCCATACAGCTACTACAACAAAAGAACCTTATAAACAATAATGTACTAATTGCAGAAAAGGGCTACCAATTCTAAAGACCCCTATGAATAATAATGCACCCGTAGCACCACAATGTAATGACCGTTCGTCACATACAGAACCGTCATTTCTAAATGGAATGTTCATGTTTGCATTTGTATCAACAATCTTTAGGTTACGAATCTTTTCCACGGAGACGTCTTGGGAACAGTTGGAGGTACTTACACATTCTTCACAGACTGTGTTTTGCTGTGCCTTTTCTACGGGGACGTCTTGGGAACAGTTGGAGGTACGCACATATTCTTCACAGACTGTGTTTTGCTGTGGCCTTTTGTACGGAGACATCTTGGGAACAGTTAGAGGTACGTACACATTCTCCACAGGCTGTGTTTTGTGGTGGTCTTTTCCACAGAGCCATCTTGGGAACAGTTGGAGGTACGTACACATTCTTCACAGACTGTATTTTGCTGTGGTCTTTTCCACAGAGACATCTTGGTAACAGTTGGAGGTACGTACACATTCTTCACAGACTGTATTTTGCTGTGGTCTTTTCCACAGAGACATCTTGGTAACAGTTGGAGGTACGTACAAATTCTTCACAGACTGTGTTTTGCTGTGGCCTTTGTCACTGAAAATAATAACAACTTAATGAAGGTTGAAAATTACTCTATCTTCACTTGACTAAAAAATAATAAAGATGTTGAAGAGTTAACCTCTCCTGAGAGCATCATCGGAGCCTAGCTCCGATATTTTTTAGTCTAGTGAAGATATAGTAATTTTTAACCTTCATTATGGTATTACTTGACATAGTATCCCAATTTAATCAAGTTAATAAAAACTTTTTAAAAGTTAACATTTACGCCAGAATATAATACTTTCTATGTTTAATATTCCCTGCATGAAAGAAAAGTTCTACTTAGATTCTAGCATCAAGATTCGTTTGCCACGTGCGGCACGACACCTTAGAAACATGGTCTTTCCGTATGCAATAACATTGCATGAAAAGAGTAAATTACGTCGATCCGTCATCTTTTTGTCCTCAGAACAGAAGACAACACAAATTTATAATCTTACTGTGGATAGTTCTGTGAACTGTTTAATGGGCCGTCCTGGGGACCTCGGTGGCCCCAAAAACTAATCAGTAGATTCCATCGAACTTGTTAGCAGGTTTCATCAAAATGAGAAAGCGTTTAAGAGATATCGTAGAACCAAGGAATAGATTCGCTCAGTAAAATGAATCAGCTCATTTGAGTCGCTTTTTAACGCTTCTGGAGGGAACAGGTACACAAACAGACAACATACGTTTAATGAAAAATCGTGAAGTTAAAACTAGACATTATCTACTTCTACTTCTTTAAGTCAAAAGGCAAGAAGGTTATAGCTGAGGCCCTCTATACAAACATCTATTTTGAATTGGTAAAAAAAAAAAAAAAAGAGTGCATTGGTGAATGGAAAGATCGATTCGCTCAGTCAAATGTATCAACTCATTTGAGTCGCTCTTTACCCCTTCTGCCCATCTGGTTACCTTCGGTATGCCCAATCAAGCAATCAGAGTATAGTCATGGGATGTAGCCATATTCTTCATAACATGATTATTTAAAATTAATATTTTTTGGCTGTGCTGGATGAATACTCGTATTAACCTTCAATTATTTAATGACATCCATCACGCCATTTTTTTTTAAGTTGAAACGTATTGAGTATCATTTGGCATCTGTACACTTTATAGAACTTTGAAAATTAAAAATAATTAGGATTAACCCATTTTAAACCAAATGGGTCTGAAAAAATAATACCGATCAGAGCTCTACAAGAATCAACAATCACTGAAACAGTTTTCTTGTGCTCCTTCTCCGAAAGATTTCTCGTGGAACGTCTGAAGTTTCAAAATTCATGTTTGTATAAGGCGCAGTTTTTGGCAAACCCAATTTTGCCAATAATGGTAAAATATTATTTAACTTCGTCAATCTTTGTTTGTTGTTCTAAAAGCGATGTTTTAAAAGATTAATCTCTCTCTCTTTAATCTAGGTCACCAAAGTCAAAATAATTATGACGAAAACGTTTTCATGGTTACATGGCCATCTCTCTACATTTTGGGGTTTTCGTGAAGTATTGGTGAAGTCCGAAAATCTTGGAAACAACGAAAAATGAGAAGATGGATTTGTATGTTTTGAGAGTTGTATCAGGTTTTTTCCTAAAGAAAAAGGACGCCTAGTTGGGTCAAGTTATTGTATTAAATGACTTCTATTCTGAACATCATAGAGTCATCACTGGCCTGAGGATGATAGCCTGAGTGCTATTGAAAGCTTGCTCTATTATTATTTCATAATAATTATTTTATTTTTATTGTCTTTTTGTTAATATTATTTAACGATTTTGAATAAATATTTTTTTTAAATCTTATGTAAATGAAAAAGTATACTAAAAATTAGAATTGCTATAAACCCTTTTAAATATTCTATGCAAAAATGGAGGTTTCTATTCTAGATGAAAAAAAGTGACCCCATGTCGAATCTCCCTGAAAAATGAACCCTTTTTTACACCCCCTCAAAAATGCATTTAGAAAAACACGAAGGGTTGAGGAAATATTATCTGGGTTCATCTGCATTCAGTCCTAACGTCTAAACCATATATATTCCAACCATCTTGTATCTCTAAGACTAGTAGTTAAGTGAACTATAAATTTCAACAAAGGTTGATTATTGAAATTACTTGAACTTGAATTAGGAGTGAGAATAGTCTCAACATAGCATAGAAGAATGCACTCTGAAGTTCCAAGGGCAAGGGCCATGAGGATCAGATGATTCCATGAACTTACGTATATTGAATGTCCAAATAAAGTTTTATCAAAATCGGAGAAAACTATCAACAAACAGCCGAACGATCACTTCAAAATTGATGGATAAATATTTGTTTCCATTCTTTTAATTTTTACATATTCTTCAGGGACACGCAAGTTAAAAAAAAACTCTACCAATGTGACACATGGGTTTATTATTCACTGGCTAAAAAAATACCCCATCAAAAAAAAAAAAAAAAAAAATCCGGGGCGTAATTAGACTCCAAATTTGACATACATACCAAATTTCAAATTTCCAGCTTTTACCATTCTCTTGCTGAAAACCGCTAAGTAGCGGGAAAAACCGCCAACGGTGCCTTCGATTGCACCCAAAAATTTCGGGGCACAATTAGAGCTCGAATGGGACCTATATACCATTTCATCCAAATCGGTCAACGCTAAGTGGCAACCGGCGGATTAACGGATTTTTTTTATTCGATTTTTGGATTCTACGTACCTTTTTTTCCTCGTGGCGATTCTAAAGGTTGATTATTGAAATTACTTGAACTTGAATTAGGAGTGAGAATAGGCTCAACATAGCATAGAAGAATGCACTCTGAACCCTAATCTGAACTTGATCACTGAAATCTAGTCATTAGGTGAATCATTAATAGTTTCCAGAACTAGGGTTAGGTCATTGGAACTTATAACTTGGATCTGAGTGATTACTGCTTATTAATAAGTACCTGAATGGTTTAATGGCATTTCGCGAGTCAGTATTTAAAATAGATTCAGATAAATTATCATGTTCAACAAGATGAATGATATATCTAATAGGATCTGACTAGAAGCTAATTTTAAAAAAGATAAAAAAAATTGAAAATTAATGAAGATGAATTACGCACACCATTAGGAATCCTGAAATCGAACATTAGAATAACAAAATATGGAAAAATATGCCAACTTATCAAAGTATATGGCACAAAAAGTAGGAAATTCCTGTGAAATATAGAAACAAGTACTGCGAGATCCAGGGTCGTGGAAAAGTAATTTAGGACAGCAAAGTAGCTGCCAAATCAATCAAATCACACAGCCTCCTCGGCTCAAAAGAGGCTATTTTGAAAGATAGGGATATTGACCGAGCGAGTACAATTTTATTATTTTTAAATTTGTATACAATATTTTTTGGTGAAGGGAACAACTTTTGAGAAAAAATTTTCATTTTCTGTAAAAAGAAACTGGTCCACACAAGAAATGTGCATAAATGAGGCAGCTCAGTTGATATTATTGTTCTTAGTAAAAATATCGGCCTAAAGCCCTAAAGCTCAGGAAGGAAGAGAATAGAATAAAAACATGTAATTATAGTGGAATGGTCCTTTAGTACCTACCAAACCAGGCATGTTCTAGTCAATGCCATTGGAGAGAAGACAGTGAAGACATCATCTTCATTAGGAAATATCACAAGTGCGTACTAACAATATCTTGGTTACATAGATTCAGACCATTTCCTAAACAGTTTACTCAATGTCAAAGTCATCAGTAACTCTGATTTGTATGTTGACAATGGAGTTCATGTTTACTACCGGAATAAGAATGTCTCTGCATAAAATTTGAATACTTTTTGAAGCATTAAGTTAATTTACTCTGTAGCAATAGTTTCCCATTGCCATTTGCTTTGGCTAGTTTAAGTAGCCTATTTTAAATATTGATAAAGTTACTTGTTGTATTGAGTATGGCTATTGGTTGATCTAATTTATTATTGGTACTGTGATGCTACACACTGATCAATATTGTAATCAGTATGTATTTTGTGTTTTTTAGGGTTGTGATGACCTGAAGTCTGTGTTATTGCAGATCTATTATGTAGTCTTGTTTGTTACGTGTTGTATAAAGTTAATTTACTCTGAAGTAATGCGAAAGCTGCTTCGGGGCATAACAAAAAAGTTATTTGGATTTCACTTTATGATATGCAGGAAATCAAAACTTCCCATATCCACTTCAAGCACAAAGACATTTCACTGAACCTTTTCGAAATAAGCAGTTTTTCCCTAATTGATCTGTGAATTGGACCGATTTCCCCCTTCCCCTACCAAGCCATATATTCATGTTGGGAAGTATGATTAGATACGTTACGTAATATTTCGGCCGTTGAATGGGTGGAAAATTGTGCAAGGGAATAGTCATAATGGACTCTTTTTTGGAGATGAGGCCATTTTGCAGTGATTTCCTTGCTTAGTCGTACAAGCTTCTTAATTTCCGGGATATTTATGATTTATAAATATATCCCTCTTGAATCCCCTAGAAACGATAGAAATTACTTTTTCAGCACCTTGAATGTTTCTTTGTGTAATGTACGTATAAATTGGTCCAGGCTTCATATTAAGATATAAAACATTGTAAAACACTTAGTTTTGCCGTTGTTTTTTGAAGTGTATTAGGACATTTGAAAACGATTGTGTTTTTCAGCAATATTGCTGAAAACCTTTTCACGTACAATTATTTATGCTCATGTTTTTACCCTAAACTGTATCATTTGGATGAAGAGAACGTTGTACAAAGGTATTTTATTCTCTCTTTATATTTTATATAAAAAAAAAACTCTTGACCCGACTGTCGAAAAAGCAATTTTTTTTTCACTTATACTAGTGTTTAAATGGCCCCTTATATGCCCACCCCAATTTGATGGTTCATTATTGTTGTCCTTAATACACAGGAGACTGAATGTACCCCCAATACATTTTATTACAAAATCGTCGAAAGTTTTCAAAATCTTGAACAATTCTACCCCTCTGCGGGAATTGAACGTAGGTAAACTGGTTACCATTCCAGATTGATGGCCACTAGATCATAAAAGGTGTTAAAACCATTAAAATTATATATTATTTGCAAGTAGTTGCTCTTGTAGTTGTTGGGTTTGAATTGAATTAATCTAAATGATTTGTTGTATGATTTGTTTTTTGTTTATATTTTCCAAATATCATTATTGAACTTTAAGATTTTAAAGTGGGGGAAAGTTGACTTTGATATCGTATTGGATAAAAACTTCAGGACGATCCAAATCTATATTCAGTCATAACCAATCTGTCAGTGAAGTGAGTGACGTTATTCCTAAACATTTAACATGATGACTTCAATTTACGTAAGTTTCTTAATAACTTCATATAGGATTAGTTTTTACTTAGTATTTAGTTTAAACAAAGTCTCGTTAGTTTTTAATGTTTTTACAATACTTTAGACTATTTTTAATTCTCAATCATTAATAGCATTTCAAATTTTCTTGGTTCTTGTCTGTTTCCAATATTCGTTGCAAGTTGTAACCGGTCAACAAATGAATTCTTTCAAGTGTTTCTAATTTTACCATTTCTCAAATTTTCGTGTTTTCTATTTAATATTTGTATTACGTATGTTGAAATATTACCAGAATTTCCTGTTATGTCGGTTGTCTGTTTCCACTTTTGAACAATTATTTTTTTCAAATATTCAAATTTTCCACAACTGATCTATTTAAAAGTCCTGCACATTAAACTTGCAATACATTTTTTTGTCAGGCACACAAAGCTTCAAGTTTAATAATTACTATTGCAGCAAAATTTTGATACTAATAAAAAGTGTAAAACACAATTTTTGTATTTGCTTTTTGCCTCTAGTGTTTTTAGTCGATCAGTTTATTATTTTGAATAGATTTTATTAGAATTTTATTATTCTTTAAAATTTTTGCAATTTGTACAAAATAAATTCATAATTTTGAATGTTCCTTAATATTGATTTTTATGAATAAACTTGAGTTGGAAATCTAATTCCACCGTCTTTCTCCAAAATATACGATGAGATTCCTGATTTTTTCTTTTTCTAAGCGAGTTCCACTTAAGTTGTTAACATTATTATTAATCTATGGAATGGGGCTGTACCAGTGACTCTAATAGGAAAATAATACAAAGATTCCAGAATAATGTTTTGAGGACTATCGTCAATGCGCCTTGGTACATTCGAAGCGAAGACCTACATCGCGATTTAAATGTAGAACTAGTAGCAGATGTAATTAAAAAAATGCCTCTTCCCACCAAGAAAGGCTCCGAGGTCATGTCAATCCTGAGGCCGTCCATCTCCTCGAGGTTGACAACCTATATAGACGTTTAAAAAGAAGAAAACCTCATGAGATCACATAGAGCTCCAGATCCCCAGGTGCACCAGATTGCAACCACCTTTATAAGACGAGTCTGTTTATGTTATCTACATAAACTGTTTATTTTTTCTTATTTTTAATATTTCGTTAGAATAATATTGTTCATTAGATTTAAGTATCTAGATTGCAATTATAAAAAAAAAAATTCAAACTGTTTTCAGGTTACGGCTAATTTTTCGTTAAATTCATCAAGCTAAGGCCAAATAGCATATTAAAAAAATTAAACGGTGGCGAATTGTGTGGCGACAATTTTCTTGGAAATCTTCTATGCCTCTTATAATTTGCACGATTTTACTACTACAAGGAATTTCGTTGTTTTAGGATACTATGCTTGTATTTAAACTAATTTAAACATGTTTCAACCTTTAAACATGTTCTAACCAAAGCCTTATTTGGGCTACGAATCTATTAACTGAAGCTTGGTTTCAGTTTTAGTAAAAGAAAAAGAAAAAAAAATATTTAATACTAAAAATTAGTTTAATCAGCAATTTTTTGTTTTTATTTTATATATAAATTTCGTCCAAATCCATCAAATATAAATTTAACATACTTAAATTCAAAGTCGGATTGCACTCAACCTGGTGAGGACAATTGAGTAGCTACTTTAATGTGAGTAGCGACCAATGACGACATTACAAGAGCAAAGCAATATGTAGTGCAGTGATAGTTTCGTGTAATGCTGTGATACCCACAAATCCAGGTTGTGACAATGCAATACTATGCGTTAAGACAAACATTACACATTTACATTTTTTTATATGTAAATTCAAAATTAATAAACGAGGATTTATGTATGCCTCTTATTATTTTGCACAGCCTATGACGGTTGACTCAATTTTTTAAGAGTAGGAAAATTAAAGTTGAGCCACAGACGGATATCATCTGCTGGGAATCAGTAAGTAATTTTATTTTGGTGGCAACTCTGTTTTAGATTATTATCATGATGAAATAATGAAAGTAATTTTTGAAAACAATACATATGTGTGTAATATCAATCATATTACTTATGGGAAAGTAAAAGTTTGGCAAACATAATTTTTTGTCATCCGCAAACATAAGTACATAAGTTCAATTGGTTACCGCAAACAATTATAAATAAATTATAAATTTGACATTAAAGGATGGCTCAAAAAAAGATTCCAGAATTTTTTTTTTTTAAATAAAGTGGGATAGGTTAAGGCAATCAGCACACTCAATTCTAAGGCATGTCATGTTTGGTGTGGATAGTGACGAGGTGGCGCTTGAACTCAATAAAAATCACGTAACAGTCTAATTAAAAAAGTACAGGCACTTGTCGCTATATTTTACAAATATTGTCTTGAGGAAAATTAACTATTTCCCTTATTCCCCCCAACTAAGTTAAAATAGAAATCATTCTCAAATTTACTATCTGACAGAGGCAGCAAGTAGTACATAGCAATTGAATCTCCCAATTTAAAATTAGTAGCTTTTTCGTAGGAAGGAAAGTGGGTATGTTCCCAACGTAAAATTTGATTTCCCCCAAGTTTTTTAAAAAAGAAAAAAATTGGAAAGACGTTTAAATGGAGTATAATACACTTTTCTGAAAAAGTGTAAAAAATAGCTTATTTTCGACTTCCCATGCTGATCAAACACCCGGACCAAATTTAACGTTTAAAGATGTTATGCGACGTCAAATTTAATTCTAATTAAGTTTGAATAGAGTTTTTTTTTTTCATAAAATGCATCGTTCGAATGCTATAAGACAAAAACTAAAATTAACGACGAAATTAATTTAAAAAACTTACCTCACCGCCCAAAAAAATTTAGTCCATTCGGGATGCCTGAAATATCATATCCCGCTTTTTGGTAATTTATTCCAGGCGAAAATCTAATTTGACTGGGCTATTTATAATGTTCACAAAACTTTCTGTAAAATGATAGTAGGTGCTCATATTTCATGCAATATTTACAAAAATCGTAAAAGGTATAAGGATAAAAATTTGAGTAGTGTCCTTTCATTCTTGCCATCCCAAAATCTATATATTATTACTAACAAAGCTATCAAATTAAGTACACAAAATACATGCCTTTGAATTTGTTCTGATGAGGAATTTTGCATAGAAGTATGCATCGAACGATGCTTTACAATATTACAATTCATAATTCTTGAGATTCATAATTCTTTTGTAGTCCACAGTGGATAAGGTGACTTTAAAAGAAACTGCCAAGGCACCAAGTCCATGGAAGGGTAGGAAATGAAATCATATCCATTACCCATGCAGAAGGCAAGGAGAAGTTACTGCATTATCTGTAAGGATATTTTTTTATCAACAACTCATGGCGAGTTGTTGCTTGTTGCCAACCAGCCCCACGGCTGTTAACTCGTGATGATGATGAATTCTTGAGATACCTTGTATATTTCTGCAATAAGGCATCAAATAAAGTAAAAGGTGTAATAAAAGGGGAGAATCCTGCCAATAAAATAGCAATAGTGAAATTGATGCATGTTGGATTTACTGTTCTTCATGTACTTGGATAGATTGAATTGCCAAAATGGGATATTTTTGTATAGTGAACCGAAATATATAGTTTCAACCTAAGTAAATTTCGTAATTCTGTAATAAGATATCAAAAGCGATAAGACATCAAGAGAAGACTAAAAAATTGGATATTAATTAAGAAAAATACCTAATATTAAATTTTATTCATTTTATTGTTACAGAACATCGCTTTTGTCTTACTTTTGGTGACAGTTTTCGTGTCATCAGAAGAAAAAGTCAGCGCAGCAGCTCCTGAAAAACGAGATGCTAAACAAATAGTAGCTGCCGACGACCTCAAAACTGAGGCCACTTCAAGATGTAAGTAAAATGCTTGTTGAGAGCACCTCTACTTCTTTAATCAAATTCATGCTGTAAAGAAGTTTTCCTCGGTGACGAGGTCAAAGAGCAAAATTGTGTTTTCCACTTATAGGGGTCTCGAATTTCTAGAAATATTGTTTGGTATGAGTGATTATGACCGTTACATATTTAGCTGTGTCTGGAGACATAATCGCGAGAGACAGGGTACCTATTCCATAAATTAAATGGAAAAATGTCTTCCCCTCTTCAGGACACTCTCTCCAAAAAGCGGAGAAACCTGTATGCACAGCAAACACAATGAATTTCATCCTCGTGAGTTTGAGATATATGCCACTATTAGGGGACATGGAAGGGCCCCGGGATCATCAATATATAGTCCGGTGTCCTCAGAGTAGCAGAATAAGCTACCCAAAATGTACACGTATTTGTAGGCGATAAAGAAAAATCACAAACGTGCTATTTTCAAAAATTTAATTTTAAGCAACTTGTGTTTGTCTACAAAATGATTCCCTGATTTTAAATATAAAGTATGGCCTATTTTAATGAAATTTCAAAGGGGTAGGATACAATTAACATACGACACACCCATTATCTTCACTGAAAAAAATTTGGCTCCGAGGAAACCTCCTTATTTACACAAACCCTAATTCCATTTTTTTTTTTTAAAAAAAAAATTGTTTTAACGTCTCTTTACTCTATTGGTCAATCAAGACGCAACTTCTATTCGCTGGAAACTTGCAAACCATTTACCCACATTGACCTCACCAAGCCTGGGTTGGGCCGGAAAAATAGTCAGCATCACGATGGCGCGAACCCACGTGGACACCCACATGGTACAACCTCGCTGGACGTTGCTCAACTTCAGTGATCTAATAACGGAAACTGGTGTATTCAACGTGCCATAGACGCTGGCTACTATTTCCATTTAAATTAATATTAATAATAATTATTATTGATTCCCTGATAAGTACCTAATGTGAAATTTATTCTAAATAGTACGGCTTCTACAGCACCTGTAATTCTACTGATGCGTTCTTTTGTAGTCAATATAAAGGCGATCTGACTTAGGATACAAGGGAATTGCTTAATATTATAAAGAGTTGTTTTTAAGTGTACGATTGACCAATATCTGATTTTACAGATTGCCTGTTTGGTCCTTATTGTTAATAATACAGACCAATCATTAATCTTCCACGCCTTGTTCTTTTCCCTTGACTGCCAAATTGTTCATTTGTTTTGCGTCTTTTCAACTTTTATTTAAAATATTCAAATCTCGTTTCATGTCTGTCTATTTCATCTCCAGTGTGTTTTGTTCTTGCCCATGGTCAGTGTGTAATGTGGTTATCTTAACTATTTTCTATTTGGTTTGGCATTCGGCTATGAATACACATATTTCGTTGTCACATTATTATATTATTCTTTTATGTTCACTGCACCAAGGACATATTGTGGTCATTTGTCATGAAAGGATAGTTGGCTCATTTCAAATATGACTTAACTTCTCAGATCAATATTTTAGTAAGCATGCTATTAATTAGATATGTGATTATATCGTTTTATATAACAGGGATTGTGCAAATAAAAAGGAATTGTCGCTTGGCATTTTAAATGTAATGGTTTTACACAGCTCCCTTTGTACCATGTGGGTGCCCACGTCCTCGTGATATGCTGGCTATTTTTCCCGCCAAACCCAGGCTGGGTGAGTTCCATGTGAGTAGCTGGTTTGCAAGTTTCCAGCGAATGGAGAGTAAAACCCCCATCTCGAATGACCAATAGATGATAAAGAGACGTTAAGCTAAAAAAAAAAAAGGTCACAGCAAAGATACCGGTTAAAGATACCTGTTGTTGCTACGAAAAAATTCAAGAAGGTTTAAATTTTTTGTGTTTTGAAAGTTTACAATTAAATAATTATTAAAATAATACTTGATAATGTTATAATTATGGATTTCTGAAAATTTTCAATCATTCAACACGATACAGATAAACAAATTTTTAAGCAAATTTTATTTTTAAAAAATGCACACAGATTTAGAAGATAAATATTGAGAAATCAAAGCATAAGTAAGGATCCTGAAGTATACCTTGTATTGCATAGCCAGACCTCCTCTCAAAAATTATAAATTCGCAATAAATTCAAATTTTGAACTTGGATTTATTAACTGCATTAATATTAAATGAACAATAATTTATTCAGTCACCCTTCAGAAAATCCAAAATCCATCCAAATTATGCATCACTGGACGCCAACGCTGAATGTTTTTTATGAACCCACGTCTTGTGGATCATCTGGGTGAAGGTTCCGTCAATAATTATTCGCCATTGACTTCTAATTTGGAATTCGAATTTTATTTGGCAACCCACCCTGACCATTATTCATTGAACTTACAAACATTAATTGCAGTTTTGGTCGTAGCGTTCAGAAATTTTTGCATCCACAATTTTTCGAGATCTCAAAGCAAGGAGAGTTACATACATATCTTAATCGAAAAAACTTCCGGCTGAATCCGTTCGGATTTTTTCGTGGCTCTTTTTTTTCTTTATCACAGCATCTACTCAAGTACATATCAAACCATCTCTCTCATCCACATAAACTTACCTTACCATCTGGCACTACAGCTCAGGGTGAGCCTTGGTCTTCTCAACAATACAGCGCCACTCAACTCTGTTGTTCACTACTCTGCCCCATCCCCTCAAACCATCTCTCATCCACATAAACTTACCTTACCATCTGGCACTACAGCTCAGGGTGAGCCTTGGTCTTCTCAACAATACAGCGCCACTCAACTCTGTTGTTCACTACTCTGCCCCATCCTCTCAAACCATTTCTCATCCACATAAACTTACATTACCATCCGGCACTACAGCTCAGGGCTAGCCTTGGCCTCCTCAACAATACAGCGCCACTCAACTCTGTTGTTCACTACTCTGCCCCATCCTCTCAAACCATCTCTCTCATCCACATAAACTTACCTTACCATCTGGCACTACAGCTCAGGGCTGGCCTTGGCCTCCTCAACAATACAGCGCTACTCAACTCTGTTGTTCACTACTCTGCCCCATCCTCTCAAACCGTCTCTCTCATCCCCATAAACTTACCTTACCATCTGGCTCTGCAGCTCAGGGTTAGCCTTGTTTGTTTCGTATTACAGTATTCAAGTCCATGTATTTATTCCGATTTCTTGTCCAATTTAGCAATCCATTTTTGTTCCGAGGCATATGTTGAGGTTTCGAAGCACTTTATCCCGAAGGACGTTTTCAATGTTTCAAGTCCATTGACAAGACATCCTTAACAGAACTTAGCTATTACAATCACTTGACATAACTACATCTAAGCACTAACATGCAGCATGCATCATGCAATGTTACCAGCCCCCGAGACGTGGACCCGTCTGTCAAGAGTTATCCAGGTACACACAATTACAGCATGCACCCCTTGTGTACCCTGAACCGAGGGCCATCCACATAAACTTATACTACATTAATTCATAAAGTGTAAATTTCCTCTAAGAACGTTCCAAAAACAGTGATTCCACAATGGAAGTATCATTTTATATGGATGTCGATTTGTCGATAGCAGGAAAACTTAAAACTCGCCTGTAAACTTTTGGTTCATTATCTTCAATAATGAACCTTTGGAATCGTCACGAAAAAAAATAAAAAAATATATCCCTCAAAATTTTATATTCTACGTTTCAAGGTACGTAGAATCCAAAAATCGAATAAAAAAAAAATGGCCACCGTGATGGGCACTTTTGCTACTTAGCGTTGACCAATTTAGATGAAATTTGGATGAAGGTCCCATCTGGGCTCTAATTGTGTCCCGAAACTTTTGGTTGCAATCGAATATACCCTTTGCGGTTTTTCCCGTTTTTTAGCGGTTTTCAGTATTTTTGTGTAAAAAGAGAATGGTAAGAGCTAGAGATTTAAAATTTGTATATGTCTTTCAAATTTAGGGCCTAATTACGCCCCTCAATTTTTTCGGGGCGGGGGTATTTTTTAAGCCCGTAAATTAATAAACCCATGTGTCACATTGGGATATTTTTACTTTGAAATACGCAGAGGGTAATGAATGGATGTCTGGGTGGCAATATATGTGGATCACAATCAGGGAGGAACCGGATTCGAATCTATGTCGGATTGAAAATGAAAAGGGATTTTTCAAATTTTCTGCATGGTCTGGTTATGTTTAAAGGTAATAAACAATCTGACACATTAGTAGATATGGCATTCCGAGGTATATGATATGTATAGCATTCTGTATATGGTTGAAAAGTAATGATTGATTGAAAAGATAGCATAGGAAATACAAACCCTACTGTAGACTGGACAATTGCAATAAAATTATGCAATAAAATTCCTTATGAGATAGGTAGATACTTGTACATCCTAAATCAAAGTAATAACTATGCAAATTAACACTATAATTAAAATTAGACGTACACCCATCCAAAGAGTATACATCCTCATGATATGTATGTACATATTATACAGGGTTGTTTGTATCAAGGGAATAGGAGTTGTAGAACATGAAAAAAAAATCACTTTTTATAGGTGTGATTTTATGCTGTATTTATTTAGTTTACACATTGACTTGCTTTGAATCAATGTAACAAATGGCGGCCATTTGAAATTTTCAATATAATTTTTAACAATATGAGAAGAAAAAAAAAATATAAATCCATGGAGTGGTTTTCGAGAAAATCTAATTTGAAAGTTTCAAATGGGCGCCATTTTGTTTCATTGATTCATAGCAAGTCAATGTGTAAACTAAATAAATGCAGCATAAAATTAGCTTTTTTAAATCATTTTAATGTTTGAAAATCGGACCATTTTTAAGGGAGTTATGAGCTTATCAAAAAAATCACGTTTTCAGCGATAACTCCCAAACTAAGGCCAAAACAAAAAAGTCACACCTGTCAAAAGTGATTCGCTTTTCATGTTCTACAAATCCTATTCCCTTGATACAAACAACCTGAATCACCCTGTATACTTCATTTGGGATGTCTGTGTCTATTCCAATTACCAGTAATATGAACATAGGAATACAGTTTTTTTTAAAAAAAGAAAAATAGACTCTGTAGTTTGAGTTGGAGGTAACCACAACCGCTAAACGAGATTAATGTCTGAAATAGTTTCTACCATCTAACTCTTCAGCTCCATTTTCATGAGCCCCAATACTCGTACTCAAATTAATGAGGAAAAAAGTGACACAATATATTTGGTGTCTTCATTTATGTTGCATGGTTCTTAGATACACTTTCCTCTCATGTAATGTCATTACTGTTCTTACTAAAGGGATTTCCTCTTAAAATCAACTGTCCTTACCATTTCTGGATTCAGGTTTGGAAAAATGATTGAAATAGGTTCGTAGGAGGTTACCGAAAGGTTTTGATTGCCCTTTGTTTGAAATTCTCATGTTATACGTTCCAAGTCTTCTTGGTAAGTACAACGAGCCACCTTGAGGACTCCCCAATGTCTAAACTGATCATCGTTGGAGTGGACAGTGTTATATTCGCATTTGAATGTAGTCCCGTTTGTCCTTATCCGCTGCAAAGTTTTTTTTAACTTTCTCAAAATAGAACCGATATCTTCTTCTTTCTTAACATCACCCTTTCCTATTATGTGGTTAGCGTTGCTTTCCTTAATTCTACCATGCCACAACCTTTTATTTTTTTTTGCCTACTGTAACCCTTTCTTGGCAGGGTAATCCTCGCTTGCATCAAACAGTATCCATAGAAACTGCGTAGAAACTCGCATTTCGCTGATGACTTATCATCGTTGGTTTGAAGCAGAGTTTTAATGACATGTAATGTATGAATGAACCCTCTGTATTTACACGGGCTTAGGACCGTCACTTAATTAAGCTGGTTTGCTCCCCTCGGTGGCTACATTAAAAATAGAACTGTTATCTATCCGTTCATGATTTACAGGTGTACTTTATAAGGATGGTAGGATGGTATCGGGTTTCATTCAGATACATACCAGTACACCAGTCGCTCTGAATTTTGTAAAGAAAGCATCCTGTCCATTAACAAATATTACATCCCATCTTATGCTATCAGTATTTGTTTGAAATTCACTTATTGTTTTTTTCATTCTGTAATATTCTGGGAATAGTATGAGATAACCTTCCCTACCCTTCTTGAGGATATCCAGCTCATCTCATCAAACAAGAGATAATAACTTTAATGTAATCTACATTGTAAATACCTCAAAATTTCCTATTCGTAGGCTCTTTTATCAGGCACATAATTAAAAAGATGGCTAAACCGAATGAGGTTTAGCCATGTTTTTAATTATGTTCCTGCATTTTGCCTGCTTGTAAAAGGGTTCTAACATTCCATGTGGCCAATTGCAACTCATTTGCGTCATGCTTGTTACGTATTCCAGTATTCAAGTCCATGTATTCAGAACCTCATTCCATCAAAATTGTCTATAATTAATGTTAATTATGGAATAGATTTTTTGATTACCAATGGCACGTTTAAAACACCAGTTGTTGATTGATCACTGAAGTTAAGACACGTCCGGCGAGTTTTCGCCCACCAATGGTGACCACGTAGGTTCGCGACGAAACCCATACTGGTTGAGGTCAGTGTAGGTAACTGGTTTGTAAGTTTCCAGCAAATGGAGTGTAAATCCTTTGTTTTTATCATTTTGATATTTTCTATTTTTCGAAAGTTAATTTCGTTTTCCTTCTTCACAACTTTGGTATTAAAAGACGCTAGACGCCTCGGACATATTTTGTAAAGGTAAGATAATGAAATAGTCTTCAAAAACGATCAAACATGACAAAAGTGTTTAAAGCCTCTATCAAACTATTTAGACAAATTTTGGTTACTTTTGTGCTTGACATCAAAACAATCAAATATATTTTCGATCACACTGTTTGGTACTGTTTGAAGTCAAATAAATGACAAAATTTGGAATCATGACAAAAACTGTGAGTGTGATACCACCTTAAGAAAGCACAATTTATCCACGTGTTTTTTCCAACATTTGCGTAATTGTAAAATTATTTTAGGAATTGGAATTTTCAATCTTCTTCCTTATGATCTTGGAAATACAATTAAACTTTATAAAGTTAGACGCTTCTCTGTTCATTCAATTTGGTACCCCCTCCCTCCCCAAAATAAAATTCTAACTACAGGCCTGTGTTAGACACCAACCTCGTCATGGTATGTTTCATTGCAACTTATCTATATATCATTATTCTTTTTTATAATATGGCGGTGGGAATTTGAAGACCTTCCTTAACTTGGTTTCAATGTTTTGGGAACTTTAATCTTTAATCTATTGCGCGCAATGGTCGTTGCTAACAGATAAAATATAGTTGTCTTCCAGGTATTCAGTATCTTCAAGGTTCCAATAGTATATTACGAGTGGAACGTACCGTCAAAAAGAATTCAAGAAAATACTTTTAAATGAAAAGTCTTCTCATACGCAGATAGATGCTCGATAAATTTTTCAATTTTTGTCATTTGGTTCCTCTTGCTATAGTATTAACGTGAAGTAATGTATCAACTGTGCAACGCTTATTGTATTTGACATAGTACAGTCTAAATTAATGTCATTTTAGTATCGTGTCATGTGTACCCAAATGGAGTCACACATTTATTGTTACACATATATCATATCTACTACTCTTAGACCGGGATTTTCTTTCTTGCTCTGGCCGTGATAAAGATATTAAAATGGATTTTTCTAGCCACATTTTTTCTAGATGTCACTAAATTTTTCTTAAAATTATTACTAACTGTTGATACTATTTTCTCAACAAGAAAAGAAGAAGAAGAAATCTAATGTTGTATGGTAAATAGACTTCGCTATTAATTTGGAGGTGTAATGTCCAGAATAATGTTGACACCTAAATCGAAGGATCTGAAAGTCTGTCTTGAATCCGAATGGGAATAGTAATTTTCTCGTCTGGGAAAATGTGATGCCATTATTTGACACATTTATTGGGTTCACCAATAGGCTTTGTCCTTACTTTTATGCAATAAGCAATACATAAATTTTTATTTTGGTTTATTATTTTCAATAAAATAATAAACCAAAATAAAAAAAAAGAGTCTTTGGAATCGTCACGAGAAAAAAAAAACATTACCCCCCTCAAAATTTGATATTTTACGTTTCAAGATACGTAGAATACAAAAATCGAATAAAATAATCCGTTTGTCCGCCACGCCGCGATGGCCACTTAGCGTTGACCAATTTGGATTTGAATTTGGTACATATGTCCCATCTGGCCTCTAATTGTGCTCCGAACACAATTGGGTGTAATCGAATACACCCTTTGCGGTTTTTGCCACTTTTTAGCGATTTTTAGTATTGCTGTCTAAAAAGAGAATGGGAACCTTCGGCTTCATACTTTTTTTTAGCTTAACATCTATTGGTCATTCGGGACGGGGGTTTTAACCACCATTCATTGGAAACTTGTAAAGCTAAAAAAAACACATTGACCTCGCCCAACCTGATTTGAGACGGAAAAATAGCCAGCATCACGTGGGCGCGAACACACATGGACACCTCGTTGGGCGTTGCTTAAATTCAGTAATCGAACGGGAACTGGGTGACTTCAACGGCACGTTGGCTACTTCATTCTTTTAGTTCTGTGAACTGTAAATCCTATTCGTTTAAAATAGCCAACATGAGGACCCAAATGCCTCAATTATTATGGAACGACCAGACAAACAGAAGTTTCGTACAGTTAAAATTAGATCTCACTTCGATCGATCAAAAACGGTTTAGTCAATTGTAACTGTCTTCATCTTCTTTAACTTCAATTTTTCCCAATTCTATTTGGGGTTTGCGATGCTTTTCTTAATTCTACCATGCCACAACCCTCTGTTCGGTACCTACTCTCTTTAGCTGTAACCCTTTCCTGGCACGGTAACCCTAGTATGCTTAGAAACATGTTTTTTGCTGATGATCTCTCATCATTGGTTTGAAGCAGAGTTCTTCAAAGCTGGATGCCTTTTCTCACACTAAACGGACTTAGGATCGTCACCTAATGAGGCTGGTTTGCTCCCCTCGGTGGCTACATTGTAACTATCTGCGGGTTTCAAGTTTTTTTTGACATTATTTACTTCCTCTTCCAAATTAGTCAAATTTGTGTCCAGTTGTTCCCGACCCGTCCAGTTTTACATTCCGGCTGTTATCATTTTAAATGTGTTTGTTACAGATGGTGGCGGATATGGCGGATACGGTTCTGGTTACAACCAAGGATACGGTGGTTACGGAGCAGGATATGGATCGGGTTACGGTGGTTACGGAGCAGGATATGGATCAGGATACGGTGGTTACGGAGCTGGATATGGATCAGGATACAATAACATTGGACACAGTGGATATGGATCTGGCTACAGCAGCTACCCAGCAGTAGTCTCTACTGGATACTCTGGCTACAGCAGCTACCCAAGCTACAACAGTGGCTACAACTCTGGATTAGGATACAGCAACTTGGGATACGGTGGATACAACAGAGGAGCCGGATACTATGGAGGTATTTACTCAGGCTG
Source organism: Pachypsylla venusta (assembly GCA_012654025.1). Taxonomy (NCBI): domain Eukaryota; kingdom Metazoa; phylum Arthropoda; class Insecta; order Hemiptera; family Aphalaridae; genus Pachypsylla; species Pachypsylla venusta. The sequence goes on from CM022875.1 coordinate 30,403,718, forward strand.
TAGCCATTATGAATACGATAGTATTAGTTGTGTATTCCTATGCAATTACATCTTCGGGAACACATGGCGTATTTGTATTACATTGGCTGAATCATTTAATACCTAATTAGAAAAGAACAATTTACTAAAATATGTTCATTATTTTTTAGGAAACAAAGGCTACAGCTCAGTAGGTTCATACCCAGGCTATGGATACAACAGTGGATACGGCAGCAACGCTGGATATGGATCAAGTTACTATGGCAACACCGGATACGGACATTCTGGATATGGTGGTTATGGAAGTGGTTACGGAAGTGGCTATGGAAGTGGATATGGAAGTGGTTACGGAAGTGGCTATGGAAGTTCTGCATACAGTGGCAAATACCCATCTGGATATGAATACAACGGGTACGATAATATTAATAGTTATGACGATCGGTCTCACACAATCCACAGATTTAATAAAGAACGATTTGAGAACAATTATGAGGAGCCTGAAAGATACCATAACGGAAAAAGAGTTGGTTATAACAGATACGGGTACAATAACTACAAAAAATAGGTATCGCCCAAAATGGTTGAAAGGTCAATACCTTTCATAAAACCCTAAAGCCAATTCAACATATTCAGTTTGGAAAAATCTTACCGCGTGGATAACACCTAGGGTTGCAAACTTTTTTTTCCATATTAACGGGACAAATCAGAAAAATGGTTGAAAAACAGGATGCCCGATTTTTACTCGGGAAAAAAACATGCAACCCTCCCCACCCCNATTGTTAACATACGAGGGGACACAAATATGGTTCATTTGATACCAGATGATCCAAAATTGTTAACATACGAGGGGACACAAATATGGTTCATTTGATACCAGATGATCCAAAATTGTTAACATACGAGGGGACACAAATATGGTTCATTTGATACCAGATGATCCAAAATTGTTAACATACGAGGGGACACAAATATGGTTCATTTGATACCAGATGATCCAAAATTGTTAACATACGAGGGGACACAAATATGGTTCATTTGATACCAGATGATCCAAAATTGTTAACATACGAGGGGACACAAATATGGTTCATTTGATACCAGATGATCCAAAATTGTTAACATACGAGGGGACACAAATATGGTTCATTTGATACCAGATGATCCAAAATTGTTAACATACGAGGGGACACAAATATGGTTCATTTGATACCAGATGATCCAAAATTGTTAACATACGAGGGGACACAAATATGGTTCATTTGATACCAGATGATCCAAAATTGTTAACATACGAGGGGACACAAATATGGTTCATTTGATACCAGATGATCCAAAATTGTTAACATACGAGGGGACACAAATATGGTTCATTTGATACCAGATGATCCAAAATTGTTAACATACGAGGGGACACAAATATGGTTCATTTGATACCAGATGATCCAAAATTGTTAACATACGAGGGGACACAAATATGGTTCATTTGATACCAGATGATCCAAAATTGTTAACATACGAGGGGACACAAATATGGTTCATTTGATACCAGATGATCCAAAATTGTTAACATACGAGGGGACACAAATATGGTTCATTTGATACCAGATGATCCAAAATTGTTAACATACGAGGGGACACAAATATGGTTCATTTGATACCAGATGATCCAAAATTGTTAACATACGAGGGGACACAAATATGGTTCATTTGATACCAGATGATCCAAAATTGTTAACATACGAGGGGACACAAATATGGTTCATTTGATACCAGATGATCCAAAATTGTTAACATACGAGGGGACACAAATATGGTTCATTTGATACCAGATGATCCAAAATTGTTAACATACGAGGGGACACAAATATGGTTCATTTGATACCAGATGATCCAAAATTGTTAACATACGAGGGGACACAAATATGGTTCATTTGATACCAGATGATCCAAAATTGTTAACATACGAGGGGACACAAATATGGTTCATTTGATACCAGATGATCCAAAATTGTTAACATACGAGGGGACACAAATATGGTTCATTTGATACCAGATGATCCAAAATTGTTAACATACGAGGGGACACAAATATGATTTATTTGATACCAGATGATCCAAAACTGTTAACATACGAGGGGACACAAATATGGTTCATTTGATACCAGATGATCCAAAATTGTTAACATACGAGGGGACACAAATATGATTTATTTGATAACAGATGATCCAAAATTGTTAACATACGAGGGGACACAAATATGGTTCATTTGATACCAGATGATCCAAAATTATTAACACACGAGGGGAACACAAATAAGATTTATTTGATGCCAGATGATTCAAAATTGTTAACATACGAGGGGAACACAAATATGATTTATTTGATACCAGATGATCCAAAGTTGTTAACATACGAGGGGACACAAATATGGTTTATTTGATACCAGATGATCCGACATTGGTAACACACGAGGGGACCACAAATATGGTTTATTTGATGCCAGATGATCCAAACTGTTAACATAGGTATCTTTGGTTTGTGAGGTTAGAGCGTTTATTTCATTTTATCCCTTTCTCATGCGTATGGATATGATCCGAATATCTAAAGTATCATTTACACTGCCCGAGCATTCGCCGCGAACAGGGGTGCTCGGGGATGTTCAGGTAGTGTAAACGCCCCTTGAGATGTGTTTTGTAATAATTTGGTGTCACAAAACTGTAAAACATAAAAACTATTCACATACCCTTAATTCTTCTTTAACTTCACCCTTTCCTTTATTTGGGGTCGGGGACCTTTTCTTTTTTACCATGCCATAACCTTTTGTTCGGTGCCTACTTTCTTTAACTGGAACACTTTCCTGGCATGGTAACCTTAGCTTGCTCCTGACAGGATCAATGGACACTGCGTAGAAACTTGCTTTTTGCTGATGATCTGTCATTAGTTTGAAGAGTTTTTTCAAGTCTGGATGCCCTTCCTAACACCAAACCTTCTGTATTTACACGGGCTTAGGACCGTCACCTAAAGAAGCTCCACTCGGTGGCTACATTCACACACATTTTATTATTTCTGTTTTAATTTTCTTCTTTCATCCAAACTATTTTAGGTGTGGCTATCAAATCTATGGACTTGAATTAATTAATTACATTTTAAGTAAATTATTAACAAACGCATTACATCAGTAATGTGTTTTGATAATATTATTCTATTCTTTCTCAGACTGAGTTAATTTAAAAGTATTTTAAATTTAAATATTCCTACGGTTTTGTTCCTGTTTCGATCTTTAAAAAAATGGAGGTAAGACAATGGAATAAAAATAATAAATTGATTAAACAAAATGAAAACACTAATTCATTAATAACTAATTTAATTAACACGTTAATGATTTATTTTTGAGATTTCCCAACACGATTTTAATATTTACTTACTTTCCACCACCATCACCTGTTGATGTTGATAAGCTTGGTCCCGTCCATGTCCTCCAATAGTGGTAAACATTTCAAATTCATCCTTTTTAATAAGCTGAACGAGTACGATAATATTGATACAAAGTAAACAATCATTTTCAAACAAATTGAAATAACAAAAAATACCAACAATGTATGTACTTTTCAGGGCTGGGTGAACGGTTGGCCAGGATGCCATATTTCGCCGAGCTCTAAATTATGAAGAGGCACCTTATATTTTTTTAACAAACTAAATTTCTGTTGTAATACTATACTTATGACGAGGTAAAACAATTTCAGCGTATCAGACCTATCGCAATGAACAATGTATCGTAAAAAGAAATGCGATTCTCTCTAAAACCGGTTTTGGTGCTTACCAACATAATTTAAAATGACATTATCGATTAATGATTACTAATATACTGACCAACATAAATTACAATAACATAATTGCTAAAATATTTACAAACATAATTATGTACCTAATTAATATTTTAAAATAATATTAAAACCAAAATAGTTTCTAATTAAAGATATGACACTATCAATTTTTACATACCTACGTAATGACTCGAGCATTCCCTTCAAATTGGTTTTTAATTTAATAGTCATTGTTTTTTTTTTACATTTTACAAGCAGGTTATCTTATTGCAAATGATATATTTCCTCTATCACGATTTATTTTGTCATCCCTAACAAAAGAATATTGTGACGTACAGTTATGTTCCCACTTCATAATTGATCAGTCTCCTACGTGAAGATTTGTCCGTCGCGTAATGACGATTGGCAAATGTCATATGAATCATGCATGGACTAACACCACGACATTTAACTACTTTTGGCGGTTTTCAGCCATTTTGGCTGCCCGGAAAGAGATCGGTATGTGCCGGTGACTTGAAATTTAATATTTATGACAATTATTATAATTCTATGTTTAAATCCTACCGCGATATCTTGTTCACAACACACGGATCAATGGCTGAAACTCGAGATTTGGGCCCTGGGGACCTTTATTTGGCATTGAAAACTCGACATNTTTTTTTATATATATATATAATAAACAGAAAAGACGTTCCTCGTTGGAACAATCCAATTTAAATGTACGCTTCACAAGACCAAAAAATCGTGGAATATTAGTGAAACGGTGTGTAAGTTTTGGACGTAGGTGCTCCCTTTTTGGAAAGTACGAAAACTAGTACTCTCATTTCTGCATTGATTTCTAAAAAAAATAAGCAAAACTTTTTCAATAATTTTTTCTCCAAGAAAATTTCATTGCATCGTCGAAATCTAAACAATATGCAACTTATTTTTAACCTCTGTGTTTTTGTTTTGTTTTTCAGTGGATATAACAGTGGATACTCTCACTACAAAAAGTAATCTGGAAGCCTATATATTTCTTGCTGATTTGACAACCATGTATCTTCTTATTCTATTCTGACCTTTATTTATTATTATTAAATATTTACTTGAGATCTCTCTATGGTTATTCCAATATGTATTTTATTTCTCCTCACAATTACAACAAAATGAGTTATAGCGCAGTATTTTTTTTAAGTTTTGAATAACCTGGAGAATATTTGATAGCTCAAACATTTTTGTCTTATTGGTTGCCAATAAAATTGTTTCAATTCATATTTTATTTTTCATGATAAATTCACAGATTTCATTATGAAAAAAATCATTCATATCAAAACCTTATCTACTGTTAAAGGCACCAGACGGCAATTGCTATTTGGGGCCACCCACTAAATCTAGCACTGATTGTGCGTCATAAATATCTATACTGAATGAAAGTTATGCATTTGTCAGGAGATAAATAAAATACATTTTTGTAATACCAAATAAAATTGTTAACTATACAATAATCCTTCCATTTTGAAAAAAAAATCTGCCAAAATCAAATTTTAAATGTGCCAAAATTTAAAGAACAAACATTGAAAGCCATTATGCCAATCTATCTTGTATTATTAATTTATGTAAATATATCTATTTATTTCTTGAAATAAAGTGATCGAATACCTACAAATATAAATGGTGTTATTTAATTTTATTAAATTGAATTCGTAATAGGTGCTCTAGCACACTGCACAATTTATCGTCTCACTAGACATGTAATCCTAAGTGTCATCACTGGACATGTAATCCTAAGTGTGATCACTGGACATTCAAAAGTTCCAGTATGTTTGCATGCTAATTAGGTAGGCCGATTAATATTTGTAGTGTGGTTTCACCCTAAAGGGATGCTGGAACTAAGAAGTAATGCCCTAAAAAGTGGACGACAGAAATCAGCCGGATCGCTCCGGTCTACCACGCTCTTCTTGTCCCTTTCTACAACTTCTACGTACTGCTGTTGCAAGCAATCTCTTATTAAAACCAGGAAAAATGTAAATAAAACACACTGTCTTAACCTAAGTACGTATTCTGGCAACGAATAAAATATTTTTAATTGTAAATGTATATTTCTTTGTGTTATTAGGTCACAAGGTTTGTGAGCATCATAGCATTACAAGGTATTTTCAACATTCACTCCAATCCAATATAATAACTACTCAATTGTCCTCAGGAGGCTGAGTTACTCCCAAATACAATAATAGAGACAAGTGGTAGCATTATAGGGAAATTGTTAAAGTGAAGCTTTAGTCTTTGTGATATTGGAGTGAATGTTGAAAATATCTTGTAATGCTATGATGCCCACAAACCTTGTGACCTAATAACACTTTACGAGTATTCGTTGCCAGAATACGTATTTAGGTTCAGTCAATGAGTTTTACTTACATTTTTTCTGGTTTTGATATGAGAAGGCTTGCAACAACAGTGCATAGAATGTGTAGAAAAGGGATAAGAAGAGCGCGATAGACCGGAGCGAGCCGGCTGATTTCTGTCCTTCATTTTTTAAGGCATTACCTCTTAGTTCATACGTTCCGAGGTAAAACGTCACCGTGTGCAGTCATGTTCTCAACAGTTCCTCGCTTCTAAAATCGCATGGTTTTCATAGGTGGTAACCTGTTCCCCATGCTTAGAATGTTGTTATTTTCGATCTTAGCAGATGGAAGCACTCTGATAAGAGGAAAATTATTGTTTAGTGTAGATTATAAGATGTTCAATCTAGCCACCGTCTATGGCACGTTGAATACACCAGTTCCCGTTCGATCACTGAAGTTAAGCAACGTCCAGCGAGATTGTTCCATGTAGGTGTCCACGTGGGTTCGCGCCCCGCGTCATGCTGGCTATTTTTCCGGCTAACCCAGGCTGGGTGAGGTCAATGTGGGTAGCTGGTTTGCAAGTTTCCAGTGAATGGATTGTAAAACCCCCGTCTTGAATGACCAATAGATGTTAAAGAGACGTTAAGCCAAATTTAAAAAAAAAA